>CM068547.1:8076490-8768649 GCA_035048495.1 Euptelea pleiosperma
CCGCACAAGTACACAGGTGAGTGTTTTCTCTCAGTGGACCTACCTAACGCTTTTTTTTCTGGGCCCACTGACAGCAAGATGTTTAGTTAACACCAAAAATTAGTTTGATTTGATGATTTCTAGCCGTTAGAATTGGAACACATAAAACATGCTTGAATCTGACGGTTAAAATCATTCTTTAAAAAGTGTTAAAATCTAATGGCTATATATAATGAATCAGGATGATGTTGGGTGTGTATATCGACAAAGGATGGGATATATATCCATGTGATCAATGGGCCCAAAAACATGGTAGACAGGATACATGGGGTCACTGGATCTACAGGAGCAAAACTCCGGTCGAGTTTTTTCCCCTACAAGACTCCACGTGGCATATTTTTTGGGGGCCACTGACCCATGTTTTGTCCGCTTCTTAGTGGACTTGTACAAATATCCTGATTGATAATTTCTAGCCTTTGGATTTGATGTTTTCCTTGTCGGGGACTTTTAAGGGATAACACTCATCCATTTGCCTGCTCATGAGGAAGAAAGAGTTAGTGGCGTTTGGTAAATTAAGTTATCAGATCTAAAAGCTTAAAGTGCTTAAGATCTAATAGCTTAATGACTTATGTTTGAATCGTTAATTATAAAAAAAAATGACTTATGTTTGAAATTGGTTTGTTTGGTAAAGATCTTTTAAGTCTTAAAATTAAGTCAAGGGCATTGTTAGTATTTTGAAATGTTTATTAGGACATTTTCGTAAGTTTTTAAAGAGAAAGCTTTGAGAAAAGGGTATGCTTTGAGAAAAGGGTATTGTGGGTATTTGAGAGAGAATCTTAAAATCTCTTTTCCAGGTGCTTTTCGCCGAAACCACTTACCGCATTAAGTAACCCCAAACTCACTTTTTGCTTATGTCTGAATTCTACTTTTATTCAGACGTTAAGTTGTTTACCAAACGCCACTTAATTGCCGAAATCATTGAATTTCAGCCCGGTCTGAATTAAAGTTTTACCAAACGCCTTAAAACTTCTATCACAGCATTCTGACAAATGCTTCTATCACAATGCAAAACACATGCCTCGTGGTACATTCTTAGTGGACACTGGCCGTATGGATGTTTGGCCAATCCCTCGGTGGACCTATAAACCAAAAATCAGTGTGATTAGTGATTTACAACCTTTGGATCTTTGCACCCAAATAACGCTCAATAATGCTCGAATTCTTACCGTTAAAATCAACCCATGAAAATTATTTCAATCGAATCACTTAGAAATCACTAATCAGACTGATTTTTGGTTTCGACAATGTCTACTTACCTAGATTGTAGAGACTAGAGATAGATTGAGAGTTCTTCTTCTCTTGTAGATAAGAGAGAGAGTGTGTGCTCAAGCTGGCACTTTGGCCCGCAACCGGGCCAGATGTTAAATTAATATTTATTCTATTATTTAAAGAGAGAAGGCCTTTCTTGCATCACAAACGGATGGAATCTCAAAATTGTTTTTACTTTGTCAAAAAGCCCATGTTATGTTTCTTTAATTTTTTAAATATTTTACTTTTTAGGGGTACTTTAATCTTTACGCAACTTCTCTTTTTCTTTTTGGATTTTAGCAGTTGATATCAACGTGCGCCAACTACTCATCTGCCCTTTTGTCATCACCTGAACTCCTTTTCCTAGAAAATATTTAGTAATGGAAATCTATCATCAACGTTGATGACGGACCATATTGTACTCCACGTGGCACTCTATTAGAGTCAATTGACCGTATGGATGTTTGGACCATCCCTAAGTACACGTACATAACAAAAATCAACATGATTAGTGATTTCTAACCTTTGGATTTGAGTACAGCAAATAATACTCGAAATCCGCGCTTAAAAATAAACCATGAAAAATACTCTAATCCAATTGATAGAAATTACTAATTTGGATGAATTTTGGTATATAGGTCCATCTAGGAATATGTCAAACATCCATGCGGTCGATCAGTAGTCTCTAAGAGTGTGTCACTTGGTTCATAATATGGTCCATCATCAATGTGGATGTTCGCAACAAAAACAAAATAAAAAGTTAATTAAATGTATCATGTATACCCCCGTTATTAAAAGAATAATGATCACATGGTCTAAGGGCCATGGATGTTATCGTAGTGCATGGTGGACGTCGTTTTGTCATTGGACAAATAATGCTCAAAATCCATAAAAACAAACCATGAAAAAGACTCTAATCCAACGTATATAAATTAGTAATCTGGATGAGTTTTCGTATGTAGCTCAACCTAGAGATGGGCCAAACATCTACACAGTTAGTTGTCTCTAAGAGTTTGCCATGTGCAAGGTGTTGCCACTCGTAAGGTGTAAGGTGCACGTGCATCGCACATGGAGTACCCCTAGCATAATTATTGTGGAATGAGATGGTATTCCTTTCTTAGGGTCTGTTTGGTACGCATGCAAACCATTATGCGTCCAATGGTTTGTGCACCCATACCATGTTCTTGTGTTTGGTTCGCACTAATTTTGCATATGCAAGTTTCAAAATTTATACACTGTTCATATTTACTACCATTTGGTTCGCGCGTCTGCTCACTTAGGAAAGCACAAAATATGTGGGCCCCACATATTTTGTACGGAAAAAAAGTAACGAATTTTTCGTACTTAATAGGTGGTGCCACATAATTTTTATTCAGAAAAATAATGTTCGCTATTTTCTAAGCGTTAAAATGGTACATAACGTAACGTGGGTGGTCCGAATCCGTTATAACGACTGTTTTTTAAACCATTGACATAATATCTTGTCTACCTTTATCTAATTATTATTAGGATATTTTAGTAACACCCCTAAAATTTGGAAGTAATTTGTAATACCCCCTTATACTTTAGGGGGGTGTTACTAAAATACCCTTTCTATTATAAAGCCAAAACTTGGGTCTGGTGGGTCTTTCACAGTTAGTTGCCTTCTAAAGAAAAAAAAACCCACTTAACTAGCACCCATGCTCTTAAAGAGAGTATAGATCCAAAGGTTTTAAATCACTAATCAGGCTGATTTTTGGTTTGTAGGTCCATCGTGGGACTGGCCAAACATCCATACGGTCAGCGCCCTCTAATCGTGTGCCATGTGGCTCGTATCCGTGCCACATTATTAGAGGGCGTTGACCTGCAAACAAAAATCAGTCTGATGAGTGATTTTTAAGCATTGGCTTGAAGTCATTTGCATGGGTTATAGGAATTTGAGCATTATTAAGCGTAATTTGGGTGCAAAGATCCAAAGGGTTGATTATTCAGGTGCCACCACCTAGGTATTATAAATCCACAACTTGTGTTGGGGCACACCTTCCACAATTAGTGCCTATCAAATAAACATAGGCACTTATCACATAGGCTTAAATGCTCCTCTCTATCAAAAATAAAAAAAAGTTCATTCTATCAATGTACTGAACCATTTTTCTGACAATAACTACATTTTTAATATAGCCCATTGATATAAATACTAAATTACTTTTCTATGCCATCATACTTGTTTTCAATACATACTCGCTTAAGTGTGAGCCACGTGACACACTCTTAGGCTCTGCTTGGTTCCCAGCAAATTGAGTGCAATGCCCTCACTTGCCACAATTTTGGGATTGCAAGTGATTGGTTGGAGGTGTGCAAATGAGCTGCCGTGCAATTGGGTTTTACGCCCTTGCAAACTCCTTAACAACATAGATGCAAGCAAGTGCAGCCCAAAAACTGATGTAGTGGGTGCATTGTATTAGCTCAACATTTTTTCTTCCAAAAATTAATAATAATAATAATAATTGTGATTTTTTTTTTCACTTTTCTATATTTTTATTTTAGTTTTCTATTTTTTTGATATAGTTGGTCGGGCTGCCTAACCCCAAGCTTTCCCCTCCAAATAATAATAATAAAAATAATATGATAACAATAATAATTTTATTATGCATTTTTCTTTTATAAAATCAAGAAATAAAATAACCCATTGTATTCTTTTGCAATGCACTGCCAACCAATCAGCAAACTTCGTTTGCATCTATTTACAAGGCGTGAACCAAACAGTTGTAAGTGACTTGCATTGTAACTAATTACAACGTAAGTCGCTACATTTTCACTAGAGTGCAAAATGCACTCAAGTGTAGCGAACCAAGCAGGGCCTTAGAGACTACTGACTGTATAGATAGACCTACATACCAAAAATCAGCCTAATTAGTAATTTGTAACCTTTGGATTTGAGTACTCCAAATAATGCGCGAAATCCACGGATAAAAATAAATCATGGAGAGGGCTCTAGTCTAACAGATAGAAATTGATAATCATGCTGAGTTTTGGTATGTAAAACCAGTTAGGGATGGGCCAAACATCCATAAGGTCACTAGGTCAGTAGTCTCAAAGAGTGCCAACGTGGCTCATAATGTGGTCTATCATTGATGAGGCCCCTACAATCACTTACACGCAACAAGGTGCCACCCCCTAGTTCTTTTACAGGGTTTAGGGTTGACAATGAATGGGTGGTACAGTAAAAATCTGAGTAATATTTTTCTTTGTTGTGGTAGAGTGACTCCTTCGTTCCCTTCCTCTGTTGTAAAATTGTTCTCATTGGTTTTTGGTTTCTACTGTGGGATATAATTCATTGTTTTCCACTACTTTTTCAAAGTTTTGTTCCTACTAGTGGGTGGCCTGTGCCCATGGCACTCCTCGACAAAGCATTTGCCAAAATTGGGTGCGAGTGGCTGAGATCCACTGTCCAGTTGGGAGATAAGACCTTGGCCATCCATTATATGAAGCCTATAAGAGGAGGAGACAACTGAGCTGATTTGTTATATAGATAGTGGGTTGCACGTGCCCCCGGCACTCCCCGACAAATTATTTGCCAAAATCAGGTGTGAGTAGCTAAGATTCACCGTCTATTTGGGGAGGTAAGATCTTGACCCTTCTTTGTTAAAGCCTATAAGTGGGGACTCAACCATAATATTTTGTTACATAGATCAAGGTTAAAAAAACAGCCGTTATAACGGATTCGGACCTCCCCTGTTAGGTTATGGATCGTTAAAATGTCCAAAAAATAATGGCCGTTATAATGAAAATAACAACCGTTATTTATTTTCTGGAAAAAAATTTGAAAAAAAACGACCATTTTTTTTCTTTTTTTTTTTTCGTTTCTTTTCATTTTTGTTCCATTTTTGCCCCTGAGTGTTTTTTCCGTTATAAAGGAAAAAACAGTAATGCCCCCAGTCCGTTATACCGTTATAACGGTCCCCTTTAAACCTTGATATAGATACTTATCATCCAAGCTGTTAGCTATCACATCGTAAAGTAATGGAACAGCTAGCAGCTAGTTTAAATGTTCTGCCACACTCACTAGTTTCTCCAAGTTTTATTTCTATTATAGTATATACTTATTATCCAAGCAATAGGCACACTATCCAAGAAATTACTTAGTAAAGTAAGCCACGTGGCACATTCTAGAGACAACTGACCGTTTGGATGTTTGGCACATTCCTAGGTGGACCTACATACCAAAAATCAGCCTGATTAGTGATTTAACACCTTTAGATCTTTGTACTCAAACAATTCTCAAATTTCGTTGTTAAAAATCAACCCATAAAAACGACTCAAATCCAACTCTTAGAAATCACCAATCAGACTGTTTTTGTGGTCTTTAGGTTCACATGGGTGAAACATCTATACGTTCAATGGTCTCTAATAAGGTGTCACGTGGCTAATACGAACGTCTATGAGTCTCCATCATCAAGAGACTCCGTCATCGAAGATTTAGGGGGTGTTTGGATCACCATTTTTCAATAAATATTTATTTAAAAAAAATAACTTTTCTGAAAATATATTTTTGAAAATGTGTTTTTGTTGAAAAGGTAGTTTGGATCATTACTAATATTGCAAAATGTCTTTATCTTCTTTTGGTTGGCCCCACCAATATAATGTCTTTATTATTTTTTTGGGAGGGGACTTCTACCAAGAACTATTTCTTTGTTTATTATGTTCATTGAGCTAGCAAATTTTCAAAAAAGTCTTTTTTTTTACTTGAAAAACAGCTTTCAGTTATTTTTTTATAAAAAAAAATTTTATCTTAAAAAATATATTTTTATGGAATAAATAATTTTAAAAAAATGCCCATCCAAACAATCTATTATTTTGGAAAAGGACTTTTTGTGGAAAAAAAAAATTTTAAGTCTAAAAATGACGATCCAAAACCTCTATTCATAAATAAATGAATTTTTCTGATAAACAATTATTGGGAAAAGAAGATAAATTTATGAAGTCTCTTTAAAGAAAGATAACATACAACTACAAACAGGCATCCAAACAATATATTTTTGAATTTTTCTTTTATAAAATGACTTTTTTGCTTAAAAATATATTTTTATAGAATAAATACTTTTTAAAAATTGGTCATCCAAACAATCTGTTATTTTGAAAAAAGAATTTCTGTGAGAAAGAGACGTGGGTTCTAGGAGAGAAAAAACTCTCGTCATTCTCTTCACAAGCCACTTATCTTTAACAATAAAAAGTACTTTTATTAAAATAAATGGAAAAGACTGAATTCTTCGCATATTAAGATGGAAGTTTTGGATAAAAAATGGCAAATGTCGTTAATAAAGGGTCATGAGATCAACGCGCGGTAAAAGGGTTCATGGTAAAAGGGCGCGAGTCCCACATTGCAGTAGCAAAGATTAAATATTAATTAAATACAAACCCCCGTGTAATTAATATCATGTAAAACTAACTGATTTTTTTTTATTATATTACGTTTAGAAAGTTTTGTGATCACATGCAAAATTCACACATTTGTAAGGAAAAAAGCTCTTAAACTAGCCGGTGGCACACAGAGAGTGCTTTCGCCGTTGATGTTCTTTCATATACGGTGGCAAAGCCAGGAAAGGGCTAGGGGGGGAGTTGCCCCTCTCTCCCCTCAGCTTTCGAAAACTCTTTAAAAAAAATTCTTCTTTACTTCATAGTTTGTCATTTTCCTTTGGTTTGCCCCCCTCCTCTTGTTTTTTTTTTTTTTTCACGATTTTGCCACCACCCCCCTTATCAATTCTTTGCGATTTTGTCCTCCCCCCAGCCCCCAGCCCCCACCCTCTTATCAATTCTTTGCAAGGCCCTACCAGCAATCGCACGAGCAACCGCATTGGAAGCTCGATGAGTATATACAAACATAAAAGAAACAAAACAAGTACTGAGGTCCAAAATATCCATAGCCCAAGCTACGCAAAATTCCCCAAGATTAGAAGAGTCACATCCACCGCCATTTTAGCATTAGATTCCATCTATACTACTATAAAGCAATAACCTAAGTTGGTGATGAGGCGGGCTTCACATGATGCTCACCTTGACAGGTTGTTCAGCACACCCAACATCCCTTATCATCGTAGTATGAGCCACGTGGCACGTTATTAGGGACCATTGACAATATGGATGTTTGACCCATCCCAAGGTTTACCAATGTACCAAATGTCAGCCTGATTACTGATTTCAAGCCCTTCGATTTATGTATTTGAAATCCACGGTTACAAATAAACCATGAAAATTTTTCTTCAAGAGATTAATGGTTTTTCTTGTTGTGGTAGAGTGACTCCATCGTCCCAGTTGGCAAGTTGTTGAAGAATCGTTCTCATCGCTCTCTATGGGTTAATTTGTTGTTTTCCACAAATTTCTCAAAGATATCTATTTTAGATTATATTTCTTATCCAAGCTATTGGCTATCACATCAGTGTTGGAATCGCGCTGGTTTAATTTTAAATGTTCAGGCACACTACCCAAGAAATTACGTAGTCGCCAAGAACTCTAGAATTCATTCACTCGTGCCGAGATTCAACAGTGTAGAACTTCGGTCACAGCGTCTTGTGACCGATGCAGTTCACAACCCCACAATATGGGCCATGTGGCATACTAACGCTGACCGTATAGATGTTTGGCCAATTACTTAGGTAGACCTACAAACGAAAAATAAATCCGATCAGTGATTTCGAAGCGTTGGATTGAAGTTATTTTCTTGGTTGATTTTAAGCGCTTCGGTCACAGCAACCATTCTATCCCAAGATCCTAGCTCACTTCATAGTAAAACTTCTGTCACAAGATGTTGTGACCGAAGCAGCCGGTTACAACCCACAATACGAGCCATGTGGCACACTATTAGAGGGCGCTGTCCGTATGGATGTTTGGCCAGTCCCTCGGTGGACATGCAAACCAAAAATCAGCCTGATTAGTGATTTCTAAGCGTTGGATTGAAGTTATTTTCACAGGTCCATTTTAATCAGCCTGATTAGGAATTTGAGCATTACTGAGTGTTATTTGGGTGCAAAGGTCCAAAGCTTGTAAATCATTAATCAGGCTGAATTTTGGTTTGCAGGTCCACCGAGTGACTGGCCAAACGTCCATACGGTCAACATCCTTTAGTGTTCCAAATGTCTCGTATTGTGGGTTGTGACCGCAGCGACAGAAGTTTTACTCACTTCCATATTCAAAATCGACGACAACTTGGATGACCGACGTGGAATAGAACTTTGCAGACAAATGTCTGTCATCAACAACCACATTATGAGCCACGTGGCACATTTTTATAGACAACTGACTATATGGACGTTTGGCCATTCCAACGTGGATCTACGTACAAAAAATCAGCTGATTAGTGATTTAAAATCTTTGGATCTCTGTATCCAAATAATGCTCAAATTCCATCGTTAAAGATCAACCGATGAAAACGACTCAAATCCAACGCTTACAAATTACTAATCAATGCCTAAATTTTGGTCTGTAGGTCTACCTAAGGTTGGGCCAAACATCCATTGGTCAGAGCTCTCTAAGAGTGTGCCACATGACCATACTATAGTCCATCATTAACGTCTTTGATGGACCACAGTATGAGCTATGTGGCACATTCTTAGAGACCACCGACCGTATGAATGTTTGGTCCATCCTTAGATGGGCCTACATACCAAGATTTAGTATGATTAGTGATTTCTATCCTTTGGATTAGTCTTTTTCATAGTTTATTTTTAAATGTATATTTCGAGCATTATTTGGTTTGGGCTACTCAGATCCAAAGGTTAAAAATCACTAATTGGGCTAATTTTTGGTATATAGGTCCACATAGTAATGGAAGAAACATCCATACGGTCAGTGGTCTCTAAGAGTGTGCCACATGACTCATATTGTGGGCCGCATCAAAACTCTGCTCCCCAAACATTCATGCGGCCTCAATGACAGTGTGCAATATGAGTCACATGGCATACTCTTAGAGGACTCTGACCGTATAGATGTTTGGCTAATCCGATATGGACCTATAAACCAAAAAGTAGCCTGATTAGTGATTTCTCGGCTTTGGATTGGAATTGTTTTCATTGATTCATTTTAACCATAGGAATTTGAGCATTATTGACCATTATTTGAGGTACAAATATCTAAAGGTCTGAAATCACTAATCAAGCTGATTTTTGGTTTGTTGGTCCACGCTAGGGATTGGAAAAACATCCATACGGTTAGAGTCCTCTAAGAGTGCACCACGTGGCTCATATTGCATGCTGTCATCAAAGTTTTACTCCCCAAAATCGAGCAAGACTTGCCTGACCACCCAAAATATAAGCTACGAGGCAATTTATTAGAGGACACGAACCGTATAGATGTTTGATCAATCTGTAAGTGGACCTACAAACAAAAAATCAGCCTGATTAGTGATTTCAAACCGTTGGATCTTTATCCAGAAATAATTGTAAATAATTCCTACGGTTAAAATCAACCAACGAAAATGACTTCAACTAACGCTTAGAAATCACTGATCAAGTTAATTTTGGGTTTCTAGGTCCACCTAGGAATTGGCCAAACATCGATACGGTCAGTGTCCTCTAATAAAGTTCCACGTGGCTTATATTGTGGGTGGTCAGGCAAGTCTTGCTCTACAAAATCCATTGAAGCCCTTTTCCGTAATTAAAATAAAAAACAAGGTCGGTTTCTCTACTCCATAACAAAAAAACTAATCCCGCGCTACATCTCAGAGTGGAATTTATTGCGAGGGAGAACGAGAGAAGAAACTGAAAAACAACTCCAAGACAAGCCAAAGCAGCAAAGAAGAACCTGAGAGAGATTTTGAAGAGAGAGAATGTCTGGGGCGATACCTCAGCGACCGATAGGCTCGACCACCAGCCCCACCGGTGCGGCCATTGGTCCAGCTCAGTCTATGACGCCTGCATCGGTCATGAATTCTTTTCGCGTCGCGGCCGTGACGGACCGATTAGCCATGCACATTCGGACAGGACAGCGTTCCGACCCTTTGGATTTCTTCAATCTCTGCCTATTACTTGCCAGGTTTTACTTCTTTTTTATGTTTCTCTACTTGCAACCAAACATACAACTCTCTCTCTCTCTCTCTCTCTCTCTCTCTATCTGTTTTAGTTTTTTTTTTTCTTCTTTAGCAGTTTGATTTTTGATTTTTTCTGATTCTAGAGTGCTCCCCAGTATGATTTGTTAATAAACTGTTTTCTTTGTATCTCTGAGCTCGCTTGAAATGGCTGTTCTGTGTTTCAGAAAAAGAAAGATTGCTCTGTATTGTAAGTTTGTAACAAGTAAATGGAAGTGTTACCCAAAGTAGATTAAACAATGGGTATTGGTTCATGTGCATTAACTCGCTTCAACCCTAAATTTTTCGGAGAAAGAGGTGTTGGATCTTAAAATCTCATAGGGATGATGATACAGTTAGCTTCTAAATGCAGTAACAGAGGATTTGTTTAATGTGCTAGAAAATTATTTTTTAGATCTAAGAGGTGCTATTTCTACACACATTAAAAAAAAAAAAAAATCATTGCTTTAGTCCTCAAAATGACGTAGGAAGCAGGGTTTTAAATTTCGTCGAAACAGACAAAATTATGGCCCAAAATTTCCATTTCAACCCTGCCGAAATCGAAACACCAAGAATTCTAAAATTTCGGCAATTCAAATAGAAAGTGAGAAAAAATATATTTTTTCCAATAATTAAGGAATAAATTAAGATTTTAGAAAGAGATAAATTTTGTTCCTAACTTCCTAGAAATAAGGATTTTAATAAATTTAACTATTCAACATACGTTTTTTTATGTTTTATTTACAAGTGGTCAGGATGGCCGAGTGGTCTAAGGCGCCAGACTCAAGTTCTGGTCCTCGAAAGAGGGCGTGGGTTCAAATCCCACTTCTGACAAATTTTACCGATGCTTCACCAGAGTTCAAGACCCTTTGTCAGCATTTTTTAATCTAGCAAAAAAAAAAACGTACATTTTTTCCAAAATTTTACCGAAATTTTGGTTTCAACCTGGGTCGAGGCCTAGTTGAAAACGAAATTTAAATCCTCAGTTGGAAGTCTGTCAATAGTGTTAATAATGGGTTTAAGGGGGTACTTTAGTATTTATAAGAGTTACTTATTTTAGAGGAACGGCTATGATTAGTTCTTAGCCTTTAAGTTTAGTTTTACGGGTTTTATTTTCTTATAAATAATTCCTATTAGAGCATTGTAAAGGAGATTACTTTGAATTAATGAATGAAAATTTGCCTTGACGTTTTATCTCTGAAATTTTTTAACCCTTCTTCTTACTACATAATATGGATTAATTTTTCCTAATCATCCACCCAGCTAATTAAGTTTGTCGTGCCTAGTATTATTTCTCATGTAACTATTTTGTTAAGGAGAAACAGAGTCATTGTTCCTTCTATTTAGAGCACTAGGTAATAGTAGAAGGTGAAAGTCCTCCCTTCTTTTAGAATTGCTCCTCTAGTGGTATAATGACATTTGCTTCATATTAATGCTCTTGGGGATTTCAGAGGGGTATTGGAGACTGGCAATGTAATTGACTGTATATTTGATACTGAGATTAGTTTGGTTTGGAAGTTTGTACTTACCTCATGGAAGTGTGAAGTGTGAACAGGGATTCCACTCATTGCTTAAAGGCGTGTCTAAGCAAACATTGTATATTGGAAGCTCTCATTGGCTTCCTTTGTTTTCTAAACTATATATATTTTTATTTTATTTCTGATAAAATAGACGAGGGCTTCATTGAGGGTACCCAGATACTTGAGTTAGCCGATCACTTTGGTGATGGTGCATGACAATTTTTTTTTTTGATAGGCAAACTCAATCTTTTTTTTTTTGATGGTGCATGACAATTTTTTGTCCAAACACCATCTCTGGTTCATGGTATAAATTCTATTCCATACATCAATATTGTAGTGCAACTTGTGTATGAAACAAAAAAGCTTGAAGCTCCATAAGACAGTATAACAAGTCTTGGTAGGGTAGTGAAAAAGTGCATTGGAAAGATGGAATCTAATCTTGTCGAGAAATGGATTGCAATCGGGTAAATTTTTTCTATAAGTGAAGAACCTCATGAACTAGGTTCCAAATAAAACCTTGCTTTAGAATTGAGATCTTACTTGAGTTTATTAGGTTTCCAGGCTAGCCGCCAATTTAAGTGGCTCATCGCCATTTTGGTGATTACGTCCATGAGCCTTTGGCCAATTCACTAATGGAGATTCTTTTGTTATAGATCTTTCTCCTGTAGTCCATTTTCCTCTCCCCCCTTACAGTAATATTGGGTTTTCTTATAACATTTTTCATCCCAATCATCCCTTTAAATCATGGCATGAGCAGTTATCTTAATTGAGCTAGTTTCTATAATGAAGTTAATAGGAAAAGATGAAATTTAAAGCAAGATTACTATTCTCTTCTATCCAATAAGTGATGTGGCACATATTGAACAAGTGTGCATTTTTTGTTACTCATAGTTCTATACTTATGTTTCTTTGTACTTTTTTTTTTGATCGGTAAAATAAAATTATATTAATGAGGGCTGAGAAGGCCCAAAAGGCATACAACAAAGGTGCGAAAGGACTACAAAAAAGCACAAGAACACCCAACACCTTGACCCCCAAACCACACTAGGAAACCAAGCGATCCCACCTTGCAACAAAATCTTCAAATCTGAAATGATTCAACTCAGAAATAGCTGACTCCCAATGATACATAGATGCTTTGACGTTCATAATAATCTCCTCAAGGGAGATTTTACAAATATTCTAGGATATTGCACTTTAATTGTAGGAATTTTAAAATAAGGTGTTGTTCTTGCTCCAAAATTTCCTCACGGGTCCCATCTCCTAAGCATCTCTTGCCCCGACCACCAAAATACCAGATTTCCGCTATAACCACTTTTAGCCCAATCACTTATGGAATATTTTGGATCAAGATATTATAAATTTAGGGTTTAGGGTTTAAGGAAATAAAGAGATATAAGTTTCTATCTATGTAACGAGGATTTGACACTTTGAGGGTTTTTTACCGTGTCAAACACTTATCAACATGGATACTTGTTTCGACACATCCTGACATACATCTTGACAAGAATGTCAATGCCACCTTTATTTTAATGATTTTATTAAAAGATAATTTCTAGAAGAGGGTCGGTGTGTTCCATTCTCCATTCGGTACTTTGTTAAGTTGTTGAATACAGTTATAGTCGTTTGGTAGTTTTCCCTCATAAAAATCTACTCATATTTTTTATGTTATTGGATAACTCCATTCTGTATGGAGATGTTTTCTCTTACTTTTCATACATTTATTTCCTTATTTTTATTTTAAAAAACCTTTGGTTTAAATATAACCAAAATATTAGTTATAATACGCGTACAAACGTGTCTGCGTTTTGGACTCCTTAAAGGCTCCGAGTCATACACCTTGTGTCTGGCTTGAACACCGACAAATGTATCCTTATCCTTGTTGCATAGGTTTCTATGAAAACAATCAGCAAAATTTCGTTATTTTTAGTAAGTGCTTCATTTGTACTGGTTAATATTCAAAGACCTATACGACCCTTTGTGACATAAGATGAAATAATGGGGCTATGTATTCACTGATGAATTAAAATTTACTTTACCGTCTTTTTTTTTTGCATTCTGGGATAGAAAGAATTCCTACATAACACTGTTACACAATTAAAGTTTATTTAATTATAGGATTTTATGTTTTTTGTGCTTGGAAACCTCAACTGGTTTTTTATTTTATTTTTTGCTGATATGATATCTTGGATCTTTGTTCTTTCCTTGCATTTCCCTTTTCTTACATCTTTCTTCCTTTTATCTATGTTTCACACAATTATGTTTTCCATTTTCTCATTTTTGTTGCATTTTTATGCCCCTCTTTTGACACTAACTCAATTGTTACTTTGGTATCCAATTCTGCATATATCTTTAGTTTATCTTAAATCTATATTTGCTATTGTTTTTTACTCTACCCCTAGTTCTTGTTTATCATAAATTGAGCGGTTTTGTGTAACTGTTTTCCTTCCTGTATAACTTTACCCCATAGGACATTAGGAACTAATAATGCTTGTGCTTTCATATTCTCCTTGCTATACTTGACAAGATTTGTTTTGACGAATACAGAGGAATTGATTGTGCACTTGCAAACAATGATGTTCCAGCTAGAGCTCAAGATTTACCTTTACTATTAAAACAGGTATGTTCTATTGTATCTATGAGGACTTCAAGTTTTGGAATTCTTATCAGTGGCTGTTACACACACATACATATTCATCAATATAGATACGGTCCCAAAACAGAAAACTGAAAGCCTTGCTTTATGTAAAAACGTGGTGATTTTTTACGTTCTCATGTGTAAGTAGAGAAATTTGTGAAAACCAATGCTATGAATTTTGGGGGCTATTCTCGATGCCAGATATCAATTCGGGGTCCAAACAAAGCTTTCTACCATTCATGCAATTTGTTCCAATGTCGCATGGCTAACATCAATAAATATCAAATATGATAATTTAGAATAAATGTGATGTAATTATCCTTGCTTCTATACAGCTAGGCAAATACTAGAGTAACTGGTTATTTTCTTGATCAAAATGTTGTTTCATCTTCTAGTTATTCTAAATATGGCAGTGGAAGTAAAATCTCAAGGATATATATGCTACTCAATCCAGCCCTGATATTCCATACAGAGCCAATGTTGAAATTATTAATCATTGATCATTATGTTTAAAGGAACTTCATTTGGACCTGGACTTATTTATTTATTTTTAATTGATAAGCAAGGCGGGTTTAAGCATACTGTGTGGGAAATGTGCACATGTACATTTGTTTTAGGGTTTCCTAATTTAATTGGCTCAATGTTGTAAGCTCTTCTTTTTCTAGTGAGATAGTGAGTTGCACCTCTATTGGTAGCAGTGTACGAAGGCGTGAGCATGCACCAAACTGCATGCCCATACAATTTGATCACAAAATTGAATTCAATTATTCATGCGTATCATGAGCACATTGATAGAAAACAATGAATAGAAAAATTGGGCAATCCATGGTATATTACATCGGCACATCAAAGGTAGGGCTAATATTATGCATTGATATTGATCAACGTTGATACCCATTTCAAGCATTTAAGGAACAGCAGTTAATTTATCTCTTCTTATAGTATACTAGTAGGTGGCCCGTGCCCACGGCACTCTCCGACAAAGTGTTTGCCAAAATCGGGTGTGAGTGGCTTAGATCCACCGTCCATTTGGGGTGATAAGATCTTGGCCATCCTTTGTGAAGCCGATAAGAGGGGGGATAAGTGACTTCTCTGTTTTGTTATATAGATGTTTTGTTATATAAGTTCTATTGACTTATATGGATTCTCTTATGCGGATTGGGCTGGATGCTCGCTCACTAGGCGTTCTACAACTGGTTTTTGTACCTTCCTTGGCTCCAATCTTATCTCTTGGAGTGCCAAGCGACAATCCACTGTGGCTAGATCTACCGCGGAAGATGAATATCAGGCAATGGCTTCTACTACAGCAGAACTCACATGGCTTTCCTTTATTTTGCGAGATATTGGTGTGCCTCTTTCCCAACCAGCTACATTGTTTTGTGACAACCTCAGTGCCCTCTACATGACCGTCAACCGTCTTTCATGCTTGCATGAAACATATTGAAATCAACTATCATTTTGTCAGGGAGAAAGTTGCTCTCGGTTCTCTTGTCACTAAGTTTGTCACCTCTACTCAACAACTTGCTGACATCTTCACAAAACCTTTGCCTCGGGATGTCTTCTCGAATTTAAGGATCAAACTTGGTCTTCGAACAAGTTCTCAGCCTAGTTTGCGGGGGAGTAATAGAGGCACCGTGCTGCCCTTGGACTTTCCAAATCTGCAAGAATCTCCGGATGTTCAAAATATATGCGGGACATGTAACTCGGCACTCCCCTACAAAGCATTTCTCAAAATCAGGTGTGAGTGGTTGAGATCCATAGTCCATTTGGGGGATAAGATCTCGGCCATCCTTTGTGAAGCCGATAAGAGGGGTATAAGTGGGGAGACAATTTCCCTGTTAAATTAATCCAACCGTCTAAATTTTATTTTATGTAAGGGTTGGTATGGGCCCTTGGATATATGAAGCCTATAAGAGGGGGAGACAACCGCTGTGCTTTGTTATATAGATTATGCATCACTTAGTAGTATATGCCATATGGACCTATGGTATTCTATTATTCATATATAATATCGCATAATATGCTAGTATGGACCATTTATTCTCTTAATATATGAGCAATTGTGGTGACAATTTATGAGCAATTTACCATATGATACAAAAGAATTTCATTATCATGCAACTCTTAAGATTTAGTATGCATATCATTATTTATATTATCTAATATTATTTGATCAGACTTGCTTTCTTATTAAGAACATAGAAAGAAGGTAAGACTTATATTGCTTATATGCATTTGTTTGCAACTTACTATACATTACATTGTCAAATATGTTACTGCTGACATGCATGTTATTTTTTATAGCATTTGTTACCATATTCTCCTTTATTTTTTACATTTATTTTGTCCAGTATGCATATCATGACTGCCATTTTCTAAAAATATTTAGGGGATTTTTGACATACCCCCCATGTTATCTTTAAAATTAGACATACCCCCTTACAATTTGAAAAAGCTGACATACCCCCCTATGACTCGGTCCACTGTCATTTGACCAGTGTTGACCCGAGTTAACTACCAGATTTTACAATAAAGGACAAAAGTGCCCTTGTCTTCAACCTTAGAACAAGGGTTTGGGTTGAGGCCAAACCCTAAATCAAACGGTTGTGATGGACGGCCAGCCAAGAGATTCTAATGGGTTGGTCACCCATCATCAGCAACCAACCCACCGGAGTTTCATGGCCGGCTGACCAATACTCCGGCAATAATTTAAAACCCAAGGTTTTATTTCTAAAATTTTCTTTAACAAAAATGAAAAATATGAATAAGAGCAATTAGATTTTGAGACATGGATTCTGGAAAGATGGGTTCTCTTAATTTTAAATTTTAAATCTTCATAAAAAGAAATCTCATTCCCTCATGAGTTTTACTTATTTTTATGGGATTTTTTCTTCTCAATCTTTGTCTAATTCATCAAAAAAATAAAAAATCTCAGGTTTTCAACATGGGTTTTTATTTTTGACTTTCTCTTTTTGTGTTTAAATTGGGGTTTGGGTTTTGGCCTAAACCCAAACCCTTGTTCTAAGGTCAAAGACAAGGGCACTTTTGTCTATCATTGCAAAATTTGGTAGTCAACTCAGGTCAACACTGGTCAAATGACAGTGGACCGAGTCATAGGGGGGTATGTCTAATTTTAAAGATAACATGGGGGGGGGGGGGGGGGGGGGTATGTCAAAAATTCCCAAATATTTAACTATTCGAGTAATTAATTTCATTGTATCACACATATGGATATCTACTCCTGTCAAAACAAAAGAAAAGTATATCACACACATCCACTCATCCTCTATTTTGCAAACTCTTTTTTTGTTCAACTTATCTGTATTGTTCTTTGACGCATGCACCCATGTCTAATTAGCATTGACTCATAGAACATGACTTGATGTAGTATTGGTTCCTGTGGTACTAATTAGGGTCTGACATGTACCATAACTGGACTACCCATTCTGACTTATGTAACAAGGAAAGTCCATTTCTAAGAATTATCAGATACCTTGTGCTGGACACATGCTGGCACACTTTTCAAACGAACCTAAATTCATAGTATTTTGTGTCAGATGTTATTTATATATTGTTTTATACTTCTAATGCATCTTAGCTTCTCTAAATACATCCATTCTATGTTGTCTACTTAACTTGAACTGAATTACTTTTATAAAAAATATCTTTGACATATGGAATAAACCTTATGGACGTGTGGACGAATCGGGTTTGTTGGGGTTAGTGTGTCTAACACTTCATATGAGTATAGATTCAGACATTTTTCCCCTATATTATATACTCAATGCTATTGCATAATCCGCTCATATACAAATGCCCTTTCCTTCAAAAGTTTCTTTCTATAACTAATCTGTAATTTGATATTTTGAGAATTATGAACACATTTTTAGTTTAACTGCTTTTTTACGTCCTCTAATTCGCTGAAAATACCATTTGACACTGCCATCATTCTTATTTTATCTATAACTCCATTTAGGTATATCAACGTAAAAGCGAGTTCTTCCTTCAAGCAGCTATCATGGTGCTAATGATTTCTGTCAAGGTATTTCTTGTATGCAGGCAGTTCTATTTGTGTGTTGCAGTATTTATTATTGCTTTCAAATAACGCAATTTTCAATGAGTACAAAGCATTGTCGACTGCTTAATGTGTTTTGCACTCTAATATTGATTAAAATGATAAAAATTTGTTGTTAAAAGATAATGGATGTGTATCTCACTTTCTGATTGCTATGCTATCGTAGTAATATTTCAGACCATATAGTCTTCTCTTGCTTATGTTGATGGTTATCTCAAAAGTAAATGTAAGTTTATGTAGAATATAGCACTACTCTCATTCCTTTTAGGGAATTGTAATGGTTATTGTCTATTCTAATGTTTTACCAGAAAATGAAGTTTCTTGTAAAAGTTTTGTGCTTGCTTTATTACAAAGTGATAAATCTGGTGGTGGTAACAGGCCACATATTGGGTTTGCTTTTTGGCATAGCATTCTTCTAGGTGGATCATATGGAAGGTGGGTTCCATATATGAGGATGGAACTCGTTTCTCCTTTGTGCGTAACACGACAGGGTTCTCACATTTTTTTCATGAGAAATAGTCAAATACTCCCTTCCTTGTTAAAATTTTCTAAACCAGTTCTGTTCTTCTTGGTGAGAGTTGAAGAGTTAAACTGGGAGTGAGATCTACGCAATGAGTTGCATAGGGTGGAAAATGAGAGAAGGTATAAATGGAATAATGTGTAGGTTGGGGGATGGCAGTAATTGTAATTTATATTATTTTAAAATATATTACAATGTGTCACGAGATTTTCTTGAGAAATTTCCAACATTTTTGTGAGGAAGACAAAAAAAATGTATATCTCACGAGTTCTTCAAAATCTCACGAAAATCTGACCTTTTTATTTTTGGAAAAATTGCCTGAAAATATTAGAATTTTCAAAAACTTGTCAATAATTTTTTTTACACACAATTTGGATGTAAGGAAGTTGTATCAGGTATCCACTGATCGTTGGGAGGTTGGGCAATAACTTAGTTCTGCAATTAGCAATGATTCGTTGCATCGGCATTGATGGAAACTGAATTGCATACCTAGAGGCTGCAAAAGCAAATGTAATAAGGAAAAATGTTCAACCATCTGATGGTAATGGGATCTGCCAAGGAGGCAGTGATGCTTTACTGTGATAATGAATCAATAGTATCCCTGAGTAAGAGTCCATAATATCATGTCAAATATAAGCGCACAAAAGTGAGCTAGAACTACGTAATTGAAGTAAGCTCCTACTTGCCATCCAATCACAGAAGACGGAATCTTCCTCTTTTTGGTGTTTTTAAACTCTATATGATCCCCTTTCTTCAAGTCATAGTTCAAGCAGACATTCATAGGGGAGCTTACTATATGGTGGATAAGTAGGAAGTTCGGGAACTATTTGTGACGGAATGGCTAAATGGGAGTGAGTACCATGTAATTCCCTTTGAAGGACCTGCCTTCTTCTTTTCTTTTCTTTGTTCCATTTCTTTTACTAATTATTTTCTCAATAGAAGCGAAAAAATTACTGCGAGCGTTTGCTGGGGCACTTACGGTCAAAGCTACTCTCATCAACACCTATGGCTTGCTCCTTTGCATCTTAATAGTTTTCTAGTTAGCTTCAGTATTAATTTCAGTTGTGGTTTGTTCTTTATGATTATTTTATGATGTTCTTTGTTAACATTTTTGTTTCTTTCCAAAATCCATTTTCCTATTGCTGTTGAATACATGTTCTTTCAAGATTAGTTATTTCAAGTTAGAATCATTTTCTCATTTTTATTTTCTTTTTTATATTTGTTTTTTGTGGATAACATATTTGGTACCGGGTGAACCCGTTTTAGGGGATCGGTAACCCACTTCCAAGTTGCACACTAATTGCACCTCCTCTGAATAATTGCTTGCAATGGGTTTTGAAATTTTGTCCTTTTGTTTTTCTCTTGTGCTTTTGGTACAAGTTTTTCCTAGCCAGTTGATTTTTTACACCCTCTTTGCGCAGAATTCTGATTTCTCTACTTTTTGCTTTTGGTAGAGTGCTTGTAAGTGTGGATGGTTTCTGGTTAATGATGCTGACGAACTTCTGACCCTGGCAAATAAGGTTTGTGAACATTTTCTCAATCTTCATAACCTCTTCTTGGGTGAGGCATTTGTGTGTTACAGTTGTCCCTAACAATAGATTTTTTGGACATTTAGATAGAGAGCACGTACTGTAGTGTAGGGAATATTAATGCTGAACCAAGCAATGCTTCTCCCATTATTTCAAAAATTATATCCAGGTACGAAACTTTTTTTTTTTGTAATAAGTATCCATGTATGAACTATTATGCTTTGCTTCATAGTGCATTCTTCTAAACCTTTTATTAGCTTAAAATATTATATGTCCTAATCATATACTAGCTTTGTTAACATAAAATGGTGGCTGCTTACTGTACACAGTTACTGGAGGATCATCATTGACATGTAATTTAAGTAGAAAGTGAGAAATGGATGTTTCTAGGGTTAGGGTTTGTGAGAGAAGAGAGAAGGAAGAGAGAGAGGAGAGCATGTGTATTACACGACTCCAAACTTCTTATTTATGTAAAAAACTCTACATGGACAAGTATGCCCTTACAAACATAAAGGGTACACCCTGACAACACCCCCCTTTAAGTTGGTGCCTAGATATTTATCATGCCGATGCCCCATTGACTCATTGTTGATGTTCCTATCGCAACTCATATCTCTGCATTTGGCGCTGACCATGATTTGGGTTCCACAAAGGCCCTATGCTCGACTTTCTCTGGTAAAGTTTTCCACTTCTCAGAAGCTGAGAAGCTCTTGTTGTGCGAAGATTGCTTGGCCACCGTTTACCTCTTGATGGACTAGAAACCAAATCAGAATGTTCTTAGGATCTTTGAAGAAAGAACAATTTTTGCTCCCCAAGCGTTGGTGAAAATCTATGGAGTTAACTGTGGAAGCTAAGAAGTTTGGTCTATCCATAGTATGGAAAGGGGGACTGGAATTCCTCCGCATTCGAGAGGAAGGGAAAAGATGGACAGAAGCGGCGAACTTTCCGGGTGAGTTGTAGGGTTGGCTGACTAAAATTCTCATGGTAGGAGTTAAGGCCTAGTCCAAGAGGTCATTGTGGAGGAAGACGACTGTTAAAGGGACCTGCTACCTCACGGAGTAGAAGATTAACGGTGGAGGGAGATTTCTGCGTATCTCGGAGATTAGATCACGTGGACGCAATACTGTGTTTTGTTTCTCGACTAGACTAGATGGAGCAGGGTGGTGCAAGGTAACTGAAGGGCTCTCCTCGTTGCGGGAGATACAAAAGAAGCAAGGCACGTTCGTCCGGGATTACCCTAGAATGCCTAAGGGAGGAGGCAGACCATAGATATCAGGGGTTTTGATAAACCCTGAGATCCAAGCTAAGTTGGCCACAAGATATGAGGCACCCCTTACAGATGTCGACAGCCGGCTTCCGACGCATCTACAGAGTGGGAGGACGTAGCGGTGGCCCTGTCGGCCATTGTTGGGTCTCATTCTCTCTTTGAACTCATTCCATGCGGGATGAAGCATAGGATGTTCTTCGTTGAATGCTTGAGCTACCTCAAGTTCTTGAGCAATTTGATCTCCATTCGGGTGGGACCTGCGATTGTGTATATTAGCAGGTGGTGGCCGAAATGTAATGCGGTGTCCACGTCCGTTAGGGCTCAGCCAGTGTGGATCCAAGTAATTGGTCTTCCTTTTCATCTATGGACAAGATCCATCTTTGAAAGCATTGGGCGTGTTGTGAGGGGACTACAAGACATTGATCGTTCCACGATCTCTGGCACAGATTTTCGCGCAGTAGGGAGGGCCACATCCCTAGCTCGATCACCGTGGTGGATAAAGGTCTATCCTTCCTCATCAAACTGGTAGTTGAACTAGAACTGGATGGGGAGGAGAAGAAGGTAGTCTAGGGCACATGGAGGAAGCAAGGCGACACGCATAACACTGCTGTAAGGTGGAGAAGAGACTATTAGCCACACAGAGATTGAGTTGTATTCAATCTCTCTCACTCAAATATATATATGACAAGGGTAAAACCCTACAAGCCAAAAACGTGGAGTTAAGTGGTGGGCCCACTCAACTCCCACAACATAAGAAAACGTGTGTTAAGCGGCTGGCCCACTTAACACTCTAACATACGAAGAAAGGCCCCCACTTGGGAAGTGAGATGCAGCCCACTTGAAACCCCACGTGGGGTATTACATAAACTCCAACAAAGCTAACCTGTTGAAGTCTCTATTTCCCCATATATCCTCCACCACCTTGTCATTCATAATTCCAATTTTGTCTTATGAAGAACAATGACATCCACTTTCCACTTATTGGGGAGATTCTTACATATTACCCTTTAGTCCCTTCTCTCCTTACCCCCCAACACCCTCACATTCCATGTTAGGACATTGAGATTCATAAAGATAATAATATCTCCAGCTTCCCCATCCTCTTCCTACCCCTTCCCCTTGACATCTCAATCTGTATACTCGAATTAGCTAAGTTATGGATTTCCCCGATAAGCTTCAACCTCCAAACTAGGCTTACCTTGGAAGAAGATGAACAAAAATGTAGCCTTTGCTCCTCCCTATCTGAAAACTTCTCCTCGTAGAACAATGCCCCCAATTTGTTGAACTTGTGCCCCTTTCTAGTACTATCATCATTTGTCCCTTTCTATTACACGGCCTATTGATATGACTTATGAATAGAAACAACAAAAAGGGACAAAGCAAAATCACAGAATAATTGAGATTCGATGAATGACACAAAATTAGCAATTGGATGTTGAGTACAAGAACGATTACCTTATGTAAAGCAATGAGTAAATTGCCTAAAGGATCCTCAAGCGAAGTAGATAATTGAGGAGCAAGCACTGCAGCAATGGTTGGTGTAGATTTAGCCTGATGTGTCGGTGTAAGAGGTGCTTCAATAGCAACAACTTACCATCCATAGACTGACAATTAGGAGAAAAGAATGTTGTACCCTCAAAGAATGTAACATCAGCACTAACATAACAAAGACAAGATGATGAACAGTAATAATGATAACCTTTCTGAGTAGGAATGCAACCCTAAAAAACACAATAGCATGATGTGACAATCTATCACGACTAGGACGCAACATATGAACAAACAACACAACCAAAGATACGTGAAGGCATACCAAATGGAGAAACATTAGGAAATAAAGTAGAAAACGGAGATTGACCTTCCAAAATAGATAATGGCATTCGGTAAATTAGGTAATAGGAAGTAAGTACAGCATCCCCCAATAGTTTTTGGAACATTCATATCTATCATCAAGGCATGTGCACCATCTAACAAGTGTCAATTTTTGCATTCGGCGACACTATTTTGTTGGGACATATGGGTATAAGAGGTTTGATGAATAATTCCATTTTTAGTGCAAAAATTGGCAATTCTTTTTATATGTATTCAAGTACATTATCAGATCTAAGTATACGAATAGGTTTATCAAATCGAATAGTAATTTCCTTATAAAAGGTTTGTAAAATAGAAAATAACTCGACCATCTTTCATTAAAAATAGCCATTTCATTCTAGAAAAATTATCAACAAAGATAACAAAATAAGAAAAACCAGACTCTTTTAATTCGAGTAGGACCCCAAATGTCCGTATGGACTACATCAAAAGGACTTGATTTACAATTATCAACACGACTAAGAAAAGAAATTCGGTGATGTTTGCCCATTTAGCTTGACAATCTAATATTAGCATAACACTTAGGAATTTTTTTTTTGATCGGTAAAAGATATATAAATTAAAAGAGGGCTGAGAAGGCCTTAAACTATACAACCGAGACAAAAGGAAAAGAGAAGCTGCGAGATCAAAAGACCCCCAAAGCCCCAAGAACACAAACCACCACAAAAGAAAACCACTACGAGACTAAACGATCCCACCGGAAGACGAAATCTTCAAATTTGAAAGGCTTAAGCTCTGGATTTGCCGCCCCCCAATAATATAGCATAGCTTTGATGTTCATGGTAATCTCGTTATTATTGGCCTCCTTGTCTTCAAAGATACGGTGGTTTCTCTCTTTCCATAACTCCCACCAAATAGCAAAAGGAAACATCCTCCAAAGTGCTCTACCACTAGAGGAAAAAGCCTTGGAGAGCCAACCGTTGAAAGTGTCGAGAACCGAGAGCGGAAAGACCCAAGGAACCCCGAAGAGCTGAAGGAAGCGCTCCCATATCTCCTTGGACACACTACAATGGATAAGCAAATGGTTTGTCGTCTCCTCCTCCTGACGACACAGAATGCATCTATTAGGCATTTGAATGCCACTTTTTTGAGGTTCTCCACGGATAGGATTTTATCAAGCGTAAAACACCATACAAAGAATAGGATTTTGGACGGTATGGGGGTGCTCCAAAAACATTTGGCTGGATAGGACATACGGTTTTGCCTAGAAGGCTACAATAGACTTGATCGAGAAAATCCCCTTAGAGTCGTGATTCCACCACCTCTTGTCTTCTCTGTCATCAACCAGTTGGACCCCGTCCAACCGGTGCAACAAGGAAGCCACAATCTCCACCTCCCAATCATTGATTCTCCTCCTGATCCCTATATCCCAAGAGATAGAACCATTCTCTCTAAGGGCCACCTCACTAATCAAGACTCCTTTTCTGTTGGACAAGGCATAGATGGAGGGAAAGGATTCGGCTAAGGAAGACTCCCCACACCAAATGTCTTCCCAGAATCTCACCCGGTTCCCGTTCCCCACCTTGAGAGGGTACTTTTGACAAGGGCAAGTCTACCTCCTTTGGATAGGAGTCTTTTCTTCCACGATGCTACTCTCCTCTGGATGCGATCAATAATCGGATCCCAAATATTCTTCGATTTGCTATTGGCTCTGAGCGGGAGGCCGAGATATGTCGTTGGAAGCTTACCTATCTTGCAATCCAAGCGGGCTGCAATCGCATCCAAGCACTCCACCTCTCCAATCCCGAAGACTTTGCTTTTGGAGAGGTTAATACGAAGCCTTGATACCACTGCAAAGCACCTCAACACCCCCCGAAGGACCTGGGCTTGCCCAGGAGAAGCCTCCATGAAGAAGATCGTGTTGTCTGCGAACTGCAGATGTGAGATAACAGGGCTTTCCTCCCCTACTTTAAAGCCAAATATCAAACCTTCGTCAACGGCTTTGGATGCCAGACGGCTCCAACCTTCAGACACTATGAGAAAAAGGTACGGGGATAGAGGGTCCCCTTGACGGAGACCCCTGGAACTACTGAAGAAACCTACTGGTGCCCCGTTGACTAGGATAGAGAAGCGGGTCGTAGATATACACGTACGGATCCATCTCCTCCATCTGTCACCAAAACCCATGCGGCCTAACATATAGTCGAGGAAAGACCAACACACATGATCGTAGGCCTTCTCCATGTCTGCTTTGCAGATGAAGTCTAGGGTATCGCCTTGAATTCTAGAATCGATCACCTCATTGGCGATAAGAATACCGTCCATAATTTGGCGACCACTTATGAAAGCCCCTTGGAAAGACGAAATGATGTGACCCAACACCCCTCGCAGTCTAGTGGCCAAGACTTTCGCTATGATTGGCCATAACACTTAATTCCTGTCTCTACTTTGAAAGAGATGGATGACTCAAACGACAATGCCACTGATAGGGAAACACACTCGAATGAAGTGTTGTTGCACCAACTCTAGGATTTTTATCAAGATAATACAGGCCATTGAGCTCATGCACCCACCGATCACCTTCTTTATTCTGAGGTCTTGGAAAACACAAGAAGATGAAGAAAATGTTACTGAACACTGAAGACACTTAGTTAATTTGCTAACAAAAATAAAATTAAAAGGAAAATTAAGAATGTAAAGAACATAGCACAATGAAAGAGATGTAGGGTGAACATCACCTCTACCAACAACTTTTTATGTAGACCCGTCAACAAGAATAACCTTAGAATTTGAAGAATGAAATCTAGAGAAACTAGATAACATACTAGACATATGCTTAGAGGCTCCTAAGTCAATGGATTGTTGAGCAAGAGCTCCTAAGTCAATGGATTGTTGAGCAAGAAGGCATGTAGAAGTACTTGAATTTGCCAAAGTGGCAGTAGAAGTGGATGAACGAGCAGATAGAGACTGAATTGTCTGGAGTAGAAAGGCATCAAGGAGGCATATGCATTTGACAAAGTGTGCACCTTTTTATGTGTTTTTTTATGAAGCATGTGCCTTGAGCATATGCACACTTTTTTATGTTTACTGAATTTTATTGAAAAAAAAACCGAAATTATATATTATATTTATTTGTACACTACAAGAAACGCTAAGTCTCTAACTGTCTCTCCACAACTCCAAGTCCCTTCCTCTTCTTACCTTCAAAGTCCAGCGAATCCAGCCAAATACGGCGAGATTCCAATCAAATCAGATACGCTTCTTTTGTTGTGCAACTGCTGCTAAAAAAATAGGTTGTTGCTTCCTTTTGTCTGCTTAAAAAACAAAGGGGCTGTTATTCAACCATGCGACCAGCAACATTAATTGTTCTTTTTCTTTCTTGTCTTCTCTCAACAAAAAAGGGTGTTCTGCTGCTGCTGCTGCTCTCTCTCTTCAGCTGAAAATGTAACCTTGTTTCAGCTTCACGGTCTCTTCAGATTCTTTATGGGGTTTTGACGGGATTGTAGTGTTTTTTTGTTGTTTCGGCCTTTCTATGCTTGCATTCATGGCGAGAGAATCCATGAGTGTTTGGGTTGCCTGGGTTTTTCAGGGTCGGTTTTTTTTCCCTTTCTTTCTTCATATTTTTGGGTTTTTGATTGGGAGGTTTTGTATTTTATTCAATTAGTGGAGCAGCCCCTGGTTTTTAGGGTGGCTTCAATTCATTTCTGAGTTTCTGATTGGGAGG
This sequence comes from Euptelea pleiosperma, assembly GCA_035048495.1. NCBI lineage: Eukaryota > Viridiplantae > Streptophyta > Magnoliopsida > Ranunculales > Eupteleaceae > Euptelea > Euptelea pleiosperma. The sequence goes on from CM068547.1 coordinate 8,103,900, forward strand.
TTTTCGGGTTTCTCTGTATTGTATTCATTTTCGGGTTTCTGATTGGGGGTGGGTTTCTCTGTTTTTGCTGGTTTTTATTGCTAGGTAGCAATGTAAATAAGATTGTGGGGCTGTGCCACTGTGTTGACAGCAACCATTGTTTTACTTTCTGATTTTGGCAGCAACCCCAGGTCCATCTATGGTTCAAAATCTCGTTCCAGTAATGTATTGAAATGATACATAGAGGAATGTATCGTTTCGTGTCAAAAGCCTAATTAAGTACAAAAATTGCTTTAAAAAGCTTATTTTCATGGTTTTTATATGTATTATATACACATCTAAATGCTAGAAATAACTTTGTAGCCTAATTAGGTATTAAAAATGGTTTAATCATATTGAGACGTATACTGTTTTTTTCCATTGTACCATTTCGTCTCTCGTTCCATCAGTTTATCAAGACAACAAGATGGAACAATATTTTAAAACTTGGGTCCATCAAGGCCCCCCAAAGCAAAATCCACTCCCCTGTTTTTGTGCCTCTGTTTTTTTTATCTATTTACTTAATTGTGTAGTCAATTAATCCATTTAAAAAATGCAAGCTTGTGAGGCGTACGCCTCAGGGCTTAGGCTAGTGAAGCACCTAGCCTCACTCCTTAGTGTTTAAAAACACTGGGCAACTTCCAAATCAATTAGTGTTTTATTCAACTCCATGTTTGCAGCTTACTTGCTGTGCTTTAGAAAGTCTTGATTTGATGGGGATATGCAATTGTAAATGTATTACTCTGGTAAGTGAATGGTATTTGAAAGATTCTTCTGTTTTTCTACTCAGCAGATTCTATCCCCGAGTGAAGATTGACCACGTTCTTGCTACTCTTGAAGTCAAGGTTTGGTGATATTTGATTGTTAACTATTTGTTTTAAAGATAAAAGAACTGTTTGATTGGCTTTTGTCTTTATTTGTGAATGCTTTGAAGGTGAACATTGAAAGATTTCCTAGAGAAATGGACTTATCTTTTTTTTTATATCTTTCATTGCATCGTGCAAATTCTGTAACATTTTACACAAAATTTCTTTCTATACTTTGCCATTTTCACCATTTTTCTTAAACTTTTTCTTTTGTCTTTTTTGGGTAAGTAAGTTGGGATTGAACATGCCATTGTTCTGCTTAGATATTTGTTAATTTTTGTTTGTTTCTGTAAGAGTGTGTATTCTTTCTGTACTATCAAGAATTTTTTGTTTAGAAGTATCGAAAGTATTAATTTTTTTTCCTTGTTTTGTAGCCTGGGTATGGGACTTTTATGGTGGATTTCCATATCTCGAAGAATATGGCATCTGTGGCACAAAAGAACATTGTAAGCATCTCCTGAAGCCAAATTGGTTTTTCTCAAAACTATTTTTAAGTGCTATGTCTGTCAGTCCCTTCCATTAGGTAGGCAAAACCATCGAGAGGAATATCTAGATATTGATTTGTTTTAAATGGAATTTGAGACATGTTATGTATTTACCTCATGATACTACGAGTACCAGATAAAAACTATCCAGTACTTACTGTTAGCCACTGACAGTTGAAGCCTAAAGCACATGTTTCGAGCATATTGGTTTCTGTCTTTGCTTAGTGGACACCTTGGTTGATGTCAGTTACTTCTCTAGGTGTTTCCCCCTCCTTTTGATAGCCACAGTCTCCAATTAATGTGGGATGACTGGAACTTTCTTTTCTTGATGAATATTCAGATCTATTCCCTTGCTTTGCCTGGGTATCGTTAACCTTGTTCTCCACCTCTCGATCATTCACTTAGCCGCATAACTTTTCTTCTAGATTTCATGGATTTCACACGAAGCATAATTCATGAACTAGCATTTGGTAATTTTTATTCCATAAAACATCGAATTTAATTCAAGATCTTATATTTAGTTTATGAGGTATTTAGCGAGAGTCCTACAGAAACAAGATATTTCTATTTTGCCCTCCCATTGAATGAATCCATGGCAGAAACCACTGCCACCATGGCAGTCCAAGTACTGACATGTTGGTGCTTTGCTGACATTGCTGTACTTTCTGGCTTGGTTCCATTCAATGAGGGCTGATTCTAGAAACACTTTGTTTGTATAAGATTCACACCTTCCTCTATTCCTCAGTTTATTTTGAATCTGGATTATATAGGTTGGCGATGTGTGTCATTTTTAGCTCAATTATTTGCTAGTGGTCTTCTTTGCTCAAACTTGGCATCTTGTCAGTACTCAGTAATATGGGGTGGATATAAACACATACCTCTTGGTTAAGGTTGAATGAATGCTGAGTGGCAACTAAACATAATTGATTCTCTGACATACACATGGTACCTTATTTTATTCCTATACTGCTAATTTATAAAAACTAGAAATCCTTAACATTGAGCATGCAAGCTATTGGGGTGATCAATGTTCCATTTTTGCTTGCAGCTATTGTTTGTAGCTCAAACGGATAACACCGAATCATCCTCTTGTATCGTTAGTCCACCACTAGTAAAGTATGACCTCTCTCCTTCCTTATGTTCTATTGGAGTTAATTTGTTCCAAATTTACTCTGGTCATCTTTTTTGACTTCTGTAGTTTCTTGTTAAATGGCAAGGGAGTAGCGAGACGGACTAATGTTTCGATGGTTCGTGTTGTTCCTCATAATTTTTGGATTAAATAATATTTTTGTCAGCATTTTTATCCGCATGATGGTTTAGTGCAAAATGTAACAGAGGCTTTGGTTATTATTTCTTTGTGTAATCAATTTCTTGCTCAGGACAATGGACCACAGTTTCCAACAAACGTGACATCAATGCTTAAATATGGAACAAATCTTCTGCAAGCTATTGGGTATTTTAATGGTATGTCTGAACATATGCTTCCATGTCTGGCCATCTTGATTTTGTTGCTTGAAATTCATCTGCCTCCTGACACACTTAGTCTGTAATCATTTTACAGGTAATTATATTATATCCATAGCCGTTATGAGTGTGACATCATCCTCAGATACTCCAGTGCTACAAGATTATATTCAAACTCTAGCTGCAATTGATTCAGGTATGCAAGAAAAAACCAATGTCATTATTTATTGGTGTTTCACTGAAGACAGCAAAGGCTGATTCAGTTTGAAGCTCAGAAGGTAGCTTGTCTACACCCTGAAGGTTGTTTCTTTTCTTTCCGTTTTTGGTAAATGATGATTTCATGGCAAGAAGGAAAAACGAGCAGTACAAATAGGATAAGTCAATTGCTGTCATTTAAAACTGTACAAAACATAGGATGATACAAATTAATTGAGAGGAAGAGTCTCTTGAATTCAAAGTTTCGCTCGCTACTCATTTAGCCAAAGTCTTGCGAGTTTCATTGGTCTCTCTACGTGCAAATGAAGGTTGTGGTGTTAATAATATACTAATCTTGCTTACGAAAAAAAAAAAAACTACTAATCTTTGTTGCATTTCCTGATTTTGTTAATAATCTACTACTCTTGGAGTAAATTTGCAAGAAAGATAAAATATAAAGGAAAAAAAGGTTTGGTCAAAATTTATAATGATATTATAGTCTAACTAAATGACCCTTAAAAACTCTAATTTAATAAGTACAAAAACTAGGACTTAGTTTATATTGAAGCATATATCATTTAATTATATAGTTTGTCTCCTGGACATTGAAATATGGGTTTTCTAAAAACAAATGCATGAGAGTTTCTTGCTTCATGCAACTATGGTTTGGAATATTACCGAGTTCTGGTGAACAAACATTTGCATTACTTAGTCTGGGCTAGAAGTTCTAGAAGTTTCCAAAGCTTTGGACTATTGCCAAGTTCTGGTGGACCAATGTTTTTGTTGGTTGTTAGTTATTACTTAGATTGTGCTCGAAGTTTCAACTTTCAATTTTTCTTCAGAAACTGCACTTTCCTTTAGTTGGGTGGCCATATAGTCTACTACTTAAGAGTGGAATTTGGATTTTCTAAAAACAAATGCATCAGAGTTTCTTGCTTCAAGGAACTATGGTTTGGACTATACCGATTCCTGGTGGACCAACATTTGCATTACTTAGTTTTGGACTATTGCCAAGTTCTGGTTGACCAACGGTATTTTTGGTTATTACTTAGTTTGTGCTAGAAGTTTCAGCTTGCATTTTCTCTTCTTCAGCAAGTGCACTTTCCTTTAGTTGAATGGCCATATAATTTACTACTTAAGACTTAAGAGTGAAATATGGTGATTATCTCTGTTCCATGATGAGTTGAACAGTGATCTGGAATTGATATGCCATTCTGATTGTGCAATTGTTATTTCAAGTTTCACAAGTAACAATTGTATTACTTTTATTTTGACTATAGACTCTGACATAATTGAGGGACCATCACGGATATCACTTAATTGTCCTATAAGGTATGCTATCATATGCTTTGCAAGACTTTTTCTGTTGCGTATGTTTCTTTAGCTCCTTCACTTTTGCGGTTGCCCACTTATACCAGTCTTGTTGATCTATAGCGTTTCAGCATTTTTCCTTGCTCATCATATTTTTGGTTATGCATGATAGTGCAGTTGCTTACGAAATTGGGAGTTTTATTTCGAGTTCGTTTGGTTTCGCTCAAGGTTTACTTATATTGACCAAACTTTACCAACGGTCAGCCGCAGAATGGAATGTGCTTGTCATCACTGTTAGTCCCCCAAATCCAATTTTTATCAGTAGTTATTTACTGGTCCATGTTCTTCTTGATGATGGAGAGTAGGAAACACAGTTGATAAGATACTTTAATGGAGTCTTTCACGAAGATAATTGGGCCTACCGTTTCATAGACAAAAAAATTGGGCCATCATTGGTACTTTGGTTCAAAGACTTGGACTGAACTGAATGAATGCACTTCTGAGATAAAGCCAATGGCCTCAACTACTAGAATTTGCAAGGAGAAGGTTACCTAGACATATTCTTCTGCTGAACAATATATTGGAGTCGAGAAACTGACAGTGGAGATATGCCACTAGGTTTGTTACACCATTTAAAGGCATGACAGATCCACAAGCATCAACATTAGAAATGGCCCCTTTAGTTATCTGGATTTGTCTTGATTACAACAGTGAGTTTGATATGACTCTAGTTGGTCATTGGTGTGATGTTTTAAAATTTCTTACAGAAAGTGTACAACAATCTATGGTTAAACCTTCTTAATGTCTCATTTAGATAAGAGTGTGGCATGTTCATTTTTGTGCAAGTGCTATCATCGTGATATATAATTAGCATGTAGATCTATATTATACAACATACACTTACCCTCATAATTTCCTTTAGGAGAACATGTGGGGTTTTGAAATCAGCATGAGAGTGTTATTTATTTGTACAAAATACACATATTTGCTCAAAATAATATTACTTTTGCAGGCCCACACACATTTACATTCTCTCTCTGTCTTTGTCTCTGTCTCTCTCTCTCTCTCTCTCTCTATATATATATATATATATATATATATATATATATATATATATATATAATACACATATTTGCTCAAAATAATATTAATTTTGCAGGCGCACACACATTTACACACTCTCTCTCTCTCTCTCTATCTATCTATATATATATATATATATATATTGCTATCATGTTTAAATATCATACCATATCAACATGTATTGTTTGAGTTATCAGTACAATACATAAGGATTTCAAAATTTCTGAATGTCTCGCTTGGTATCGCCGTGTATCAGAGTGATAAAATAGGGAAAAACATTACAATGTACACTTAAAAACCTCTTTTTTATGCCGATTCTCTTTATCCACTAGCTCTTTTGTTTTAGAGCCCATACCATATTGTAAATCTCCCAAAAACGACACATCCATTGTATGTTTGAGTTTGAAATCTACCCCTCGAATAGAATTGCAGAAGGTTCAGGGTCAATGTTCCCTAAAATTGTAGGTTTCTTAAAAAAAGTTCAATGTAATGTATCTTAGCGTATCATAACCCTTCTTAATGTATCTTAAAACTGTAGATTTACCTAGGGTTTCAGCGTACCGACAACAAAGGAGGAAAATAAAGAAAAGAGAAGTGAAGAAAAGAAGAGAAGAGAGGAGAAAGAAGAAGAGAAGGGAAGATATGTTGCAACAGAAAGAGATGAGAGAAAGTGTACTTTGTTAAGAGTGCACGATCTCCCCTAAATTGCTTACATTCACTTGGTTTGACATAAATTACAAGTGTGCCCTCTCAGGAGCCAATAATAAGAAAAGACCAAATAAATAGGAAATGGCAGAAATACCCCTACCCACATGGCTATACTAAATAAATACACCAACGCTCCCTTAAGATGGTTTCATTCATGCCCAGATTGAAACAATTCTTGCTCGTAATGCTCTTGTCCAATGCCTTGGTGAAGATGTCAGCGAGCTGATTTTGAGTGTATACATACGACATAGAACTCATGACTCAACACCTTTTCCCGAATGAAGTGGCCGTCAACTTCTATATGCTTTGTTCGTTCATGTAATACAAGATTACTAGGTATGTAAATAGCGGCCTAATTATCACAATAGAGTTTGATAGACTCTTTGAATGGAGAGGATCTCCATAAGGTTTCCTTTACGCTTGATGCCACGGGGAATATCTGAAAATGTGTAGAGTTGTATCCAGCTCTAGCTCCACACATGACTTCTCCCGACTCATCAAACACCTCGCATCCATACTTTGTGAACTACACGATATTCTCTTTGTTGTAGATTTGACCCACAATTAGCAAATTTTGTTTTGAGTCCTTGACGTAAAGCACATCCTCTAAGTCTAGAATGTGACTATCAGTCAATTTCTTCCCAGTGTTGCTCACTAAGCATCTCAGATCATCCTTCCTCACCCAAATGGTCTTATACATTCGAGGTGGTTTGTCTCTTTGCCATTTGCACAGGCGGTTTCCAATTTCCTTACTCAAGGTATCCGACTTTTGATGTAAGGCTTTAATTTTATAGAGAAAATTCTCTTGGCTCCCAAATGATTTACTCTTGGGAGGAGCCTTAGAATCTCTTCCTACGGAGGCAGTCCTTACTCACATGACCTTTAACCCTACAGTAATGACACATGTGAACATGAATATGAGGTCTAGGTTGGTCAATTTGAGTTGTGGGGGAACCTTTAGCTTTCTCAAACTTTGTTCTAGACGAAGACAGGGTATTCACATAATGAACATATCCCAATCCCCTTCGATCTCCATCTCTCTTCCCCACATTAAAGATTTTATCGAACTTTTCAGTGCTCTTGGAGAAACAAGGCAAGCCTATTTCAAATTGGAAAGTTCAGTTTCGAGGGACTTCTTAGCATCCATACAAGTCTGGAACTCACATTCCAGAAACTTGTTTCTGTCCTGAAGAGATTTCTTCTCTCTAGATAAGCTGTACCAAGGTCGCCCTCATCCTCACTGTCAGAGTCATGATGACTCGTCTCAGTGGAATTATCCTTACCATCTCTAGAAGAAAGCAGGACTAGAGATAGTGGCAATGAATGTTGTGAAGTTACCATCTTTTTCAATTTCACTGGAGTCAGTGGAGTTCTCATACTTTGACTCGCAAACATCCCACAAGGCGTCATCGCCTTAGATGGTCATAGATCTTAGGTTGTAACTTGATCATGAGCGAATTAGTTGATGTTGCACTTACCCTTCATATTCTTATTTGGGCAGTTATTGGCAAAGTGACCGTAACCACGACACTTGAAGCACTGAACCTCGTCGGACTTTGAGTCCTTGGACTTCTTAGTCTTACGAAATGTCTCTTGGGGTTTTGGTCTCTCTTTTGACCCATCACTCAGTCTGGAGAAATTTCTTCGTCTAGGACGAAAGAACTTCTTGAATTTCTTCACGAAGAGAGCCAATTCTTCATCACCTTTGCTAGTGTCATCTTCAGACTATTCTTCTTCAACCTTGGGATTTTTTAGGGCAATACCCTTCTGCTTCTTTAGTTGTCTCAAATTAAGCTCAAAAGTATGAATCGACCCAACTAGCTCATTGATCCGAAGAGAGTTAATATCCTTGCTCTCCTTTGCTTGAAACTTCTCAACAAAGATCTCAGCACTTTCCCAACTATTTTAGATTTAGGAATCCTCTCATTCAAATTGTGGGCAGAGTTCACAATGTCATTGAGTTTGGCAAAGAACTCAATGGTCTCATTATCCTCCATTTTGATAAATTCAAATTTTGTGGTCAACATCTGGAGTTTAGAGATATTGACCGCATAAGTCCCCTCATGGTAGTCTCAAGGATGTCCCATGCCTCTTTTACTATCTCACAAGTCGAGATTCGACGGCATTAAAGATTGCATTGAGACCCTTGATGTTAAAGCAGCATTGTTCAAGGTCTTCTTTGGTCCATTCGGTGTCAGGTTTGGGAACTTTCACCGCATTGATTGTTTTGGTCGGAAGAGACCATCCTCTAACTATATTCAACCAAATCCATTCATCAATAGATTTGAGGAATGCCCTCATCTTGACTTTCCAATAGGCGTAGTCGTCCCATCGAACATGGAAGGTCTGGAGGTATTACCACCCTCTTTCTGCTCTTTCTGCATCTTTACAGATCAGAAAGGTGAGCAGAATCACACTCAGGTAGTTAAACCTTCAGAGTGAACCAATGCTCTAATACCAATTGCAAATTCCATGTCCGTAAATATGCAAGACCTAGAGGGGGGGTGAATAGGTCTACTAAAATTTTTAGCAATTAAAACCTAATTATTCTAATTAGCCTACTCACTAAGTCGCAGTCCAGGGATCTAAATCGCATGCATACTATCCTAATATGATTGATTTTATTAGAGTGATTAATCTAACTGACTTAGATCAAATATACCAGAGCTATATTTAATATTGATTCGTTTATCTTAATTTATCAATAATCGTGGAAACAAAAATCAAATCAACACACACGATTTTTAATGAGGAAACCCATCATAGGAAAAACGTCAAGATCACGTCTAAATGTGAAAAGTTTATTATGCAAAGTTAACGAATACAGAAGTTACCCATGCAACAACGTTGAACACGGCCTTCACTCGAATCACTCAAGCCAATGTCGTTGCTCTCACGTCTTTTCGTACTTCCACGTTTGGAGTCCCACGAGCGCCATTGCATGATCCTGATCGCACAATCACCAATTCAGTCTAACCCGCCCCGAACCATACACACTCTCGTATCACACAAGCAATAAGAACCAAGGCGTGGTTTCTATATCAAACTAAGAACAAAGATATTCATTGGTGTTCTTAGGAGGATCAAGCTTGGAAGATAGAACAATAGAGATCAAACACAAACTTAGATCTTCATGGGAAGGCTCTCAAACAACTAGGGTTCCATAGAGCTTCCTTGGGGGCTTAGATTGCTTCTCTTGGCTTTTGGCGACTTAGGTTTTCCAACCTAAACCATTCTATTTATAGAGGAAGCAAGCCCACACGAATTTGAGCAAGTGGTAGAGTCCAAAACCAAACTAACTGTTTTTTAAAAACTTTGCTCGCGTGGTCCGACCAATTGGCCGATGAGTCCAATCAATCGGAGGCAAAATCAGAAGAGCAAATTTTGCTCTCCAATTGAAGCAGGCAAAGATCTAAAAGCCTGAAATTTGGTCTCCAATCGATGCAAAGTAACACACCAATCTTTCAGAAGCTAAATTGAACTAACAGGAATATTTTTTCAACTCCGATTGATTGGGCACAAAAACCATTCGATCTGCTAAGGCAAAATCAGCTCAATTCATGTGTCCTATTGACAAACTCCTACCACAAGTTCAAAAGCCACCTAGACATATAAATATGGATTTAAATCACCTATTTTCTAAGGTCTCTACGTCACTTACCAACCTAAGTGTGATCGGATGAAGCTTTCAATCTCAGATGAATCTAGCTTGCCTTCTAGCAGTCTTGAGTGATGCAACCACACCAAACACTGTTAAACTACCAACACACGAGGATGGATAAAATACATTTTTGTCATACGAAATTAGCCAACATTAACAATATGAACCTTCAACATGTTAGGAAGAATGGGTTTTGGGTTGAAGTGGAGGAGGTGGATTCAAAAATGTATCTCTTTGGCTTCATTTTTTATTCTAGTTAACGGGTCTCTTGCTAGTTACTTCAAAAGTCCAAGGTTGCTTAGGTAGGGGGATCTGTTGTCGCCTTATTTTTTTTATTGTGGTGGCGGAAACATTAGGGATATTGGTTTCTAGAGCCGTGGAAGGTGCCGATTTATTAGGATTTGAGGTAGGGGAAGGAGTCCTGGCGATCTCCCATCTTCAGTTTGCGGACGATACCCTTGTTTTCTTGGGAGCTTCTCCCCCTCAACTTTCTTTTTTGAGGGGTCTTCTTTGTTGCTTTAAAGCTGTGTCAGGATTACGGCTCTAGCCAAGAGTAAGGTGTTTGCGGTGGGGGAGGTAGAGAATATTAGTGGCTTGGCTGACATTCTGGGATGTGACCTGGGTAGCTTTCCTACTCAGTACTTGGGGCTCCCTTTGGGAGCGAGTTACAAATCGATCTCTTAAACCATGATTTTTATATGCGCAATGTCTGTAATTTAGGCTTGCGTTTCTTTTGGATCCTTTTTCCTCTTTCAACTGGTAAATCAGATGAAGTTTAGAAATCACTTTACTTACACTGCCTAAGAATATCTGGTTCGTATCAATGCTGAGATGATTGATCTGTAATTCCTGTCCAATAAATAACAGCTTCAGGCGTATTAAAACTCCAGTTAAAGGACATCTCTGCAAACATCATCAGGTGAGAGTTTAAGGATGATCTACCAACACAAGAACAGTGTAAATGACAGATGTGCTCAAGGACTGGAGTCTGCTGGTGTATGATAAGAGCGATCCTAATTGTCTGACCAATCACATGCTTCAGGGGTTCAAAAAAAATTGGCAAACAGTTCAAGTGAAAGATGATGGATCAGATAGTTAGGATCATGTGGTTTGGCATCAGTTTGATCAACATGATCCATGAGTCTCACCACATTTTTTATGGAAAGAAAGGAGCTGCCTAAAATTGTGATCTAGTTTGATAAATAGGTCCCCAATTCATTGGGTTTTCTGGATGTATAATTATTGTTGGGATCTCCATTCGGATCGATGTTAGGCCTAGGAGATCTCTCAGATGGGCGCACATATGTATGCACCACTGTTGTGTTGGTAGATCTAAACTGATGGATAACTAGGATTTCCTCAGGATTAATAGTAGCAACTTTCATTATTTCTATCTGACTTCTAGTGTGCATTATGCAGTGTTTTGATTATAACAACTTCGTGGAAATAAACTCAAGAAGGCCAGCCTGGCGCTGCCCTCATTGTAACCAGTCTGTTTGCTATACTGACATACGTATTGATCAGAATATGGTTAAGGCAAGTGGCTGGATTTGCATTTGCCATAGGGGACTTTTCTCATTTGAATAAGCTAATGACTTTCTTGTTCAGGTCTTGAAAGAGATAGGAGAGAATGTTGCTGATGTGATTATCTCAGCAGATGGATCCTGGAAACCTGTTGTGGAAAGCACTGACCATACATATCAACTGCATGATGGGACCCTCAGGTTCCAGCAAGACGGGTCAGGGCAGTGTGAATCTATGAGGTTCTCAAACACTCCGCCTAATGTTGTGGATCTTACTGTGGAAGGAATCGATGACAGTGATGCTATGGATACTTGTGAAACTGAAGATAGGAAACCTTTCGGGGGTTTTCTTCAAGGTTTTTCCACTGCTGGTAATCTGACTGTGCCACCAGAAATCAATAATATATCTGAGGTTGTTCAAAATGCTGCTCCTGAAATAGAAGATGATTTCTGGTTAAGAGTTCTCTTATCATGTTCTGATTCTCAGGTATCAGCAGTCACCAGTAGTACTACATCTGATGCCCATATGTTTGGTGGCATTTCTGAGTCCCCTCATGCCAATTTTATGTTGGCACCTGTGTTAACTGATGCTGTCTCTCCTGCACTTAATCAAGAAATTGTCGATGTTCGTGGGGCCACTCAACCCACAACCTCTTTACCACAAAGCCAATTTTCGGCCCCCAACAACTTGCAGTTAGAACCATCCGAATTTGGACACTCAATTATCAACAGTGATACCAGTTGGTCATCGATACCTAGATATGTCAGCAGAACTCCTACAGCGACTCAGGCCCTTCCAGCCCTAACTCAAGTACCTAATTCACATCAACGTCCACGAACAAATTGGAATTCCTTGATGCCAAATGGTGCCCCTCCTGTTGCTTCTCAGACTCCCTCTTCTATGACACCAATAGTAGATAGTGTGGTTGGTAATGACACTGAAAGGCAGCAACAGTTTTCTAGGTCAATTGTGAATCCTCTTCCAGCTTCAGGTTGGGCTTCATCTTCAATGCAGCATCACTCAGTCACACAGGTTTGATTCTAAATATTCCTCCTGAAATGAAATCCGTGTGTATATAGTGGTATATGTGGTGCACATCAAGGCAGGTTTTACAATCAAGACCCATAGTTTTACTAACTTACCTAGGAATCTCCTTGACAGAATGTTGACTCTGTTGAATGGACTGTTGGAATCATTCAATCAGGTTGATATATGGCATAGGTTCTCATCTGGGTGGGACTCATTAATGCTGGGTACATCCCCATGCATGTGTCACAGTCTCACAGATTCTGCTGTGCACTTGATAGCTCATCTTTATTGTCTATAACAATGAGCCCCTAGGTTTCCTCTTTGTATCATATATTTGTTCAAAATTTTGCATTCTATAGTATTACTTAGCTCTAATCGACCTGCTCTAGGGGAACTTTAGGTGATCCATTAGTGTTTTATTGATCATATGTTGTTGATTTATCTAATTTAGTAAATTCATAGAAATTGTTTCTCTTGCTCGCATGAGAGCAATTAAAATCACGCTCTTGACCCTGGATTGTTGATACACCATTGGTCAATGGTGGTGGCCCAATAGAAGATTGAGTATTCCCTCACTCAAGTGAGGTCACTCCCATTAATTTAAATCTTTTATGTAGCTTTTGCAACACTGCCGTTCTGACGTTAACTGCCTCCCTTGCAGAACTGGGACAACCAAAACAGCCTGCACATACCTTATCGATCATTCCAACAGGTTGTTGGCCTTCCAGCAACAAGCCAAGTTCCAGGTGCCTACAGAGGTTCCTCTGGGCTTCGCCCGGAACTTCAAAATCCACACCATCAGCAGCCTCCAAACGTCTGGGTGCCTCAACCTATGATCCAGCCTCACATACCTTGTCAATCATTCCAACAGGTTGTTGGCCTTCTAGCAACAAGCCAAGTTCCAGGTGCCTACAGAGGTTCCTCTGGGATTCGCCCGGAACTTCAAAATCCACACCATCAGCAGCCTCCAAACGTCTGGGTGCCTCAACCTATGATCCAAACTCCAAGACTGGTGCAACCATCTACTCATTTTCCTCCTATGCAGGTTCAGCAAGGAGCACAAGCTGTTGCCGGTCAGGCAGCAGGAAGCGTAACAAATTTACATGCTCGGGTTATGGCTGCTGCTCAGCAAACTATGGGAAGACCACCACCAACAGTGCCAGTTCAACTCCAGGCACCTAGAGCTGGTTCATCTTTCCCAATGACTGCCCATGGTATTAGAGTGCCTATTGGAGAGCAGAGAGGAGGGAATATGGGAGGGATGGTGCAACCAGTCTCAAGGGCAGATGGTTTGGTAGAATTGCCATCAGAGCAGAATTGGCATCCCACAGGGCAGATGAGGGGAAGCCTGGCAGGTCGGGATTACTCTGCTGCTTTTAGCCAGTTCGTGATTCAACCAACCCAACCTGCTCAAGCTGCTAGACCACCATCTGATCTGACCTCACCTCCTGGGGGTCCATCGCAACTGCAGTTTCACGTTGTCAATAGCACGAACGCGCACGGACCACAACCACAAACATTCCCAAGGACAGGAGATATAACGGGTAGGCCTGGGAGCTTTGGTATTATGCCTATGTGATCTTTAGGGATGAAGCAATGTTAAACAGTGTGTCGTGTGGGTAGGGACCATTTTATCACGTGTAGATATTACAGCCAGTTTTTTGGCCCTTGGTCGCCATCTTGTAGAGTTCGTTTTTTCAGTTGTTTTGGGGTCGGGGTTGGGGTTGGTGTCAAGGGTGATGATGACCGTATTACTCATTGTACAGTGTTGTGTAATTTTGTTTACTTCTGAAAAGGTGTTTCATTAAAGCTGAATGTAGTTTCCACTCATTGTCTTCTGGTTTCTGTTTTCCTTTGGGAGGTAAAACTGAAAATATTTTTGTAATGTTGATAGGTTTATTAGAGATGTTAAGTGCGTGTTTAGTTGCAGCAACAACTTACAAATTAATTAGCCGGAATGGGGCAATAGCCCTCTTGTACACTTTTGCCAAGAGTATGCGCAAAAGGATGCAAATGTGCAGCTCTTGGAGGATACAATCAGTAGTTCAGTACTGAGTCTCCTCAAGCCAAACAACTGTAAAAACTGTTATTAAGCTTCATGTCAGATTGATGCAGTCCTAAAACAACTGTGGAAGAAGCACCCATGGTTCTGAACATTATTTTTTTTACTCTCAGGTATTTGCCACCTCTGGAGTCCATCCAAGAGAGACATGATGCACCTCAGTTTCATCCTTTCATGTTCATTTTGATTAGCATTAGTAAAAAAAAATTGATTTATAATTTCGCTAGTTGAGTAATGTGATTTTCTGGAAAAAAATCCGAAGTAAAACTCAATTTGCAGCTACATGCATGTTCCGAAGTGAAAGTGCAGAGAATTTTCCAATGAATGGATGTAGAACCCAAGGTTTAAACGGACTGGGGGCGTTACCGTTTAAACGGATTGAAACGGTCAGGGGCAAAAATGGAAAAAACGGAATTAAACGGATTTTAACTGAAAAAAACAGAAAAAGTGGCGCTGAGATTCAAATTTTGAAATTTGAAAATTAAAAAAAAAACTGAATTTAACGGTTTTAACGGCCGTTTTTTTCACAAAATTTTTCAAAATTAAACGGCTGTTTAAACGATTTTAACGGACGTTAAAACAAAAAAAGCGGCCGTTTTTTTCAAAACCGATAAAACGTGTTTAAACAGTTTTAACGGAAACGGGCTTGGGGAGTTACCGTTTAAACGGCCATTAAAACAGTTTAAACGGCCGTTTTTAAAACCATGGTAGAACCCACATATAATTCCATCCTGTTTAGTAGATACCTCTTCCTGGAGTAACAAGATTGGAAACATACCCAGTAAAGGGTTGGTTACAAAACGCTTTAAGACATAATGGTGTTCATCAACGCGAGGGAGTTTAATATACGTGCCGACCAAAAGTGATCATTTTTTATGATAAGCTTTGTGGGTAGCTTGATGAAGGTTTGCTTCGATATAGGATGACTCGGAGATTAAGTCATTTCATAGTTTACAGACAGATCTAAGCCTGAAGATGTGCGCCACAGGAAGCTTATTGAGAATATCCTCAGCGGGTGAGAAATTTTTTGAAGCGGCGAGATTTTTGAAGCAGCGATCATGCGCCACATATGCCCGTGGTTTTGACTTAGGTTTTAAAAAGACTTTACAAAGTAACCATGTGTATATGTGGCGTGCCATCATTGGCGCATGATCGCTGCTTCAAAAACCCCACCGCTTCAAAAAATTCATCAATTGGTAGAGAATGTACCACATCTTTGCACACTGCTGAAGCAGACATATTAAGAGGTGCAAAAAAAAAATGGTCTTGTTAGAAGTATTTTGTATGATTCAGTAACCTATAATTTATGGGTCGGGCTCCCGTGACAGCCCTAAAATGACAGGCTCCTGTTACAGGACACAATATGAGCCATGTGGGCACTCTTAGAGGACTCTTACCGTATGGATGTTCGGCCAATCCCTAGGTGGACCTACAAACCAAAAATCAGCCTGATTAGTGATTTCTAGGCGTTGGATCTTTGTACCTCAAAAACTGCTCAAATTCCCACAGTTGAGATCAACTGGGACCCACTACAAATCAAGAGGCAAGAACAGACTCCATAATCTTACGAAATCTTCGAACTGACCTAGAAAAAGCCTAGATCGGCTAAATGGGGTTTTGAAGAAGAGTATGAGTTGCTTTCTCATTTCATCAAAAAAAAAAAAAAAAAACAGAATTCTTAGTCCATTTCCACAATCAAGGAACGCAGCTCTAATTTATCTCTTGAGGGATGAGCCCTATGTACAATAACCGTGATCGGTGTAGACGGCTCAGATCAGTGCGAATTGATCAGATGATCTGATCCAACAGATCTGGATTGAGGAATTGGATCGGTTTAGGGTCAACCCTTTAACCAATCCATTGACAACCATAGCATGTTCTAAAAAACAAAGGTTCAGGTAGAGATCATGTTCTAAAAACAGCGCCCCAACCCCACTAAATATCATTAAAAAAATAATGCCCAAAACCACAAAAATAGGGATAAGTGAGACTGATGTGAACATAACAGAAATGTTTAGTGTCTGTTATGATGTCATAACGGACCATTTAAAACCATGGCAGAGATGCGAAGAGAGCGAGTACAATAGAACATTGGACAATTACATATATGCAAACGTTTAAAATCCTACAAAAACCATGGGGGCCCCCAACTAGAAACAGTTTATTACAGACGGTATTGTTCCACATACTGAAACAGCCACACCCCCCAATCCCAGCGACGAACATAGACTCGGACTCGGACGAACACTACCCGCAACACCTAAACAATTGATCTTCATAAAGGGAAGCCAAAAATAAAGCGTTGACCAGAACAAAATCACATATCGCAATTATACAGTTGAATCCAACTGGAGCATGAATTCAGTACTCCCATTTCTTTAACTCCATACCATCAGGAGGGCTGCCTTCCACCTTCTTTGAACCTACTTCTTTCCAGTTTGTGGACAACACTGTCCCATTTGACTCCAGCTGCAATATATTACCAATAAAGAAACCAAAGAAATAGAAAAATAGATTTAGGCCATGTTTGATTGTACGGAAAATTTTCCCGAGAAAATACATCTGGGATATGCCTTAAATGGCTGATTGATTGCAACTGAGAACACATACTTCAATCATGTGAGAAAATAAAGGTGGATTTTTAGGTGGAAATGAATTCTCCCCTATCTAGATGGGAAATGAATTCCGGACTTAGTAGGAAAAATTATCCAGATTTAAATGACTTGTTAGGGAAAATTATACAGATTTATACCGGATATCTAACAATGGACAGTTCCTAAGGAAAATGCAATTTTCCCACTTGGTAATCAAACTAGGGTTGCAACTTGGGCAGGTTCAACCCGAGCCCGACGGGTTGAACCTGACGTTAGGGTTGGGTTGGGTTGGGTTAGCCCTTTCAGAACTTGGGTCGGGCTCAGGCTGGATTTTTGGTAACCCGATCAAATAGGGTTGAGGCTCAGCCCAACCCGAACCCGACATACAAACTACATATATTTATTAGTATATTGACAAACATCCACATTACATTTTGGCAAATGCAGCAACCCATGGATGTTTGTCCTTAGCAAACTACAACCCTTGTGTGAGATTACAAAATGTCTTTGAAACTACATTTGGCATTTTATGTGACCGGTTGATATTGAAAATATCGTGTTTTCTTTTACGATCATTTTTGTTATTTCTTGAGTAACTTTTAATCATGCATTTGAAATGGTTAGTATAATTATGAAAAAATGCTTATAATGAAAATATCATGTTTTCTTTCATAAGGTGTTGGAAATGAAGCTATTATTTAATGGTTAGCATAATGGCTATTGTATTGACCATCAAATTATTTTAATATGAAAAAAATTTAACAAAATTTCCAACCAATAGAAAAAAAAAAAGAATTTGACCAACCTGACTAACCCGATAGGGTTGGAAAATCTAGGCCCGACCTTCGGTTGGTTTGGGTTAGGGTTAACATCCTTTAAGGTTGGGTTGGGCTAGGGTTGACCCCCAACCTGACCCAACCTGCCCGCGTTGCAGCCCTAAATCAAACACGGCCTTGGATAAATGATGGAAAAGTTCAGATAGAAGAGGAAGAATCCAGACATGGTTTTTATTGACTTGGAAAAAGCATGAGATATTCCCTAGAGAATTAATTTGGTAGGTATTGGGAAAGAAGGGAGCCCCAAACAGGTATTGGGAACGAAGGGGGCAAAAATTAACATTAAAACAATTGGTGGTGAGACAAGTGAGTATCCAAATCACAATGGGCTTACACCAACTATCAGCCCTGTCCATACCTCCTTCGCTTTAATTTTCCTTATTTGTTTTCTGAAAGTAAGAAGTATATTAATATGAAGGGGAAAACCCACAAAAATACAGAGGGAAACCCCCAAGGCATCCTATACATCGGAATATACAAATCATGGAGGACTCTCCTAACAAATCCTCCCATATAAACAAACAACACCCTCTAAATTTTGTCAATGAGGAAGGCCAAAAGTACAAAAAGGCTCTAATTCTCAACACAACCAAGGAAACACCCTCTTCTTTCCCTTCAAAGATACGGGAATTCCTCTTTTACCAAATTGCACATATAATGGCAAATGGAAGAATGCTACAAAGAAATCTTCCCTTCCCCCTGCTAACCTCCAGCGTGCTTCCTTGGATGATACCACATAGGCAATTCCAAAAAGGAAAAAAGAACATCTGCCAAACCTCGAAAGTGAATGAACAATTGATAATCAAATGATCACACTGATTCGGCCTTAGATTTGCACAAGATGCACTGATTTGGCATCATCATCCCCCTTCTGTTCAAATGGTCCACAGTCAAAATCTTGTCTAACACAGATGTCTAGACAAAGAACCTCAATTTAGATGGGTTAGGAACTCCCCAAACTAAGGAGGCTGGAAACATCCTCTACCGCACCTGCATGAAATGAGAGAAAAATGACCTAACTGAGATATGCCCTTGAGATCTCACCTCCAAAGCCTCATATCTGAAGGAACCTCCCCAACCCAAAAAGAACATCTGCCAAACCTCGGAAGTGAATGAACAATTGATAATCAAATGATCCCACCGATTTGGCCTTAGATTTGCACAAGATGCACTGATTTGGCATCATCACCCCCCTTCTGTTCAAATGGTCCACAATCAAAATCTTGTCTAACATAGATGTCTAGACAAAGAACCTCAATTTAGATAGGCTAGGAACTCCCCAAACTAAGGAGGCTGGAAACATCCTCTACCCCACCTGTATGAAATGAGAGAAAAATGACCTAACTACGAAATGCCCTTGAGATCACACCTCCAAAGCCTCATATCCGAAGGAACCTCCCCATCACAGGACAGAAGAGAACCAAGACTATCCATCTCCTAATCACTAATATTTCTCCTGAAGTCACCAGAGACAACCCCTTCTCTTCTAACAATACAGTCTCGAACTTTGGCCCCTTTGAGATCAAAGAGGTTATACAACGACGAGAAGGCAAGCTGAAGAGATTCCTCACCACACCAAGGATCCTCCCAAAAGCAAATCTTATCTCCCCTCCCCATCTTGTATTGAATTCCCCTATCAAATCTCACTCCTTGCCTTGATATACCCTTCCACAAACCATTCCCATAGGAAGATAACCAGATTACTGTCCCACCCATCCTGCGTAACCACAAATTTGCAACCAATCACTCTCCGTCACAAACTGTCCTCTTCCTCCCCAAACCTCTGGAACCATTTCCCTAGCAACGCACCATTCATATCTCCCCCGGTCCTTAGGGATACAGATTTTTTCCCACTCCACCAAGTGAAATTTATGGGTGTCCTACTTCCCTTGCCACAGAAACTCTCTCATCAACTTTTCCAAACCATTCGCCACACTTGTCAGGATAGAAAACAAAGAAAGGAAATGGATGGGTAGACTAAAAAGAGTGCTCTTGATAAGAGTTACCTTTCCTCCTTTCGAAAGAGATCTATTCTTCAAAGTTGCTAATCTCCTCCCAAATCTCTCCCCCATTAGATTCCGAATAGATTTATTATTGTACCTTGCACCCAAAGGAAGCCCAATGTAGGAAATGAACAACCGACCTACTTTACACCCCAAATTCGTCAAACAAACTCCACAAATCAAGTACCTCACCCACCCCAAAGACCTAACTTTTAGATAGATTAATACGAAGACCCAAGACTGCCTCAAAACATCTAAAAATGCAACTAAGATATCGAAGTTAGTTGTGGGAGGTCTTGGAGAAAAAAATTGTATCATCCACAAACTGAAGGTGAGAGATCATAGGACCATTAGTACTAGCCCGAAAGCCTTCTATCATACCCCATTACACTGCTCTATATGTCATCTTCCTAAAAGCTTCAACCACCACAGCAAATAGAAACGGAGAAAGAGGATCACCTTGTCTCAAACACCTCGAGCTTTTAAAGAAACCTGCGGGAGAACCATTTACAAGAATCCAAAGGGTTGCAAGAGAAACACACTCCTTAACCCATCCCCTCCACCTCGAGCCAAAACCCATCCTACCAAGCATGTAATCTGGAAAGTTTCGACACACATGGTTGTATGCTTTCTCTATATCAATCTTGCACACAACGCCATCCGACCCCTCTCTGGAATCAATACATTCATTCGCTATCAATATCCCATCCAAAATTTGTTTTCCTTAAAAAAAGCTCCTTGAAACAGGGAAATGATCGAACCCAATACCTCTTTCATCCTAGAAGCTAACACCTTAGAAACAATTTTGTAACTACTCCCAACTAGACTAATGGGACATCAATCTCTAAAAGACTCTTCCCTTCCTTCTTCGGGATGAGGGTAATGAATGTGTTATTCGAACAACAGTCTAGACAAGCTTCCTCAAACTCTTTCACTACTAGCATAAAATCCTCTCCTATAATATCCCAGCAAGAGTTGAAGAAGGCTAGCGAAAACCCATCTCGACCAGGGGCTCAATCTCCATTGAGATCCTTAATAGCACCCAAGACCTCTTCCTCATCAACTAGTTTTTCCAACCAATCATTCTGTTCCTGGCTTATACAATCAAACTGGATCCCATCCACCAAAGGCCTTAAAAAGCTCTGCTCGTAATATAACCTAGAGTAATACTGAATAATGGCATCCCTGATATATCTTCTTCCAAGACCAAAGACCCATCAAACTGTCAAACATCAATCTAAAAATGATATTGCTCCTCCTAGCATTAACAACCTAGTGAAATAACTTGGTATTACTATCCCCTTCTTCAAGCCACCTCACCCCCAATTTCTGCCTTCAATTGATCTCTTCCATACGAGCCCATCTGAGAAATTTGGTTTTGGCTTCCACCCTCCTCTCCCTTCTAAAGTATGACCACTCTTCTTTACAATCAATGAATGGTATCTCCTCCAAAAGAGCTATCGTCCTCTTGTCCATCTACCCGAAAACTTACTTGTTCCATACTTTCAATTTGCCCTTTAGCGCTTTCAACTTTTGTCAAAAGACAAAGCATGCCCTCCCATAAAACTGGAATGATTTCCACAAGCTCGTGGAAATCTGGAACATTTAACCAAATATTTTCAAATCTAAATGGAGAGGGGTGTCTAATCATCCTCCTACACGCAAGCAACATAAAGTCATGATCTGATGCCAGTTTAGGATGAACTTCTTGGCTAATATCAGGCAATAACACTTCCCAATTATCCGAAACTAGAAAGTTGTCAAGCTTAGACATCGCCGACCTATCTTGATGATTAGACCACGTATATCTAGAACCTTTGAAGGGGAGGTCCATAAAACAATGTCTATCCCCAAAATCTACAAAATCCTTCAACGCTCCTTGTCACCTTACTACCCCATCTTTTCTCAAAAGTGAACCGAACATTGAAATTGCCTCATATGCACCATGGTAATGCCCACCTACCACGAAAAAAATCGAGTTCATTCCAAAGTTCAAATCGAGCTAATTTATCTGATGGGCCATACACCCCCATGAAAACCCGCTAATATTGATCTTCAATGATATGACGCACCATTGAGACAAAAATCTCCTATAAAAGAATCATCTATCTTAACCTTGTCCGGATTCCAAATCACTTGAGTACCACTTGTTGTACCCTTAGTTGGTAATGCTACCCCAAATGTCCTCCACCTCCAACTCAGTTAGTTTCTCCTGTTTTGTTTCATGTATAACTACGATGTCCACTTTCCACTTCCTGGGGAGATTTCTGCAAAACACTCTTCTATCCTTCCCCCCCAAGCCCCTCACATTTCAAGAAAGGATGTTGAGATTCACAAAGATGATAAGTTGTCCCCCCTTCCCTTCCTTCTACTGCCACTACCCCCCATTACCTCCACCTGACTACCCGAATCAGTTAAATTCTGGATCTCTCTGATTAACTTTTGTTTACCTCTAATCTTATTACCCTTGGGAGTTAACCACTCACCTATCTGCCCCCTTCCCCTCACAAATGCCACCTTTCTCAGCCTAGGACTGTTCCCCTAAATCTTTATGTTAAACCCCCTTCTTTGTGATCATCGCCAACTGACCATCTTTTACTACCTCTAAATCACTACCTACCCTTGGGTGCTGCACCAACTAGCCATGCTCTATCGCCCTGTAGAATTCCCTTACCTCTTTCTCACGCCCACGAAAAGAAAGACCCAAAAACAACCTAAAGTCCATCACCTTGTTTAAAACCCCAATCCGACGCATCCAACATGTCAGGAGAGTCTTCTCTGTCTATAGCACTTCCCACTACCGAACCACATTCAGCAGAGCACGATAAAGCCAACACTTGAAACTCACCTAGTCTTGATAAATCTACTCCACTCTCACCTCCTGGGCCGTGACATAGTTCCTCCTCAACTTGGGCCACCCAACTCACCCTCTTATTGTACCCACCCTTGGATCTTCTAAAGTATTGTAAAGCAGGCAACGAACTTATGGGACTTATCTCCTCTGAAACCATCCCTCCCTCTATCACCGTCTCTTCACCACTCCCACCTCTTGATGTTTCTCTCCAAAAGATTTCCCTTGGTTCATCTCTGAGAGGCAAAGCCTTATATAGGACTACTTGTGACTTGTGAGTTCTTCATCTCCTTCGCCATTGTCCCAGTGCAGACTATCTTAAGCGATCTTTGCTCAAGAAGCCCCTCCACTACTTCCACTCTTATTCCTCTTTTATGAGACTATTAAACTCACCTCCTAAACCGACCAGTCCTCCATCCACGAACTGTTTTTGTTTACAGTTCAAGCCTTCACCTGAATAAAACCCATTTTTATGGACGTTACGAGCCCGTGTAGAATCTAACCCGCTAGTGGACGGTGTAAGAGAATCAAGCTTGACTTCCTTGCCTTTCTCCAAATTCACAAATTCATCCTTGGTTTTTGAAAAATTAAACTTAACTCTCCCCCTCTCGTATGACAATACTACCCTCCCTCTTAAATAATTCTCGTCTTTGATGGCCCTACCCAAGCTATCAGCGTTTGTTGATTTCGAGCCCATAATCGATTAAAAACACCATGGGGGTTTACTTGGTGTTTCACGGGTTTTAAGTATCCGAAGGAACGACCATTCCCTCCCCCATCCAATGATTTTGTTGTCCAAAAAATAAACTATCTACGTGTCCTCTATCACCAACCCTCTCATATCCAAGATGAGGTCCCCTAGTGTATGTTATTAGCAGATGACATAGTATTAGTTGACGAGACTGTGAATAAGGTAAATGCAAAACTTGAACTCTGGAAGAATGTTTTGGAATCTAAAGGTTTTAAAATAAGTCGAACCAATATAGAATATATGGAATGCAATTTTAATAAGAATGCAAATAAAGATGATCTGCTGACCAATTTCGTTACCTTGGTTCCCTTATTCATAAAGAATGAGAGATTGAAGAGAATGTTGCCCATAGAATTAGAATGAGGTGGCTAAAGTGGAGACGGCAATAAGACCAACGATGCTTTATTGAGCAGAAAGTTGGGCAATCATAAGACAACATGTTCATACAAAGTCGAGTGGTACAAGGAAAAAAAATTAAAAATGAACACATTTGTGAAAATATAGTAAGTGACAAAATAAAAGAAAGTTGATTGAGATGGTTTGGTCATGTACAACAAAGACCAATGACAACACCAGTGAAGAAGAATGTGCAAGTCCAAGGGTTTAAAAGAGCGATGGGATGGCTAAAACAGACATAGAGTGAGGTTCTAAGCGGAGATTTCAAGAAACTTGCCTTAAAGGAAGGAATGGCTTTGGACAGGATTGAATGGAGAAACATGATTCGTGCAACCGACCCATACCATTGGGAAAAGGCTTATGAAGTGATGAATCAATATTCATAAAACTTCCAGATGCCCTTTGACGAATGAAATCCTACAAAAACTTGAATAAAGTACCACTGCAAATGATACTATTTAGAAGAGGACTTTGCTAGGACAGACAAATTGGAGCTACAATTCTCAATAAGGGATCGGATGAGTAAAGTTGATAGTAATGCAAAGATTGTACCCACATTTGCTTGTGTGTTTAGTTGGGGCTTTTAACTCCCCTCCAGTGATGATATCAGAGATGTTATACTTGGGTTGATTGCACTGGTTAAGCTATTAGAGGGCCCATTTGCATTATTCTGGGTCTATAAGGCAGTAGAAAATGGAGTGAGTGATTAGTCTTACAAAAGACTTCCTCATGGCCCGCCTCATGTCATCGTCAGCATCTTGGTATATGTCACGGAACAGTTTGTTCAAAGCTGCATCACCATCTAGCTTCTCTTCTTTTTCCTGAAAATCAGATCACCATCAATTCTCGCAAAGAAAAAGTTCATTATTCTTTTGTGGTAAATGATCTCAAGATACACTTGGAGAAAACTCCAGCATAAAAGCTACAAGGATGCTGACGAACCTCTTTCTTGACTTGAGCTTCCAACTTATCCCAATCAACAGCTCTTGATTTTGAAGATGGGTAAGTAGGTTTCTGGGATCCAACACCTGCAAGTTCAAAAGCAGGAAGAGTTGTCAGTCTCCAAAGATCTGGATAATAGAGACTATGTTGGATTAATAAGATGCAGCATTACACACTCTTCTAAACTAGTGACGGGTTTCGTGTTTGGCACATGTCAGATTCCGACACCGTGTCAGCTTCTGATACTCACAGTGTTAGTGATGAGCAGAACTCTTCAGCTTGACAAGTCTGACTTTCCGACACGTGTCGGATTCCGACTCCCTCACCGCATCGATGCAACACTGATAAGATGTGTTGTAAATGCATTCACTTTGAAAATCATGAAATGAAAGTTATCTCAGCAATGGATTTAGGCATAGATCTCATTAACTGATAAGTAAACCAACATTTTTCCCCTACTGTATGATAATCGAATGACAGAAATATTTCATTTATTGAGAGTGACCCATACAATAAACCAAATTGAACTCCATACTGTATATAATAATCAAATAACAAAGCAATATTCAAATTTATTATGAATGGGACTCCCATAGTGCATGGTACATACTTTCACGTACAGTATAAAAGAAAAGCAAATGGAAGTTTTCTCGAGAACAAACTGACACAGGCACACGCATACGCATGCACTCACAAAGGTGGGCTCCTCATTGCATGGTTGCAGAAACAAATATGTGAACTCTTGTAAATCCAAAGCGACAGCAACATATGGTAAACAAGCATGACCTACCTGACGGCACATTTATCTTCTGTGGAACAATATTTTCCCTAGTAAATTCCAGAAATGTCCAGACAATTGCTTCAGCTTTCGCAAGGCGGATCTCAATTTTGGTTGACATTACTTCATATCTGCACTTTTCAGGTATTATCTGTTGGTCACACAGCCAAACACCAGAAACAAAATGGTTTAGCAACCCAAAATGACAACAGAAGAAGTGATGCAAACAAGCTGCCCTGGTATTCACTAGAATGGCTGCAATAGTAAAAAGAATAATAATGGAGATACGGTTTACAGCCCTTTGGGATGATGGCTTTTGATGCCAACAACAGATAAAAATGAAGAGAGGGATAGGAATTAGTTCTGCATGAATCGGCTCCCATGCATAGGAATTAGTTCTGCATGAATCAGCTCCCATGCATACATCATAGGCAGTCCCCTAGTATTTGACAAGTAAACAATTTAAAAAAATTCGCCTATTCAAATGAATTTCCCACCTTCCCGAATAAGCGAGGTTGAAGATAATATGCATCCTCACCAGGAATCTCAATCGTAATGCTCAGCTGAAAGACAAGAATAAATACAATCTTATCAGGCCCATCAACATCATCCTAAGATATTTTGAGACCCAACAGAAATATCAATAACTGCAGCACTAAAAAAGCATGGCATGTGTTGTTTAGAGGAGAAACATACTATCTGTTCACCAAATTCAACAACCACATTTTTTGCTGGTATGCCCTTTGCAAATATGGTCACAACTATTTCATCTGGCTTCTGGTAGTATTCATGCCTGTGTAACCATTTTTGTTAGATAAACCAAATAGTTGAGACTGTAGTACAAAAAATAAATCTGCTGAAGTCTTTTGGAATGATAATTTAAAAAGTATACTTAATGATGGTTTTAATACACTACAGTCGTCATAAATCACAAAGAAACATAAAAAAACCTTTATGACTTTTTTCTATAGGTGGTCGTGGGAAGATGGTCATATTACAGGTCGTACTGTTGAACCAATGTCGCCCGAAGATCTCCTATATGAGAAGTGGGAGATTGAGAACCTCACCGTTATGTCTTGGCTCATGAACTCCATGCAACCTCGTATTAGTCATGGCTTTCTGTTCTTGCGCACTGCCCACGAGGTTTGAGAAACTGCTCACGAGACATACTCTCAGCAGCAGAACATCGGCCGGGCCTTCCAAGCTTAAACAGAACATCTCTCGCCTTCAGCAGGATGAGAAGTCTCCTTATTATTACTTCGCCACCCTTCAGAGAATGTGGGAGTTGGATTACAATCACGCCTTCCACCCAACTGGTTCTAAGAACATTACCAGTTATCAGATGTATGTGGAAAAGAGTCGGATCTTTGAGTTCCTTTCAGGGTTCAATTCTGAGTATGAGTTAGCCAGGGTTCAGATCCTAAGAAACCGAGTTGATCTGCTATCTCTCGAGGATGTGTATTCCTATGTTCAGAGTGAGGAGAGTCGATGGAGTGCTATGGCACCACATCCTCCTCTTGAGCGATCAACGCTTGTTACATCCTCCCAGACACTTGATTGTTCATTTACTGTTGCTTCCGTACTGCTGCTTCCGCATCACAGTTTCAACGCTTCCAGAAGCTCAAGTCCTTAAAGCCTCCTGCTTCCAGCCAGTCGTATGCTACATCCACTACTGGGAAGTCCTCTTCCGGGGAGAGGCCCAAGTGTGACCATTGTGGTCGTCTTGGGCATGTGAGGGACAAGTGTTGGATCTTACACCGCAAGCCTCCTCGTTCTAGCCATTCAGGCTTCTCTGGTGCTCATTCTGCGAGCATGGATAATTTTGGGACTTCTTCAGGCCAACATCTTCCGATCTCTGCTTCCGCTCCTATGGCCTCACCTGCTCATGTCTCTTCATCTGAGATTAAGACTCTTTGTTGCTTACTTGCACAGTTGGATGGCCCCTTTGCCACGTTGTCTACCTCCTTTGCGTAGTCATGTACCATTAGTACTAATCATCGTGTGTCTACTCCTTCACCTAGTCCCACCTAGAAAGTTGATTTAGGTGCATTAGAGAACATGACGGGTATGTCTTCCTTGTTTTCCATTTATTCTATTTGTTCTGGTCGGGATAAGGTTAAGAATGTTGATGAGACTTTATCTTCCATATCTAGGAAGGGGAATGTCCTTTCTTCCCAACTGCCTTTGTCTTTCGTCTTACATGTGCCTAAATTTACTCCAACCTTTTATCTGTTAGTGCCCTAACACAAAAATTGAACTGCAGTTTGACCTTCCCTTCAACTTGTGTCTTTCAGGACCTGGAGACGAGGAGGACGATTGGCACTGGACGCGAGGCTGATGGCCTATATCTTGTAGATGGATGACCTCTTGAGCCCACAGCACTGTAGTCACGTAGTAGTAGTAGCAGTAATAGTGTGGAGTTTGTCTTATGTTGGCATGCCCGGCTGGGCATGTCTCTTTTTAGTACTTGAAAGTTTTCTTGTTTCTGTTTCTTTGTCTGATCTGCGTTTGTTTCTGTAGTTTTCTAAACAATGTCGTACTACATACCCTTCCAGAGGTAATCAAAGTTTAGTTCCTTCTGATCTTACGCACTCTGATGTGTGGGGACTTATCCTTGTTACTTCCATTTTTGGTTTTCGCTATTTTGTTACTTTTTTTTTTCGATAAGGTGAATTTATTGAAGGGAAAGAAAGATACAACCAGAAAAAGGAAGACAGGTCAAGAAGACCTCCTCAAACAAATAAAAAAAAAATAGCCAAACAGCCAACTAGCCCTTATACATAACAGAGTCCCATCTAAACACTAGGTCTTCAAAGGATAGCCCCTTGCACTCTTAGAACAACTTAGACCAAAAAAGTAGCACCTTAATTGAAAGGGTGATTTCAAAGAAAGAAGCCTCCTTCCCCTAAAAAACTTTTCTGTTCCTCTCCTTCCATATGCCCCACCAAATTGCAAACGGAAGGAGGCTCCAAATTCATCGACCACACGGATGGAGATTTAGATACGTCCAACGGTCCAGCTTCTCAACATGTCGATGACGGATCCAGGAATAACCCAACAAAACCTGAAAGAGGAAAAGGAGAAGCTCCAAATGTCCCAAGCTATCTTATAATGCAGTAACAAATGGTCCACCGACTCTCCATCTTTCTTGCACGTGTAGCAATAGTTAGCCCTCACCCATTTCCTTCTGATGAGGTTATCCATGGTGAGGATTTTCCTTAATGAAGCACTCCAAACAAAAAATTCGACTTTGGAGGAAACCTTAGAATCTCATACCCTCTTCTTAGGAAAAGAAAGGCTCCCTTAGGGAGGGGATGGTGATTGTTACCTTTGTGGGTGACTATTCTCGATGTACATGAGTCGATCTCATGAAAAACAAAGATGAGGTTTCCTCCATCTTCAAAGTTTTTTATAAGATGATCCAGACCCAGTATAGTGTTGTGATTAAGGTTCTTCGATCTGACCAGGGGGTAAGTATACGTACGGCAGTCTCCAACAATATTTTTTGGTCCCATGATCTGTCATTAGAATTCTTCTAACTACACACCTTAGTAGAATGGTGTAGCTAAAAGGAAGATGCGTCATCTATCTGAGGTCGCCAGCTCTCTTTTGATCGGCTCACATGTAACTAAGTACTATTGGTCTAATGTTATTTTGACTGCTGCCTACCTGACAAACTGGATGCCTTCTCATGTGTTAAACTTGAAGTCTCCGTATCAAGTTCTTTCCCCCAGCTCCTCTCTATTTGTTGTTCATCCTCGTATTTTTGGATGTGTCTGCTTTGTACATATTTTGGGTCCCCATCGTATCAAACTTGACCCCAAGGCACTTAAATGTGTGTTCCTTGGCTACTCTTCCACTCACAAGGGGTATAGTTGCTACCACCCCTTGTCTGGAAAGAAGTGTGTCCATGGATGTCATCTTTCGTAAGGACATCTCTTTTTTCTCCCCGAACTCTTCAGGGGGAGAGCAATCGTGATGATAGGTTTGTATCAAGGGTTGGCCATCTTCCAGTTGTGTCCTTATCCCCACCTCTAGTACTTGAGAGGTCTCAACCTACTCAACCTACTACTGTGACTGATAGTGGTCTTGGAGCTCAGGGGGAGCTTAAAATCTATAGTAGAAGAGGGAAGGCTACAACTGATCCAGGTCCAGTTGTACCATCCTTGGATCTAGGTAATATTTCTTCTTCCATACCTGTTGTTCCTTCTTTTATTAATACTTGCGCTTCTGAACATCTTCATATTGCTTTGAAAAAGGGCACTAGGAGTTGTATTACTCAACATCCTTTGAGCAGCTTCGTTTCGTATGAGGCTTTGTCTCCTTTGTTACATCTGTTTCTACTATTCCTATTCCCTCTTCTGTAGCAGAAGGGTTGGGGCATCCTAGATGGAGAGCTGCTATGGCAGAAGAGATGAGTGTCTTGGATAAGAATTGAACGTGGGAGCTAGTCAACTTGCCAAGAGACAAGAAACCTATTGGGTGCAGATGGGTGTTCACTGTGAAATACAAAAAGGATGGGTCAGTTGAGAAGTACAAGGCTAGGTTGGTAGCCAAGGGGTACACCTAGACATGGAATTTATTGTGGAGACCTTGCGCCAGTAGCTAAAATGAACTCCATAAGAGTATTGTTGTCTTTAACAGCAAACCAAGCATGGTCATTGCATCAGTTGGATGTGAAGAATGCATTCCTTCATGGTGACTTGCATGAAAAGGTATACATGGTTCTTCCACCTGGTTTCATCCCACCAGGGGAAGGTGGTGAGGTGTGTAGACTGAGAAAGGCTCTCTATGGCCTTAAATAGTCCCCTAGAGCCTAGTTTGAGAGATTCACTCTAGCAATAAAGAAGTTGGGATATACTCAAAGTCAAACTGATCACACTTTGTTTGTCAAGCACCAAGGGAGAAGCACTACTCTTCTTATTGTCTACGTTGATGACATCATCCTGACAGGGGATGATGCAGAAAAGGTGGCCAAACTGAAGGGTCACCCAGCAGGGGAGTTTGAGATCAAAGATCTAGGATCTCTGAAGTACTTTCTAGGTATAGAGGTTGCAAGATTTAACAAAGGGATCTTCATCTCTCAAAGGAAGTATGTCCTAGACATACTACATGGTTCAAAGTGATTGGTTTCGTTTCGGTGGTTTCGGTCTGAAATTGACCGAAACCAAATGACATTTTATGAATAAAAAATTAGTTTTTATCAGTTTCGGCCAAAACTAGAAACCAGGACTTTCTAAAAGATTCTGGGAGGCTGGTAGCTAAGCCAGTGGAGATTCCTATAGAGCAGAATCACAAGTTGGGTAATGCCGTCAGTGAATTGCTTCATTATATAGGGAGTTTTCAAATGCTAGTTGGGAGATTGATCTATCTCTCCTTGACTAGACCCGACATTGCTTATGATGTGTGTTATTAGTCAGTCTATGCACTCACCCAGGGATTCATTTAGAGAACACACAAGATATTGAGGTATCTCAAATCTGCCCCTGGTTGAGGCCTGCTTTTTCAAAAGAATGGTCACATTAGGAGAGAGTCATATACTGATGCAGACTGGGCAGGAGCTAAAGATGATAGGAGATCTACCTCAAGCTATTGCACCTTTGTTGGGGGCAATCTTGTTACTTGGAGGAGCAAGAAACAACTAGTAGTTGCTAGATCCAGTACAGGCAAAATTCAGGGCAATAACCTATGGTTTGTGTGAAATGCTCTAGTTGAAAATCCTAGTGGCCGAACTAGGATTTCCTGTCTCAAGATCAGTGAGTTTGTATTGTGACAACAAAGCAGCCATTAGTATTGCTCACAATCCAGTCCAACATGATTGAGCCAAGCATATTGAAGTGAATCGTCGCTTCATCAGGGAAAAGATTTTTTTTTTAGGAGGTGTACACTCCTTTCGTGAAGACAAATGAGCAAGTTGCTGATGTGTTTACAAAGGGGGTTCCTAGTTAGCAACATCACTGGTGTTTTGGCAAGCTAGACATGCAAGATATCTATGCACCAACGTGAGGGGGGGGGTTATCATATACATATTTTACATGTAAAAGGTAGTTTTGTAGCATAACTCTCTATATGAGGGGTATACTTGTCATTGTAATGTTTTTCCATATAAATGAGAATTATGGAGTTATGTGATGCACACACACACCGAGCATTATAAGATGGAAAGTTGCAAATACCTGTACTTTGGTGTAGCCGAAGTTACCAATGTTGGGTGATGAGATATGTCATGCCCTGGCTCAGCATCATTTACATGTTCTGTAGTTACATGTGATGAATGAGATTCAACAGACGGAGACACATCGCTCGGTGGGGCACCGTGCGTCGCTTCCTTTGGTAAATCACTAGTTTCCTCTGAATAAGCAGAAAAAAAAACCTCATCGTGATAATAGAATGTAATGATCATACACATGTCATAGTGAAAATTTGCAGGTATAAACATGCGTACCACTGAAAATTGGTTGCTAGAACCAATTTTCTGATCTTCTTCTTCGTTTCTTTATATTCTTATTTGCTCATTTTGATGTCTTAGGGCTGTTATTAACAGTCCTACAACGCTGACATTACTCAACACGATGTTTAAATCATCTCATAGATTTTTAACATCAATATTAAGTCATTCATGGGTTTAAGTTTATCACCATTAAAATAAGATTTAGCGTTAATGCTTCATTTATTTTTTATCCCCAGAAATTTGTGTAACTATGCAACAACAACAACACAATGGTTACAGGGTTTTTAACCGAATCGACATGAATATGCACGTCGCCACGTCTTGACACATAATTGTGTCATCATTTATTTTTATGATTTTTTATTAAATTTGTTTTTTAAAGAGGGCTAACGTGTTTGATCTTCTGTGTACTACTTTATTAAGTTGTTAAACACAACTATAGTTGAACCCCCAAATTTTGAGATATATTACAATATTTCTATTGTTTTACATCATAGGTCTTCTCTTCTACTGGTCCAAATCGTTTCTCGAATGCCGTGGCTTGCTCTTCGAGGACTTCGTCTTCCGCTGGGATTTGATTTGTCAGAGAGATATAGTCTAGTTCTTCTTTCTTTAGTCTTTCTTTTGTTTTTTCTCTAGCTTGTTTGTAGATTCTACCTTTAAGAAGGTCATCTCGACCTCTTAGGCCCCTTTGTATCTTTGCTTCTCTCTTATATAAATCTTTACACTTATCAAAAAAAAAAAATTTTTTTAATTACAATCATGGTTTCAAGTTTCAGCTGAAATCAAAACGTTTCACTTTCATCAACAAACGATGCAAGAAACCTAGGTATTTCGGGATACAGAGTTTCGCTTGGTTTCAGTCAACTTCATTACTGCTAAAATCCTAGGAAAATGCTTCAAAAATTCTAGAAAATTAACAAAAAATAAGAAACATATAAATGCAACAAAATTTTGTAAAAAACTAGATCATAGAGTTATTTTAGGGTCAAGAAGAATGACTTACAGTGTTATTGCGCTAAATCAGAATCTATTTTGTAAACTTACATTCTAAGTACCACTCTACACACTATTTTGATACAAGCGTATGTTAACTTTTTTTAGCTAGAACACACATTGATAATTAACTTTTATATCTTAAACACATGTAGCCCAATTGGTTAGGGTTCGGCAGAAGCTTTGAACCATGATTGAAGGCTTGCCAGGGTTTCACTAGGTATCGGACAAAATTGACCAAAACTACCAAAACAAAACCCACCACTTTGAACCATGATTACAATCAGTCATATGGGCGAATAGTGAACCACACGAATCCTACAAACTAGTTTTGTTTTTAAGTTAGGATTGTAACTTATTATTGTAAGTGTGAGGATGAGCTTCTCCCATGGTAATAGAATAAGGCAGTTTGCTCTGACCAAAACTCCACTTTTTGTGAACTGCCAACGAGCGCTCGTATGCAATTACAGGCCAGGCCCTTTTGAAAATTGATATTTTTGACAACCATCTCGCATTATGTGGACAGAAGGGAAATCCTCCCTCTTCTCGGAAAGGGCAATGTATAGCCTAGTGATCAGGTCTAGATGCGGCACGAAGCAACAGAGACTATATGTTCTCATATTTCTTTGTTCGTATATAAGCTTGACACTTTAATATTTTTTCTCACTAAAAGCCCCAATTTCTTCTATTGTCATCCATGACTGCTTGTTTGATTCACTGGGTGCGTATCCAAAATAGAAAAAAATTAACTTGAAAAATGGACACGTATTTTATGGATCCGACTTGGATCCTAGACCCATACACGTCATGCTGTGTCGTGTTGGCACGGGTATGGGTAGGATAAATAGAAGGGTCCGGGTATTGTAGGCTAGGGTGTATGGAAATGGCTTGATTTACTATTCATATATTTTTCCTTATTTTTATTTAAAAAAAACTTTTGATTTATAACTAACCAAAATATTTTAATATATATATATATATATGTGTGTGTGTGTGTGCACAGACGTGTTTGTGTTGGACACTAACACACATCTGTCATTGCCATATAGTTTGCAAATAATGTTCAAATATATTATAATTTGATTCATTTAGCTCATCCAAATTTATTGAAAATGGTCAATGGACTTCTTTTCTCTTTTCTGTGCAACCATGACCATTGATGGCACTGATGAGGAGCACTTAGGTGCAAGTTGACAGTTCCAATAGGACGAAAAATAAATGTAAAGGATGTGGATCGACTGAGATAGATTTGAAGCAGCATGATATGACCTTAGGGCCTGATGATGGGATTCCCTACATACAACTATAATTTATTTACGCCACTCTTCCCCAACAAGTGACTAACTTATTAGCTCTTAAATTGCTGCAAACAAGAGCTACGGATAGTCCCTTTTTAAGGACAAAGGTAATACCATCGCATAGCCTCGTATTATCATTATACAAAAAAGCCTCTTTAATAGGCAGGGGATTTTACAGTTTGAAGTTAACGTGGCTCACTGTCATTTCTCCTTTTTATTTTATATTTTCAAATTGATATAATTTATTTTATGAATAAAAAACAAAGGAATGGAATAGAAATTATCAAAACAAAAAAAATTAGGAAAAAAGACACAAAAAAACTCTACAGAGGCACAAAGTCTCAAATGCATAAAGATTGCACTATTGCCTCAAGAAATAATTTCAAAAACATATTGATTAACTAATAGGCTTCAACTCCGTTCCTTTTCAAGTCCAACATTAAAACTAATCAGGTTTCTTTGAACAGCACAGATGCAGTTACATTACTAAGCATGTGGCTTGCGTTTGTATGTGCATCTATTTATCAATAATATTCATTAAATATTTCAGTACTGTAAAGTAAAAAAATGCAAAAGAGTGAAAATATAGCATTTAGCTATGATTCAAGTTCCAGAGCTGAATTAAGAATCAACAGCATTACTTTACAGAACTGTAAGCTTTTAAAAAGTTCCCACAATTTAATAATAACTAAAGATGCTATCAAAGATACCAAGAAAATTAATCACCATTACTTTGAAAAAATAAAGTTCAAATTTAACAACGAAACAAAAGCAAGGACAAGTATACAAGAAAATCTTCCAACAGTTCAGGTTGGAGAAACAGACGCTACAATCACTTGTGGCAATAGTTTAGCTCACAAATATACAGTTCAAGTAACGATGGTAGAACGAGAAATTCATCAGAATCACAAATGGAACAAGGTACAAGAGCTAAAAGATACATAAAAAAGAGAATGAATTTCCTGTGGTGCATAATGCGGAATGAATGTGAGTTCAAACGCATGGAAAGAGATAGGGAAGTCTCACAATTTACCAAAGATTTAAATTTCGGTTTCAGTAACAATTCCGGTGAGGTCAAAAACCGAAATTTCGGTGGATTTCGTTATAGAAAGCTATATTTCGGGAACCACCGAAACCAAAATTTCGGTGTTTCAGCCGAAATTTAAAACCTTGCAAGTTAGAGAACCACTGTTGGTCTTGCAGTTGGGGGTGTCAGCTGCTTAGGAAAGAGTATTGCCAAGGTTTAAAATTTCATTTCGTCTTGTTGTCTCGGTAAGCTGACGGAATGAGACGTATCGAGTCAATACGAAATAAAATGATACAATGGTAAAAAGCAGTATATTTCTTGATAAGATTAAACCATTTCTAATGCATAATTAGGTTACAAACATGTTTTTTAGCATTAATGTGCTATAAAATACAGATATTATCATGAAAATAAGCTTTAAACCAGTTTTAGTACTTAAATTTGGCTTCTTGGCATCTCGGTACACTACCGGAACGAGACATCTCGACCAAGACAAAAATGAAATTTTGAACCATGGGTATTGCCCACATAGGAATGTTATTTAAATATCCACAACATTTAGTACTGAAAACAAGGACAAATGAAAGTAAGAAGCATTTCTCCGTCAGCTATTTAAGCAGCCAAAAGCATACATGTTCAATCAAATACAGCTCCATCTATATTTACAAAGCTGCAAACCCACCCTTCTAATTCTCATCCCATTAGGTAATAAAAATTAACTTACTTCATCAAGGACCTTGAATGGCCTCTACACAGTCAACAACCTATGTAACAATGACGGGCACGTGTCAATGTCCAACACAGATACCAAGGGTCTGACGTGGTACACTCAAGACGCCCGAAACTTGGACACGTGTACACATGTATTATAATACAATATTACAATATCTCAATTAAAACAAGATTAATATATATATATAAAGAAAGTAAACAAAAAATACACCATATATCCAATAACTTAATAAATATAAATGTTTTGTAGGTGGGAAGACTATCAAACACCCATAATCGTGTTTAACTTAATGTAGTGTATAGAGCATGGAACACGCCTGCCCATCATTTCATAATAAAATAATTAAAATAAAGGGTGACACTGCCTTACGTGTGAGGACGTGCATTGGGACACGCCAACGGGCATGTGTAAATACGTATCAACACAACAAAAATTCCGTAAAGTGTCAGTCATTGTTACACAGTCAACAACATTACTCTTCAAAAGACAACTTTGAGAAGTCAAAGTCACTATTGCACATCAGTTCTAACAATAAAGTGTCAGTTCATCGATCGCTATTGAGATAATTAAACGGCTGTGCTAGACATCCGAGGAAACCACCAAGAATGCAAACAGCACGAGATCTATTTTAGTTTTGAAGACTGGAGCATATTGTAACCTAAACTTGATGATAAATAACTATCCTAAAACTGATGTGAACTAGTTGTAACAAGTACACACCTGCAATGAGCGCATCACATTCTTTGATCAAATTGGTGAATCTTGAATCACCAGGGGGCAAAGAAGCACCTGCTTCAAGGGCTGCCTTCGCAGTCTGATATTCCTCCAGCTTAATACACGCAGTGCTGTAGACAGAAACAGAGAACTTATACAATGAAATTGCTGGAAGTCTTGTGAAGAGAGCCACTTCATTATAAAGAATAATGACAAGCAATAAAAATCATAATAATTTGCAGAAAGAATTTATTGGTGTGAAAGGTAAATTTGCATTAGCATATAAACAGGAAAATAATCAACATCAGTGGATCATGGAATGTGAAATGAAGTGCTACAGAAATCAGTGAACAAGGTCATCTTATCACAAAAGACTAGGTAGCTGAAAGCTTCAACCAAACATCCACTGAAGGATAAATAATAACTGAATTTGGGGAAGGACTCCGAACCACCCCATGAATCTTAACACACAATAACACAATATACAATAACCTAGGAAATCAATGGGTGGTGCATTTCTTTGTAATTTCTAAGAAGCAACAACTCCATTCAACCAACAAAATGGACAAATTCCCAGACACCACAAGCACAGTACAGCAATGTGCCGCTCCACTGAGGCACCCGCTTGTACGGCACAGCGATACCTGGCAACCCAGAGCAGAATTTTCCACACATGAATTAATAGTGGCCCCGATTTTGTTCTTCCTTCATCAAACCTAGCATATTAAACATTAAAGCCCTTCCCCACTTCATACAAGTTCACAAGAGTGGTACATGTAGGGTGTACCAATTTGGCTTTCATGTTTCACCTTGTATATGTTACTAAGCATCTGACCATAGTCTGTAAAAGTCATAACACACACACACAGGCATTAACCTAAGAAAACTCAAAAAACTATTTAAAATACTAAGTTACTAACTATAATAAAAGGCAGTATTTGGGCCCCACAGTTGTAAGGAGCAAATATAACTGACCAAACTAGATAGCATGGGATAGAAATGACATAAAATCCAGATCTATATTGATCCCAAAGTTGTAGAAGGAAAACTTATTTAGGTGCCTGAATTGAAAATGAAATTCTGGATATTTAGATGGAAGACTATGCTCAAAGCCTACACTAAACTGCATTAACCGATAAAGCAAAACACGCAGAAATATTTAGTATCTGAGAAGTATAAGGTTACCCTTTACGTAAGTACGCTTTAGCCATTGAAGGATCCAATTCAATTGCTTTGTTTGCGTCAGCAACAGCCTCTGCTCATAAAAATGGGCATAGATGTAACATCAATTTTGTGAACCATAATCAAAATAAGAACATAGTAACACTAAAGAAGTTCTACGAGCAAGCCATGCAATATTAGATAAACAGAAGCCTCTGTGATTTGAATTGCAATTTGCTCAGAGCAAAGCTAGAATATTCAAGAGCAAGGATGAAAAGATAAAGAACGAAATCATCATGGCTAAATAAAGAGCATAACTGTTAAAACTATACTCTAAAAGATCTCTTTAGAAAATATGATAACAAAACAAATAAAAAAATATTTTAGGAGTTGAGAAAATAACATAGAGTACAATATGAAATAAGAAAATTGAATATACTGTCCATGCAGTATCAGTATCGGCATATATATATATATATATATATATATAGAGAGAGAGAGAGAGAGACAAACCAATCAAGCGTATAAGAATAGTTTGTTTAGATAAATGACATGGTAAAAATGAAAATAGATATGCATCAAATTAATCTTAGGAGATTTTTGACTTCTTTCAAAAAATTAAATACACAGAATGTTTAGAGAGAAAATGAATCTAAACAATGAAAAAAAAGGGAAAAAAAAAAAAAAAAGGAAAGTAGGAGATGGCTGTGTTTTCATCCCTATTGGTAGGCAGGGTAGAAGATCATGGCCAATGTTTCCTTTCCCTACACAAAAAAGTATGGTGATAACAATATGTTGTTGCAACATTCTTTATATTCAACATGGTCTTCAACAAGGAATTTTGCTTTCAATCAACTGTGTTAAAGATGCCTACTGAACAGAAGCTTCCTCTTGAGTGTTTTTATACTTTATACTACTTGGGAACACGACATGAGATGAATCCCCTTTTCTTTTATCTTTACTTATAAAAAAAAATATAATTGGGATGAGACTCATTCTCATTTTAATGGACATGAGGAACCCTTACACAAAGACTATTAACTTTTGATTCGCTTGAATATTATGTATCCACATCTTACAGGATACGTCAACCTTCCAAACTATGGAGATTATTTGGCCAAATTAGACATACTATGGTTTTCATCCCCCTGCTTCTTTATCCATGTAACTGCTCCAAGCAATAATGAAGACACGCTTTCACTTGGGCAAATCAAAATGTTGGGTTTTGAACAAAGATTACCATACAGCTTTATAGGATACGTAGCAATGTTTTCAACTGGTGATGCAAGAAATGCTTTGTGCGTCTGTAAATTTTTTTTTTTTTGACAAGTACTTTGTGCGACTATATTACCCAGAAGTATTTTTACATACAATCATATTGTTTGTGTAATACAATAGTATGTTTAGTTATTTCTATTTCCAGTACTACCTTCTTTATTTTATTTTCCACAAATCCTTATTTCATTTTCAACGAGCGGAAAAAAAATTTGTATTTCCAAAACATGTCACATCAAGCAATTCATATTGTTTTCAGCCCATGTAGAACTAGGTAATTGGACAAGTGTGGTAGGGTGGTACTGTTCCAATGCTGAAAGAAATTAGATCCTTGATTTCATAATATGGGTGATGATGCTCCAATGCTGAAAATTTATGACACTGAATCCGACCCAACTCTGAGGTACCAACTTGCGCATACCTATGTTACCTGGACACTTCAAAATGAATGTCATACCCGTGTCGGAGACTTCATTTTTTAACTGTAAATGACGTGCCCATGACATATCCTGGCCATGTCTCAGCCTTTGCCGGGTAACATAGGCGCAGACTATTTACCAACTTAGCAAGACAAAGAAGATTTAAAAAAACGGAAGCAACGGTGGTAAATGGGTAATGGTGGTGGGTCTTGGCCATTATTCACAACTATTATGGTCAAAATAGCCCTTGTGATACTTTTTTCAATACATTATAACTGAATTTGATTTATTATATAATTCATTTTGAAATATTAATGAAATAATATTAAGAACATTATTATGATCCCAAAATAATAACAACCCTTATACAACAGAGGTGTTATTTACATCTATAAGTTAATCAGGTATGACCCATGGCCATTACTATTATATTAAGAAGCATATGGATATTTAAAAATCCCGAACAGCTCATCCCATAGTTGACTTTAGGCATACAAGCTGTTATCCCAACAGATTTCTTCCATACAACTCGGCTAATCAATTATCTCTGAACACTAATTTACTTTTCTCCAGTTCACAATTTAGCAAATTAATTATCTCAAACTTGTAATTCACCTATCCCTGAATTCCAACCCTAGCTCAAAATTAAAGCAACAAAATTGGAATTTTACAAAGAACTTTATAAATTATTCAAATCCAACAAGAATGAAGTTTACAATGAGAAATCCAAATGCAAAACTAACTGATTAGGGCAAATACTCCAGTCATGAAGATAAAGAGTTTCAACCGGATAAACCTAACGTAGACATAAAACCTAGAGAAGCTCAGTAAGAATCGTTAACTCTAACTCAGAACAGTAATGGAGGTGGGAAGGGGAAGTAGATACCGGTATAGCTCTTGAGCTTGATATTGGCTTGAGCGCGATCGGCGAACAGATCTGCATTCTTAGGGTCCATGTCGATGGCCTGCGTGTAGAGTTCGACTGCGAGCTCGAAATTATCGTCGACGAAGGCCTCTTTAGCCCTCTTTTCGAGATCAGGCGCCATTAGAGACTAGAGAGAGAGCTTTCGAAGAGAGAATTAACCAGAATACGGAATGTGCTTTGCTTAAAGTTGGAGAAAGAGAGATTCAGAGAGAGAAAGAGAGTGTGTTGTCTTCAAAAGACTCCGCCTTCTAGAGACTTCCTTGAAACGACAAACGGAGAAGACCCGGCTGACTCGGTGTAGCAGCATGTATTGTTGTATGCTATACCTTTGTTACTGTACTCATACGAGTATTATACAATAAAGTTGCAAAGGAAATTGATGGGATTAGGAAATGTAGGGTCCGGATTTGGATTCGAAAAATGTGGGGTCCGTAATTTCAGGTCGCCACTTCTATGCGCCAGGGCCGTACGCCGTTTTGTTTGGTCTGTGCGGCCTGGCCCATAGAAGCCGCTCCCGTAATTTCATGAGGACCTTCGAAGTACGTGTTGAGCCAGGTGGGAAAATGGACTTAAAACGTTGTGACGGCAGTCAGATAGCCGGTATGAGCCACCACGTGGCATATTTTTTGAGGATACTCATGCTTGGCTTAGGGTGGACCTAGGGATATAACTTTGATGACCGGGCCCTGTCATCGAAGGAGATGGCAGGGCAGCAGATCTCGGCACGTGGATTTCGTACGGACCGACTACCTCGGCCTCACCACACGCGTACCCATGTGAGTAAAGTGCTTTTTGCCAAAATACTCACCTGTGTGCGTAGGTGGTGAGGCCGAGGTGGTCCGCCGGTACAAAATCCACGTGCAGTGATCTACTGCCCTGTCATCTCTTTCGATGACAAGGCCCTGTCATCGAAAAGTTTTACTCTGGACCTAGATACTGAAAATCGAGTAAAACTTCTGTCACAATGGGATTGCAAATCACACAGAACACAGCCAATGAGTTCTCAGCATGTACATCTAAAAAGCAAAAGCAATGGTACGTTGCAAAGCACTTGTGTACGTGCCGAGAACTCATTGGCTGTGTTTTGTGTGATTTACAATTTCGTGTGATGGAAGTTTTACTCCTGAAAATCAACCTGATTGTTTCAAACCTTTGGATCTTTGTACCTAAAATAATACTTAATAATGATCAAATTCCACCGTTAAAAATCAACCCATGAGAACGAGTCTAATCGAATGCTTAGAAATAACTGTTCAGGATAATTTTTGGTCTGTAGGTCCACCTAGGGTTGAGCCAAACATCCATAAGGTCCGATATCTCTAAAAATATGCCACCTGGCTCATATTAAGATCCATATGCGAGGAAAGTTCTACTGATGGAACAGCTCAAAGACATTTAACGTTATTAGGGAGACACCACATGCAAAGCACATGCACCTTACATGTGAAGGTCATTGACCGTATGGATGTTTGGCCACGGTTTTAAAAACTGCGGCTTAAACGGTTTTAACGGCCGTTTAAACGGTAACTCCCCATGCCCGTTTCCGTTAAAACTGTTTAAACATGTTTTAACGGTTTTGAAAAAACGACCGTTTTTTTGTTTTAACGGCTGTTAAAATCGTTTAAACAGCCGTTTAATTCTGAAAAATTTTGTGAAAAAAACAGCCGTTAAATCCGTTTAATTTTCGTTAAATTCCATTTTTTTTAATTTTAAAATTTGAATTTCAGTGCCATTTTTTCCGTTAATATCGTTAAAACCGTTAAAATCCATTTTTTCCGTTGTTTTCCATTTTTGCCCCTGGCCGTTTCAATCCATTTTAACGGCCGTTTAAATGGTTTAAACGGTAACGCCCCCAGTCCGTTTAACCGTTAAAACGGCCTCCTTTAAACCTTGGTTTGGCCTACCCCTAGGTGGACCTACATACCGAAATTCATTCTGATTAGTAATTTCTATCCATTGAATTAGAGTCATTTTCATAGTTTGCTTTTAACCGTGTATTTTAAGCATTATTTGAAAGAAATGGCACACTTTTGGAGACCACTAACTATATGGATGTTTGGCCCGTACCTAGATGGACCTACATGCAAAAATCAGCCTAATTAGTTATTTCTAACCATTTGATTGGAGTCGTTTTCCTGGATTGATTTTTAACTGTGGAATTGGAGCATCACTATTTAGCATGTAACTCGGGATATATTTTTGGCCAATGACAAAATGGCA
Source organism: Euptelea pleiosperma (assembly GCA_035048495.1). Lineage (NCBI taxonomy): Eukaryota > Viridiplantae > Streptophyta > Magnoliopsida > Ranunculales > Eupteleaceae > Euptelea > Euptelea pleiosperma. The sequence continues at coordinate 8,146,676 of CM068547.1, forward strand.
CCGGGCACCTCCATGGACCTTGGACCATGTGATCATTACTCTTTTAATAATGGGGTAAGTACAGAAACTTTAAATTAACTTTTTTAAGTAAAAATTAGAATTATGACACCAAATAATTGATGCCACATGACACTCTTAGAGACCACTTAGCACATTCGTAGGTGGACCTACATACTATTTATAGGATGGATTAGAGCCCTTTTCTTGGTTTGTTTTTAATCGTGGATTTCGAAGATCCAAAGATTAGAAATCACTCATCAAGCTGATTTTTTTTTTCTATGAGTCAACCTAGGGATGGGCTAAAAATCCATTTGGTCAGTGGCTAATAGTGTGCCACTTGTCTCATACTGTAATCTCGTCATCAACATTGATGATGGGCGCCCGTCATCAAATGCTCTTCGTTTAAAGAAGGGAAGAGGAGCAGTTGGCACAAGTTGATGTTTGAAATGAAAAATAAATGGAAAATTGCATAAACGAAAATAAAATTAAATAATTTACAAAAAGAATAAAACTTTTCTCAAATCCCAAAAAAGAAAATGAAACGTTAGCCGTCAGTCGAATCAGTCGCCGACTGACTAACGAATGACTGATGGCTGACACGCCTGTAAACGCCCTTTTAAAGGGCGTTTCTTCCTGAGAAATGATTTTTTTAAAAACGCCCTTTCAAAAGGCGTCTGCCAGGTGACGACTTAAATTCCGCTTAAGTCGCTTTCATCTATTCTCTCGCCTCTCCTCTCTCTCTGTGTTCTCCTCCAGCGAACTCTCCCCTCTCTCTCTCCTGCGGTCTCCTTGCGGCCTCCTTACTCCGATCGAAGCGGCCTCCTACGATTAAAACTCAGGTATGTTTATTTATTTTTATTTTTTTAGTTTTTTTTTATTTTTGGTGGGGCTTGGGGGACCCCCATTTTGGCCTACACAGTAAAAATCGACTACCAATAATTCATCAACTTCTAAACCAGTCTACGAATATCGGAATGATTTGAATTTTTGTGGGGATGATCTCCTCACCGTAGAGATCATCCTCACCAAAAATCAGCCATTGATTCATCTTCTAAGTACGCCAAAATGGGCGTAAAAATTGGGGTTCCCTGTTATTTTGGGCTCAGGCTCTGATGTTACAGGCAATATTAGCCACGTGGCACATTCTTAGAGGACTCTGACCGTATGGATGTTTGGCCAATCCCTAAGTGGACCTACAAATCAAAACTCAGCCTAATTAGTGATTTATAGGCGTTGGATTAGACTTATTTTCATGGGTTGATCTCAACTATGAGAATTTGAGAGGTTTTAGTACCTGAGATCTTTTCATTTGCCGAAGCAGCATTTTTGGTAGTCACCACTGTCATCTGGGCTCACAGACCGCATGGATGTTTAGCCCACTACTTAATAGACATTCATACAAAAAATCAGCTTGTTTAATGATTTTTAGCCGTTGATTTTAGTTCTCAAAATATGGTTGCATTCAACGGCTGAACGGGCGTTTTTCAGTAATAAACGCCCTTTAAAATAACGTCTGTCAGTTGTCAAACATCACTCAGTACCTGACAGACATCCTGACAGAAGTTTTTAAAAAAGGCATTTATTACTGAAAAACGCCCTTTTAAAGGGTGTTTTTTACTGACAAACGCCCTTAGTTTTCTTTTTTGGGATTTGAGAAAAGTTGTATTCTTTTTTGTAATTTATTTAAATTTTATTTTCTTTTCTGCAATTTTCTGAAAAATAAATTGTGATGACCAAAATGTTCCTAAAAGTGAAAAAAAATAAAACAAATGAAAAGAAGTAAAATATGGGCATTTTTTTAATATTAAGGTTTGGAGTTAGTAAAGTGCTAAGGCCTTCATCCATTAATAAGTTGAAAAGATTTGTAGAAAAAATAAAGATCAGTCGCGATGTAACAAGGTAGACCTCACACCAAAGACATGAGATTTAGCGATTTTATTTACTCACCACCGCACTCTGGGCCCACCAATCGCGTGCATGTGTTAGCCCACCCCTTGGATACACACACAAAATTACCCTGATTGGTAATATCTAGTCACTAATTTTTAGCATTTTTAAGGCGTGATTCTAGTCGTTGGATTCAACCAATTTTGGGTACTAATTCCAATGGCTAGAAATTATCAAACAAACTTATTTTTTGTATGATTGTCCGCCAAGGGGACAAATAAACATCCATGCGGTCAGTGGGCTCATAGGACAGAGGTGAGTAACAAAATTCTTAAAGCTCGTGAGTTTATTGTATATCTATTAACACACAAATGGGGTTTGCATGAAGGGGTTCTTGTGTTGATAACACAATATATATCCATTATTTCAAAAATGTCTCTGTTATGTTTATTAACTTTTACTTTTACAGTAATCTTTACACAATTTTTAGTTTTCCCTCAATGTAATCGCATTTAACGTGTCTATTTAAGGATGAGCCATACATTTATACAATTGGCACACATGTGCCGTCCCCACTAGTTTTTCCTTAAAACTTTTAAAGAAAATGATCTCACAAATGACCAGACAAAGAAGCATGGCTTCAGGCTATTGACCATTAGATTTGACAAATCAACAGTCTAAGGCAACAATTATAGAGGATAAAATAAAAAAAAATATATGATTAAGGCTATTGACGATTGGATTCAAGAGATCTACAGTCTACAAGGCAACAATTGAAAAAGATAAAATCGTTATTGCCTCGGATCTTTCAAAATGCAACGGTTAATGGCCTCAACCAGACATTTTTTGTCTAATTATCCGTGTGGTAGGGGACTCAAGTTATAAAGCTCCGCGCTGGGGTGGGCACAGGAGTGCCGAACTCGGTCAAGAATCCAATATGATAGCCTGCCATGCATTGAGTTTTACACTGGTCGAGTTTCTCTTTTATAACAAGGCAGGGAAGAGGCTTTTGCCACCATTATCCTCATGTCATTTATATTTGACCATTAATTCATCTATTATCCATCTATATAACAAAACACAGCGGCTGTCTCCCCCTCGTATAGGCTTCGTATATCCAAGGGCCCATATCAACCCTTATATAAAATAAAATTTAGACGGTTAGATTAATTTAACAGGGAAATTGTCTCCCCACTTATACCTCTCTTATCGACTTCACAAAGGATGGCCGAGATCTTATCCCCCAAATGGACTATGGATCTCAACCACTCACACCCGGTTTTGGGAAATACTTTGTAGGGGAGTGTCGAGGTCACGGGCCACCCAATATACATGTATATAACAAAATAGAGAAGTCACTTATCCCCCCTCTTACTGGTTTCACAAAGGATGGCCGAGATCTTATCACCCCAAATGGATGGTGGATGTAAGCCACTCACACCCGATTTTGACAAACGCTTTGTTGGAGAGTGCCGTGGGCACGAGCCACCTACTAGTTATTTTACATTTTCAGGTTATTTTAAAAATAAAATTATTTTGACTTTTTATTATTATGATGTGACCTATTATAACGGTAATTATAAAAATGGACATATTGATAACATTATTTTTCCAATATAACGGATGTAGATATACCTTGAGTAAAACCACGGTTTTAAAAAAAAATGCTGTTATAACAAAAATAACAGTCGTTATATAACAATAATCCTCGACCCCATTATGTCTTTTTTTTTCATATTATAATGCTCAAATCCAAAAAAGACGAGATAGGGTTATTTTGAATTATTGTTATTTTTTGTTATCAATAATTTTTTTTTAAATATTAAAATTATATCTTTCTAACCTTTTTTCCTCCGACATAAACGTGACTGATGTGATCCGTTATAACGGCCTTTATAAACAATCATAATAGTAACGTTAATGGACACTTTCATTTAATCGTTGTAAGCGTCAATTTTTTTTAGAAAGTAACGGTCGTTGCCATTGTAACGAAATAATGGCTGTTATTTTTTGGACATTTTAACGGTATGTAACATAACGGGCGAGGACCGAATCCATTAACGGCCGTTTTTCAAACCAAGAGTAAAACCTTGATGACATGAATATGAGCCATGTGGCACACTCTTAGAGGACTCTGACTGTTTGAATGTTTTTCTAATTCCTAGGTGGACCTACAAACCAAAAATCAGCTTGATTAGTGATTTCAAACCTTTGGATCTTTGTACCTCAAATAATGTTCAGATTCCCACGGTTAAAATCAAACCTTGAAAATAATTCCAATCCAACGCCTAGAAATCACTAATCGGGCTGATTTTTGGTTTGTAGGTCCACCTAGGGATTGGCCAAACATCCATAGGGTCAATGTCCTCTTAGAGTGAGCCACGTGACTCATATTGCGCCTTGTCATCAAGTTTTACTCCGTGGAGTCGAGGCTTGGTGAGACTGGTACCCTGTTTTTTCGGATTAAAAGAAGGATCAAAAAGTTCTGACAGACACCCTTCCTTTTCTTTGTTATCATTTCTTCCCACGTGTTTTGGTCGTGGAAATAAATTTAAAAAAAAAAGACTGGAATCACTCGCTGGAAGTGTGATTCGAATCAAACTAATTAATTGTGCCCCTTTTACTTTCGGATAATTAATTGTGCCCAAAGTGACAGCCCTTTGGCTGTTTATGATAGTAGACAGAACGATGCGTTACACGTGATTATAGTGGCGTTTTAGAAGAGGAAGAATACTACCAAGCAACCCGAGTTGCACAGATGCAATCCAAAAAAAGACAAGAAAATTGATATCTTTAATTAAAGATAGGGTCGGCTCAGGGGACCCCCTTTTTGTGACCTCTCTCAGGAGTCGTGTGCTCGGCCATGGATTCCGAGAATCCAATCCAACGGTGGTTGGTAGTGCTGAGCTGGCATTCACTTTTTTCACTTTTGCAAGCTCTCAGCCACCGTTGGATTCTCAAAAGGGTCGTGATACAACAGGGTATACCTGAGATCTTTCCAAATGGGGAAGCGACATTTTTGTTCAAAGGGGGCAAGGCGTGGCGTGGCGTGGCGTGGGGGCAGGTCTCGGTTTCGCCACTGGTGATTTTTGTACTCATCACTGCCTCTGGGCATGGTCATTGATCTCAATTGCGGTCCATCTTTGTGTTAAATGTTGCTTAAAAATCTTAGCAATCTGATGGTACAGCATTTTGATCAGCAAATCGCAGATGTCTATTGATTGGCGGTCTTGATTGAGTGCGTGCATGGAGGTTGTCTTTTGAGTAAACTGGGGTTAGGCTGGAGTAAGGGCCCTACTAAACTTTAGGAATACAATACAAAGTTAAAGTAATGGGATATTTGTGGTTCTCATTAGATTATGAAAAGCTCCGGGTTGTATAGGACCAGGTCCTGTATGAAGTTTGACAGGAGACCTCTCCCTAAAATGCATATGGCACACGCTTTCAGGCCCACTAACCCAGGAATGTTTGGCTCATCCCTTGGTGGACCTACACACCAAAAAACATCTTGATTGATAATGCATAGCTGTCGGATTGTTTTGAGCTTTTCTTTGTCATGGGCTTGAAGGGGTTGGAACTCATCTACAAGTAGGGGTGTCATTCCGACCCTCTTGTAAGGGGGCCGGCTCTACCCTACCCTTTGAAAGTTCTAAAAATAGGGTTTTTTCTATAAATTTCAAGCCCTTAGGGCCGGGCCAGGCCCAGATATGTAAGGCCCTTCTACATAATGGCCGGGCCACAGTCACACTCAAAGGGGCCCAGCCGTTAGCAAATCATCTTTGTTTTTTTTTTTAAATTATATTCCATATAACTATGCACTATAGGTGCGTGGTATATTCAAAATTAAATTAAGTTGCTTTTTTTTTAAAATGAAAAAATGGGTTGTTCCAAGGTCACCTGTCATTGGACACTTAAAGTGTCCAACTATCAATGAGAGTTCCAGGTTACCTAGGGGATCTAACATTTTTTTGAAAAATAAAACATACAAAAGAAAAGGGGAAAAATCGGTTGACATGGTCTCCCGGTTTCCTTAGGTATACGTGTCAAGACATTATTAGTGTTGGACACTATAATTATCCTAAAAAAGATACAATTTTGGGTAATTTTCAAATGATTGAGCCATTCCAAAATTATGATCGACCCAAAATTGTTCCCATTTTGAAAAATTTAAGAATGGTTCAAAATCGTTCTTAATGACTTTTTTCTAGTGTAGATTTATAATATATAATTTATTTTATCGAGGTTTTTAAAAGACCAAGGTTTCATTTTCAAACATTAATGGTTCACCCTTATAACGAAAAAATTATGATCATTCATAGAAAAATCTACATAGATTAAACCGAGGAAACGCGTTATCAAGCCAAGTACATTATTCAAGCATCAACTTTTTTTACTTATATTTTTTAATAATCTTCTTCTAGGCCATGAGCCTACCCTGACCCTGCCCTAGCTAGTTCAAACCCTCTAAGGGCTAGGGCCTCACCCTTATAAGCGAGGGTAGGGTTAGGGCTAGGCCCTACCCTGGCCCGGCCCTTTGACAGCCCTAGCTACAAGTTAGAAATCACCAATCGAGCTGATTTTTGGTGGGCAAGTGCACTAATGGCGGGCCAAACTTTCATGAGGTCAATGGGCCCAAAAGAGTGTGCCACATGGCATTTTGCTGAGGGGTCCTATCAAATTTTGTATAGGATCTGCTCCCATACAAGGGGGTTTCTTTGTGAAATAACCATGATACCCATAAAAAATTAAAAATTATGGTTTTCCCTCTCTTTTAAATTCCTTAGTACAATACTTGACATTCCATTTGACCATTGATTATCAACATAATGAAATGATAAATAATATTTTCTAATAAAAAAGACCCTGTGTACCTTGCTCCACCTTGGCCGACTAGAATTTCCTCCATCTAGCCGATCCCTTGATTAAAGTTTAAGCATACTCTCATATCTCTGAGAAAAGATTACTTAATAAGGAAAGATAAAGAAAAAGGGTTACAAAGTTGGGCCCATATTTGAACTTTATTCATTAGAGAGCTTTAAGTTTAAAGCAAACTAGTAGGCAACACGCAAGTGATTGTAGGGGCATTTTTACAAGAGGTGGCAAAATATGAAAGTTTTGACCCACAGGTAGTTCTGAAAACATTGGCAAAATAGGTACAATTTGAAAAATTAGCAATTGAAGGGGCAATTCTGAAAGATTAATTTGGAGGGGGCAATTTCCGAAAGATAATTTGGATGGGCAAATCTGAAAATTGTGGCGCAACTCAAGGACATGTTTTCCTCTTAACATATGTGGTAGTGGCTATAGTTTTTATCAATAATTTATATAAATAATTTATTAATTTGGGTGCGCTGTGCCATTGGCACTCCTCGACAAAGAATTTGCCAAAATTAGGTGAGTGGCGGAGATCCACTGTCCATTTGGAAGAGGATTAGATCTCAGCCCTTCTTTGTTGATGCTTATAAGAGGTATAAGTAGGGAGACAACCAATGTGTTTTGTTAAATGGCCTATGCCCAAGGCACTCTTCGACAAAAGAATTGCAAAAATTGGGTGCCTTCGGCACTCAAACGGTATAACGGACTGGGGCGTTACCGTTTTTTCTATTGTAACGGCAGTTATAACGGATTGTAACGCACAGAGGGAGAAATTGGAAAATAACATAAATAACAAAAAATAACAGTGTTGAAATTTAAATTTTGAATAAATTGAGGTCAAATGAGGCGTATTGAGTGGCTGAAATCTAACTGTCCACATTAGATCGATGGATTTGATCTCAACCACTCTTTATCAAACCGTCCACATTAGATGGATGGATAAGATAAGAGAATACAACTAAGTTGTCTTGTATATGCGTGGGTGGCCCATGCCCACGGCACTTTCCGACAAAGTGTTTGTCAAAATCGGGTGGGAGTTAATCTCAGCCATCGATATGAAGCATATTGAAGCCATATAAGATAAGAGGGGTATAAGAAAACCATTAAATTTCCGTTAAATTCTATTTTTTTTTAATTTTAAAATTTCAAATTTTAAAATTTGAATTTCAGCACCAGTTTTTTTTCGTTTAAATCATTAAAATCTATTTTTTCTATTTTTGCCCCTGGCCGCTTCAATCCGTTTTAATAGCTATTTTAACGGTAACATCCCTCTCGAGGCATAAAAAGTGCGGCTCCTGAGCCTGACCCTTAGGCTATATGTAAATCCAACCCATTTCATTCCTTATATGTAGGTAAATAGTAGGTGACCCGTGCCCACGACACTCATCGACAAAGCATTTGTCAAAATTGGGTGTGAGTGGCTGAGATCCACTGTCCATTTGGTGTGATAAGATCTCAACCATCCTTTATGAAGCCAGATAAGAGGGGGAGACAACCGTCCTGTTTTATTACATAGATTGTAAGAAAATGACTTTGAATTTATACATGCCAAACTAACTGTTTGACTTATAAGTCAGTGTCTTAGGGGGCGCTTGGCAACACAAAAATAAGTAACTTATTGACTTTTATAAGCCAAAAAGTTAGTTTGGATGTGTTTCATATTTTAACTTTTGAAAAGTAAAAAACTATCTTAAAATTGAAGCTAAACTTTTTAGCTTTTAACTTCTAAGGGAAATTATTTCTCAAATATTAGAATGCCTCTAACGATTTAAATTCTATGACTTTTTTGGAGGTAAAAAAATCAACTAGTAACTTCTACTACAAGTACTAGAAGTGCTTTTACTTCTCATTCCCAAACGCCCTCTAACAAATTTTTGCTTCCACATAACAGCTTTTAAATTTAACAACTTAATTTAGAAGTTACTTTTTGTTTCCAAAAAAAAATTGCCAAATAAGATGAGATATATTTAAAGAAGTGCAACTATGAATGGAGCTATAGATTTATTATGAGAAGCCTTTTTCATTTGACAAGAGAATCCTTCCATTGTTATGTCAAATAAGTAGGGAAAGAGAGAGATGATTGTCACCATGACGGATCCCTTTGGAGCTTCTAAAATAATGGTGTCCCGTTTGATGTATATCGAGAAGCTAGGAATGGTAAAAGCATTCCTTGACCTACGTCACCCACCTAGGAGATCATCTTGTTAGAGTTCAGAGACGGGTTGGGGGGGGGGGGTAATACTTACATCGGTCTAACTTGTTTTCGAACCGGGGTCTGACCGATTTGATCAGCAGTTCGGTGTTTAAAACATTGGTTCTTGTTAGTAAAATCCTTATTATATATCCCTTATCCTAATCATTGAATCATTGTTTTAGGTAGCTCCTTATTTTTTAACTTCCTATTGCTAGCTGCAGTTTCTCTCATTGCTTTTAGACCTTTTAATGATGTTTTACTCCCATATCCAAGGGTTGACATTGAAGTAGCATTGTACTATAAGTACCAACAGAATTATGACATCGTTGTAGCCTGTATTTCTAGAATGGATAGTTGAAAAAACGTAGGGCGAACCATCCACCCAAAAAGTTTTTAAAATGTAATCAAGTTCTTTTTTTAGCATCATTGCCTATGTGGTGGGTACCTTAGGTAAGGCCAGAAATGGGGCAGGCCAAATCTTAGATCCGATCCAATCCAATCCAATCAGAACCTGTATTTTGTGGGTCTGAATCCTTAAGATAAGATCCCAATCAACAAGGGTAGTTTGACCTGAGTCATTTTGACTTGGGTTTGGATATGGTTTCTAGTAGTTATATATGGGTTTGGTCTTATGTTCCTTAATATCATCAGTAGCTATTTTGCAGTGAACCCAACCCATATCATCCATATATGGGTTGGACCTGGATCTTCTCCTTTATTCATAAATTTTTTTTTTTTGATAAGTCAAGAAAGTAGATTAAAAAGAGGAGATCGAGAAGATCTCAACGAACAAAGAAACTGGAAAGAATACAAAGAGCAACAAAATAAAACAACTATCTTGCCAACAATATCTCAAACCTAAACACCATACCCAAGAAAAAGACGCATCGCAATGCTGCCCCATCTATGAAGGAGGGCCTTAATACCAATGATGGTCTCTTGAAGAGAGCCTACTTCTCCTCTAAATATCCTTTTGTTCCTCTCCCTACAAATCCCCCATATTATCGTAAATGATAACATCCTCCATAAGATCTCCCCCCTTGCTGATAGGTTGATCTTGGGCCATTTGCATAACAATATTCTAATTGACTTCGGCATCGCCCAAGACATGCCACTTGGGCATAATGTGGTTTCCTTTAGTTTGTTTGGATTCTTCTTGAGCACTGTGGACCTTGTTGAGATTGTGGTCGCCCTTCTAGATTGCATGACGATTTCTTGATTCGTCGTAGTAGCTGCTTCCACCTCTATCATATCACCCATTTCTACCTCTATTACCTTACATCTTGATCTTTTCTCCTTTTCCTTATTGCCAAAATTGTCTTTTTGTCTGATCAGTCGATCGTCTAGGAGTCGATCACAAATTTGGACCAAGCTAACCACATGAGACTCCGGAGCTATTTTCGGATGCTTCCAAACCGCCATTTTCTTCCAAGTTAGGCTTTGAATCGCGAGGATTCACAACAGGCGTTATGGATCCTTATCTATATCTATATATCTATACTATAGTAGAGAAGCGAGCAGCGTCGTTTTCTCTCCTCCACATCAAGTTGATGTGGCACTCTCCTCATGCAGAGTGCCATGTCACCTCTCTCATCCACTTGACTCTACCCTATCTTTTTTATCTTTTTCAGGAATACCCCATTGACACTTTAAGTGGTAATACTTACATCGGTCTAACTTGTTTTCGAACCGGGGTCTGACCGAGTTGATCAGCAGTTCGGTGTTTAAAACATTGGTTCTTGTTAGTAAAATCCTTATTATATATCCCTTATCCTGATCATTGAATCATTGTTTTAGGTAGCTCCTTATTTTTTAACTTCCTATTGCTAGCTGCAGTTTCTCTCATTGCTTTTAGACCTTTTAATGATGTTTTACTCCCATATCCAAGGGTTGACATTGAAGTAGCATTGTACTATAAGTACCAACAGAATTATGACATCGTTGTAGCCTGTATTTCTAGAATGGATAGTTGAAAAAACGTAGGGCGAACCATCCACCCAAAAAGTTTTTAAAATGTAATCAAGTTCTTTTTTTAGCATCATTGCCTATGTGGTGGGTACCTTAGGTAAGGCAAGAAATGGGGCAGGCCAAATCTTAGATCCGATCCAATCCAATCCAATCAGAACCTGTATTTTGTGGGTCTGAATCCTTAAGATAAGATCCCAATCAACAAGGGTAGTTTGACCTGAGTCATTTTGACTTGGGTTTGGATATGGTTTCTAGTAGTTATATATGGGTTTGGTCTTATGTTCCTTAATATCATCAGTAGCTATTTTGCAGTGAACCCAACCCATATCATCCATATATGGGTTGGACCTGGATCTTCTCCTTTATTCATAAATTTTTTTTTTTTGATAAGTCAAGAAAGTAGATTAAAAAGAGGAGATCGAGAAGATCTCAACGAACAAAGAAACTGGAAAGAATACAAAGAGCAACAAAATAAAACAACTATCTTGCCAACAATATCTCAAACCTAAACACCATACCCAAGAAAAAGACGCATCGCAATGCTGCCCCATCTATGAAGGAGGGCCTTAATACCAATGATGGTCTCTTGAAGAGAGCCTACTTCTCCTCTAAATATCCTTTTGTTCCTCTCCCTCCAAATCCCCCATATTATCGTAAATGATAACATCCTTCATAAGATCTCCCCCCTTGCTGATAGGTTGATCTTGGGCCATTTGCATAACAATATTCTAATTGACTTCGGCATCGCCCAAGACATGCCACTTGGGCATAATGTGGTTTCCTTTGGTTTGTTTGGATTCTTCTTGAGCACTGTGGACCTTGTTGAGATTGTGGTCGCCCTTCTAGATTGCATGACGATTTCTTGATTCGTCGTAGTAGCTGCTTCCACCTCTATCATATCACCCATTTCTACCTCTATTACCTTACATCTTGATCTTTTCCCCTTTTCCTTATTGCCAAAATTGTCTTTTTGTCTGATCAGTCGATCGTCTAGGAGTCGATCACAAATTTGGACCAAGCTAACCACATGAGACTCCGGAGCTATTTTCGGATGCTTCCAAACCGCCATTTTCTTCCAAGTTAGGCTTTGAATCGCGAGGATTTACAACAGGCGTTATGGATCCTTATCTATATCTATATATCTATACTATAGTAGAGAAGCGAGCAGCGTCGTTTTCTCTCCTCCACATCAAGTTGATGTGGCACTCTCCTCATGCAGAGTCCCATGTCACCTCTCTCATCCACTTGACTCTACCCTATCTTTTTTATCTTTTCCAAGAATACCCCATTGACACTTTAAGTAATGCACCTCAAACATTAAGGACTTTTTAGACTTTCTAACCAACTCAATTTATTTTTCTTTAAAATCTCAATTATTTATTCCTTAATTCTCTCTTTCATTCTTAAAATATTTATTCATTCGTTCTTAAATTCATCTTTCTCAACGTCTCTTAACACCATTTTATTTTTCAAAACATAACATTCATAACCTTCTATTTATGTTTCAATCAAAACGTTTATCCCATTACCACCGCCTCCATTATGGCATTCGAATGACTTTCCATCTCATTTCTTCAATTTTTACAACATTTTAATTTTGTTTCAATTGAAACGTTTTTCCCATTAACATCACTTCCATTATTGACATCTAATGCCTCTCCATATTTCGTTAATAAATAAATGTCCATTTAATTAGCCATTAATTCGGTCATATATAAATATTAGGGTTTAGGTAGGGTTCTCACATTTTCTCTCTCCGACTGAGCTTCTTCGAATGACGAAGACACAAAAGCAGGAGAAAAGCCAATATGGTTCGATATCTTTACCATCTCTTCTAAATTTTTTTTTCTTTCAATGAGTTGTCTCTGCTGAATACTTGATTTGAGCTTCTAAAAGAATTGTTATTCAATTATTTACATTTATGTTTATGTTTAGACTTTAGAATGATTGTTTGTTTATTTGTAGGATTTCAATTTTTTAGGATTGGATAAATCTTTGAAGGTAAAAACGAATATTATAAATTTTTTTTTTCTTCCATTGTTAACTCTTTTTTTATTTTCTTATCATGTTTTACAGGCTAAGAGGATGTTGTTGAAGATAACGAAGAGAGGATTATAAATAAAAATAATATGAAGATGGGGAGAATTGATGAAATGATCGTCACTATTATGGACATAGTGGATGTGCTGTTGTGCGATGCTTGAATGTAAAAATGAAGATTATAAAAATTTATTTTTTATTTTCTTTTGGTGTTAGCAATTTTTTTTCATTTTCTTATCATTTTTAGAGATGATGAAGGGAAAGGGAATAGTTAAGCAATTTTTCTGTATTATTTCCCACTACAATTAGATGTAGATATAAAAATTAATTGTTGTTAGTTTGTATTTTCTATTTCTACCTGTGCTTTAGCACGGGCTTTCATTACTAATATAGGTAAAAAATGTTCAAAGTTGGATTTGGATTTACATAGATCCCCTCTGGATCGGATACATTTAATGCCCTTATCCTAGAGGAGGGTACATGGGGACCAAGGTTGCCCATTAGGCCGGACCCTAATGGTCTTGGGCTTCAATTACATTTACAGGCCCGATGGTCTGGGCCCGAATTATTTTAAGACCCATTAAATAATGGGCTTAAATTTATATAAATTTGTCCCTGACTGAAACTAAAGGCTCGGCCCGTTATATCTATTACTGGGCCGGGCTGAAATGTTTGAGCCTTTGAGGTATAATGGACGAGCAGGGCTTGGGCCTAGCTAGATATATCTTGGTCTGAATTAGGCCAAACTCGGCCCATTAATACTTGGGACTGGGAAGTCATCGGCGCTCAAATGTATCTATGCGTATAACGGACTGTTCTGTCATTCCACCGCTTCACGTCGGTCTTGGATGTGATCCCGGCGTATCTGAACTCGTTCGGGGATGAAGTGCCAATCTGTGGCATGTATCTGGTCTGGCGCCCCTCCCCTCCACCGAATAACCGCCACCGCAGTCTTGAATCAACCACCAACCCTTTACACCGGCGGATCCGATGGCTCCATCATCTGGTGGAATCTCTCCTCCAACCAATCTAACCAGGTAATCTTTTCTGTTCCTGATTCAGCCCCCTTTTCCTACTCTATGCACATATTTCTCAATTCCAACGTTTCGCAGTCCAATTGTTTGTTGATTTTCCTGAACCAATGGTCATTGCCGATAGAGTTGATTGCTACTCTGGTTACTGTAAATTATGCGTTAATATACTCGAAAGTTTTTTGATTTGGCAGGAAATTTGGCCAATGGCGATGTTGTGTGGCCATGCCGCCGCTATAGCGGATCTTGATATTTGCTTGCCCGTTGGACATGGAGAGGTAGAGAATTTAAGTAATGTAAACTCTGCCTCAGCTGGTTCTGGTGCACTTGTAAGTGCTTGTACTGATGGTGTGTTGTGCATCTGGAGCAGAGGCAGCGGGCATTGCAAACGCAGAAGGAAAATGCCCCCTTGGGTGGGGAGCCCGTCTTCGGTTTCGACATTGCCCATGTCCCCAAGATATGTTTGTGTTGCGTGTTGTTTTGTTGATGCTGTCCATGCATCTACTCATCAGTCTATGGATCCTGCTGAAGTTGGTGAGGCTTCAGTAGATAGAGAATCTCAGTATAGAAGGGCCTCAAAGTGTGCTGTAGTTATTGTTGATTCGTGCACTCTTAATATTGTCCAGACTCTTTTTCATGGAAGTTTATCTATTGGACCTTTGAATTTCATGGCTGTAGTTCCATCCCTTGAGGACAGGGAAAGGCAATCTGTGATTCTGACTGATGCACTTGGGAAAGTACAATCAATTATGATATCGAAAGAGTCTGACCCAGATGGGGAAAGTGGGAACAGCTTGCATAAAAGTTCTTCTCACACAGGGTTGTCTGTTCTGGCAGATGGTTTGGGTGATGGGAGACACATAGTATCAATCGCAATTCATGGAAAGCTCTTAGCGCATATATATAGGAACCACTGCATATTTAGGGTTCTGGCGAGTGGGATTGCAATTGGTGAAATATCTTTAATAGATAGTCCCCTTTGTGATGAAAGCCTTCCCTTTCAATCTCATATTGTTGGGGGCATGTTTCTTGAATGTCATGATGGTAGGAGTGCTTTGGATACCCAGGATCCATCTGAAGTATTTGTAGAAAATTTTGCTGTGTGGAGTAATAGAGGTGCTGCAATAGTGTATAGTTTATCAGGTTCAGATGACACATTTAAGTTTGAGCTGTTCTGTGAGATCCCCGCTGTTTCTCATCCACTCGATGTGAGAATTTCAATTAGTTTCTGTCAGTTGAATCATAATCTTCTTCGTATAGAATCAATCTGCTTTGTTCTTGAAGAGTCTCTGTTGTGGAAACCTCACGTCACAATCTGGTCAATATGTCAGCAACATGACGTGCATGGGAAGTTGGGCCAACAGTGCAAAATGCTTGGGGAAGGTGGTTTTCTTGGTGACTGGATTGGGTGCTCCAGTTCCCTCTCTAAAACCGAGGTCCCGGGGCACAATTTTTCCGTAGCACCCACTAATGTGGAGACTGAGGAAACTTTCCAGCAGAGTTGTATTCCAAGTTCAACAAATGTAAATGGTTTTTGTAAGGAAGACGACAACAATGGATTTGTATTAAAAGGACAGATCGTGTCATCTTCAATGGTTCTTTTTGAAAATTTTTACACTCCTTATGCCGTAGTTTATGGCTTCTATAGTGGTGAAATAGAAGTGGTACGATTTGAGATGCTTTTTCAGAAAATGGATTCTGTTGATGGAAGTCCACATCACGAGGTGGAACCACATGTATCTCAACGGTCTTTTTCAGGGCACACGGGCCCGATACTATGCTTGGCTGCACATCGTATGGTGGGAACCTCAAATGGACGGAGTTTCAGTTGGGTTTTAGTTTCGGGAAGCATGGACTGCACTATTCGTATATGGGATCTTGATACTAGTAATCTCATTACTGTGATGCACCATCACGTAGCTCCAGTACGGCAAATTATCCTGCCCCCTCCCTGGACAAACCATCCTTGGAACGATTGTTTTCTCTCTGTTGGGGAGGGTTCTTGTGTATCTCTTGCTTCCCTTGAGACTTTGCGTGTGGAGAGAATGTTTCCAGGACACCCTAGCTATCCTGCAAGTGTTGTGTGGGATAGTGCAAGAGGTTATATAGCATGTCTGTGCAAGAACCATTTAGGAATAACTGACGCAGTTGATGTTTTATATCTTTGGGATGTAAAAACCGGTGCTCGAGAGCGGATCCTTCGTGGTACAGCTTCTCATTCAATGTTTGACCATTTCTGTAGAGGCATCAATATAAATTCCATTACTGGCAATGTATTGGGTGGAATTACTTCGGCATCCTCGTTGCTTCTGCCAATTATTGAAGATGTAAGTGCTTCACAATCTCGTTTTAAGAATCTCGAGAAGGGGGTCACTTCATCCCATGCAGTTCAGAGGAGAATAACGGATTTCACTGACTCGAATATTTCCCTAGCACATTCTAGTAAAGGAAAATCTGCAACACAAATTCCATCCTCACAAGTAATTCAAAATGATAAGTATCCCATTAAATGCTCTTGCCCTTTCCCAGGAATTGCTACTCTGAGATTCGACCTCTCATCTTTGATGTTTCCTTGTCAAAGCCATGCACAGTTTTTAGAAAATGGTGGTAAGCAAGAGAATGCCCGTGTGTCAGACCAGGGACCTGAGACTCCAAGTTCTCACCATACAACTTCAAGCGAAAGATCCGATGCACAAGGGATTACAAGTGATGTCATAGAAGAGCATGAATGGGTTAAGTCTCTTGAAGGATCTATCATACGCTTCAGCTTATCCTTTTTGCACTCGTGGGATGTAGATCACGAACTAGATAGATTGCTAATAACAGAGATGAATGTCAGCAGACCAGAGAACTTCACTATAGCTTCTGGTGTGCAAGGGGATCGAGGGTCTGTGACATTGACATTTCCTGGTCCGCATTCTACTCTTGAGGTATTTTTTAGGACTGTATATTGATGCGACCTGTTATCTGTTTGACTAACCTCAATAGATCTTGAGAGTTTAAATAATGTTTCAGCTTTGGAGGACATCCTCAGATTTTTGTGCAATGCGGTCATTGACAATGGTGTCCCTCGCCCAGCGCTTGATTAGTTTGTCTCATTCCAGTTCCGCAGCCAGCAGGTATTACAATGTCTCCTTTTTTTTTCCTTTAGGGAAAATTTATGTTGTCTGCTCATGTACACTCTCAAAGATGTAGCAGATGGAACCAATCTACTTTTATTAATTTATGCCCCTCACCAAGGAATTTTTTTTCAGTTTCGAGGTTTATGACTAGCCCGGAAATGGAAATATTTCGACCAGCATGGAAATAATACATTTTTCATGGAAATGATAGAAATAATGGAAATATTGTGAAACGTTTAGGAAATGATAAAACAAGCATAAAAAAACACTCATAAGCTATCAAACCATAATATACAATGAACCGTAGTGTAAAAATGACTGACCATAGCAGTTTGTAACTATGATACCCGGATACTTGTACTAGTGCCTCGTACCAGTATCGTGTCGACACGGATACGGACACCGGACACTCCACCGACACGTATCCTTCATAAAAAGTTGAAAAATTTAGAAAAAATAAAAATTTTGAACTACAAAATAGGATACTCGTATCTGTATCCGTGTCCTTGATTTTGGAAAATGTCGAGTCGTATCCCCACTTTCCGTATATGTGTCCGTGTCCGTATCCTGGTATCATAGATTTGTAATATGCTGAGGCAAGTATTTGATTGTTAGCTAATTGAAAAACAGCAACAATGACTGATGAAAATGATTATTATCAGCAAATAACCTCAAATTAAGTTCATTACATCCAAAATATGTCTTCAAATACACAAGTACAAAAAGTAGAAATGTCACAACCAAACAGACCTTCGACCACCATCATCCCCATCGTGGCTAGGACCCTGATAATACTGGTGCGCTATGGAATTATGACATCATGTTTTGGTAAATATTTCGATATCCTTGGAGATACTGGTGGTATTGTTAGGGATGTATGCCCTTTAATACTTCCATTGCCGAGTAGTCTGGATGTTCGGCATTTGCTGGCTGCTTGTTAATTGCTAAATATTAACTACTATATTATGTATTTTAATATTTTTTTCAATATTTTTAAATTTTACTAAGTAAAATACTTAAATATATAAACTGTTAGAAAGAAAGAACGCATCAAATAAGCATGGATTGGACGCATTAGGGTTTCCTTGATTTTTATAAATTTTTAATAAAGTTTTCAATTGATTTATTATTAATTATGGAAAACAATTATACTCTAGGTATTAAATACTCATAATTCGCTTACATTAGTGTCCTAATATCATGTATAATATTACAAAACCTCAAGGAGATGGCGATTCTTCCCTCAGTGACACCATTCGGTTGAGGGGTGTAACTACATGAATTTTGATGACCAATCCCATGTTCAATTAAATAATGTTGAAGACCACTATATATATATTCGCCCCCTTGGTAAGTGCGGAGAATCTTGATTGAAGCACCGAATTGTGTCTGGATCATTTTGTGAAATTTTTTAAAGATGGAATAAACTTCATCTTTGGTTTTCATAAGATAGATCTGTTGTCAAGGACTTACTTGTAATATGTTATATTCTACAGGGGGGTCCTTGAACCTCTGGTCATGTCTTGCCAATTATTAGTTTGTTGCCCAAACTATTATTGGATCATTGCTAACGAGCATTTTTCTCCATATGCTGAACCCCTTTCTGTTTGGCCCATGTTTTACCTGATCCGTATTCTTTTGCAGTGCCTTGGCAGCATTCTATACTCGCAATTTTGCAGAGAAAGTTCCAGATATAAGGCCACCTTCACTCCAGGT
Organism: Euptelea pleiosperma; assembly: GCA_035048495.1. Taxonomy (NCBI): domain Eukaryota; kingdom Viridiplantae; phylum Streptophyta; class Magnoliopsida; order Ranunculales; family Eupteleaceae; genus Euptelea; species Euptelea pleiosperma. The sequence continues at coordinate 8,165,509 of CM068547.1, forward strand.
TTCATATAATGTTAATGGTTTGGCTTCCTCTGTTGTTAACTTAAAATGATTCAAGGGAAGGTTTCATCTAGGATGGTGGACCTTAGGACCCTTGTATTTGTTCTGTAGTTCTACAGTCAAAATCCTCAGAATTACTTTGATGTTAAAAACTTAAAATATTAGTAGTGTTTTTGGGGGATTTTTCTCGTTAATGCTGTGTGTGGTTGTCTTCCTAATGTAATACACTATCTGTTTTACAGCTCTTGGTGAGTTTTTGGCAAGACAAAAGTGAACATGTGCGTATGGCTGCACGCTCTCTGTTCCACTGTGCTGCATCACGGGCTATTCCTCATCCCCTTTGTGGTCAGAAAGTAAAGCAACATGCCCTGCTTCCAAGCTTTACAGAGGGTGCAGGAGAAGACAAACAAAAACATTTGAGTACAGATGAAACATCTACAAGCAGCTTATTGAATTCAGATGGGGTCACAGAAACACCAAGAGATTCTGCGGTTGATGAATCCAGCATACTTGCATGGCTGGAATCATTTGAAATGCAAGATTGGATTTCTTGTGTTGGAGGAACAAGCCAAGATGCAATGGCCTCTCATATTATTGTTGCAGCAGCATTAGCTGTCTGGTATCCAAGCCTTGTGAAACCAAATCTTGCAACATTGGTTGTTCATCCATTAATAAAGTTGGTTATGGCCATGAGTGAGAAATATAGTTCTACTGCAGCAGAGCTCCTAGCAGAAGGGATGGAGAGTACGTGGAAGACATGCATTGGTCCTGAAATTCCCCGTTTGATTGGGGATATATTTTTCCAAATAGAGTGTGTAAGTGGTGCATCTGCTGACTCAGCTGTACAAAATCCAGCCGTAGCTGTTACTATTCGGGAGACTTTGGTCGGGATTCTTCTTCCTAGCTTAGCAATGGCCGATATACCGGGGTTCTTAAATGTGATAGAAAGTCAGATTTGGTCTACTGCTTCTGATTCACCTGTTCATTTAGTATCCCTCATGACTCTCATCAGAGTTGTGCGTGGTTCTTCTAAACTGTTGGCTCAGTACCTTGATAAGGTTTGTTAACGACGATTATTTACAACAAACAAGACTTTGTTCTGAAACTTAGGTACATTCGCGAAAATAGAAGCCCTGTATTGGCAACCATCAAATACACATGGTTTGCATGAAGAGGACTCTGGGAACCAATATTTGATAGGTCCCACTGGTGGTCTCGTAAGCCAGAATCAACTCGATTGGATGCTCTAACCACTGAATCTCTATTTTTTTTCTTGTCTTTTTGTTTGACCATTCACCACATATATTTCTTTGGTCATCTAAAATAATGTTATAATTGAATGGTTAAGATTGTCCAATGGGTCAGTCTTCTGCTGGGAGATCTCCTAGGCTAAACACCCAGGTGGGACCCATTGAATGATGGGTTCAAACCTCTCATCATGAATACCATTTTTCATGGGATTTTCATGTGCTTGTGGATCCATTCTGAGATATTTACAGTTCAGGTTACTGCTTGCAGTCATGATGTACTTCACATGCTAACCCTTTTTTTTCTTTAATTATTATCCATTATTAAATTCTCCAGTTATTCGTTTACTTGCCTTTTAAGTTGTCACTTTTCCTTGTCAAGCACATCTATAAATCACTAAATTTTCCACGTCATTTAATGTTCTTGTTAGCTATTCAGGTTAAATCTTTTAACTTCGTTTTCCATCCAAATTTTAAGGGTTCTGAACGTGGCAGAAATCTGCCATACTTGGTTGGTTACCATATGATTTCAACAAAATCTTTTGGACCTACCATATGGAAGATTAAATATCAGTTGGGGAAATTGAAATTAAAATTTCAGAAATAGATAATTATGTTTGGTGCATCCCCTGCTCATTTTTCACTTAAGTGAAATTAACAAGAGTAGAAACACTTATTTTTTTCAATAGGTAACAAGAATAGAAAAACTACCTATCAAAAAAAGGAAAAAGAGACTTCGCTATAGATTAAACACAATTATGATTTATTAATGTGAACTAAGAAATTGGATAGACCGATAGAGAAGTGATTAAGATAACCCCATAGCTAAATACGAGTAGTTTACTAACAATCTAATTCTGATGATGTCATCTACACTTGTTTACAGTGAAGGTAGCTTAAACTTTATATTCAAAATCTAATTTTCCAATTAGTATATTCCTCTATGTATTGTACCTGTAATATGAAAAACTAGTATGTATCATATGATGCGGTATCGGTATTTTAAACTACGACTTACTGGCCATCTGAAGTTATTTTGACCCTCCAGTTGTAGACTTCTCCAGTATTTCTATGTGAATATTACTAACGAATCAAAAGATAATACGTCTATCTTGTTTTCTCACTCTACTTATGTAGAATAGGTATTTAGGTCTATTGAATATTGGCTTTGCACTTCCAATTTTGTCTTAGTAACTCTGACATTTGGACAGATTTGCAGGTAGTAAACTTTATTTTACAGACTATGGACCATGGGAACTCTGTCATGCGCAAAGCTTGCTTCCCAAGCTCCATGGCAGCATTGAAGGAAGTTGTACGTATATTCCCAATGGTATCTTTGAATGAAGCATCAACACGGTTGGCTGTTGGGGATGCGATTGGAGATATTCATAGTGGTACCATTCGGGTATATGACATGCAAAGGTATTGCAAAGCAAAAAAGAAAAATATAGGAAATCATAGAAGGTCTTTTTTTTTTTGGTCGAGGATATATGGCATGGGGCAGCATCCCATCATGAGTGATGCACTTTTCCCTCTACTCATCAATAGGTATATGTGCTTTTGGTCACGATGGTTCAATCCATGGCCCACCTCTTCGATGGGTAATAACCCCAAAATTGCATTTAATGGTTGAAATGTTGTAATGTATTTAACAATTATAATGAAATCGTTACCCCAAAATTGCATTTAATGGTTGAAATGTTATAATGTATTTAACAATTATAATGGAATCGTTGTTTATGTTTAGTTGAAAAATAAAGTCAAAAAAATAATAAAGTAAGAAAATCTTAGACCGTTCTTTGACCTGTTATAACGACCATTATAATGGTCATAATGGTAATGTTACCAACCTGTTATGCTGTTATAACGGTCATTTTTAATCTTGGTTAACGTTGCCCATCTAGTAAAATGTCCATGCAGTAGGCTGTAAGGTCATCCAATCAGTGCAATTTTGGGGCTTCGACCCATCCAAGAGATGTTCTAATGATTCGAAGTTCCAGATCAATGAGCACATACCGATTGTTGGGTCAATGACAAGATCCCACGTTTCATGGGATGAAATCTCATATACACTTTTCTTGTTTGCAAGCTGGTTGCACTAGTTACAACCCTGAGTAAAATTATCAGCAGTATCCTGCAATATAACCTAGTCTTTTCGTAGGCCTATATAGTTAATGGTATCTATCTTCACTTGTGTACACTTATTGGTATCTACACCATTATAGGGCTCAAGATGGACAACCAAAGATAGATAGTTTTATAAAAAAATCCTAGAATATGTTAAGCATGAAAGTGTTTGACACTTTTGTCGGATGGAGCACTAAGGACCTTTCTGCCAGTGGTCGTACGCTGTGGAGGATCACTCCGTTTGCCATATGTTGGGAGTTATGGAAAGAGAGGAACCGACGAACGTTTGCAGGAAGGGGGCCAACATTGAGGATATGTTCATGAATATTGTAGCTACTCTTTGGCATTGGGGCTCCGCCATTCCCGAGCTAAAAAATTTAGATTCGAAGACTTCGTCTTATGGTGGGATCGATTGACGACATAATTCTGTTTCCTTCTTTATGGTTGCTGGGCTTTGGGTGGTGTTGTTTTGGTTGTACAGTCTTTCCCCTTTTATGTTCTGCTGTATAGTTTTTTGGGCTCCCTCAGCCCTCTTAATATATTTCCTTTTACCGATAAAAAAAGCATGGAAGTTCGTATAGGCTAAAAATATGAGCTATTCTTAAGAAGGAAAATAGAAGAAACTGGGATGCTATACTACCGTTACCATAAATGAGCCCCGTCAGGAGATAATTTTTGGTAAAAATTGAAAGAGATAAGATGGTTTATAACACAATTTTTTTGGTTGGGTCATTTATCTCAGTGTGTTATTTGAACTAATGCTTCTATTTAGTCATAAGTCACCATTGGCAGTTTCAATATTTTCATCATCATAAGCCTTATCCCAATATGGGGTCGGCTGCACGAATCTTGTTCCTTCATTCAATTCTGTCTAAAGTCATCTTCTGTTAACTTGTTAAGGTAAGTTTCTTAAAATCTCCTCTCAAAATCTCACTCCACATCCATTTTGGCCTTCCCCTCGCCCATTAAGGCAAATTTCAAAAGCATAAAAAGTTCTGCAGCTCAGGTAAATGTAAAAGAATGATTTCGAAGTGTGAAGTTTATCTTTATCACATTGAGGTGTTTGGGTGAGGATGTCTAGTTTAAAATCCTTAAAAGATTGGGTCAATGCGTGGAGAATTCTAAGAATACAGAAGAGTGTTGGCTCATTAAAAAGAATCAATTGTAAGGTGAGCACCGACAAAATTGTCTTTCTCTTCTTTCTGAATGTTAGAAGTCTCTAAATGTTAAATGCCATTTCAACTCTCTTAATGGTTTCTGTGATTAGAGGTAATTTAGATGTAACAATTATTTTGACCCTAGGTACTTACACTTATTTTTCAATGTAGTGTGACGAAAATAAAGGTTTTGGATGCAAGTGGACCTCCTGGCCTCCCAAGTCTACTTGGAGGAGCTTCAGAAATTATGGCAACCACTGCAATTTCAGCTCTCAGCTTTTCACCAGATGGAGAGGTATGCCCAACCTGTCCATGGATCCCATACATATGGAATACATTAAGTCTACAGATAGGGCATGTCAGGGCCATTCATGCCTTTGTTGGAACACATTCATCTGTACATGCAAAGTGTGTGCAATTGACAGTTAAATAAACCAGGAGTTCTTCCCTGAGATCCTGATAATTTTATACTCGAGGTACCAAGGTAAGAATGGCAGGAGGCTGTTTCAACTACCTGTTCACACATGTAGCATGCATCCAGCCAGGGTGGTGCCCACCAAATAATGGATCTCATTGAGATCTCCTAGGCAGAAAATGGTCCAGTCAGGTGATCCTTAACCATCTGATCTGACATTCTTTTGAAAAGCAGTATGGTGCAATGTTTATAAGAATCTCCCAAATTGGAAAATCAGGATCATCCAATAAGTATAAGGTTTTTTTTGGAAAAATCTCCTTGGTGGGACTCATCAACGGGTAAACCGCTGCATGCATCCATGCACATAGCACATGTAGGAGGATCAATTGCCTGTCCTGATCTTCATATTCCTTTTTACACATCTGTGTTTATATTCTAAACAAAGTGAGAATTTTGGTATTGTCTTTTCTGCTTGTATTATCAAGATGTCATCCATAATAAGTCTCCCACTTTTAGTCTTTATTCAGTCCTGACTGAATATCTTCTAATTGCAGGGCCTAGTTGCTTTTTCTGAGAATGGGTTGATGATCAGGTGGTGGTCACTCGGATCTGCATGGTGGGAGAAACTCAGTCGAAGTTTCGTTCCTGTTCAATGCACCAAATTGATTTTTGTTCCTCCGTGGGAGGGATTCTCTCCTAATTCTTCTAGGTCAAGCATAATGGCAAGCATAATGGGACATGATAGACAGGTCAACGTACAGGTAGGTTTCCCTTTCATTTGACTGATGCTATTATTGCGTATGCATGCCTAGTGAAAATTTAACTTTTTATCTCCTTAGTAACTGATTTTGATTATTTAGTACTGCATGAAACCGTACAGAAATGGTAAAATACAGAAATTAAAATCTCATATATTGTGGGTGTCATACGATTGATTACTACAATAACACAAAGGAGATTCAATGGTGTAGTTGTTGGAAATTCGAATTTCCATGCACAATGTCTGAAAAAAAAATTATTGACTTCCAAATCACTTTGGTCAAGCTTATTGAAGGTAGTCAAAGTCACCCAATGTGCAAGAATTAAGGCCACTCTGTCCTAGGATCCAACTAAGCTAAGACTCGATTCCGAGTCTCTCAACAAGCTTGGACTACTTGACAGAGATGTACTTTACCTCTGTTTCTGAATGTTTGGAAAATTCTGTTAAAAACCTGTAACACTAAATTGGCCCCAGAAAGACTTATTATTTTGTTTCCTAAATTCGCTGAAAAGCAATCATCTGTGTTAGCTAAACCCATGATTTGCACCGATTAATCTCTGCCACACACAATTAAGTAGACAGTAATTTGACTCTTTTGAGTTAACAAACTCTGGATTTTATAGGATGAATGGAACCTAACTAAGCCTATTAACATAGAACAACAGAGAACTCGAAGAGAAGGAGAAAGATGATAGCAGGGTATCTGTTAAAGACTGTACACTCTCTCTGATTTTCTTCTCTTACGGGCTCATGAACTGGTTGGGGTGTTCTAACTCGGCCGAACACATGACATTTAATGTGATCAAGGCTTGTTTCCAGTGGCCTAACTCGTTGAATGATATGTAACAAGGACATGCCATTTTCCCATTTTTTGTCCGTGTTGACACATATTAACATGTATATACATGTCAAAAGGACCAAGAGTAGTGCGTTCTCTTCAGAGCTAACCAGATTGGGAATTGATTCTTTTATCGATCCATTGTCCGTGCAGGAATTGGCGGTAGCATAAAGCGTAAAAGTCAACCACATGATTCTGTAACTCCGTCTTGTCATCAATAATAGAATTACCAGACTTTAAAGCTAGGATTTTGCTGCGAGATGCTCGAATTTTGCTAGAAAGATGAAAGAAGGAGGTGTTTCTATCTCCATTTTGAAGCCATTTAATGTGAACCTTATCTTGCCAAAAAATTTCTTGGATTCTGATAGCTTCATTGGCTTCAACTTTTGCCTGAGCTTCTTGAACAAAGAGTTCACCCGAAAGACCCAAATGAGAATTTTTTTCTTGAATGTCTACATTTTGCTTGGAAGAAGATACCCTAGTGTTGATATCTCCAAACACAACTTTGTTCCATGTTTTTAACTCTTTTTTCAGTGCTTTCAACTTTTGAATAAGAACGAACATGGGGCACCCAAAAAATTGATTTTGCCAAACACGAGAAACAACATTCTTGAAATCTGTGTGCTCAATCCAGGCTCGTTGAAATCTGAAAGGGCTTGAACCTGATCGTTTAGAATTAATAAAGGAGAGCAGTAGAGGATTGTGATCAGAATTAATCCTGGGCAAAGTACTGCAAATAGAGTCAACATAGGAAGAAAACCATTATGAATTGCACAAGCGGCAGTCTAGACGTATTTCCACATGTCTGCGGGTGCCTCTACCATTGGACCAAGTAAAAGCCATAGCTGATGATGGATCTAGAATAGATATTTTTTGTTTCCTACTCACACGAGCCCATATCCTTGCTTTTCTATCAATCTCTAATTCTGATCTTCCTCCCCAATCTGATATTATGGTGCCGGTATAGACCGAAATTCCGTTATGGTCCAACTGCGGGTGCCTCTACCATTGGACCAAGTAAAAGCCACCCTCTTGGTGTCCACATGGTGGAATTCACATGCGTCAGACATAGCTTTAAATTCATCGCATGAAATAGTTTTAGGCAGTGTGCACACCCCCTCCCCCCCCATTTTTCACGAGCTCCAAAGACAGCATTAAAGTTCCCCAACACCACCCACAGACTTGAAAAATTAGATCTCAATTGGCTAGCTCAAGCCATAAGTTGCGACGAATAACATAACTGGTGCTGGCATAAACTGCAGTAATACGACAAACAGTATTGCCAGTTAAAAACTCGAAAGTAATTTGCTGGGAAGTATATGAGATGATACTGAGACATATCTAAGAGGAGCAACCAACCCACAGATTTGATATCAAAGGGGAGTGATTATTACCCACCACGAATTGAAGCTTTAGAGAGTTCTAGTAGGAGACATGAATTTTGGAGGGGTCCACCATAGGCTATGCTATACAGATAAAATCAGGATTATTCTTAAAACAAATATTTTTGAGAGTAAGCTAGGTGGGGTGATTTGCAACACCCCTAGCATTCTAGAAGATGATCTTCATTAAGGAACTGTAGAGGTTCCAACTTCGGCCGTGTGGGATAGGGCTCTGATCGACCAAAACAACATCATGTTTATTTATCTTTGTCAACTTCTTTTGCTGAGATTTGGAAAGGGCAAGAATAAATGGAGTTTCAGGTATCTCTTCCCAAGCTTGTCTGGCCACAAGAGTGGCTTCCTGCATGGCACAAGTCCCTATCTCCATAAGAGTATCACTGACAGTGCTCTCAGAAACAGACTCGAGGGTGTTCTTTATCCCAACATCATCAACCGTGATATTATGAGGAGTATTACCATGTTCTTCTTTAGATGCATTGATAGGAGTATTACCATACTCTTCATCAAACGCATTAGTAATAGCCTTAGCATGCTTGGATAAATCTTGGGCTTTCTGCAATCGGCTATCAATGCAAGAGTCACTGGCCTCTGGATCTGCTAATGGATTGAGTCCATCGGTGTTGATTTTTTCACGAAGACTGCGAGGGGCTGAAGTTGAATGCTTTGGAGAGTTATGGTCAAAGAGATTATCTAGACCATTATTATCCCCCTCAGGGATCGTCTCAATGTTTCCAATTACAAGAGATTGGGATGAAGAAACATAACCAGTTTGAGCGTCATCTGGTTTGTCTTTAGGTCTTCTAACATTTGATCGCCCTCTAGAGAGTCTTCTATTAGTTAGTCTTGGAGGAGCATTCGCATTTTAGGCACTCTTTTTGACAAATTTACAATTGGCAACCATGTGCCCATCAATGCCACAATGAGAGCAGATTGTAGGCATTCTCTCATAGAGAATATTAACAACAATAGCAAAGCCTTCTCTCTCCACAAGAATGTCGAGGGAGAATATGGGTGAGGTCTACATCGACCAAAATACGAGTAAATGCCCATAAACTTTCATTAACGTACCTTTATCAATTTGAATAGGAAGACCTACTCAAGCGATTTCTAGCAAAGTTTTGGGCTCCCAATACTCTTGGTTGAGATCAGAAATCTGAATCCAAAGTTGGGCGTGTGTCTACTTCTGATTGTTAGGATTGAAATCCAGAACCCATTGCGATTGCCTCAAAACACCGGTATTGAGGTTTCACGCACTTACAACCCAGATCTTGCGCTTATCTTCTTCAGTTGAGAAGTGGAGATCGTTATATCCTTTCCCCAAAAGGACGAGTCTCCAAGAACTAGTAGGTTTCCAAAGAGGTTAACTTTGAACGTAGATCTTCAACTTTAAAAGGTCGATCACCCTTGGAGATAATCAAACGACCAATGAGGTTGTTTTTGCAGTTATCTAAGCCCTTTTGGTAAGATTCTTCACTAATCCGGATTGTGGTGTATTGACCTTTCTTGTAGGGCATTGGGAGTTGACTGATGGCTACATCGAGGGGCTGTTGAACGACATCAACAAAAGATTGGGAGCCGTAGTATGCACCGTGTCATCAACAATGAAGGCCCAAGGGCAGATAACGGCAGATAACGACACAAGCCCTCGGGTGATCATCTGTAGGTTTCGGAGCTAGAATTGAAACCCCTGAAGGCATCAAGGATTTCAAAGATGCTGGTGGGGGGTTCTCCATGTCGATGCTCAGATGTCTGCATGCTAGAAAAGATCCATCATATCGCAAGTCGGGCAATGGAGGAGTGGGTGGTCCAGTCTGAAAGCTACCCTAGCAAAGGTGAAAGACCAGATCTCGTGATGCGAGAACGTTCTACTACGATAGTCCGCGCTACACCGAATCTATGCTCGGTCAAGCAAATGGATCCTTTTTACTATTTATAGTAAATTCCCAAATTACTATTTATATTAAATCACATTTTTACTATTTATAGTCAATCCCATTTTTACTATTTATAGTAAATTCTGACTGAACCGTTTTTAGATAAGTGGGCCTCATGAAGTTTTGTTTGAGTTTAATTAGGATTCTCAGTTGAAATTAGATTTTATTTCCAATTATGATGTTATTATTGATTAAAGTTAGTAGAATTGTATTAGGAGTTTCTTATTTTAGTTTGCTTAAAATTAGGAAGTTCATATCAATTAGAATTAAGAAACGTCAAGTAAGGAGTCTTATAAAAGGTGATGTACCATTTGCTTTTAAGAATGAAAAAATAGGAAATCTCTCTCATGATGCGAAATCACTCTATATTGGTGCGAATCCAAACTAATTTGGTGCGAAGCCGAAAGTACCCTTCTATCTCTATCTCTCTCTTTGTCATTTTCTCTCTTATTTTCTTCTCTTTCTCCATCTCTATTTTCTTTTTTAATCAATTTTGACCTAGAAAACCCAAACCATACTCCATCCATCTCTAAACCCTAACCCATGAACATAACTATGAATAGTGCTGCGTGAATAGTACCATGAATAGTAACCTTCCCTCATTATCCCCCATAAATCTCAGAACGGTCCCTTGTCATGTTTCATCTCGCCTACTCTGCTCCTAAACCAGAGAACAGGGAGCAACGGAAAGGAGCAGTAGCACGGGCGACGACGGCTGGCGTCAATGGCGGTGGCGAGGTGAGGGAGATACCCAAACCCTAATTACCCTAATCTCACTTGTAAGTGGGGCTCTCTATTAGGGTTGAAAGTGCATTTAAGATAACTATAAGCTAACTGTTAACTAATTAGGCTAAATTACTTGTCAAAATAACTATCTTAATTGGCTTAACCCTAATTCAAACTAACAAAGGTTAGCTCAACTTACCTTGGTTAAGCCATGCAAAGTTGAGTTAGACAAAAAAAAAGACACGTCTCACATGCTCAAAGTTGAGAAAATGTGTCTTACACCTTTGACCATGTCTCATGCAAAAGTAATGTAATGCAAATGGAATGAAATGTATGGAGATTAAAAAAAAAAGTTGCTAGAGCAACTCATTCTAAGCTCATACTCCAGCAAGTTTTAAAGGAGGGAGATTTAGAAAGTGAGCTTGGAGACCTTGCATGGAGGCCCTCCCATGGAGACTTTGGGCAAATATTTTTTAGGTCAGAGTAGACTTTCCAAGCTTCTTTTTGGCACCATTGATGAGGCCATTGGAGCAGCCATTGGATACGGAAGAAGATGAACTTATAACATCTGTCCGCCTCTTTCTTCTAATTGATGTGCGACTAAACATAAAAGAGAAAGCAAAAGTCTTTTCAAAAAGCTGAAGTTTTTCGAGGGAAATTTTAAAAGGTCAGAACTTTCCTTTTAAACTAAAAGTGTGAGTTCAAAACCTACAAGTCTCGGAGTTACAGTACAACATGTTAAGTTGAAAGGGGACATGAAGGCCATCATTGACTACCTGCAGGGGGAGACTACTACTATCTTTTGGACTTCTAGGAGTATTTTGGATGACTATATAGTATATATCTTCCATATTTCTTAACCAACCTTTTAAATTTTCGCATTTTCTCTGTGATGGGAACCAGGCAGCACACATTTTGGCCCAATGGCTGCACATATAGGTTGTGCTATAATATGGACGGAGGTTTTCCATAGGTTGTTTGGTAATTTCTACTATTTGATGTTCGGGATTATAGCTCTAGCAAGCACTCCCAAACTCCCCCATGTAGTTAGTTTATGAGCTACACTATGAAACTATGGGCAAGAGTGATGGAACAAAGATTAAGGCAAAAGACAAGGATTTTTGAAAACCAATATGGATTTATCTCAGGAAGGTCGGCCATCGAGGCAATCTTCATACATAATAAAATGATGGAAAGTTCAGGGAAAAGAAAACGAATCTCGACATGGTCTTTGCTAACTTAAAAAAAAGCATATGACAATCTTCAGAGAATTAATTTGGTGGGCATTGGGAAAGAAGGGAGCCCCAAATAGATATATTGACATCATTAAAGATATGTATGAGGGAGCAATAACTAGTGTTAGAACAATTGGTGGTGAGACAAGTGAGTTTTCAATCACAGTGGGATTACACCAAGGATCATCCCCAAGTCCATACCTATTTCCTTTAGTTATAGATGAAGTAACTCATATAGAAGATGAGTTCCCCTAGTGTATGTTATTTGCAAATGACATGGTATTAGTTTACGAGACTAGGGACATGCAAACTAGAACTTTGGAAGAATACTTTGGAATCTAAAGGTTTTAAAATAAGTCGAAGTGTCAAACCAATACAGGGTATGGAATGCAATTTTAGTAAGGATGCGCATAGAAATTATCCGTCAATTAAAATTAACAGCCAAGAGATATCTCGAAGTGACAATAGTTATATTATTCATAAGGAGAGATTGAGGAGGATATTACCATAGAATTCGAGGGGGTTGGCTAAAATGGAGATGTGCTTTTGGAGTATTGACAACGCTTTATGGAGTAGAATGTTGGGCAATCAAGAAACATGTTCATAAAATGAGTATGGCCGAGATGAAGATTTTGAGACGGATGTATCATAAAACAAAGAAAGACAATTAGAAATGGACGCATTCGTGAAAATATAGGAGTTGCCTTAATAAGTGGCAAAAAATGAAGGGAAAGTCGATTGAGATGGTTTGGTCATGTACAATGAAGACCAATGACAGCACCGGTGAGGAGGAATGTGCAAGTCGAAGGGCCTAAAATGGCGAAAGGAAGGCCTATATGGACGCAGGGTGCACTTTTGAGAGGAGATTTTAAAAAACTTGCCTTAACGGAAGAGATGACTTTTGACAGGATTGAATGGAGGAACATGATTCATGCAACCAACCCCATAACTTTGGGGAAAGCTTTATGATGATGATGAGGTCCCTCTCGATTAGTAAGTTCACAAACGTCTCCAAGATTGAAACTATTTTTTTTCTTCGATGTGCATGCACAGTTAAAAAAGAAAATGAGAATTTTTTGCGGAAAGAGTCCACAATGATCAATATGTCTCTATTTTTATAACATGTATCGGATTTTGTAGGGGCATTTTTGGAAAAATGACAAAAAAGGAAATTTTGGCAAACCAAGGGGTAGCTTTAGAAGCTTATGGAGGAGTGCTCTGGAAATCTAAAAATCCAAAACGTCAATTGTGAAAGTTTTGATATTTTAAGATTTAGAGGGCACTTTAAAAATTGTTGCAATTTAAAGGGTACTTTTGAAAACTTTGTAATGATTACAACTTTGGTAGACGGTGGCATTAATAATAAAATATTTTGGAAGACTAAAATGCCCTTTGAATTGTGTAGTAGATATTAGATTATATAGGGAAAACGTTGGAAGATTTAATATTTTAAATTTGGAGGCGAAAATTGAAAATTGTGTAACTTATCAAAAAAAAAAAAAAAATTGTGGTCAACTCAATTGGCATTTCTAGAAACTTTGTAATGATTATATAAATGAAAAGATGAAAGAGCCATTGTGCACTAGAGAAATAAGTTATGAAGTGCAGGGATATTTTTGGGAAAAAAAAGTGGCGAAAAAAGTTGATCGTCATACTTGTTTCTCATTCGTTGCAAGTAATAGAGATATCTTTATAAAATGGTTTACTAATTATAGGAAAGGTGAAATTCTTGTGGAGCTATAGTATGATTTTCCTAGTACTGCTCAGTTTTGAATTGGTCAAGTGAATTGATAACAATGACAGCCAGATACTTCTATGCCACTAATTTCTTATTTTCTATTGTGCTATTATGTATTTTCTTAACTCCCAACAGTTTCCTTTATTCTTTGTGTCAATAGGAAGATAAAAATAATGTATTATAACAAATTTTATTGTAAGAAACTTTGAAAATTCAGAAGTTTCACTATATTTGCATTGATGTGAATATCATATAAAGACAATTAGCTTGAAAAACTAAATCTTAAAGCATGGTATGAGAATATTAGGTAGGATACCTGTATCTGTATCTGTATCTGTGGCTTGGATTTCAGGAAATAAATAAGGGCTGTATCCCCATCTCTCGTACCAATGTCTGAATTTGTATTTGGGTATCTTAGGTTGACAATTTTAAAGAATGTGGGCATATTAAATCTCTTCCTTGGTGCCTTTGTGCCAATTAACATTCTCCTTTGTTTATTCCAATACAATCTTATTTGGATATCTCCCCCCATTTCACGTTCTCTCTTGTTTCTTCCACCGAATATTTGACTCTATTTGACCAAATAACAGGAAAGAGATCTAAACATCCCATCTTTTTCTTTCTTTCTTGCAGGAGAAAACGAGGGGTTCAAGCGATGTGGACAGTCAGAAGTTCTTGATTCATAATCTTGATCTTTCTTATCGGCTAGAATGGGTTGGTGAAAGGAAAGCACTACTTATCCGTCATGGCCATGAATTGGGTTCTTTCCAATTGTAAGCATTATTTCCTGCTGGACTCAAATTTCGATGGGTCCTATAAATTTTTGTATTCAGTACTCTGGTGGAATAATCTCAGAAGCAATGCACAAGCAGAAGTTGCAGTTCTCTCGAAATCATATGATCTCAATGACGAGCCGAATTTCTGATAGGACAGCACTCTTCCCATGTACAGTTGATTCGCATAGGACTTTATGCGCCTCGTGTTTCTTATCAAGATTTCAAGCTCTCGATCTGCAACCCTGGAGTCTTCTAAGGGAATGTTGTAAGATAGTTGGAACAATCTGGAATTCTTTGTCTGAAAGGTCGTTGAATCACATTTTTGTAATAAAATGAAGCGAGTTTTATTTTCATCTATTGAACGAGTCTTGAAGTATTAGGATCATCTGATCACAATGGTTATTGAATTAGGAATTTCCAAGGCAGGGGCCCTAATTTGATGAGTTCACATCAAGTGTAGGATAGACACTTTGCTCTTACGAGTATACTGACATGATATTGCTTCCCTCGTGCGAAAATAGTCCATTCGGCTACATTTCAGAATCAGGGTTATGTCTTATGAGGATTGAAGACTTGAACACAAGCGTCATGGTAGAATCCTGGTCAGGATCATAAAACGGGTCTTTTCGAAAAAAAAAAAACTTTTTTTGAAAAAATATTTAAAACCATGGGGTTTTCAAAACATGACCAAAAAAAAAAAAAGATACGAAATATTCAATAATCTGAAACCACCCCTTGATTTTAGAATTTTCAAAAAATCTCGGGAATAAAAGTCTCTTGGTTTTCAAAATTAAAGATTTTTTTTTAATAATATGCCACTTATTTTGTGTTTATAAAAATATTTTTGGAAAAAGTCCAACGCTTTTGGAGACGATGTTGAGAAATATGTTCCGAAAAATTCGGTTTATGTTCCGAAAAATTACGACGTCATATCATTCATCCATATTGTTTATCTGTTACTCTTTTAGGAGTTGGATTGGAATTATTTTCATGGGTTGATTTTAAACGTGGTAATTTTAGCATTATTGACCATTATTTGAGGTACAAATATCCAAAGGTTTGAAATTACTAATCAAGCTGATTTTTGGTTTGTAGGTCCACCTTGGGATGGGAAAAACAGCCATACGGTCAGTGTCCTCTAAGAGTCTGCCACATGGCTCATATTGCGCCATGTCATCAGCCTCGATGACAGGGCCCTGTCATCAAAGTTTTACCCCTTTAATATTACTTTCTATGCCATTTCTTTCACATTTTGAATGACAGCCCCTTATAACTACTTGAATTCAAGGTTTTTTGAAAAGGCTTTTTTTGTTTAATTTAATAACAGCCCCTTAACTTGTCAATTTTTTTAAAATAACCCCTTTAAAATACATTAGGAATTTTGTAACCACATGCAAATGCACGTGCTACCCACTACTGGTTTAAAAGGGATATTTATAAGGGTCGGGCTCAGGGGACCCCCTTTTTTCTAACCCCTCTCGTGTTTGTGTGCTCGGCCGTTGGATTCTTGGAAACCAACAGTGGTTGTCAGCGCCGAGCTGGCATCACTTTTTCACTTTTTGGGGTGCTGACAACCACCGTTGGATTCGTGAAACCCACCGCTAAGCCCGCGAACACCGAGAGGGGTCAGAAAAAGGGGGTCCTCGGAGCCTGAGCCTATTTATAATGGCTTAATGGTAGCCAACCATTACTGTTATTTTACTAGACACTAGCATTATAACCATAAGTAGTGGTATAGGGGCGTCATCGTTATAATGGTCATTATACCCATTTTTCTAAACCATGCTTAATAAAGTTGAATATAAACAAGAAATTAATTTTGGTCACTGTAGAACTCTTTGTGAGACCTTGTTTGGTATCCTATCTGGAGTTTGCAGGAAAATGTTTGTAGGCAAATATTAATTTGATAATCAAATGTTTGCGACGACAAACATTTGTTGGGAAAATATTGGTATGGTTGGGGAGGGTAGAACTGTTCGATAAATTCCTTTATCTATTAAAAAAAGTGCTTCCTCAAATGTTTTAGCAGTCCAGCATTAAACTGTCAGATTAAAAGTGGATCGATAAGGTCTAAACTTGAATTTTAGGAAATGACTCAAGAAAACTTGGGTGTGGAGAGAGCATAAGTTTGAGCATTGGACTGTAGAAATGTTCTTCCCCAACGGCTCAAGCTTGTTGAATTGCTACCCTTTTTTTACTTGATCTCTAACTTGATATTGTCGGTTCTTATCGGTTCCGATTCTGTGTAGTTTGATATAGGCTGAAATTTATAAGAACCGAAACCAATATAAAAATAGTATAAAAATTGTAATATTATCGAGATTGGAACCAATATACCTAGAACTAGAACCGTCAGGAACCAAATAATTGGTTTCAGTTCCAGATCCATCATTTTGAGAATCGGAACCGATAAGTACCGGCAATATTGGAACCAACAAGAACCGGAACCAACCCATTGACACCCTTCAAGCAAAAAATGTTCACCATGGACTACAAGACCCATGTATTAAAACAAGACTGTCAAATATGGTTGATTGCAAGATATCAGTTGCTTGCACAAACACACTGAAGTGAATTGTCTTGTCATTTACTCAAAGAGAAGGGATGGTATGAGAGTGATTTGTAAAGGGGGACATTTTGGTCTTTTTTGAAAATGGATTGGTGGGATTTTCTAGACAATCTTAAGGCTAAGATTTGTCGAGGGAGAGGACTTTTTCTCTTTATTAACCCGTTGTAGAGAGAGGTCATTAGTTTTTGAGGTTTTTAGAAAGAAGAGAGGAAGTCACTAGTAACTGTGGAAGAGAACATTGGGATGCTCTTATTAGGGTATTAAGATATTTAAAGTTTACTTTAACCTATAGTATTTAGCTTGGGAGATATCCAGCTATACTAAAAGTGTATTGCGATATGAATTGGATTTCAGACTCGTTAGAGAGTAAATCCACTAGCGATTATGTATTTACTACTGGAGGTGGTATAGTATCTTGAAAATCCGCAAAGCAAACTTGTATTGCCCGATCTACAATGGAATCAGAGTTTATTACTTTAGATAAAGCAACTGAATTGCTTAGACATTCTTGATGAATATAACTTTGTTGTCTAAATTGGTACATGCCATTTTCATTCACTGTGATAGCCATGCAGCAATATTGAGAGCTCAAAACAATTCCTATAATGTGAAGTCTCAACATATATGTTGAAGGCACGGCACTGTGTGACATATATTGAGAGAAGGGGTTATAATCATAGACTATGTGAAGTTTAAAGAGAACTTAGCAGATCTTTTGGCTAAAGGACTAGATAGAGAACTAGTCTATAGTACATCGAAGGGGATGGGTCTTAAGCCAATTGAAACTTAAATCATCAACGATAAGAACCCAACGTATGTGACTGTAGATCTTAGATTAATCTAGGTTCAATGAGACAACAAGTTGTTTGAGTTAATTGTGGGGGAACTACATATGAATTCCCCCCACCCATCTCTATGATGCAATAGTATCACATGTATCGATGAAAGGTTGAGTCTAGGACTCTTAGTGCTTTCTATAGTTGAATTATTCCAATGGGGTGTAACAATACCTAACACTCTTGATAGAATCAACTATATATATATATATTTTTAGAGTGAAAGTAGGACGAATTATGGCTAATTCTTTAGAGCATTTATGAAACTTGAGAATTAATGCTCAAGGCCGAAATGAGCACAACCGTAAAAACTCACTTGTTATCAGAATATTCATGTGTAGTCTATTTTCTCGGTTTACATCATAAGGTTGGACAGTTCAAGATGAAAGTTCACTGACCAGTTAGTATATCTGATGGATTAATCTTAAGTCGCGGTTCAAGTCTGAAAGACACTGCTACTAATGCACGAGTGTTCCACTCTACTCCAGTTTACTTTTTCTTTTGATTTTTATTCATGTGGGGGATTGTTGGATTTGAATGAATAAAAAGATTTATTTTTATTAGAGTTTTCTTGAAAAGTTAGTCGACCAGGAGGTTTGATCCTAGAACCTATTGCTATTGTGCTTTTATCCTTTTGCTTTTGCACTATATAAGTTCAAACTTTTGGGGAGAATCTTTTGGAAGAAAAACCAAATTTTTGGTTCATGCATTTGGACTAAAGTTTGTGCATACTTTTAGTCCCATATTGCTTGGGAGAGTGAAACTCATTGAGTATACAAGGTGGAGAGTTGGTCCTAAAGGGTGGAGCCCTTGGGCCTCCCAATTTTGTGCCCATTGGGCACAACTATGCACAACCAAAAATATACATGCATATAAGCGCGCCGAGTTGGGCACGAGCATGGGTTGCGGGTTGTGGGATGTGGGTATCCAATCCTATCTTTTTACATACATATTTTTTAGTACGTATGCACTTTGACTCTTTCCTTGGACCATTTTATTCTTACCGTTATGTATCTTCCCACGCCCTTAATCGTGGGAAACGTGCCCGTTGGGAGGACTCCTTATTTATTTGGAGTTTCTCTTCTCGTTTTCTACTGCAACAAAAATTCTTCTCTTCTTTCTGTTTTAATATCTTCGTCTCTGTTTTACTAGAGTAAGAAAACACAATGAGTTTGTCTCTTCATATTTTGCTGGTACAAAAGAGAAGATCGTTGAATCCTGGGAGGTGTACTTTGAGAGGGCACCGCTGCCATCTATACTTTGGTGTTTTTCACCTTAAGGACACCGTGCACAACACAAACCTCAATTGACTCTGCAACTTTGTCAAATACTGCTACCTCACCGATAAGTTCTTTCTTTTGTGTTCTATAGATTTTTGCCGTTTCCATATCTATTGTTGCAACATATTTGTGATTAGATTTATATTTCATTATTGCATAATCCGAATTATGTACATTAGGTATACAAAGTTTATTTAACAATTATTTAATCACTTACCATACCATTAATCCTTCTATATTTCCTAAAAGAAACTACTTAATAACCACTTAATCACTTTTTATGCCATCACTTAATCACTTTTTATGCCATTTCTTCCATATTTCCAAAACGACCATTTAATTCTACTTTTTTGATTCCATTTCATTCATATTTTCAATGACAGCCCCTTATAAACGGAGAATTTTGGTCATTATAGAACCTTTTTCCTCTTTTTTTTTTTTAATTACAAACACGAATCTTGCATGCCTCTCCATTAATTTTAATTTGTGAGCAAATGATTGAAGAAGTTGGACTGCCTGGAGGGAACAGTGTCCAGCTTCTTGATTGTTTCTTCCCCAACTGCTCAAGATTTTCCGTTATAACAGCCACCATTAAAAACAGAAAAAAAGGGGAAAACGAAATTTTTTTTGTTCTTATTAATTTGTTAAATAATGGCCGTTATTTTCGAAATAACAGAAAACAACGGTTATAACTGCCGTTGTAACGAAAATGCATTTTTTTCCCCAAATAACGTAATGGGGTGTTGGCCTTACCATTATAATGGTCGTTTTTTAAACCATGGTTCAAGGGACCATCCTTGTCCTTGTTCTCATTACACATGCATACATGCAAATGCATGAGAATAAGAATATGGAAAAATATTTAAACAAAAATAAATTTTAAACTATTTATAAAAATAGATAAAACTTTTTGAAATTTGTAAAAAAAAGTAACTAAACGCCCTTTGAAACGGCCTTTGTCAGCGGCAGAGTCAAGTTCAGACACCCTTTGACCCGTTCAATGGCTATCACACCTTAAAATCTAAAATCTAATGGTTAGAGATTACCAATCAGGGTGATTTTTAGTGTGTGTATATTCACCAAGGGGTAGGATAAACATCCATGTGGTCATTAAGCCCAGATGACAATGGCCGGAGATCGGTCAGTCTACCCAGATGGAAGCAGTGAGTAATAAGAATCTCAACAACAACCAAAAAAAAAAAAACAATGGAAAAAAGAAGAGAAGGAAAACATACCTGATCAGAGGAGGCCGAGAGGAGATGAGAGAGAGAGTGGCCGGAGATCGGAGAGCTGATTGAGAACTGATAGACGCCCTTTCGAAGGGCGTTTAGTTAATTTTTTTACAAATTTTGAAAAGTTTTATCTGTTTTATAAATATATAGTTTAAAATTTTTTTTTGTTTAAATTTTTTTTCGATAAGAATATTGCTCTTTATTACAAGATAAATAATGCTTGAATCCAACGGTTAGAAAGCACCAATTGGGCTATTTTTGGTGTGGTTATTTTAGGTTTCTAACCGTTGAAACCGACTCATGAGCCTGTTCTTAAAGCCCATGATGGAAATTAAAAAGCTCGAATCTAAGAGCTATAAATCACCAAGGAAGCTATTTTTGGGTACGTACGTACATCCACCAAGGAGTGGGTAAACATTCATGGGTTAGTGGGTCCACAAAGAAAAAGAAAAAGAAAAAGAGAGAAACGACCTTATGGGCCTTTGATGAGGTCCAAACACAAGCAAGATTAACTGGGCCTTCGAAGCAAATTATGCTCCTAAGCCCAGCGTAATAGTATTAATAACATGGAGATGGTTGATGGTAGGTAAACGGTAAACCAACATGCTAAAGCTTACTATGTCAAATTAGTACATAATTTGGTTCATTTACACATCAGAACCGAACCCACCCACCCCCCAGTGGGCCGTATAAAAAGTAATTTCAAGGCCATGAACACTTCTTCTGTTTGGTCCTTGATTTTAAAACTAATTAAGCAGCAGGTTTAAAATCTGGAAAGGAATTGCATTTGCTTCAGAAGAGGGCTTAAGGTCTCCATCAGTTTCTCGCATGGATGGTTGTGAATGCCCTCGTATGTTGTCACGACGATGCTCGTGTCCTTCGACAGGCGTTGAACTTGTTTCTTCACGTTGCATGTATGATGCGTGCAGCGATAGTAGCTTCTTCGTTCGTGTTATAAGGAACAAAGACAAAAAAATAAAAATAAAAAGATTAGTGAGGAAATTATAGAAATTAAAAATGTTGGGAGACGTTCTAATTTTTGAGAAGTAATTTCTCTTAGAAGTTAAAAAGCTAAAAAATTTAATTAGCTTCAGTTTTAGGTTAGTCTTTAACTTTTCAAAACTTAAAATATGAAACACATCCAAACTAACTTTTTAACCTTTTGGCTTATACAAGTCAACAAGTTACTTATTTTTGTGTTGCCAAACGCCCCCTAAGAGTGCGCTACGTAAACATGTTACAGGTGCACGAGTATCGAAAGTCTCACAAATATCCTCATCTACCAAGCTAGGTCATGACAATATCAATTCCATGCTACAAAGAGTATTCTCCCTCTATAAATATGTTGTCTTAATTCTCAATGCATGCTAACACAAAGTGGCGCGGTGTAACACGGTATAGTTACAATGCCTCGAAATGACTCGAAAAAAACGGTAAACGTACTGTTATCAATTTACTCTCATGTTGTCTATATAAATATTTATTTTATACATTTTTGTTGAAATCAAGTATATAAGCTATAAATAACAGTAATATTTAATCGCTGTGTTATGAAATTATAATGACCATTGCTTACTTTCCATTTGAATTATTTTGTAATTTTCTAAAATAATGGTCTTATATATATATACACTACTAAAACGTTACAGTCGTATAGTAACGGATGTAACGGTGTTATAACAGCATTTTAAATAATAACGACCATTATTTTCTTACATTGTCTATACACCTTTCAATGTTAATTAGTTGTTACTTAATTGAATTTAAATATTAGTTAGAGAATGGTTTGTTTTTTAAACGGTCGCTATGTTAAAAAAATCTGTTACGTAAAGTTTTAATACATTTATTGTTTAATATATATGTCATATTTATAATAGGTATCATATACTGTGTTATAAAGTTATAATGACCATTGTTTACTTTCCGCCATTTGAATGATTTTGTAATTTTCTAAAATAATGGTCGTTATATACACTACTAAAACGGTAATTAAAGTCATAGTAATGCATGTAACGGTGTTATAACAGCCTTTTAAATAATAATAGCAATTATTTTCTTACATTGTCTATACACCTTTCAAAGTTAAAAAAATAATAAATTTTTTTTAATTGAATTTAAATATGAGTTAGAGAGTAGATTTTTTTTTTTTTTTTTTAAATTTTAACGGCCGCTATGTTGAAAAAATATGTTACATAAAGTTTTAACACAGTTATTTTTTAATATGTCATATTTATAATAGGTGTTATATTGTATATAACAGCCATTATCTAGAAAAAAATCAGTATTATACAGGGAAAACGGGTATTATATATATAAGAGAGTTATATTACATTTAAGATAACAGTATATGCGATCATTTTTCATTATAACGGGTGCTTTTTTAAACCATGGTGCATGGTACCTAATCACGTAAACAAAGGTGTAGGCCAACTGTCTAAGCGAACAATTCGCAAATTTTAGAGAAGGATATATACTACGGGATGTAAATATACACGTTCGTAAATCGAATTCTTACTAATAGATTACTAATGGACGAGGGGCCCACATGCATATGAGTTAAGAGCTGATTTTTGGGGAGATCATCATCGCCAAAAATCAGTAATTTTTAAAACTTCTAACCCTATCAAAGATGGACCTAAATTTAATGGGGAAAATGGATGGTCCAAAATTGTTAAATTTGCAATCCACTTTTCAGAAGGCTGCAAATGTTGAAATGGGCTGATTTTTAGCGTGGATGATAGTGAGGAGATCATCCTCACCAAAAATCAGCTCTTAACTCATCTGCACGTGGGCTCCACGTCCATTAGTCATTTTATCCCAGCCCATATATATATATAGATATTTAATTTCGGTTCAGGCAAGATCAAATTGTGTTATAAGGCATTAGCATCGCGGCTTGATTGATATGGGGGTCCCTCGATCAGCAGTCCATCTAAGAGGGAATTTGAACCTTGCAATATCTTTGATCCACATAGGTATAATGCTTGATCCATGAACCAGGATACCATGGATGCTGAGTTGCATAAGAAAAAGATGGAGATATTGGTGATATGATCATATGAAGCAAAATCCAAAATATGGATCAAAACTACGACCTAATTAATGACATTGTTGAGAGAGGTTCTTCATGATCCAATTGAGAATGATAATTCTCCAAAAGGAGATAATCATGAAAAAGAAATACGTAGAAGGAAAAATGATCTACGTACATATATCCAAAAAAAAAGCCTGAGGAGAATTTTTCCTGTAGGAATCGGATGTGGGGCACACATAAAAACGCGCCATGTCGCACACT
Source organism: Euptelea pleiosperma (assembly GCA_035048495.1). Taxonomy (NCBI): domain Eukaryota; kingdom Viridiplantae; phylum Streptophyta; class Magnoliopsida; order Ranunculales; family Eupteleaceae; genus Euptelea; species Euptelea pleiosperma. The sequence goes on from CM068547.1 coordinate 8,189,074, forward strand.
CTTTTTGGTCCCAATGATCCACCCCATGATGGACCTACACACCAACAATCAGCCTGATTGGTAATCTAGACATTAAATTCGAGCATTTTTCGTGGGGTGATCGATCGATTTCTAGCTATTGGATTCGAGTATTCTTTTGGCTGCTCTACTCAGATTGATGAATGGCTAGCTAGAGATCATCACCAATCAGGCTGATTTTTGGTGTGTAGGTCCATCAAGGTGGGGGCCAGAAGAGTGTGCCACGTGGCTAAAGAGGCATGCAACGTAAGAAATGAGGAACATTAATAAACAAACCTTGGATGGTTGCTGTTTTTCACAGCTTTTTGGCCGTATTTCCTCCACCGATACCCATCGTCAAGGATATCATCAGCACTCCTGGTCTGAAAGGCGAACCTGGGTCTAGTCACCTTCTTGGTCCTGCTAACCTTCTTCCCTTTATCCTTACCACCCTTTTCTTCTTCATTTCTTGTCCCAACTGTAACAGATGCAGTCGCCGATGATACTAGATTTTGGTCATGACCAAATCCGATTGGAGCGGATGAGAGAAGGCTAACCCAGTCAATATCCTGAGTGATCGGAGAGTTTTGCTGGGGATATTGGTGGGGTAATTGGTTTAGGAAGGAAGGAGGGTGCAATGAGGTAGATGGAAGTGAGGGTGTGAAGAAGTAAGAGTCCGGTAATGGGGTTTCTCCTTCCATGGTATGAGGTTCCAATACTTGAAAAGATTTCTGTGAGAATTATTGTCTTTGAAGGTGAAGTTGAAAGGTGGTGGCCGGAAGGTGAAAAGAGATTACAGACCAGAGAGAAGAGAGAAGGGAGAGAGAGAGAGGTATTTTTATAGTTGAAATGAGTCTCTGATCACTCTTGCACCCAAGCTAAAGGCCAACTACATTTCACCTACTTCTGTTCAACTGCCCTGTTGAAAGGAGACGTGACCAACATGAAACGAATCGTTATCACCAAAGCATGCAGGGTACCCTCTCTTAGGGCATCAATGGGTCGGGTCACTGGGTCAGAACATATATCTAGACATGACCCGGATCGTATTTTACGGGTTTGGATCCTTAAGACAGAACCCGAAACTAAAAGGGTACCTGTGGGCCAAGTTTGCATCCTACATTTTGGCTATAGTTAGCAATTCGGAGTACGGCAAAAAAAATAAATTTTTACGGTAAATGTTCGAGTACAATTCAGATTTGTCATTTTAAAATGTGTAAGCAAATTTGGCAAAAAAATGATTTTTCATGTTCATCAAAACTAGATAATCCGGTAACAATGCAGAAAAGTTCGTGAATTATTCGAGAATAATTCGATAATGTTAAAAAAAATGCGTGAATTTTTCCAAACCCTTTGAAATATAGGATGTTGTTCGGTTCGTTTTTTCGAATAATATTCATACGATTTTGTGTATAATTCACAAATAATTCAAGAATTTACTAACTATAAGGCAGTCGGATCCAGGTTTGGGTCTTGGATCCTATCAGATCCTGACCATAACTTTGAGATTTTATAATCATATTTTATTACAGTGGCAGCATGTATGTAGATTATTGTGGCGTACGTGCGGCCATGAATTGAACCTGGTATTAAGTTTGTTCCATAAATTGCTTTGATGAGATGCGGTTAACCAACCGGTCCATTTGACTGATTTACACTCTATATAGCCTTTTGAACTCAGTCGTTGAACTACTCTTGCTTCGACTCAACCAAGAACAATCTATCACATTCGTCAATTTCTTCGTTGCTTCGTTCCCAGCTAAGTGCCTGAAACTAACTAAAAATAAATAATCTTGGCAGGTCCATCTCAAGCAATCCAGATTGACTTGTTCATCCCGTTGTAATTCTGATTTGGAGCTAATTAATGGGATCAACCACTGTGAACATGTTACCCATCGATCACACACGCACACACACACACACACACACACACACACACACACACACACACACACACACACACATATTAATATATAAATTAAAACTATTTAATTTTTTTTAACTCTCTATATGATAGAAAATGTTTATTTAAACTCAATTTTTCTGATATTTTGAGATACAAAATTACTAATTAAGTTTTTGTATTCAATTTTTATCAAAATATCTTTTTTAGAGATAATATGGCTAAAGTCTACTTGTGGGGGAAAAATATCTGATCTAACCCACACAATCTTTGAGGTCAGACGATTCGGATTGTGGTGATGATCGGACGACTCTGATGCTCCAGGATGAAACTGCTTTCTCCTCTGCGAAGGATAGGATGATCTCCAGATGAGATTTGGTTGTACTTGTTGACAAGGCTCCGACGCTCAAGTCAGCTTGGGAAATGTAACAGGTTTTAGGAAATAGTAAAAGATTTCAGAGTTTAAGCTATCTGGATCTGGAGAGCAAGATCCTCTTCTCAGTTCTGAAGGTCTTGTATTTATAGCCTTGGAACTGGCGTGACTCACCTTCCACGTGTCTAGTCATTATCAGTCAATGATGACTCAGATAGATTCTGTTATAAAACAGAATCTGTCGGTTTAAACTTTGACTTTCTTGATTCAGTTATACCTGAAATAACTGAAATAATACTGAGGTGGCATCCTCCGTGTCAGGTGTTCAGATAAGGTGATGTCGAATCCGTGATAATTCAACTAGCTGCCACGTGGCCAATATTCATTAGTTAAGAAATCGATGGTATTCAGAATACTTACCTCGTATGTAAGAGATCATGCCACGTAAGTCATTTGACATTATCTGGCTTTGACGGGATGATATTGAAATAGATCCCGTCAAGCAAGTCTGATGACCTTGTCGGAAAAATGCATCCAGCCAATAATTTTGACCTTGCGGGGAGGATGTCCCGGGATGAGATGTTCAGAGTTCCCGGGAATCTATACTTTGAGTTGCCATGATGATTTCCCGGGATGACATATTTGGAGTTCCCGGGATGATATACCTGAGTTGCCAAGATGAGTTCCCGGGATTACATGTTTGGAATTCCCGGGATGATACACTTGAATTGCCAGGATGAGTTCCCGGGATGACATGTTTGGAATTCCCGGGATGATACACTTGAATTGCCAGGATGAGTTCCCGGGATGACATGTTTGGAATTCCCGGGATGATATACTTGAATTGCCAGGATGAGTTCCCGGGATGACATGTTTGGAGTTCCCGGGATGATATACTTGAGTTTTCCCGGGAAGAGAACCTTGATTTCCCGGGATGAGATTGTAGAAGATCCCGTCTATCCAGTTGATCTCGGTGGGATGAGACTCATCAATATGTCGGGCAAGATTGAATACTTCCCGACATATTAAAGGTTGAGACGCTAATATTCTCTGTCAGCATCATTTCCATGTGTCGATAAAACAATCCTGACACGTGGCATTTCCAAGTAATGGAAATCGAGCGACACGATTGGCAGTTTATTGCTCTTGATGATGATTCCAGCGCATTAACTCTCGCGTGCTGTCTTCTAACACGCGTCGTGTATTTGAAACCGCACGTGCTAAGCCAGAGATACGTGTCCAATTTTGACTAGCTGGAAAATACGGCACCCACATCGCCCCCCTTTTTGAGAAGATCGATAACTGACCGTCGTATCTTCTGAAAAAGATCTTGGCCATCCACGTTTCATATCTGTTTCTTAGCCGTTGGATCATGAAATAACCAATCGATCACTTTCCTCCGCATTTAATACTGCGCTTACTGTTTGCTGTATTCATGATACGTGTCCGTAGCAACGTGCTGCCCAATGTACGTCGTCGAATGGAATGATTGATGGGTACAGTACTCGAGGGAATAGGTAACCGAACCGTCGAGTAACCAATCTTTTGATTTTTGGCGCCCGAGATTTGATATAGCCAAACTGCTGGTTTGATATAACCAGATCTTTGCCTATAAAAGGTTTATTCACCGCTTTCTTTCATTTCTTCGCCCTGGTCCGTGCTCTGCAATACTTCAAGCTCCAAGCTCAAGCTGTTCTTCACCTGTATCTCCTCTGTTCGCTGCTTCCAGACTGTAACGGTACTTTTCTCTCATCTGCCATCCCCTCTCGTATACTTTCATTTTCTTCTTCATCTTCTTCTTCAAATGGCTAGGGGTAAAAGGGTTCTTGAAGATACCGAAGAAATGGTTCCCAGAGAACCAGTAGAAACCAGTGTTGATGTAGAGGAGCAATTATCCTCTGATTCGTTGGATAGAGAAGTAGATGTATATAGGGAGGAACCAATAATTCCTCAAGTCATCGTCAGGGTCCCAACTTATGGGAATGACCCTTATATTGTAGGTTTGAGAAAAGAATTTGCCATTCCTTCTTCTGTTTTTGTTAATATCGGTTCTCGTCATGGGGAAAATACCAACCCTGGCGAGATAAGTATCACTCGGCTTCAATTGAAGTTCGGGTTAACCCTACCTCTGACTCCTTTAGTGAGGGAAGTCCTCTGGTTCTACGACCGGGCTCCCGGCCAGATGCACGGAAATTTCTGGCGTCTGATGAATAGGATAGAGTATTTCAACTCTACGAGTAAATACCAGATTGGTCTCTCCGAGATCGATTATCTGTACATTTTGAGGAGATGCCCAGACTCCTTCGATACCGATATGTTCTGGTCGGTAGCTGCCCGGAATAAAAATCAGAAGATAGTTGAGAGCCTGCCCGATAGTCATAAGGGATGGCATTCTGATCCTCTGCTGGTGACTGGATCTTGGGAATTTGACGAGCGTGTGGAGGGGAGCTCCAGCAGCCATAGAGTCCGCACAAGCTTTAACTTGTCGGGTAAGCTCCTCTTTATATCCCGTCAATCTCCTTTAGATTCAGTTAATCAGTCTATTGATCAATTTCCTCTCTTCTCTGCTGTAGACTATACCAGACGTCCCTGGAAATATCCTCAGGATATAGAGGACAAGGTCAAATATATCTTGAGGAAAATCCCCAAGATAGTAAAGCAATGGTCCCTGGCGGGGCTAATTGACAAAAATAAAAGATCCTCAGCTCCCACTCCTGTCATCTCACGGGACCTGCGGATAACGGCTCCCGACTATTCGCGTAAGCGTCCTGCTGTGGAGATTACTGCAAGGGATGAAGTATCTCGGGAAGAGGAGGATATAAGTCCCGACATACCCTTAATAAAGAGACCTCGCCAAACTCATAGCACGCCAGCCCATGTAAATCCCCCAACAAGTCGGGTCACGGCTGCTCCTTACCCCGTGGCCGAATTCTTCAGACATCCAGATGGTCGACAAGAACCTCTGAATGATTTTGCCCGGGAACTTGTCCGGTTGGAAGAGGCAGAGGTATATTCTTCTATAGCTGATGTCTAACTCATATTCTTATGTGATCATCTAACCTGTTACCTCCTATGCAGATGGAGGGTAGAATGGCCGAGATGAGGAAGGATACCTTTGCTGTCCCAACTTTAGTGCCAAGGAAGAAAAGAAAACTGGTGAAGGGACTAGCTCCTGAATTAGAGGCATCACTGACTCGGGAGGGTATCGTAACTACTGCGGTGGCTGGTGGTTCCTCATCAACTCAACCTTCCGAGGCCCCAGATTCTCCTGCGGTAGCTGCCATACCTTCTGCTTCTCCTTCGATTGCCACTATGCAATCTCCTCATGGATTCCTTCCGTCTCCAGAGCTTCAACCAATATCTACCCCTCCATCAACCTCTCGTCCAACAGACACTGCCGGGCCCAGTCATTCAATTGGTGAGCACATTCGTTCTCCTTCATTCCCGTCTGGTACAGTATTTGATTTAATTGATACATGGGTTACACTGAAAGAATTGTGGCGACAAGATAACCCCATTGCAGGTCTACGGGATTTCGATGGCGTAGAACCATACATCATGAATGCTGGTTGCTTGCCTAATGGGCAGCCCATCTCGGAGCAAAGCTCCATTGCTGACGCTGGGGTGGCTGCGACGTTGATCGAACGAATCTGTCTTCCACGGGACAGGTTGAGTTATATTGACATGCCTTCCCCAAAAGTTCCCTGTGACGTTCTCAGTCGTTCCCTCCTGGAGGTAAGAAAATTTATTTTTTTTTTTTTTTTTTTTTTTTTTTTTTTTTTTTTTTATTTATTTTTTTTTTTGTACTGCTTTCTCTGATGAATTCTTCCAATATATTCTAACAGTTCCTTCTGTCTGCAGAGCATCCATGCCTACGTAGGTCTGAGGGATTATCTTGGTGATCTCCTCCAAAATTATACTGCCCTTGTCGAAAAATCAAGTGCATCTGAAGCTAAACTTCAACTGGCCGAGGAGCAAATTCAGGCAGCCACTCTCTCTGCCGAAGTTTCAAAGACCAAGGCTGAAATGGAGAGAAAATTGGCTCTTGAAGCTCTTGCTTCAAAGAAAAAAGCTGAAGATAACTTGATTAAAGTCAAGGCGGAGTATGCAAAATTCAAGGAGGGAGCCAGTCGCCTGCAAAAAGATCTGGAAAAGATGACCGTTGAGAGGGATGAAACCAAACAGGCATCTGATGCCCTCCAACAAGAATCTTACGACAAGGAATACCGGGAAGGCTTCGCCAAATGTGAAGCCATGATGGAAGAAGAAGGAGATGAAGATCCTGTTGACAATATAGTTCAGCCTGAACCACTTGTCGGGACAATAATTTCAACAGAAGTTACCCGAGAACCATCTCCAACAATCCCGGCACCTGAAGTTGTTCCAGTCTCTTCTCAGACAGACATGGTGACTCCAGGAGGGGATGTCACAGTAAATCTTGTCACTCAGCCGGTTGGCGGGCAGGATGTGACACTTCCCTGATTTTTGTAATTAACCCCTTGGGTTTACAATTGTAAATGCCGTTTAAGGCTTTTTAATATAATAGAATACTTTTCTGTTATTGCATGAACTGAATACTTATAAAAATATGAATTCAATGTGTTAAAATTCAATAATCCTAGTCAGGAATATAGGTTTGTCGGGAATCAACTTGTATTATCCCGGCTAGGATTTCATGGTCAATTACTCTCACTTGGATTTTATAAATGACGAGAATCTCATTAATTCTAGTCGCATGACTAAGAATCTTTAGATCATCCCGGCCTTCCGGTTTGTATACTTGGACTCTTATCAAGGCAAGAAGCCAAGATTGATAAGAATCCAAGGATCCCGGCTAGGACTTTGTAATCGACGTGATTCTCCTCAATTCCAGTCGCATGACTTAGAATTTTAGATCATCCCGGCCTTCCGGTTTGTAACTCCCGGCTTAGGACTTTGTATTCGACGTGATTCTCTTCAATTCCAGTCGCATGACTTAGAATTTTAGATCATCCCGGCCTTCCGGTTTGTAACTCCCGGCTTAGGACTTTGTATTCGACGTGATTCTCTTTAATTCCAGTCGCATGACTTAGAATTTTAGATCATCCCGGCCTTCCGGTTTGTAACTCCCGGCTTAGGACTTTGTAATCGACGTGATTCTCTTCAATTCCAGTCGCACGACTTGGAATTTTAGATCATCCCGGCCTTCCGGTTTGTAACTCCCGGCTTAGGACTTTGTATTCGACGTGATTCTCTTCAATTCCAGTCGCACGACTTAGAATTTTAGATCATCCCGGCCTTCCGGTTTGTAACTCCCGGCTTAGGACTTTGTAATCGACGTGATTCTCCTCAATTCCAGTCGCATGACTTAGAATTTGAGATCATCCCGGCCTTCCGGTTTGTAACTCCCGGCTTAGGACTTTGTAATCGACGTGATTCTCCTCAATTCCAGTCGCATGACTTAGAATTTGAGATCATCCCGGCCTTCCGGTTTGTAACTCCCGGCTTAGGACTTTGTATTCGACGATGATGCTTCTTGTATGAGACACTTAGAATCATCTTTATTGATAGAAAATCCGCATATTAAATGCGTTCCACGGTCTTTCAAATACATCTCCGTCTTGTGTCTTCAGGTAATAAGCCCCGTTCTGCCCAATCCTGTCAATAAGGTAAGGACCTTCCCAATTGGCCCCCAATTTGCCACTCCCGGGCTCCCTTGTATTGTCAAATACTTTTCTCAGTACCAAATCTCCAACTTTGAAGGTCCTGCGTCTGACGCGGCGATCATATGACCGTTTGATAGTTTGCTGATAATTAGCCAATCTCACAACTGCCTGTTCCCGACGCTCTTCTAGCAAGTCATTGTCCCGAGCCAATATTCCTTCATTCTGCCCAGTATTGACAGCCTGAGTCCGAGATGTCGGGATAACAACTTCTGTAGGGATTACTGCCTCTGATCCATAAGCCAGAGAAAATGGAGATTCCCCTGTAGTTCTTCTCGGGGTAGTTCGATATGCCCAGAGTACTCCTGACAATTCTTCCGCCCATTTTCCCTTTGCTCGATCTAACCTCTTCTTCAAGTTTTCGAGTATAACTCGATTTGCTCTCTCGGCAAGTCCGTTACTCTGGGGGTATCTTGGGGCAGATAGTCTTTTCTTTATATTCAAAGCCTGACACAGAGCTTTCACCTCGGTGGAATCAAATTGGGTTCCGTTATCTGTGACTATCTCTTCTGGAATGCCGAACCGGCAGATGATATTCTCCCATAAGAACCTCTTCACATGCGAAGACTGTACTTGAACTAACGGCACTGCCTCGATCCACTTTGTGAAGTAATCCGTGGCCACCAATAAGAATCTCACATTCCCTGGGGCTGTCGGGAATGGTCCCATTATATCTAGTCCCCATTTCGCAAATGGCCATGGACTGAATACAGGATGCAGCTCTTCGGCGGGAACCTTTATCAATGGAGAATATTTCTGACACTTCTCACATTTCTTCACCAGCAATTTGGCATCTTTCTGCATGTAGGGCCAAAAATAACCTTGGCTGAGAGCTTTATGTGCCAAGGTCCTCGCCCCCGAGTGATTTCCACATTCCCCCGCGTGTATCTCATGAAGAACTTGCTGAGATTCTCTGGGGGTAAGACATTTAAGGAGAGGACCTGATGCTGATTTCCTGTAGAGATCTTGGCCTACCATGATATACCTTCTTCCAAGCCTCTGAATTCTCTTTGCGGCATCTCTCCCAGAAGGGAGTTCTCCATGCTGTAAATACCTTCGAAAATCGTCCATCCAACTTGGCTCATGATCAACCTCCACCGGGGCCAGATAAACTTCAAGAGGTGAATGAATACTCGGAAATTCCTGATAGTCCACGGATATAGTTCTTGATTCAGCCCCTCCCATCATAGTAGATAAATAGGCCAAAGCATCAGCATGCCGATTTTCCATCCTTGGTAACTGATGAATTTTTATGTTACCAAATCGCTCAGCTAAATGTTGAACAATATCTAAATAAGCTGCCATCCTCTCATCTCGGGCTAGATATGTCCCAGCAAACTGACTGACGACCAGCTGTGAATCAGTATAAGCGGTAATGTCTGTTATCCCGAGATCAAGTGCTGTCTGGAGTCCCGAAATCATTGCTTCATATTCTGCTTCGTTATTGGATGCCACGAACCCGAATTTAACAGATTTTTCCAATCTAGTATTCTCAGGTGTGACCAGAACGACTCCTACACCTGATCCGTTCTCATTGGCTGATCCATCAGTAAACAATCTCCATCCCGTCTTGGGATTCAACATCTCTGGCATCTCGGGAAGTGGAAGAACTTCTCTGTCCTCGCCCCCAAGATCTGCCACATCTTGAACTGGGAAGTCGGCCAAAAACCCTGCCAAGGCATGTCCCTTCTCAGATGTTCTTGGTGAGAACTGAATGTCGTATTGAGCCAAATAAATGGCCCATTTAGCCATTCTCCCTGACAAATCGATCTTACCGAGTATAGATTTCAAAGGATGCTCTGTGTAAACCGTAATAGTCCTGCCTTCAAAGTAGGGTTTAAGACGTCTCGAAGCATAAATCAAAGCCAAAGCAGCTTTCTCGATTGTGGCATATCTCGTTTCTGCCCCAATCAAAGTCTTACTGGTGAAATATACTGGTCGTTCTTCCCGATCGAGCTCACGGAAGAGAACGGCGCTAATGGATTCATCTGTGGTAGCCAAATAAAGACCCAGAGGCTCCCCTTGATCAGGTTTAGAAAGAATCGGAGGTTGTGAGAGATAATGTTTGAGCTTTTGAAAGGCTTCATCACACTCTTCAGTCCAGTCAAATCTTCCATTCTTCTTCAAGAGCCTGAATAAAGGTCTGCATCTATCTGACGATCTCGCTATGAAGCGATTCAATGCTGCTATTCTCCCGGCAAGCTTTTGGACTTCCTTCCTGTTCTTCGGTGAAGGCATATCTGTCAAAGCCCTGATCTGTTCGGGATTAGCTTCAATTCCTCGCCTCGTAATGAGATAACCTAGAAATTTCCCTGAGGTCACTCCAAAGACGCACTTGGCAGGATTGAGTTTCATTTGATACTCTCGAAGACGATCAAATGTTCTCCCGAGATCTCCCAGATGTAATTCCCGGGTCCTTGTTTTAACAATCATATCGTCTATATACACTTCCATCGTCACGCCAATCATATCATGGAACATTTTATTAACGAGACGTTGGTAAGTGGCTCCCGCATTCTTGAGACCAAAAGGCATCACTCTGTAACAAAAGACGCCCCTATCAGTCGTGAAGGCTGTCATCTCCTGATCTGGCTCATACAGAGGGATCTGATTATAACCCGAATACCCATCCATGAAAGATAAGATCTCATATCCCGAGGTTGCGTCAACCAGTTGATCAATCCTCGGCAAAGGATATGGATCTTTAGGGCAGGCTTTATTCAAGTGTGTGAAGTCTATGCAGACTCTGATTTTCCCATTCTTCTTCGGAACAGCCACTATGTTGGCTAACCATTGTGCATTGTTGACTTCGCGGATGAATCCGGCCTCCAGGAGTTTATCAATCTCTTCCTGGACTGCCTGCTGCTTCTCTGGAGCAATCCTCCGAGGTCTCTGTTTCACAGGTAAATGATCTCTATTTACCTGTAGATGGTGGCAGGAAATGTCGGGAGAAATACCCGGCATATCGTTAAATGACCATGCGAAAACATCCATATAAGATTTGAGAAAATCAGTGAAGGATATTTTTTCTTCCGCAGATAATCCAGCCCCGATATAAGTATACTTTGGGTTTTCCTCACTACCGAGGTTAACCTGATCAGTCTTCTCAACTGTGGGACTTGTCCCTTGCTCAATGTCACCTTCCCGGGTCAGCGCAGTCTGCTCCAGACTTGCCGGGATGCGCTCTAATTGCTATTTTTCCATAACAACGGACGAAGTTCCCCCTCCATGATGATCCTCCAGGACTGGGACCTGCTTCGATTTCAGGGCCATGGCATAGCATTTTGCCGAGATGGCCTGATCTCCCTTGAGCTCCATAATCCCGTGAGCAGTCGGGAATCGGAACAATTGATGATAAGTAGACGGTACCCCCTTGACTTCATGTATCCAACCTCTCCCCAAGATGCCGTTGTAGGGGGATGGTGTATCTAGAACAAGAAATTCGACCATGGACGTGATCGGTCCAGTCTTTACTGGCAGAATTATCTTTCCCATTGCATATTCTCTCTGGCCATTGAATCCGACCAGAGGAACATTGCTCTGGATGAGATCTGACGGGTTAAAACCCATCTTTCGATAAGCCTCTGCAAATAAAATCTCTGCTGAGCTCCCCGGATCAATCAACAGACGCTTCACCTCATAATTACCGACAGGCAAAGTGAGCACTAGCGCGTCTGAATGTGGATGATCTACTCCCACGAGATCTTTGTCGGAGAAGAAAATCGCTGCGTCAGTGTTCTCCATCATCTCCACGGGATCTGTGATTCTAGGTCCCATTGACAGGTGCAAGATCTCATTCAGGTGTTCAACCTTCCTGATTTTAATCCTGTCCACCCTCTCTGTCTCTCCACGGGATAGTTGCCGTCCTCCCCCGTGTATCACATCAATTACCAACCCACGCTCTTGCTGTTTAACGGGGTTCTTATCCTTCTTGAGAACCTCGGCTCCAGCTACTGCCCCAGTCGTGCTGGCAATAAACTGTTGCAAAAAGCCTTGGTTAATCAGGTCCTCAATCTTATGCTTCAGCGCCCAGCATTTATTGGTTATGTGCCCTGCTTCTTGGTGGAAGGCACAGAACAGATTCATATCTCTGTCTCCCTTCAAATCCGGCCTCATTGGTCGGGGATATTGGAGATACTTCTCGTTCTTAATCAGATCAAATATCTGACTAATGGTCTTGTTCAAGGATGTAAAAATCCTTCTCTCTCGACGGGGATACTGCCCCGTGCTCCCCGACTTCTCTGGTACCTTCACGGGAATCTCTGCCGTCGTGATGATCTCAGCTACAGCTTTTTGCTTCCCCTTCGAAATTTTGCTGGAGGTCGGGGCCTTCTTCACTTCATTCACTGATATAGCCACTCCTGGGCCTCGCTGGAGTGTGTCGTCCTCAAGTTTAGAGTATTTCTCTACTCGAAGAAACAGGGCTTCCATATTCACTGGCCTATTCTTCGTTAGAGACATGTATAGTCCAGAACTCGTGGATAATGCCTTGCGAAAGGCTGTAACGGCATGCTTATCATCACAGTCTTCCACTGTGGTCATGAGAGTACGGAATCTCTTTGTAAAATCTCGCAAGGTTTCTTTCTGATCACAATGTACATTAAATAGCACATCGACATCATTCTTATGTAATCTGTTGCAAGAATATCGAGTGATGAAGAGAGTACTCAACTTTGTGAAGTCAGAAATGGTTCGGGGGGCTATCTGGTTAAACCAGATCAATGCATCGTCGCTTAAAGTGGAAGGGAACATCCTGCAGAGGAGTTCGTCTTGAAACTCCCACATCGTCATCGCCTTTCTGAAGCGAAGTACGTGATTCACAGGATCTGTCTCTCCTGTGAATATCGAAAATTTAGGATAAGAAAAAGATTTTGGGGCACGGTATCCCTGTATCTCTTCTGTAAAAGGAGAATCTCTAGGAATTCTCGTTGCCATTGCTGTCATTCTATCAGCCAATGTTTCTTTCTTTCCCATCATTTCAGCTACTAGATCAGCTATCTGCTTCCTGGTTTCTGGCTGAATATGATCCGAGCTTCGCTGGCAGGAAGACTCGGCTTTATGACGCTTCTCTGGAAGCGGAATATGTGAATCTCCACGTCTACTACGTGGATTTCGCAAGACAGATTCCTCTGAATTCGATCTGTCTGAATGGAAATGACTTTTCTCCTGGTGACTACGCCCTGCTGCACCAGATGTATAATCACCAGTTCGTTCAACAGTCATCCGCTGCTTCAACTCCTCATTCTCTTCGCGCAATTGGGCAATCATCTTCTGCTGATTGTCCAATTCTCTCGCTCTTCTCCCCTCCGTAATAGCATCTCTGAGATCGCTAGTCGGATTCTTCTCTCGTCCATTCCTGAGACCTGTGCGTCTGGTATCCACCATTGTTCGAATCGAATATCTCTTAGAACGGAAAACTTCTAGTCGTTTCCCACAGACGGCGCCAAAAGATGTGGGGGAAAAATATCTGATCTAACCCACACAATCTTTGAGGTCAGACGATTCGGATTGTGGTGATGATCGGACGACTCTGATGCTCCAGGATGAAACTGCTTTCTCCTCTGCGAAGGATAGGATGATCTCCAGATGAGATTTGGTTGTACCTGTTGACAAGGCTCCGACGCTCAAGTCAGCTTGGGAAATGTAACAGGTTTTAGGAAATAGTAAAAGATTTCAGAGTTTAAGCTATCTGGATCTGGAGAGCAAGATCCTCTTCTCAGTTCTGAAGGTCTTGTATTTATAGCCTTGGAACTGGCGTGACTCACCTTCCACGTGTCTAGTCATTATCAGTCAATGATGACTCAGATAGATTCTGTTATAAAACAGAATCTGTCGGTTTAAACTTTGACTTTCTTGATTCAGTTATACCTGAAATAACTGAAATAATACTGAGGTGGCATCCTCCGTGTCAGGTGTTCAGATAAGGTGATGTCGAATCCGTGATAATTCAACTAGCTGCCACGTGGCCAATATTCATTAGTTAAGAAATCGATGGTATTCAGAATACTTACCTCGTATGTAAGAGATCATGCCACGTAAGTCATTTGACATTATCTGGCTTTGACGGGATGATATTGAAATAGATCCCGTCAAGCAAGTCTGATGACCTTGTCGGAAAAATGCATCCAGCCAATAATTTTGACCTTGCGGGGAGGATGTCCCGGGATGAGATGTTCAGAGTTCCCGGGAATCTATACTTTGAGTTGCCATGATGATTTCCCGGGATGACATATTTGGAGTTCCCGGGATGATATACCTGAGTTGCCAAGATGAGTTCCCGGGATTACATGTTTGGAATTCCCGGGATGATACACTTGAATTGCCAGGATGAGTTCCCGGGATGACATGTTTGGAATTCCCGGGATGATATACTTGAATTGCCAGGATGAGTTCCCGGGATGACATGTTTGGAATTCCCGGGATGATATACTTGAATTGCCAGGATGAGTTCCCGGGATGACATGTTTGGAGTTCCCGGGATGATATACTTGAGTTTTCCCGGGAAGAGAACCTTGATTTCCCGGGATGAGATTGTAGAAGATCCCGTCTATCCAGTTGATCTCGGTGGGATGAGACTCATCAATATGTCGGGCAAGATTGAATACTTCCCGACATATTAAAGGTTGAGACGCTAATATTCTCTGTCAGCATCACTTCCATGTGTCGATAAAACAATCCTGACACGTGGCATTTCCAAGTAATGGAAATCGAGCGACACGATTGGCAGTTTATTGCTCTTGATGATGATTCCAGCGCATTAACTCTCGCGTGCTGTCTTCTAACACGCGTCGTGTATTTGAAACCGCACGTGCTAAGCCAGAGATACGTGTCCAATTTTGACTAGCTGGAAAATACGGCACCCACACTACTTAATCTTAATTTCTTGCAACAGAGCGCCGATCATAGATTTATCAATTTTATGATTTTATCAATTTTTCGTTTTGAAAAACTTCTTTCTATAGAAGCAATTGTTACATGTATTTAATTTTAGTAATATCATATAAGCAAGTATCACAAAAAACTCAAATTGTTGGCAGCAAAAAAGGTATTTAAAATTTTTATTAAAAGTCCTAAAAATCTATCTTTATATGTAATTATTAAAATCTTAAAATTTATTAAAAAATCAAAAAGAGCAAATAATCGAAAAATCAACATTAAACCACACACTTCAACTCATACTCCTCCGAGATAATGCTCCTTCACCTGCAAGGAAACCACTCTGATACTCAAGTCAGTAGCAGCAACAGTAGGAGAGTAGGTTTTAGGGAAGATTAATAGCATACCTTGTACCATTGAGGAGTACCCTTCTTTTTATAGATGGAGGAATAAAGCTCTATTCGGAGTTTGGATCCTTGGCTGGTATAGATAATTGGGCTTTTGATATGATTAGTTTGTTTGATTGTTGTGATTTCTTATCAAGAGTAGTTTACATATGCTAGTGGGAGTCTACTTCCTTATTTGGAGAGGCATCCATGCGGGTTATTCTATTTGACCGAGTATTAACTTTTCCTTTGAAGTATTCGGTCAATATCGCCACTTGTTATCAAAACGTTAACCTCCCTCATCCAGCAAGGTGACAGTTCCACAATTCAACTAGTCTACCTAGCAATTTGGCAGAACAGCGCACGTGGCAACTTGGCCAAGAGATCTGACAGCTTTACTAGGTGGGCCTAGTTGTTTATAAGCAAGGCAATTTGGCGATTCTTCAGCTTAA
Organism: Euptelea pleiosperma; assembly: GCA_035048495.1. NCBI lineage: Eukaryota > Viridiplantae > Streptophyta > Magnoliopsida > Ranunculales > Eupteleaceae > Euptelea > Euptelea pleiosperma. Next base: position 8,204,763 of record CM068547.1, read on the forward strand.
CAAGCCTGCGATTCTTCAGCTCAGTATATAACTTAGATGGGAGGGGACCATGAACGGATTAGACTCTGGCCTCTGGGTACGTCGGAACCGCATGAGTACACCAGGGTGGAGCACGGTCCGCCAAAATCGGCATAGGTTAGATGCTCTATTGATGGAAGAACTTGGCCGAAGTCAATGTTTTCAACTCCGCTGGTTAGCTGGTTGGAAGGATTGCTTCCTGTCGTCTGTCTTTATATATATACATATTGGTTATATACTTATATATAATTGTATTAGTTATATAATAAAGTTCTATAGTATATAACTTATATATATATATATATATATACTAGTGGGTGCCCCGTGCCATCGGCACTCCTTGACAAAGAATTTGCCAAAATTAGGTGAGTGGTGGAGATCTACCGTCTATTTGGGGGAGGATTAGCTCTCAGCCCTTCTTCGTTGATGCTTATAAGAGGAGGTATAAGTAGGGAGACAACCAATGTGTTTTGTTATATAGAATAGTACCCATGGCACTCTCAAACAAAAGTGTTTGCAAAAATTGGGTGCCTTCGGTACTCAAACGGTATAACGGACTGGGGCGTTACTGTTTTTTCCATTATAATGACTGTTATAACGGATTGTAACGCACAGAGGGAGAAATGAGAAAAAAACATAAATAACAAAAAATAATGGTGTTGAAATTTAAATTTTGAATAAATTGAGGTCAAATGAGGCGGATTGAGTGGCTGAAATCGAACCGTCCACATTAGACGATGGATTTGATCTCAACCACTCTTTATCTAACCGTCCGCATTAGATGGATGGATAAGATAAGAGAATACAACTGAGTTGTCTTGTTATATGCGTGGGTGGCCCGCGGCACTTTCCTACAAAGTGTTTGTCAAAATCAGGTGGGAGTTAATCTCAACCATCGATATGAAGCATAATGTGTCTCAGCCACTCATTATTGAAGTCATATAAGATAAGAGGGGTATAAGAAAACCACATCACTTGTTATATAGATAGTGGGTGGCTCGTGCCCACGGCAATTCCGGACAAAGCATTTGCCAAAATTGGGTGTGAGTGGCTGAGATCCATCATCTAGTTAGGGGATAAGATCTTGGCCCTTCTTTGTTGAAACATATAAGAGGGGGTATAAGTGGGGAGACGACTTCCCTGTTTTGTTATATACTAGTGGGTGGCCCGTGCCCACAACACTCCCTGACAAAGCATTTACCAAAATCGGGTGTGAGTGGTGGAGATCCACCGTACATTGGGGGGATAAGATCTTGGCCATCCTTTATGAAGCCGGATAAGAGGCGAGACAACTTCCCTATTTTGTTATATACTAGTAAATGGCCCGTGCCCACGGCACTCTCCGACAAAAGCATTTGCAAAAATTGGGTGCCTTTGGCACTCAGACAGTATAACGGACTGGGGTGTTACCCTTTTTTCCATTATAACAACTGTTATAACGGATTGTAACGCACAGAGGGAGAAATGAGAATATAATAGAAATAACAAAAAATAACGGTGTTGAAATTCAAATTTTGAATAAACTGAGGTCAAATGAGGCAGATTGAGTGGCTGAAATCTAACCGTCCACATTAGATCGATGGATTTGATTTCAATCACTCTTTATCTAACCGTCCACATTAGATCGATGGATAAGAGGAGAATATAACTGAGTTGTCTTGTTATATGCATGGGTGGCCCGTGCTTGCGGCACTTTCCAACAAAGTGTTTATCAAAATCGGGTGGGAGTTAATCTCAGGCATCGATATGAAGTATAGTGGATCTCAGTCACTCATTATTGAAGCCATATAAGATAAGAGGGGGTATAAGAAAATCACAGTCACTTGTTATATTGATAGTGGGTGGCCCGTGCCCTCGACACTCCCCATCAAAGCATTTGCCAAAATATGGTGCGAGTGGCTGAGATCCACCATCCATTTGGGGGATAAGATCTCGGCCCTTCTTTGTTGAAACAGATCAGAGGGGGGTATAAGTGGGGAGACAACTTCCCTTTTTTGTTATATACTAGCAAATGGCCCTAGCCAACGGCAAAGCGGTATGATAGATTGGGGGCGTTACCATTTTTTCCGTTATAATGGCTGTTATAACAAATTGTAACGCACAGGCAAAATTGGAAAAATGGGAAAATAACGGAAATAACATAATAATGGAAAATAACAGCACTAAAATTTGAATTTCAAATTTTCAATCTGTTGCGCGGAGGTCAAATGAGTGGGAGTGACCGAATAAATGAGGGGATTGAGTGGTTGAAATCTAACCGTCCACATTAGATGGATGGATTTGATCTCAACCACTCTTTATCTTATGAAGCAGGATAAGATAAGAGATAAGACAACTTCCCTGTTTTGTTATATAGATATATACACTTGGGCTGGGGGTGTGTGGGTGGGTGCGTGGACGTTGGCCCGAGATAAACGGGCAGACAGGGGGGGGGGGGTTAATTTTGGAACCAATTATTTGGTTCCAGTAATTAGTTCTAGTTCCGGATACATCAATTCCAATCTTGATAATATGATAATTTTAACACATCTTTATATATTAAACATTATATTTATATATCAGTTCTAGTTCAGTTCCAATATCAAACAACCCAGAACCAAAATCATTATTATCGGTTCGATTTTGGTTTCGGTTCATATTTAGTTGGTTCCCAAAAACGTGGAACTGGAACTGGGGTTTTCGGAATTATCAAAAAAAAAAAAAAAAACTGGGCCAGCCCCATGTATAGGTCCACCAAGGTGTGGGCAAAGATTCATGGGTCAATGGGCCCTATAGAAACCACTCTGAAGCTCCTACACCTACAAGGAAACCACTCTGACGCTCAAGTCAGTAGCAACAGTAGAAGAGTAGGTTTTAGGGAAGATTAATTGCATACCTTGTACCAAGGTTTAAAGGGGACCGTTATAACGGTATAACGGATTGGGGGTGTTACCGTTTTTTTCGTTATAAAAAAAAAAAACACTCAGGGGCAAAAACAAAAACGGGAAAATAACGGAAATAACGGAAAAATAACAGAAAAAAATGGAAAAAAAACTACGCTCAAGAGTAGTTTACATATGCTAGTGGGAGTCTACTACCTTATTTGGAGAGGCATCCCTCCGAGTTATTCTATTTGACCGAGTCTTAACTTTTCCTTTGAAGTATTCGGTCAATATCGCCACTTGTTATCAAAATGTTAAACCTCCCTCATCCAGCAAGGTAACAGTTCTACAATTCAGCTAGTCTACCTAGCAATTCGGTAGAACAGCATGGCAGCTTGGCCAAGAAATTTGACAGCTTTACTAGGTTAGTTGTTTATAAGCAAGGCAGTTTGGCGATTCTTCAGCTTAGCAAGCTTGTGATTCTTCAGCTCGGTATATAACTTAGATGCAATTGAGAGGACCGTGAACGGATTAGCCTCTGGCCTCTGGGTACGTCGGAACCGCATGCGTACACCGGGGTGGAGCACGGTCCGCCAAAATTGGCATAGGTTAGGTGCTATTGGTGGAAGAACCTGTCTGAAGTCTTTATACATATACATATTGGTTATATATTTATATATAAGTGTATTAGTTATATAATAAAGTTCTATAGTATATAACTTAGTATATACACTTGGGCTGGGGGTGTGTGTGGGTGGGTGGCACCTTAATGGGCCACACGTGGGCCTGGCCCATTAATGGCACCAAATGGTTACATTTTTTTGAAGAGGTGAGCCTGGGCTTGGACTGAGCCACGGGCTAGGCATATTTATGGGCTTGAAGGCCCAGCCCAAGATATATTATTCGGGCGGTCTAAGATTTTCAACTCAGGCCCGCCCAGCATATTCACGGCCAAGCTTGGCCCGAGATATACCGGCCAAGAGGGGGGGCCATATTCACGGCCAAGAAGGGGGGGGGGGGGGGGGGGGGGGGGGGGGTGGTTTGTAATTTTGGAACCAATTATTTGGTTCCGGTAATTGGTTCTAGTTCTGGATAAATCAGTTCCAATCTTGATAATATGATAATTTTGACACATCTTTATATATTTAACATTATATTTATATATCAGTTCTGGTTCAGTTCCAATATCAAACAACACAGAACCAGAATCATTATTATCGGTTCGGTTTTGGTTTCGGTTCCTATTTAGTTGGTTCCCAAAAATGTGGAACTGGAACTGGGGTTTTCGGTAATTATCAAAAAAAAAAAAAAACTGGACTAGCCCCATGTGTAGGCCCACACCAATGGGTCAATGGGCCCTAAAGAATGAGCCACGTGGCATTTTGATACAGAATTCTATATCATAGAACGAATCAGGGAGAGAATATCAAAACAAATTTCAAGCCATGCTGAGCCCATACTTACAGTAGCATGGAAAATGCATGTGCACACCTTTCTTTCCCCCCAAAATCGAAGATCATCTTCAAGGATATCTCAAAGAATTTGTAACTGAAGAAAGTAGTTAGGATGCTATCTTTGAGATCTCTTTTATCGTTTGGCTATTTTTTTTTTTTTTCTTTTAAAGAATTATACAAAGCTTCTAGGAGCACTGAAGATGATGCTCCCTACATCCCCTATACCACACATCAAGGCATCTTCCATAGACCATTCAATTGGTTAGCTATTCACCTCTTTGATGTGCAAATCCCATTAAACAAACTTTTCGTGCTCTCAACTTTTTATTCTAGATCAAATATATGGTTTCTCAGTGGTCTGATCTTTGCAATATCTCATCATCTGGCAATCCACAAATCAAGTACGTCCGATTGATGACTCAGTGGTGCATGGACAGGATTGTAAGGAGCATCGCGTCTTCAATGCCCATTGGAATATCATATATATACCCTCTTACTTACCTTGTGTGTATGGAGTAAGGCAACATCACATTCATGATTGTCTATGAGGACATCATCTAGACTTGTGGCACCATGAAGACGCCAAAATCATCATTGATGGATTACATCTAGAAGATATATTGGGTCCAAATTCAACGCAATTGCGTAATTGGTAACCGTCAGATGTAGACTTCTTTTCCTTTAAATATAGAAATGATGAAATCAAAGACGTGATGGAGTGGGACGTCTATCTTCTCAGTGCACGCTATGGTGACAAATTCTTTGACGTTTCCACACTTTTTCCCCCTCACGCGATCTCCACTCCACCATTACACTTCAGAGTAAATCTTTGATGACAGCTCTGTCATCGAGGCCGATGACAGGGTGCAATATGAGCCACGTGGCACATTCTTAGAGGACTCTGACCGTATGGATGTTTGTCCAATCCCTATGTGGACATACAAACCAAAAATCCGCTTCATTACTGATTTCAAACCTTTGGATCTTATGTACCTCAAATAATGGTCAATAATGCTCAAATTAGTAAGGTTAAAATCAACCAATGCAAATAATTCCAATCCAATGCCTAGAAATCACTAATCAGGCTGATTTTTGGTTTGTAGGTCTACCTAGGGATTGGCCAAACATCCATACGGTCATAATCCTCTAAGAGTGTGCCACGTGGTTCATATTGCGCCCTGTCATCCAAGTTTTACTTACAGTTTAAGCACTTCATCTACGTACTCTGTATATTAGGGCAAACTACCAAAGTAACCTAACTTTGAGAAGCATTAATATATTAGCTTAAGATATAAGTATGGGCATTTAGGGTTTTACAGCTCTATATATACCCGGCCCTAACTGTAACGTACCACACCAGACCATAAGAAACACAAACCATGGGTCGAGGTGCACTAGTTTGGGGTGTGTTGTTATGGTGGGTCTTGGCTAGTCGGGTCGGGTTGTCTGAGGAGAATGAAGGTTCATTCTTGTCGGCTGCTGACTACCGAGATGCACTTGGAAAAGCAATCTTGTTCTTTGAAGGGCAACGCTCCGGCAAGCTGCCTCCAAACCAGCGAGTCGACTGGAGGGGAGATTCTGCACTCTCAGATGGCAAGCCGGACACGGTAAAATGACCCGCATACACACGTGCATGCGCACACACATACACACACCATACTATTTTACTAGTATGAGTCTATAATTAAGCGAATGATCTCAGCCGTCTGTAAAGTGGAATTTTTTGTTGAGGAGTTGTGGTTATTTATGTGAAATTGATTGAATGGTTAGGATCATTCAATCAGGCTGAATATCTGGTGTCAAGTGGTTAGGCAGTTTGAATTCGTATTCATGTGCATCTCGTGGACTTGGATCATAATGGGTCGATCTTACATGCATTTTCTAGGAGATCAAACTCGATTTCTTAGGCAGACGGAACGTTCAGTGGCAATCATTTGGGCTCACTTAGGCAGTTAGGCCCACTTCTCTTCAGTGGTTCGATCTGATGTACCAAAAATCTTGAATCCAACAGCTAGAAAATCGCGTCGAAAAATGCTCGAATCAATAAACTGAAACCAATTTGGTTACATAAACATCCAGTTTTTAGAATTTTCTGTGTTCTTGATTTTTTTTTTTTCAGGAGAATTTGTGTTAGATAGAGAATAAATGTATAAGGGTGGTTTTGGCAGGTGAATTTGAGTGGCGGATACTACGACGCTGGTGACAACGTCAAGTTCGGATGGCCGATGGCGTTCAGCGTCAGCTTGTTGAGTTGGGCTGCAGTTGAGTACAAGACACAAATATCTTCAGCCAACCAGCTTGGCTACCTGCAATCAGCGATCCGATGGGGAGCCAATTTCATATTGCAAGCTCACACCTCGCCCACCACACTCTATACCCAGGTCATATTGCAAGCTCACACATATATGCATGTCTATGTGCCTGCATTGCCTCCTAGTACTTGATAATAATTGGTTTTGTAGGTGGGAGACGGTAACGCCGATCATCAGTGCTGGGAGCGTCCTGAAGACATGGACACGCCTCGAACTCTCTATAAGATTACTTCTACTTCACCAGGCTCAGAAGCAGCCGCCGAGTCTGCCGCTGCTCTTGCTGCTGCCTCTATTGTATTTAAAAATGTCAACTCCAACTATTCTTCGAGACTCCTGAGCCGATCGCGATCGGTAAGGACTTAAATTAAGGCCTCTGCATGAGTTCTTTTCGCGATTACAAGACTAAATTGTTAATGATATATGTTTGTTTAGCTTTTCGAATTCGCCGACAAGTATAGAGGATCTTATCAAGGTTCTTGCCCTTTCTACTGTTCATACTCAGGGTATCAGGTACAGACTTTGAGCTCAAAAACCAAAAGAGATTTTAATAAGTATTATGTTTGTGTTGTCTTGTGCTTATGAGTTCATAAATTGTAATAAGGATGAGCTTTTATGGGCTGCTGCTTGGCTTTATAAAGCAAGTGGAGACACCAAGTACTTGAGCTTTGTTTTGAACAATCAAGGATGGAGTCAGGCTGTGTCTGAGTTCAGTTGGGATAACAAATTAGCCGGAGCTCAGGCGTTACTATCGAAGGTATCTTTCATCTCGCTCGCACGGTTCCTAAGTGATAAAAGAAAGAACTCGTCTTCTTTCTTTTTTTATTACATTCTTTGTCTATGTATAAGATTGAATCCATTCGATTTCCAAAGAAGATCACTAATTCTGAACTTTTCGAGAAATCCTTCTTTAGCTGTTATTCTTAGGGGGTGTTTGATTGCACGGAAAATTTTCTTTTTTCAAGGAAATTTTTTTTGGGAAAATACACCTGACAAGGCTGTTTGATTGCACTCGAGAAAATATGCAATTTCTAATTATGTGAGAAAATAAGGGTGGATTTTCATGGAAACGACGGCAATGAATTCCAGGCTTGGATGGGAAAATCTCATTTTCTCGAGAAAATTTTTTAAATTTAAAATGTCTATCAAACGAGGGAAAATTATGTTTTCCTGAGAAAATGCGATTTTGCCATGGGAAAATTGGCACTCAAACACGCCTATCATCACCTTAATTAGTGAAGAAAGCAAGTGCAATAGCAGTTTATGTTTCTCTATTTAGGAATATTTGAATGGGAAGACAAATTTGGGGAAGTTCAAGAACGACGCAGACTCATTTGTATGTGCATTAATGCCGGGAAGTAGCTCTGTACAGATTCGCACAACCCCTGGTATGAATAGATTACTTTCTTCAAAGTTTGAAAGTCTGAATTCTCATGGCGGGCTCAGTATGGGGTACTTTTTGTGGGAAATCTTTTAGCATAACTGATAGTGTAACTGTTGGCAGGAGGGCTTCTGTACACAAGAGATAGTAGTAACTTACAGTATGTTACTACCGCTTCAATGGTGTTGCTTCTTTACTCCAAAACTCTAAGTGCAGGTCGGATTGGTGGAGTCCAATGTGGCTCACAGCATTTCTCTACCTCCCAAATCACATCATTTGCAAAATCACAGGTACTCACTTCTTTTTCTATTTTTGGCGTGCACATAGCTTGTTGAAAATCGACTTTTATGGACCAAGTGAAAACCCTAATACCCCTTTAGAGAATATATAGAAATCTTTGGTACAAAGAAATACTTAAAGTACCCCCAATAAAAGTTGTACCCAAACACGAACTTTATGGACACCAACATCTGGTGGCCGGGAGCTCCACCCGAAAGTTGTGGCTTAATTAATAGTAAAATCCTTGCAGAACAATACTTCTTACAGAATACAAGACACCTAAAAATTTCTGCATTTCCTGTACGGAACTAAAACGAAAAACAAGAATTAAAGTATTCAAACAAGTTAAATGAGAAATTTGTGTCAATATTTTGCTTTTTCAGGTGGAATACATCCTTGGAAATAATCCGATGAAGATGTCATACATGGTGGGCTTTGGCAGCAAATACCCTTTGCAACTACACCATAGAGCAGCATCCCTCCCCTCAATTCGAGCTCACCCAAGCAAGGTCGGCTGCAACGATGGATCTTCAGCATGGTACTCTACTAACAACCCCAACCCCAACACTCATGTGGGTGCAGTTGTTGGAGGCCCAAACTCAAATGATCAGTTCAACGATGTGAGGTCTGATTACTCTCGCTTGGAGCCTACAACCTATATGAACGCAGCGATGGTCGGTTCATTGGCTGCTTTATTGGACGAAAACGAAGGTGGGTGCTTGCAACTCTTGAAAACTAATACAACCAACAAGATGACTTATGATGTGTAACATACAATACTAGTATGATACCGAAAGCAATTGTGATTGTGGGGTTAATAAATCTCAATGGGTGTGGATAGTAGCACAAAATGCTTATCTTTATTCATAATTTGATAGAAGATAGACTGGATGCGATGCTAAGATCTCCTCTGAATTGATTCACAAGTTGTGTTGCTAAGATCGCCTAACTTGGCCTTAGGGCTGTCAACGAATAATATTTGAATCGAATATAAGCATATCCGAATCCAAATCCGGAAATAATATCTAATATCCGAACTCAATTCGAAATCCGATGGATATTCTAAATCAATATTGGAATTGGAATCCGATTAACTTGTCGGATATCTAATAATGTCCAATATGTAAAGTGGATATATATAATAAATTATTGTATTTATATAATAATAAATATATAATTATATATAAAATAAAGTATTATACATATACATATCATTGAAGTGGATATATCAATATCCAAATTCATATATGAAAAGTATTCGTATATAAAAATTATCCGGATCCGAATCTGATATCAATATCCAAATTCATATCTGAAAAGTATTCGTATATAAAAATTATCCGGATCCGAATCTGATTTCCAAAATTTTCGGATAATATCTAATTATTTGGATTTGGATTGAAATTTTCGACTATCCATTGACACCCCTACTTGGCCTATCTTCAAGAAAGTAAAGCTTGCTACAAACTACTCTTGACGTAGGGGTGTGATGAGGCCAAATAAGCCAAACAGAGTTTTACCCAACTTTTTGTAGGCTTATATCCTAGTTTAAACCGAGTCTTGTGACAAGCCTGAACAGTCAAGCTCAAGCTTAACCTATCTTAGACTTTAGCAAGTGGAGCCTTAGCTCAGCTTAAGCTTGACTTCGCCCATTAGTGATCTTGAGCAAATCTGAGCAAAAAATTAACTTGAGTCCAAATCCCATTAAGCGCAATAAAATTGATTAAGCATGAGTTGAGCCTAACCTGAGCCTAGTGAAGCACCTCTAGGCTTGCTTCTTAGCTCCTATTCCATGTTTAAAGGTAGGTCTACCGCAAACCAAGCTTCAAAGTTCATCATGCTAGCTCAACTTGTTTTGGTACTTAATAAGCTAGTTCAAAAAAAATTTAGATGTAGAAGACTTTGGATGCAGTCGATGTAGAGGGCTCTCATGGCCCTACGTAGTTCATTTTTTGGCCCACTAACCGCATGGATGTTTAACCCATTCCTTGATGGATATACATTCCTAAAGGCAATTTGATTGGTTTTCTCTAGCCATAGATTGTAGCACTTTATAGGATTGATTCTAGCCATTGGATTCTAGCATGTTTTTGCATATTTTTGTGTGCTTAATCCAATGGCTAGAAATTACCAATCAAGTTGTTTTTTGGTATGTATATCCACCAAGGGGTGGGCTAAACATCCACGTGGTTAGTAGGCCCAAAACAATGAGCTATGTAGGGCCACAAGAGCCCTCTATATTGACTGCATCCAAAGTACTCTAAAAGAAAAAGAAAGAGAGAAGAAAAAAAATAGGGGTTGCTTGTGATTTTCTCCTATAATTTTACTTAAGAAAATGATTTAAGGAAAGTTTTACTTTCATGTCTCATTTTTTTTTATTTAGTATGCTTTGTTGTGCACCAAAATTTGTTTTATTTTATGTTATGGTATTAGACAGATCGTGTACTTAAATTTGCTTATTCTATACGTTCTTATAAGCAAATTCATGAAATGTTCTTTAGATCTAATTTTTTAAGGCTTCTTGAGACTCAAATCTATATATGTACAAAATTTGAGAATCTTAGGGTACTATTTATTATTTTAAATTTTATATGTGATTAGGGTGTATATGCAATCACTTCCAATCACAGAAATAACATATATTTTTTAACAATTTTTTTTTAAAACATAACGGTCATTATTTTCTGACCGATGAGGGAGGTCCAAATTAACCCGTTATAACAGCCGCTATTCACAACGTACACCAAATCTCTTTACTTTTGTGCCCATGAACCCTATTTATGTTTGGCACATATTTGGTGGACGTACACCAAATCCAAGTATGTATAGTGAAATTTCAGATTCCCATGAAAATCATAACATGAGGCGAATATATGAGTGAGAGTGAGTGGTTGAGATCCGACCGTCCAACGTTAGAGGGATGGATTTGATCTCAACCACTCTTTATCTTATGAAGCCGGATAAGTTAAGGGATAAGACAACTTCCCTGTTTTGTTATATAGATAGTGGGTGGCTTGTGCCCACGGCACTATCTGACAAAGCGTTGGCCAAAATTGGGTGTGAGTGGCTGAGATCCACCATCCATTTGGAGGATAAGATCTCAACCACTCTTTGTTGAAACCAGATAAGATAAGATAAGAGATAAGACAATTATCCTGTTTTGTTATATAGATTGGTAGTTAAGAAGGGTCGTTGTCCTTCAGTTTTTCTTGTTCTTATTTTTTTTTTTTTTACCTTTTTCCTCCATTTCCTTTGGGGAGGTCGTTGCCTTGTAGGGGTTGTTCCCTTTGTTTTTCTTGTTGGTGTTTTCTCTAGTTCTTTGTAGGTCATCTCAACCTCCTAGGTTGTTCTTTTGGTTTCTTTTGGTTGTTGCCTTTTGAATAAACTTTATAATTATTAAAAAAAAATTACGCTAGATCTTTTATATATAAAATACAATGAGTTTTGATTTTTATTATATTTTTTTAGAAACCTATTTCTGTCTAATTTTCAGAATGTCTAAGCTCAAAATATTGAGTTATAATGAACTAACTATGACTTTTTAAATTAAGAACATACACACAGTCACCTGCATTTCAGTTGACAATACACTATTCTTGTGATTGATATTTTATGTAGAATTATATATGTACTAATTTTAATTATATTTTTATAGAAACCTATTTTATGTCTAGTTTATATAAAGTCGATCTAGGCTCATACTTTTGTAATTTATAATGAACTAACTACGACTACAATTACCTGCATTTTGGTTTATAGTACATTGTTCTTGTGATTGACATAAATTTTATATAGAGTTCTACGAGCTTTGATTTTAGGCTCTAGCACCGTCGACAGCCCTAAAATGACAGGATTCTGTACAGGGACACGATATACGCCACGGGGCACACGCTTATAGGAATCTGACCGTATGGATGTTTGTCCAATCCCATGGTGTACTTACAAACCAAAAATCAGCCTGATTAGTGATTTATAGGGGTTGGATCTTTGTACCTCAAATACTGTTTAAATTCCCACAGTTGAGACAGCCCATGAAAATAAGTCCAATCCGAATCCTATAAATCACTAATCAGGCTGATTTTTGGTTTGTACGTCCACCATGGGATTGGACAAACATCCATATGGTAAGAGTTCTATAATAGTGTGCCACGTAGCTTATATTGTGTCCCTGTAGAGAATTCTGTCAATGGAGCCCGACCCTTGATTTTAATAATATTTTTTAGAAACCTATTTTGTTAGTTTCTAGAAAATCTAGGCTCAGATTTTGTTCTGACTTATAATGAGTTAATTATGAATTTTTGACTGAAAATTATACGTGCAATCACTTGCATTTCAATTGATAGTACACTATTTTTGTTGTCACGCCCGAATGCCTATGGATTAGTTCGTTTACCCAAGATTCAGGTAGGGGTGTCAACAGGTCGGTTCTGGTTCGGTTCCTAAGGTGACCAGAACCGGAACAATCGGTTCCGGTTCTTATCGGTTTGGTTCCTTAATAGTTCCGGTTCTCAAAGTGATGGATTCGGAACCAGAATCGTTTATGTATTTATGTCGGTTCCAGTTCCGGTTCCTGATATATTGGGTCAAATCTTGAGAATATGACAATATTTACACTATATTTATTTATTGGTACCGGTTCTTATCGGTTCGGTTCCGATTCTTATCAGTTTCGGTTCCATATTAGGGTACCAAGAATCGGAACTGTTATTGTCGGTTCGGTTCTGGTTACTTTTTAATCGGTTCCAAAAAATGTGGGACTGGAACCGGTGTTTTCGGTTCCGGTTAAACGGGTAAAATTGACACCCTTAGATTCAGGGTGTGATAAAATAATTTTTAAAAATCACCCAATTCATCATAAATTCAAATAATTTTTTTTTGTAAATGTGTTTTAGCTGAAACTTCTATTTGATAGGATTTTTTAATTAACTTTTCAGAATTTAAGCAGATCGACATAAAAATTTCTAAAAAAATATAATTTTAATAACTCTTTACTCTCTATAAATATTCATTTTAAAGTATCTTTTGTGAATGCAATTTGCCCAAAAATATCATTTACTATTTTATTTTAACAATTTTTAACTCTCAACTTACCTTATTGGGTTTAATCGAAAGATGACAAAATTGGATTTATTGTCTTGTCTTGTTTTATTTTTTTGCTATTTTATTTTAAGGCCAAATTGAACAACTATAATTGTATTCTAATCTATCCAAAGAGTTATAGATCATCACACAATAAAATAGATAAAATTATGGCTGAAACACTGTATATGGGTCAGATTTTATATTTTTTTTAAACGTAAATGATAAAATAAATGTACCAAATCAATCAATTTGAGTTCAAAGCAGATCCATAAAGTAAAGATTCAATTTTATTACAATCATAAAACTTAAATGTAACATAACAAAAATAATTAAAAAGTTAAGCGTCTTCAATGAGTGCTTCAATATTCTTTGGTACACCGTCATTTAGTCTATCTTTTTTTTCATTCTCAAATAATCTAAAAAATATTATCAGTTGAATCGTGAGCTTATAAAATTCGAGTAAGAATAATCACTATATCATATTTACTACAATTTTATCAATCGATGGTTTATACGTAGAGTATAGGTAAGAACAAGAATACATAGTATTTTTAAAATAAACCATGATTTAAAACTCATATCTACATGCAAGCAATAACCCACGGTGGATCTTATTCTTCTTCTCACACTAGGAGTAATTCAATGAAGAACTCTTCTACAGGGGTTTAGGGCTTTGCACCCAAAGGCTCGGATTTTCTTACTTAATTATTTCTAACCATTGAGACCAATCTCACACTTTAAAAATATATACAATGCTACCAATCCAATATCCAACTATTCAATAGATCTCGAAAATTTTAATAATATATTAAGAATAACAAGATCAAGATAATCATGTCATAATTAATGATATATATATATATATATATATATATATATATATATATATATATATAAAGAATACAACCAAAATTAATTAATAGAAAAATTATAAAAAGTATACTTGTTTTTTTTGTAGATTAATTCTTAAATCGAAGATGTTGAAAGATAGAAGCTGTGGACACCTAAAGGATCTTATCGGTATAGACCAAGGTGGTGACGTTTCATTCTTTAGTTTCTTCAATAGTTCTACAAAATATTGATTAATTGAAAATGAATTTTCTTTCAAAAAATTTATGACAATAAATATCTATTAATTGATAATAATTTAAATCTCTACAAGATTTCATTTAATATAATAACTAAGGTTAATTTATTAATGTTAGGTCTTTTTCAGTTTTTGTTAGTTATTATATGTGAGGATTAAATTTCAAAAGATTTTCTATTTAATTATAGATCAAGTCTCTAGATATCATTATTTAATAGCTTGTCTCTATAGATTTCATTAATAGTAACCCGATGAAGCTAAATAGGAAAGGATCTCTATGATTTTCAAATTAATTATTTATAGATATTTTACATTCCAATTAGATTTAGAACTTTTAAGTTATTTAAAAATATTAAATAAGTCCATCACAAATTAAATATCATTATTTAACTATGAAAATATTTTTGTTATGAGTTGTTATAGCAATAATGTTAATAAACACTATATCAGGCTACATACACAAATTGGGGTATATAAACATGTGTACCTCATAATAACTATTTCTTATGAACAATAAAACATTATTATCATATAAATTTATACAATTAACCTTGATTAGAAATTATTAAAATTATTTTTGAATAAAACTTAGGGTATGTATTACATTTGTAACTAATGCTTTATATAGAATTTTACGAGTTTAATTTTTTATTATATTTTTTAGAAATCTAATTTCAAATAATCCTGACTTGTAATCATTGAGTTATGATTTTTACAATGGTAGGTCCCTAATTATATTGTTATTTTCTCATAAGGTGATTAAATCATAGTAAACTATAGCGTATGAGTGACTCTAATACGATTGTGCTATGAAGTAATTCTTGAGATTTGAATTTTTGTTGTGAACCATGAATGTTGACTTGATAGAGAGATGTGTACCATGTGTAATGATTGAAGTCACATAATCTAACTATATACTTGCGACAATTACTTTATGATATTTCGATAATTTTAGTCGTATATATTATATTTTTGTAAACTTTGTCATGAACTAAAATATTAGAATATCTATTTAGTTTGGAAAAAGCTGTCACGGTCCCTGGGTTCGAGCCCCTAAATAATAAGTAGTACACTTAGTTTATGAGTTGAAAGTCCTTAAAACAGAAGGATTGTGCAAAACAAAGTCCTTGGGTTCATGTATTTAAAAGAAATTGTTCATAGGCCTTTGCCCTTACATGGGTTATGAATCATAAAATCTATAAAATATAGGTCCATGTGCTCCTCGGACGGAAGATAACTAAACACCCTAATCATGTTAAATTATCAGAAAAGTCTAATCCTAGATGGTGTCAAAATAAGATTACTCATCGGTGCTATAGATGGGTCTAATATTTTGGTTCTATACCAAATTGAACTCTATGTATGCTCAAATATTCTGAGTTAATTGCATAAAATTGGCAAATTATTCCAAGTAGTCGGTGTTAATAATAAATTAGTATAATATATTCAATTATTATATATTCTATTATTGTTTCTCTTTTATTGCCTTTATTTAACTGAAACATCTATATAAAATATAAGATGTGACATATGTTATGTGTTCTTCCTGAGCTGATCATGCTTACCCCATTGTTGACCTTATCTTTTCAGGCGGCAACCTTCAATAGGGAGATTGATCGGTTTAGGAAATTTAGTTGATGCTCGTGGAACTTACTAGACTTACTTTCTTTATTATTAGTATTTTAAAATGTTAGTAGTCATTGAGGCACTTATGACGTTATTTGACTTCTATAATTTGCCACGTGTGGGTGGTTGTTGAGACATGGTTATTATGAATAAACATTTTTTTTCACTACTACTTCATCTGATGTATTTACGACTTGCGTCAACTTGGAGATTGAGTAAATCATCTTAGGAGCCCATTTTATGGGAAGCCCTATGTTATGCCCCGAGATTCGTGCTATCGGATATGGGGCGCGACATTTACAGTATTATTATATGGCAAGAAATATCAAATCGACATGATTATTTCCATCAAAACATAGTATATCACTTCAAATGGGATTGGGGTTGGGGTTGGATAGAGGATGCTGAAAGTAGGTTTTTTCCGCGTCGTTGGTTACGGAAACCCTAGAATCAACAAGATTTGTAATTTGTATCCGATTATCCTGCAAAATTGACAGATTTGTATAGGGATTTCGTGTCGGATGTCGATCCGCACTCGGGATTAGTAGGATTAGCGCGAATAAGAATCATAAATTGACGGAGCATGCTAAAGAACTCGATGGAAGGATGAGAGGGGTGGATCGAAGTTTAAAACATGATTTTTTTTGTATTTTAATTTCAGAGATCGATTCTTAATAAAATAGCTTAATAAACAAATAAAGTCAAAATTGTTATTCATAAAAAATTATCACGAACAAGCACTCATAAGAAAACTTATTTTATTGAATCCAAATAAACCGTTTACATTCACTAAAAAAAATAATTAAAACAAACCTAAAAAGCATGAAACATAGAGAGAGAAAACTAGAGAGAGAGAGAGAGTCTATAGAGGAGAGAGAGAATGTGAGAGAAAGGTCTAGAGAGAGAAAGTAAGCTAAGGAAAGGAAATAATTGAGACAAAATCTACTCACTTACCATTGGTTTGGTTGGTGAATGGACGGCGAAGTGGATAACGGCTGGACTGGCTCAAGGTATGCAAGGTTGCATAGTTGTGGGTTGGTCCAAAGAAGTCGTCAAATGCACCCTCTATTGATGAAGGAATTGAATCGTTGGGTGGCTGGAGATGGAGAGACGGGGGAAAAAAATGGAGTTGCAGATGGCCGGAGTTCTGCAACTCCGGCGAGAATAAAAGAGGAAGATGAAAAGAAGAAGGTGGAGAAGAAAAGGAAAAAATGGGGCTAAGGGTGAAGGGATCCGTGCGGGATTGATAGGGGGAGAGAATGGAAGAGATTGGAGGGGGATTAGGGTTCGAACGAACCCTTCTCCCTCCTCTTATAAAGCTCCCTATTTCCATTAATGGAAATAGGGTATTTTTTGAAAATATATATATATATATATATATATATATATATATATATATATATATATATATATATATATATATATATATATATATTTAAGTAAAAACCTACTTTTCTATGGGGAATCTCCCCAATTAGTGGACCCCCTATTTAATTAAAATTATTTTGAAATTCGCGGGGTCCACTAACTGGTCGGACAGCGGGTCGATGAAGATGGGCCCGGCTACTGGCCCGCATGGATTGATGATGTCTATCGTCTCACAAGATGATGTGACAGACAGTCTGATGGCAATCGGATGGATGGTGACTTGATTGGGACCCAGATTGGTAAATCGATGGATCTAGAGAGATCCAACGGTCCGATTGAAGATCCAACGGTCCGATTGAAGATCCAATGGTCAGAAAGCTAAGGGAGATGAGATAGAGCCGATGGGTAGGAGTTCTGGGGTTAGGTCAGTAGATTCGAGGATCGAGAGATGAAGAGAGAGAGAGAATAAGAAGAGATGAGAGAAAAAGTATCAAAAAAATGGAAAAAAGCACTAGCGGAGGGTCTGGAACCCTGGTCTTCACTGTGACCATCCTCACGCTTCTCCAGTAGAGTCGACTATCATTCTTTACTGACTCATGTGGCTTTAAACGCTTTGGTCCGTCTCTTGGTCATTGGCTCTCCTGCTCACTTCGTTATTTGGGCCGGCTTTTTGGTCCTCTGATTCAGCCCATATTTGGCCCATATCTTCTAGTCATAGCATGTGGGCTCTTTAAGCTTTGATAATGGGCTCTCATGATCGATTTGGGCCCACAAGTCTCGAGAATCGTCCCATCGGGGTTTCCTGCGACAGAAGAAGCGCGTAATGAGACTCTATCAGAATGACTTCATGTCTAGACTTTCGAAATGTGTTTAATGCATGCAAATATACCATTTCGTCCAGAAAAGTGTGTTCTACGCAACAAAAGAGACTCTTACGTAGAAAAGTAGATAAATAGAGTATTTTAACGTGGGAGAATGCAATAACGCTAACAGGATAATTGCTTAAAATAAGCACTTTTGAGCGAATATCAGATGCATACTATTGGAAGATGCTTCATCTCATTCCCTTTGATATATTTCTCATTGTTTGTGATTGATTTCTAGATTTATATTCATCTGCTAAATTGATTGATATCTCTATTCCTATGTAACTATATAATAAACGTTGATAAACCATCCAATTTGATTCTACTATTTCGACAAACTTTGATACAAGGTTAATAGGATACCAAGTATCCTATTCAAGATAGCACCAAAATAGATCACTTCAAATTCTTATTTTAGTTTAAATTCTTCTATTTCTTCTTTAGGTTTGTACCCTTTTTAAACTACAAATTTAAACTTCAGAAACTCCTACAAATTCTATATACAAGGATTCTAAACTAACTCAAATAATTATCCAAATCCCTTCCTATTATCTTAATCAAAGAATTAAATTTTGATTTTGGATTGGTTTCAACCAGATTGAAAATGAAATTATTAATTTCGACCAGTGTAGAAATAATATGATTTTTATGGAAATGATGGAAATATTGTAAAAATGAAGGAAACATTGAAGTCTTTGTTAAAATTTTAAGAAGTGGTAAAAGAAAAACATAAAAATACAATCATATCCATCAACTTATAATAAACAACCACATATAATAACAATGAATAGCTACCGTTCTATAAGATGTTGCCTATCAACTAAAAACAACTTTAATTTTACATGAAAATCACAATAATTATCAAATCAAGTCACATGAAATACACTACATTAATGTAAAATTTATGTCACACAGGAAATTCATAGCTACATAGACTTTTAACCCTTTTTTTTTAAGCTCCATCGTGTAATTATAATACTAGCCCCTACATACTGTTATAGTGCTTATTCTAGTAATCCTCTAAGAATAAGAATATACTATTACCATGAAAATTATATTAAAAAGGACAAATTATATAAATTACATGCCTAAATGATATAGACTATTAACTACTTTATTTACATATTATATATATTTTATATTATTTTTAATTTTAATAAAATAAAATATTAAAAAATGAAACTAATTAAAAATAAACAAAACCATCATATATGCATGCATTTGATGTATTATGATTTTCTTTGTTTTTTCAAAAAAAACTTTTTATATTTAATTAAAAGATTATTTTAATTTTTTTTTAGTTATTAAACATACTAACGATAAATAATTAATCATTATTAATTTATTTATATGAATGATTAAATGTTGTAAAATATGTCAAGTTTTCGTTGCCCCGTTAAACTTTAAATAAAAAGACAACTATATCCCCTTTGTTTTCTCAAATCTCCCCCACAGATAGTCCAAAATATATAGGATTGCCAACGGTATATGATATTCGCTCAAAAGTGCTTATTTTAAGCAATTATCCTTTTAGCGTTATTGCATTCTCCTACGTAAAATGCTCTATTTATCTACTTTTCTACGTAATAATCTCTTCTGTTGCGTAGAACACATTTTTCTGGACGAAATGATATATTTGCATGCATTAAACACATTTTCGGAAGTCTAGATATTAAGCCGTTCTGATAAAGTCTCATTACGCGCTTCTTGTCGCAGGAAACCCCGATGGGACAATTCTCGAGACTTGTGGGCCCAAATCGATCATGAAAACCCATTATCAAAGCTTAAAGAGCACACATGCTATGACTAGAAGATATGGGCCAAATATGGGCTGAATAAGAGGACCAAAAAGCCGGCCCAAAGAACGAAGAGAGTAGGAGAGCCAATGACCAAGAGACGGACCAAAGCGTTTAAAGTCACATAAGTCAGCAAAGAATGATAGTCGACTCTACTGGAGAAGCGTGAGGATGGTCACAGTGAAGACCAGGGTTCCAGACCCTCCGCCAGTGCTTTTCTCTCTATTTTCTGATACTTTCTCTCTCATCTCTCCTTATTCTCTCTCTCTTTTCATCTCTCGGTCCTCGAATCTACTGACCTAACCTCAGAACTCCTGCCCATCGGCTCTATCTCATCTCCCTTAGCTTTCTGACCGTTGAATTTTCCATCGGATCGTTAGATCTTCAATCGGACGGTTGGATCTCTCTAGATCCGTCGATCTACCAATCTGGGTCCCAATCAAGTCACCATCCATCCGATCGCCATCAGACTGTCTGTCACATCATCTTGTGAGACGATGGACATCATCAATCCATGTGGGCCAGTAGCCGGGCCCATCATCATCGACTCGCTGTCCGACCAGTTAGTGGACCCCGTGAATTTTAAAATAATTTTAATTAAATTTTAAAAAATGGGGGTCCACTAAATGGGGAGATTCCCCATAGAAAATTAATGTTTTACTTAAAAAAAAAAAATTTTCATATTTTTTATTTTCAAAAAATACCCTATTTCCATTAAAGGAAATAGGGAGCTTTAAAAGGAGAAGGAGAGGGGTTCGTTCGAACCCTAATCCCTCTCCCCTCTCCTCCTCTCCTTCCCCACGTTCTCCCCTTCGTTCTCTCCTTCTTTCCTCCTCTTCTTCTTCTTCTTCTTCTTCTTCTTCTTCTTCATCCCGGCCGGAGTTGCAGAACTCCGGCCGCCTCCTTCTTCTCTTCTTCTTCTGCTGTCTCGTCCTACTTCTCCTTCATCTAAAGCTTCCCCCCTCCGCCTGTGCGCAACAGAGCTTGCTGCCACGGGCAGCACCGCTTCTTGTTCACGTTTGCTTACCGGAGTTGCAGCCTGCAACTCCGGCCACCACGTCACGAACCGCCCTCCTCAGCCCACCTGCAACAGCGCCTCCACCATTGCCATCTTCATGCTTCATCCTCCATTGAAGAATGGCTGCTCCTTCGCCTGAAAATGAACCAGCAAGTTCGGTTGCTTCAACTTCCGACGATCTCTCACCTCCTCAACCGCGAGCTCCTCACGCACCACCACCTTGCAGCATATGCACCGCCTGCTGATTCCTCTCCTCTCCACCGCCTGATCTCGTCCTCCTCCTCTGATGCACCGTCACTGTCTTCTCTTCCCACTCACAGACTGTCCTTCCAACTCAAGAGGTAGATCTCCTCTTGGCCAGCCACCACGTGGTGCCTCAACTAGTGGGGTGTATCGCTTCCTACGTGTGCACCATTCAAGAAGACCACCCCGACTTCCATGCACCAAGGTCCTCCACCATAGATGCTCCTTGGACTCTCTCCTTGGCCGACGACCCAACCACTTCGAAAAAAAAGGGGTATCTTCAGCTCCATCATGTCCTAAACCACCTTCACCTAGACCGTGCGATCTAGGCCGATGCGATCTCTCCGGTAAGTGGTAAGTTTCTTCACTTTCTCTTTTCTTCCATCCTCTCTAGTTTCTTTCTCTAGCTCTCTCTCCCTAGTTTCTTCCATTTTTCTCTCTTTACTTTCTCTCTCTTCTCCTCTTTATCTTTTTCTTCCTTATTTTCTCTCTAATTTTTATTTCTCTCTCTAGGCCATCTATCTTCTCTCTCTACTTAATTTAGGTTTATTGTTTTATAGATTAATTATCTCATGTTTTAATTGTAAGTTACAGTTGAATTCAAGAAATAAAGTTTATTTTGATTCGAGTTTGACAAAATTCTATTATTTTATGTTCCTTATTGCTCTAATCTGATTAATCCCGAGTGCGGATCGATATCCGACACGAGCCACTGTGCAAAATTGCTCATTTTACAGGTTAAATATCTCGGATAAATTAAAAATGTGTTGAGATTAGGGTTTCCGTTACCAACGACGCGGAAAAATCCTACTTTCAGTATCCCTCCTACTGAATGAATATACGTTATTGCGATAGGTAGTTATCGAAATAAAATTTAATATTTCATTTCTATGGTATTGTTTAGACCACGGATGAGACCAAAATACTGAATTGTCAAATGATACCCTTCTACCAAATCAATTATCACCATATTAGTACTAAATAATCAAAATATTGATTGGGATTTCAGTAGACTCCTACCGAGTGGATATGTTTTATTGCGATTGGTGGTTACCGAAATGGCATTCAATATTTCGGTATTGAACTATCATTCGCATTCCAAAGAAGGGTAAAACTATTCAGTTTGATGAGGAGAGGATTCAAATGAGACTCCTAATTTTACTTAGGAAGAAAATCTTATTCATCAAGAAGCTGAAGCTGTAGGACAACTCCATTTGATGATATTCCAACAGATACAACTGTTCATTTCCTATAAGACTGTTCGGATCCTCTATTCTGTACTCCATTAAAGTACCCACTGAACTAGACTAAGGTATTCGAGAATGCTAAAAATGAGTGGGGGAGATTTGAAAATGGGGGACAGTTAGAGAAAACAACGAGGCAACGAAAATTGCTTGTAAAATGCTTGTATCTACTGTTAACTTATAGTATTTGTCAATTATAAAAAAAAGATTTATAGCATTTCCCTAATTTTTGTTATTATATATATATATATATATATATATATATATATATATATATATATATAACAAAACAGGACGGTTGTCCCCCCACATAAGTACCGACTCAGATCGACCCATATCAACAGTCAAATCTAAACACACTTAAATCTATCTTTCTCCCCCGCGTCCCTACTCCATATCTGCACCAAACCCTAAAAACCACTTCTCCCCCCTCTCTCCATTGGAAGATGCACACACGAAGAAGAAAACTCTATATTTTCTCCCGCCGTCTGCTACTCGCCTCCATGTTTGCCATCATTGAACCAGGTATGTTCGCCTACCCCTGATCTCGCCCTATTCTCCATTTTGGTGGTCACCATTTTGGTGTCCCATCTGCCATTTTTACGGAGCACCAATGACCTCTCTCCCTCTTTAACTTCTCATCTACCTTTGACTTCGCCGACAAAGTGAGGCTCAAATATTTAGATTTCGCCCAAGTCACAGCCCTTCACGATCTGGGTTTGCATGAAGAGGGTTTTACAAGCTTCATGATCTTGGTTTAGACGAAGAGGGTTTCAACCAGAAGAGGGTTGCAGAAGAACATCTTCACAATCTGGGTTTGGACGAAGAGGGTTTCACTCAACTGACTCTCATGTTTCTCTAGCTTGAGCTCCGCCTCATCCAACTCCACATTTCAACCACCAACGCTTGAATGTGAATGCTTTGATTTTATTCTAGCTTGCAACAGATTTGTTTTCGAGTTGGATTTTTTTAGTTTTTTTCTCACTTTTTATATATGGAGCTTAATGGATTTTTTAGTTCTATACTTCAATGGATTGGTTATTCGTTGAGTTTAATCATCCAGAGCTTATGATTTATGATCTATTAGGATCGGCAAAAGCGCTAAAAAAGTCTTAAAAGTTTTTTTTTTTGGTTAAAAAATGGTGATCCTTGAAGACTTATATTTGAAGTCTTTTATGAGCCGCCTTTATTTTTGGATGCTAACTGTGGTTTGAGAATCTCCACATTTATGGGTTGATGATTTGAGCCATGTGACACACTCTTATATACCAAAAATCAACTTGATTTGTGAGTTTTAACTGTTTAATTTTAGTCTTTTTCATGGGTTGATTTTCAATAGTGAATTCGCCCATCCCTTGCTGTATTGCATTGCATCCATATTTTTGTTGAGAATAAATATATTCCAATCACATTTTGCTTCTTCCAGAGCACCAATGATTTGACATTGTAGTGTATGTGTGGTTATTGATGAGGTTCGTTGATTCATTCCTAGCAAAGTTATCAACATACTGCTCGCAAAAATGAGCCAGCCTTTCATGGATACTTTGATGCAAAACCAGTAATAAGGTGGGGATAGGCTAGGTTCTCATCCATTTCAGGTTCATAAGGCATCCAGTAATAAGGTGGAGACGAGTAGCAATTGTAGGAGAAATGATGTTGTACAAGTTACACATTGATAATGTGAATACGGGCTGTTGAAATTTGACACCAGAACTTCAATGGGTTGTAGCCCAAAAGTCATATTGGTCAAATTATCTGAAACATTCGAGTAAGACCTTTGCCAAGGAAAATTGGTAGTTTGAGTCCAGAACTTGAATGGGTAACTTTGCCAAGGGAAATTGGTCCAAAATCAATGGGCGAAAATGCATTCATAGAACATGTCGGATCATCTGAACGGTGTAATTTTTTGTTGTCACCAATTTTTTAGATGGTCTGGGTGGATTACCATCTGCATTAATAACAAAGAGTACTTTCTCATCTTTATGAATGGAGTAACTTTTATGTAACGGGAGATGGAAAATGAAAATTCCACAACATGAATGTTTGGATGTGTGCATTTGTATGCCTGCATATGTATGTGTTGATTTGGAAGACCAACCTATATGGTCCATCACACCAGCCACTCATTGTTGTACGCTTTGAATGAATATTTTAGTTTTACTTATTAATTTTTTTTATGTTTCTTTGAAGATTTGGTGGATTTTCGATGAAATTCCGTCTGATTCGTGAAATTTCTATCTAATTTGCAAGTGTCTTTTCATATTTTGTTTGGTTTTTTTTGGATTTGTTGGTGTTCGGCTATAATTTGTTTAAGTTTAGGTTTTGGTTTCTCCAATTATTTAAGCATTTGGGTTGGAAATTAGGGTCTTCATTTTGTTGTTGTTGGGTTTTGGTGTTTGTTTGTTTTCTTGAGAAATGTTTGAATTTGTTAGGCTTTGATTGAACAGTTAACACTTCTAAATTCTTTATGCTTTTGATGTTTTGTAAATTGGGTTGGGCAGCTGTGGTGAGTTGGTAGGGTTTCTTCGATTGATCTTGAAATGCAGTAGATCTGTTTTTATTGCTGTTTTTGTTTTTGTTGGAATTATGATTTTAGAAATAAGGATATAATGTGCCCTGGGATCCATCTACTTTATGCAGGAGTTTGTTATATGTAATCAGTGCATGTTAGCTTTCCCAACTTCGGTAAAGTAGGTTCAGATAGAAATAGGAGAGAATTTGTGGGATTTATAGCAAAGAACCATACTTTTGATGTTATGATCATACATGTGTTATACACCCTGCTTTGACTAGGAAGCACGTGAATTGTGGACAATTTATTGGGGAGTGCCGTTGGCACGGGTAACAACTAGTATATATATATATATATATATGGGACAACATTTTTTACAACAAATTTGGCATCAAAAACTTGGTGCGGACCAATATATAAATTAGAAGTTTTGGAATGGGATGATTCTTGGCAAGGATGGTCTCTATGGTGAGGAGATCATCCTCACAAAAATTCAAATCATTCCGATATTCGTAGACCGGTTTACAAGTTGAAGAATTATAGACCGTCTATTTTTATCGTTAACTTGAAAACCACATTTGATTGGGTTAGAATTTTCAGAATGTGCTGATTTTTTTGTAGGGGTGATCTATATGGTGAGGAGATCATCTTAGCCAAAAATCAGCTATTGATTCATCTTCCGTGTGGGTACGCCCAAATTGTTGTAAAAAATATTGTATGAAATTGTTGTCCCCCGATCTTGACCATATATATATATATATATATATATATATGAGAGATGAATGATTTCTCTCCTACGAAGGTGCCAATAAGGTACTCTGTCGTATCCTATGGCCATGCATTATCGCACAGCTTCGAAAGAGAGAGATGAACATGAAGGATGTTACCTGGTTGGAAAGAGATCGATGATAAGGAAGGAGTTGTCATGGTCAATGTTATTAAACCCAGCCCGGTTGAATTGGTGACCGGGTTGGGTTGATCTCGACCCAGTAATCTTTGAAAAATTGTATATATTCTTGTAACTCGCTCAACCCAACTAGTTGAACCGGTGACCATGCTGACCGAGACACCGGGTTGAACCGATGACCCAGGGTGGTTGACCAAGGGGCGGGCAAAATATTCATGGGTCAGTGGGCTCCAAAGATTGGCCATGCGGCGAGTTGATCCAATCGACCTGACGGTTGAACTAGTGATTCAGTGAACTAGTCCAGTCACCAGTTCAATGACCGGTCCAGGTATGAAAACTTATTCATGATATCTGGCCTCGATGTAAAATAAAGTCGTGTGCAACTTCGAAAAATCAACTGATCGACTTTAATTTGGTGTGTTGGATTTTCTATTTTATTTTTTGAAAGTTTCTTCTTAGTTGGGGTTTTTCTTTCCTAGAACGAACCAAACGAGCATTTCAAAATTTTGCAGAAAAACATATGCCCCGAATTCATATTTTCCGTGAAGCAAAGACAACTCAAGGGAATGCCTGCCCCACAAAAGACAAGAAAAAATCTATATTTTAATTAAGGTGCGGTTTTCAACGCAAA
Organism: Euptelea pleiosperma; assembly: GCA_035048495.1. NCBI lineage: Eukaryota > Viridiplantae > Streptophyta > Magnoliopsida > Ranunculales > Eupteleaceae > Euptelea > Euptelea pleiosperma. The sequence goes on from CM068547.1 coordinate 8,231,445, forward strand.
ATTCTTGTTTTTGCGGGGTTGCATTTAAGCAGTTCCATCAATAATTGAACTGAAGGTGCTCTTTAGTGAGTAAGACTCTGATGACAGGGTCCTGTAGTCAAGGCCGATGACAGGGTGCAATAGAAACCACATGGCATACTCTTAGAGGACTCTGACCGTCTGACCGTATGGATGTTTTTCCAATCCCTATATGGACTTACAAACAAAAAATCAGATTGATTTGTAACTTCAAACCTTTGGATCTTTGTACCTCAAATAATGGTCAATAATGCTCAAATTTCCCACGGTTAAAATCAACCCATTAAAATAATTCCAATCCAACGCCTAGAAATCACTAATGGGCTGATTTTAGGTTTGTAGGTCCACCTAATGATTGGCCAAACATCCATACGGTCGGAGTCCTATAAGAGTGTTCCACGTAGCTCGTATTGTGCCTTGTCATCGTCAAAGTTTATTTCCTCTTTTTTAGTGGTCACTCTTGTCATCTCTCAAGTCTCAATAACTGAAGCGTTTTCCGGCGGGGGCAGCAACCATGGGAGTGAATCCGAGGTGGTGTTTGTGGACAAATCTACTATGCAACGGTTTCCATACTTCAAAGTATGGAAACAACGTATCCACCCTTGAATGCTCCTTGAAAAATGTGTTTTTTAATTTATAAAATATATTTTTTTTAAAACATCGAAATAACACACATTTTCCAAGGGACATCCAACCGTACTGACACGTATGCAAGCAGTTGATACTAAGCGAGTGAGCCCGGTGTTTGTCGTGATTAATGAAGGTGTGGCGTCAAGAGGAATGGACACTCGGCTTGCGAAGCAGAAGATAGAAGTTCGGCTTGCTAGTGATGATTGGCGATGGTAGCAACGATCAATCGCAATCGACGGTGGTGGTTGTGTTAGTAGACGTGAGCTGTAACGATGGGCTTGCTGCAGATCAGTTTGGGAAAATATGGATGGTGATGAACGGTGGTCGATGCGGACAGTTATTGGAGATGGCAATCGAATGGTTGAATTTAGATACTGGGACCCACCACAGCCCAATATAAATACTGGGACCTGCGGAGGAGTAAACCTTCGATGACACCGCAGTCAGCGACGTGGCAGACTGCAGCCAATATAAGCCACATGTCACATTCTTAAGTGGACCCCGACCGTATGGAATCTATGGATGTTTGTCCAATTACTAGGTGGACCTACAAACCTAAAAATCAGCCATATCGGTGATTTATAACCGTTGGATTGAAGTTATTTTCATGGGTTTATTTTAACCGTAGAAAAATTTGAGGATTATTTGGGTACAAAGATCCAAAGGTTTTAAATCACTAATCAGGCTGATTTTTGGTTTGGAGGTCCACCTAGTGATTGGACATAGATCCATACGGTCAGTGTCCTCTTAAGAATGTGACACGTGGATTATATTGGCTGCAGTCAGCTGGTGTCATCGAAGGTTTGCAGCAAAAAGGTTTGTTGCATGAAAATAGAAAATCCATTAAAGTTGCAGGTGGCGCAGCCGAAACGCCCGATTTTCTCCAATAAATATAAAAATAAAATCAATCGAAACCAAATTCTGCAACTCTCTAGTCTCTGTTTCTCTCCCCATCTCTCAAATCTTCCTCTGTTCTTCAAGAAAAAAATGGTTGTCCCTACCATCCTCTCCAAATCTTGTTCCTCCATTTCAAGAGCAACTGCAGCATCTCTCCTCCACCGATTAAGATGGATGAGCAACGTCCCAGAGAACACCGTCTACGGTGGTCCAAAGCCTCAGAGCCCTAACCACCGGGTCACCCTGACCCACCTGAAGCAGAAACACCGAAAGGGAGAACCTATAACGATGGTGACTGCCTACGACTACCCCTCCGCCGTCCACCTCAACGAAGCTGGCATCGACGTCTGCCTCGTCGGCGACTCTGCCTCCATGGTCGTCCACGGACACGATACCACCCTCCCCATCTCTCTCGACGAGATGCTCGTCCACTGCCGTGCCGTCGCTCGCGGCGCCAATCGTCCCCTCCTCGTCGGCGACCTCCCCTTCGGCACCTACGAGTCCAGCCATCATCAGGTAATAATTAATTTAAATAAACTAAAGGATCTGTTTGGAAATCACATGTTTTCAGGGTCTAGCCCAGTTCAGAAATGGAAGAACTGCTTCAATGTTGCAACTAATTTTCAATAAACCAAAAATGGTCCTGTTTTAAAGGCAAAATCTATAAAATGGGGTTCCAAAACGTGGGCTCCAAATGGTTACCAAACACAAGCCAGATGGAGTGGACCTGGACTGACCATAGCTGGCCTTATTTTTTTGGTTTCCAAACAGGCCCAAAACAAAACAACAGAACAAACCAGAACAGCAAGACTCTCATTGATGTTTAAGAAATTGGTGGAGTTGTTCAGGTGATCTCGTGATGATGGCAGGCAGTTGACACGGCTGTTAGGGTGCTGAAGGAAGGGGGCATGGATGCAATTAAATTGGAAGGAGGGGCTCCTTCTAGGATTACGGCCGCGAAAGCTATTGTCGAAGCCGGAATTGCGGTTATGGGGCATGTTGGGCTTACCCCTCAGGCTATTAGTGTTCTTGGGGGATTTAGGCCTCAAGGGAAGAATGTTGCTAGTGCCGTCAAGGTGTTTGTCTCTACTTTTTATACGGCTATATTTGTTACTGTTTCAAACTTTTAATTCTAAGCTGGTAAATCAATGCAGGTTGTGGAGACAGCGATTGCTTTGCAGGAGGCGGGATGCTTTGCAGTTGTGCTGGAATGTGTGCCTGCACCTATAGCTGCGGCTGCGACTTCTGCTCTTCGAATCCCGACAATTGGAATTGGGGCTGGTCCGTTCTGCAGCGGGCAGGTTAGTTCATTCTCTAGATTTTCCTAGTTGCTGACTACTACCCATCAAAAAGAAGTCAATCTATTCTTTATTTTGTGACCCCATAAATAGTTGGATGAGTCATGAGAGAGCTATTGTCACTACCAGGTTTGGACTTCACATTTCTTGCATTTGTGTATATAATAGTCTATGGGTAAAAGACTTCTCCAAATAATGAATGGTTGAAAATTTATTAAAAGATTGAATACCATGTTCAAAGCAAATAATACAATGCAAGTTCCCTGTTAGGGAGAATAGAGATGTGGAAAACTAAGATTGGAGTCTCGAAAATCAATAATACAATGTCCCAGAAGAGGAGAGTGTAGTGACTTGTTCATCTTGAAACTATTTCTCAACTTGGGAAACATATGACCTTTTACTTGACTTAAGGTAAGAATAGAGTCAGGAGTGGGCATACCATATATGATAAAAGAAATAGAAGGAAATACGTGGTGGCGCTATTGAGAAGGACCTTAAGGGATATGAAGACTCGGAATTCTTCCTGGAGTGGAGGCATGAGTGCGGGAATCCAAAACATGTTTGACACGATAATTAGGATTGTTGGTGTTAACATTTAATGAGGAGCCTAGCCGTTAGTTTATGTTAGATTGTTAGTATAAGTTGAGAATATTATATGTTGTAAATTTGCGATAGCTTTATGTAGCATTTAGTGGTAGAAGTTTTTGGTTTTGTAGGGACCATCCTTTATTATGTAATAATCGTGACCGCCTTACTAATTGAGTCTCTGATTCCTGGTCTTTCTCAACCATTACATGCCTTTGTATCTAAAGTTTCTCACATCTCTATGGTATCAAAGCATGATGGGAAGACATGCGTTTCTTTATTTGGTTTTGAATTTGTATGATCTTGCCTTTCTTTAGAAAGCAACACCACGCAACACTGCCTCAGAACTGAAGGGCCAATCCACTGAACTCTTTAATATGAGCAAGTTCATAAACCAGCCATCAGTATCTTCATGTAGAGCATCCATGCTAGCAGCTAATATGTAAATACACTTTAGAAGCATCATCTCCTATAAAAATATTGAACTAAGTTTTAGGGGAAGTCATCTCTATATAATGTAGGTAGCATCTGGTGGCGCTAGGTGCTCAAGTGGATTGTAATTGATTAAAGACGGTGCTTTTATTCAAGCTTTCTGAGGCCTACTGACAACTCCTTTTCTATCAGTATCTTCATATTATTGTTGATGAAGCAAAAAAAGCTCAATTCGTTATACCTTCAAAAAGGCCTTACACAACTTGGTCATTATCAACAAATGATTGAACTATAATCAGAATTATTGCCTTAACACAACTTGTTCATTATCAACAAATGAGTCAATTGTGAGATTATTCTCCTCTGGTAACTTTTGCCAAACGCTTTGACATGTTATAAACCTACTTCACGGTTTTTCAAGGTACGCTGTCTTCTTGAGATACAAAGTCTGCATCTTGTATAAAGTGGAATGTTCAGTGCACCAAGACAGGATTTTTCACATAAGTTCTTTTGTTTGAAATTGGCATTTTTCACCTGAGGCATTCCCAATTTTTCTAGCGAGGAGGACCTCATACCGGTCCAATTCTCTTATCTGAGGATCCCATCCTATCCAAGGTCCTCTCCAGTCCAAGATCTCCCGAGGCTCTTCCATCTATTTGAGGTCTCTCTTGTCCGAGCCGTCCTAACCATCTGAGAATTTCTATCCAAGACAAGGATTTAAATTTTAGTTTTGCTCCAAGTTAAAACAGAAATCGAATTTGAAATTCTTGTGGAACTTTAGGGGAAAGAAAGCTTTTAAAAGAAACAATAGTTTCTCTCAATTTCTAAAAGAAAGAGAAGATGGCCGCACCCTATTCCCTATATGTTCTCTCTGTGTGTATTCGTGTGTGGCGGCGAACTATCCAGATTACTTATACTATCATTTCAGTTTCGCCTGAAATCAATATTTTCTGACTTCTGGTGAAATTTAAAACCTTGATCCTGGAGCTCCTCTATTTGAGCCAAGATTATTCGGGATCCAACTTTTGAAAACCTTCCCCTCTGAGCTTGATCTCTCTGAGGTCTCACCCTCAGACACGGAAAAGCTATTCGAGGATCCAACTCTTGGACACACCCTCTCTAACTCGAGTATTGAAGTATAGTAGGCCCCACCTCGGTTACCATCGGAAAGCATACCCTCTTTTTTCATGACAGGCACGTGAATTAGGGTATTTTTGGCAAATTACCCTACTCTCCTCATGGATGGTTAGGATTTCACTATAAATAGAAAGAAATGAACCGATTTGAAATCAATTCTTTATTTCTCATTGTTCCAAGTTTTGGAGACCAAGCAGCTTTCAGCTTTTGTTCTCCATTTAGAGTTTATCCTTCGTCATCCGTGAAGTAGATCAATGCTTTGGCCACATACAACCTTCTTACCGCAATCATTTTCACAAGGGCCACCGTCCATCTTATCTGCTGTGATGATACACATGGATACACCTCTTGGTTTGTCTGAGTTTGTCAATTGAAGCAATCGTGCCACATTTTCTATGGTGTGATTTCTGCACGATACCTGAGCTCCCACACCCGGATGAGTCTCTGTTTGATCTTTCCTTTATTTCCATCTTACATTGTTTTTCAGTCCGCTGAACTTATGGTATTTGATTGATTGGATATTTGTGTTCATTGTTGTAGTTGAGAATTATTTCTTGTAATGTGATCAGCAAGCTACCTTTGGTTCTATTGTTTCTTTGAGTTTCGCCCCCTGTACCAAAGTGGGAAATAATAGAAAACGGATTCATCCATATATATTGCTTTTTGAAGTGTGCTTTGTTTTTTCTTCACAGTTCTGTTCCTTGTTTTTGAACTGTCTGCATCACTTTCTGAGATCTAATTTAGGGGAAAAAGACCAGAAGATGCACAAAATAATCAAGCTCTTCTAATCATAATGTTCAAAAGTACGTGTGTTATGCTTGTAAATCGAGTGCACGATCCGCCTAAGAAATTTAGTTGGATATTGTTAACATCCCAAATTACCATTCCCATTCTGTATCCCCAATATGCCGTTTAGAATTGAAGATTACATATTCTTTTTAGTTTGTTTGAATGCATTACCAAATGAAGACAGAAAAGCTCTTTCTGTATTCCTTTTCGTTATCTCAATTTACATTATAAAGACCGTCTGATCTTGTACTAGGAAGGGTATTATTGGTAGGGGCTGTCTCCTGTTATATCTGTGTTGATAACTGGAAAATGCGTACCTGTCTAAGCTGCTACACTTGGCTCTTTCCTTGTCTATGGAAAAACACAGATAGCTGAACTTTTATGGGCAGAAGATTAACTCTGTTTCATTTGCATGGGACCTAAATGTTGATGCAGGTGCTAGTTTACCATGATCTATTGGGAATGCTGCAACACCCACATCATGCCAAGGTTATTACAAGAATTGCCCCTCTGGTTTAGTCCCTCTTCTCATATATTTCCAGAAAAAGTTTTACTCAAAAGGTCCACTCAACCATTTGCAGGTTACCCCGAAGTTCTGTAAGCAGTATGGGCAGGTGGGTGATGCCATCAACAAGGCTCTTTTGGAATACAAGGAAGAGGTGACAAACAAATTGTTCCCAGGTCCTGCTCACACACCATACAAAATCGGTGCTTCTGATGTTAATGCATTCTTGAGCGAGTTACAGAAGATGGGGTTGACCGAGGCGGCTTCTGCAGCAGCAGTGGCGGCCGAGAAGGCTGAAACAGCCAAGGCACCGGGGGTAGGGAACTCAACAGACTGATGGAACATCGGTTGTTTTCAACAGCGACAAAATTTTCCAGTTTTCCTTTTCCCTATTTTCATAAAGGAGCGTGCATTGTGAACTGCATTATTTAGAGTAAGATGAATGATATCGCGTCAGCAGTTTTGGCAACTATTTTTTTTTGTTTGTTATCTTTTAATTGAATTTACATAACATGATTAAACTAGAATGCTATAAATTTTCATGATGCTCAAGAAATATTATAAACACACTTAAAAATTGTGATATTAGGCCATTAACAGTGCTAAATTTCACAGAAAAAGGGTGCATTTCGTATGTTTGGGAGGTTCTCTTGGAAGGAAGGGAGCATGCTACAAAGGTTTATTGTGAAGGGACAAGAATTTCTTCATCTGCTTTCAGTCTGACGACTCAGGCCCAATTAGAAGTCTCAAAAGATACAATGAGAGAGCACTCTGACTTGCAAGTTAAGAGCACGATGCGGCAAATAAAACTTGCTCTGTTCTGAATCTTTAACAACGCAACTGTGTCTGAAAAGCCAACATCATCTCCTTCAATAATATTAGGGCGTGTTTGACTGCACAGAAAATTTTCCCGAGAAAATATATCTGGGAAATGCCTTAAATGGCTGATTGATTGCAACAGAGAACACATATTTCAATCATGTGAGAAAATAAAGGGGCATTTTCAGGTGGAAATGAATTCTCACCCATCTGGATGGGAAATGAATTCCAGGCTTAGTTGGAAAAATTATCCAGATTTAAATGGCTTGCTAGGGAAAATAATACAAATTTAAAATGGCTATTTAACAAGAGACATTTGTTTTTTCCCAAGGAAAATACAATTTTCCCACTTGGCATTCAAACACGCCTTTACTTTTCTTTCATGGAAACGAGTACAACAGGTTTCTAATCAAACAAGCAAAGCTGCTTCAGTTTCTGAGACACCCAAGAACTACGAGATTTAGATTTAATCATGCGTCGGCTTTAGTATAGTTACATAGATTTAATCTAACTAAATAATCAATAAAGTATGTAAACAAATAATAAAACAATCAATAAAAAGAAAAAAAAAAAATGAAATAACCAAACCTGATTCGTTTCCCACTCGTGAAATAATCAAACCTAAGGTAAAAAAATAATAAAGTTTAATTAGATAAATAAAATTAACATTTTTTATATCTTTAAAAATATTATTTATATAATTATGATATATTTTTCCTGTACCATCTAGGAAATCTGCTATATCTGTGTTACCCCTGTGTTTTCATTCTTTTGATCTTGCCCTAGCATTGTGTTTTGGCTGTCATTGACCGAGTTAGAAATATTAACCCCGTCATCCAAAATTTAAAGGGCTAATTGGACTAACAATAATCTTCATTTTTTGGGTAACAGGGTTCATGTTTCTAACTTGGTGAATGACGGTCAAAACACAACAAAGTGGGCAAGACTAATGATGTTTTATGGAGTGGAATATTGGGCAATCAAGAACCATATTCGTAAAATGAGTATTGTCAAGATGAGGATGTTGAGATGGATGTGCGGTAAGAGTTAGTGTTTGAAAACTCGAAAACTCAACTCGACTCAAAAGTTTACCAAGTTGAGTTAACCGAAGACTCGAAGACTCGAAAACTCGACTCGAGTAATATGTTAATATTATATACATATATTAATATTAATAGATATAAATATCATATTTAAAAAAATTTATAAGTAGATCGAATTTATAAATCGGTTGAATTTGAGTTGACTCGGCGAGTTTTCGAGAAACTTGTCTGGTCAAATCATAACTCATTATAAAACGACACACACAGTGTTGTTTTTTTTCCAAACAAATGACACATTGAGTGCTTCATATATTATATCGGTTTTATGTCAAGTCAACTCAAAATTCAGCCGAGTCGAGTGAAATTAATCGAGTTTTGAGTTGACTCGCTGAGTTTTAAAATACCATAAGACAGAGACAAAATTTCGTGAAATATAAGAGTAACCCCCAATAAGTAATAGAATAAGGGAAAGTCAATTGAGAAGATTTGGTCATGAACAACAAAGACCAAATAGCTTAAGTGAGAAGGAATGTGCAAGTTGAAGGGCCTAAAAAGGCTAAGGGAATGTCAAAACTGACTTAGAATGAGTTTTTGAGAGAACATTTAAGAAACTTGTCTTAATGAAAGAGATGGCTTTAGATAGGATTGAATTGAAAGAACATTATTTGTACAGCCGACCCCATTATGTTGGGAAAAAGGTTACAATAATAATGATGATGACGATAGAATTCAATACATGCACCACTCCATGAAATTATCATCTTGCAATATTAAATCCAAATGTTATTTCTTTCCTGATAAATGATGATTTAGTAGAAGAATGTGGGTTGGAAGGGGAAATGTATTTCAAGATCAAAACGGAATGTAGATGGTATGTACTGTAGGAAAAATTACCTCCAAGGACATAAGTTTAAACTTACGGCCCAAAGCAACCACCTCTTCATTATTGGGTCCAAAAAGGGCTATCTTTCTAGAAATATGGACTTAAAACTCCAATCAGCCTATTTTCAGCAATTTCTAAAAATTTATTCCTACTTTACCCTTATAGGTAGCTTTTTTTTATTAGGGTAATTTGGTACTACCCCCTACTTTTGCAAAAGTAATTGGTAATACATCGGGATGTGAGCAAAGCCGATCATAGCCCACAATATGAGCCACGTGTCACTCTTAGTGGACACTGACCATATAGATGTTTGGCCAATGACTAGGTGGATCTACAAACCAAAAATAAACTTGATCGGTGATTTCTAAACGTTGTATTGAAGTCATTTTCATGGGTTGATTTTCACCGTAGGAATTTGAGCATTATTGAGTGGTATGTGGGTACGAAGATCCAAAGGTTGTAAATCATTAATCAGGCTGATTTTTTGCTTGCAGTCTTTTCTTATTTAATTTCTTTAGTTACTTTCCTTTTCCTTTTTCTTTTTTGTTTTTTATTAAAACCCACTAAGCTTGCATAGAGTCTCTACGAGGGTAATGTAGGAATACATTTTTAAAAGTTGCTCAAAATAGGTTGATTAGGGTTTTAAGCCCATGTTTCTAAAAAGGCAGCTCTTTTTGGTTTGGACCCAATAATGAAGAGGTGTTTGCCTTGGGCCGTAAGTTTAAACTTATGTCCCTGGAGGTAATTTTCCCTGTTGTATTTCACTTTCAGTGCAGGAAAGAAGAATTAAGAAAAGATTAACTGTACATTCCTTATAATAAAAAGTTCAGCTCAACGTCATTCAGTAAATGGTTCAAGCTTTTGTTCATAAATGAAGCTTTCTTGTGCAATTCACCAAACAGACCTAATGTATGAGCTCAACAAACATTAACAACAGAAGAATAAGAAAAAGATGCCCGGATTCAACTTCCAAACTTTTTGTTTCTTGAAGATAAATCCTAAGCAAGTGCTAGGAGCTGGTTACTCCTTTAACTGGGACTCGCCAGAAGTGAGAGCTGGCCCATCCTTCTTTGGGCCGGAAGTGATCGCCTCCAATGTCTTGTAAAACTCCTCTGGCAGTGGACCTGGTCGGTGCTGAGGGATATGCTTAGGAATAGGAGCATCATTCTCAATAACCTCACATTCGTAGCCTTCGGGAACACCCCAGGGGTCCCGCTCTGCAGTCCAAAAAAACAAAGCACACATATTAGCAACATAAAATTGCATCTCTTTACACATTCAATGAGAGAGGAACAGATCACATAGCTCTATTGCTCAGGAGGACAGATTCAATTGAAGGCAGGCAAAGAGAAGGGTGTAGGAAATGGCTTCAACAACATTAGTGACTAGAGTTACAAAAAACAAGCTGGTCAGTAATAACACAAGTAACAACATGAACAGCAAAATATTGCCATGGTTTAGCCTGAACAACAAATAATAGGAGGTTCTGTTACTGCCAATTGTAAGTTTTTATGTTCAATTTGATTATATGGAAATTGATAGTTTGAGCATCAATATTGCTGGCACATTAACATCATTAGTTTATTTTGGAGCAACGGAAGCTTGGGTTTGTGTTTCAGTGTAGGGCAAGAAAAGGAGTGCACAAGACTTAAAAAAATGCATCTCTTATTTATGATGGCTCATTGGGCAATAGTACATGGAGTACTTGAGATTGATGCAAGGAACATGCCACAGTTAAGCACTACTCCAAGGCCCTGAGGAGAGCTGTACAGAGATGTTAAGTTCCCTGTTAATATGGGACATTTCAAATTGCCATGTGTTCGTGGTTCCTTAAAAATATATTCCAACCCATAACCAAATGAGAGAACTTTCCTCCCTTCTGCTCTATTGAAAGTTTAGACACAACATAGAGAAAAGTATATCTGACTAACATCAGTAAGAATCCTGGTCACCTTGAGATACCACAGATGTCAACAACCCCAACTCAAACACATCGAATAAATTCATCCAAGAAGTTCTCCAGCCCCCTTGACCCACCGACCCATCCATACACATGCAAGAATGCAGAGTATAAATCAGAGGACGGACTACCATCTCACCAATTATATAGACATAGTGAGGACAGGTATTGAATGAGAAAAACAGCCCTAATTTTTTATTTTTTGATAAGTGAAACTATCATTAAGGAGGCAAAATAGCCTAAACGGGATACAAAACCAGCCTAAAAGGTCGAGATGACCTTAAAAGGGGCTCTTCATGACCTTAAAAGGGGCTCTCCAGAATGGCCCACCCTAGGAAAGGGGAACTAGCTAACCACCTTCCTTAGTACAAATAGAATCCCGCCGAAAAACAAAATCCTCGAAGAAAAGGCCTCTACATTGCTCAAAAGCCTTAGACCATATAAACATTAGACCTTTAATATGAAGGACTAATCCAGTCGTCCCTTCCTCCTTGTCGTTGAAGATTCTTTGGTTTCTCCCCTTCCATAGACTCCAACACACTGCAAAGGGGAGCATCTTCCACAACACCTTGCCTCTAGATGAGAAGGCTGACACCTACCAACTGGAAGCCACCTCAATCACAGATTTCGCCATAACTCAAGCTATCCCGAAATCTACAAAGAAATGGGACCAAACCTCTCTCGCCAAATCACAGTGATCATCCTCCTAGAAATCAAATGATCCACCATGAGAATCTTGTCAAGGGATGCCACCCACATGAAGAAAACTACTTTGGACGGCAGTTTATTTCCCCCTATAAATTTAGCTGGAAACGTTATGCTTTGTTGTCCCTCCAGAACCAGATAGAACGAACGAACCATAAATTTGGCATCTTTGGACCAACTCTATAGTCGCTTGTCTTGATTCTGCTGACAGAGATTTTGCTGAAGTAGACGAGCTAAGAGACTACCTATCGATTCCATTTCCCAATCATTACAGCCTCTTATAATCCCCAGGTTCCACGACACATCTCCATCTTCCCATCTCGTGCAGGCCTGAATCGAACTCTCCTTCATATTGGAAATGGAGTAAAGAGCCCTAAATCCCTCCATTCACTTAGTATTTGCTTTCATTTTGCATCACATTCTCACTAAGAATGAAATTTGGTGCTGCGAAATTAGTTATCATAAAATAGTGCACAACCATTATTAAAAGGCATTTGCCTATGTGTAGGCAATGGAGCTCCTAAGCTAATCATGTGAGATGACTGCCAGACTTGTTTAGATAATCACCTAGGCACTTGACAGACACGGGTAAGCACCTAGAATGTTAATTTTGAATCTTTGTTATTTCAATACATTATGCAGGACCACTAGACTTAACTAACAAAACTGATCGAGAGGTGCACAAACTCATGGATTAAGCAAATCGATGAAAACCTCCCACCGACCAGGCCAATATCGTTATGTGACTTATACCAAGGACCAGGTCAATCCATTATTTGGAAACCACGGACCATCAATCCATGTCTGGGTTGTAATCTATGTAATGAGGATACTGATGTGAGTGTCGGTTTCACGGATATGAGGTGTCTGAGACGGCAGCCTAAAAAAATCCGATACGGAGACACGACTGTACATATATATTAAACTAATATTTTAATTTTTATTATTAAAATTATTAATAAAATAATAAAAAGGCAGAAAATATTTATTAGCTTATTTATTTGATAGATGACTTTGTTTGTATGACATGTGCCAAATTTTCAATTAATGAATTAAATAATTTAAATTTCTAATTCTTCAAGAGTTAGTGAGTCTCAATTACAAATTTAGAAATTACAACATATTTGTCAATAATACACTAGTATGTAAGGGTACTAGCAAAATACTATTAGATTGAAGTTATTGAACTCATACTCTAGCAATCGTAGGCATTATACAAGTACTAATTTTTTTTGCAAACTTTAATTTTCATCAAAGATTCACATTACATGGTTCAAAGTATACGGAATCATTTCGGTATCATTCATGGGCCATACCAAAACATATCAAAAGTATCGTTCGGTTTTGGATGAAACTTCGTGAAACCGAAATGAAATGTTAGTGCAAATTTACATATAAGATGAAGTATCCATTCGAAACATATGTAGTTTCTTCCTATAGCGAAATTGAAACGAAACGTTTTGGTTTCGGCCAAAACTTTGAACCATGGTTGATAAATAAAAGCTTAAACTTTAAATCAATGTGGTTTATGTTACTAACCATGCGATATGAACACTGCTCTTAACTCATAATACTTTGAGTCCCTGAGTTTGTTGGAGATCTTTGGACAGTCTTAGAAATCTGCAAAAGAAACATAGACAAGAGTGCATTAAGACTTATTATATATAAGGAAATGCAAATCAATATAGTAATATACTAAGTTTGACCACAAACAAAGATGCATAGCCCTTTAAACATTTAAATTCTTAGGAGTCTAAGAACGAATAAAAAGGTCAAAAAAGAGTGTCAATCATCTTGATCTGAAAGTACAATTCAATAAGATTTATAGTTAGAGCCAAAAGAAAGATATGCAATATATTTGAAAACTTTCAATATATAAATAATAAACAAACAAACAATAAAGCAAATGATAGTCTAATTAAAAGTAAATAACATACCTCAAAATGCCAAAATTTCAAAAAGAACAAGAGAGAGGCACTCAATGATTTGTCATCTCCTCATATGTAAGAGGATTAATGAGATCTAAGTTAGCAATTTTTAACTCTGAAGAGCCTTCCATATTTGTTTCACCAATGAGTACATCCCAATATTTGGAAGGACTTGACATGTAACTTTCTTCAACACTTGATAATAGTCGAAGATTGTCATAAACATAAACCAAATCCTCAGCACGTTGTGGTTGCAACATGTTATGCTTCACATTTTGAATCAATAGTAAATTGACCAGTTTCATTCGCAATAAGAAGAAGAGCATGGTTGATTCAACAACCTTCATTAAAAGTAAAAATAAATAGATTATTATGTTATATTTAAAAGATAAGATATTATTAATACTAAAATATAAAACTTAAAAGGAAATTATACCTATCTGAAAATGAAGCAAGCACAGGAGTGTTTGCTCCATAATTGTTCAAAGATGCTGATGCATTTGATGTATATCTTTCTCTTTGAGACTCCCAATTAGCAAAGTTCCCAGTAGAACCAGAAAAGTTTTCAAATTATTATTTCTCTTTTTCGATATAAGAAACATTCACTTAAAGCAATTGTTGCGACCAATTGATATTTATTTATCTCGATGGAGTGACACATGACGCAACCTATTTCCTTATTCAAGCCATTGATCACTATAAAATTTTGGATTGAGTGGGCAAGGCAAATAAGAAGATTGTTGTTTTTATTCCATCTGTTAACAAGTATATCATGAACTTCAATATGAAAAGATGTATTAGTTGCAACATCTTTTCTTTTATGTCTAAAAATCATCAATCATAGCATCCCACATGTCATACACAAGATGGAGTGTTGGGATATCCATGTCGCATGTCTATGATCGGCTTTGTGAACTCAACCAATAATCACATTTTCCCACCAACTATCATCAATAATCATATTTTTAATTAATTGGGTCATGTTGTTGTCGTCTTTATAGAACTTCCAATCTTCATTCACCCATGGACAATAAATAAGACTACTTCATTTAATCGATGCAACATGATTATATTTGAAACAAAACGAATTTCTGCAATGCTCAATAGCTTTAAAATGAATACTTATTGTTTATTGTCAAGGTATGAGAATGCTTTGCAGTAAAATTCTTCACCATTCGTGATTTACCAATTAGATCTTTTATCCAACTATATTCTTGAAATCTAGATGCATTTCTTTGACTGGAGTGACAAATTCCTTAACGCGAAATTCAGTGTATATACTACACATGGAGTCCAAAAAATATGTTTGTACAAGCTCTCAACTATCAATATAGATGACTTATAAACAAGTGCATTATATATAATAACTTGCATTACATTTGATGGCCTAATTTCTTTAATCGTGTACAAAAATAAATGGGACATATTTGCATCGTTAAAATTGTCCGAAGTATCGATAACTTTCAAAAATATAAGACCACTCTAGAAGTTCCCATAAAATTTATCAATGGCCTACTATTGTAGTCGAACCATCCATCACTCAGAATCGAACTACCGGTTCTTTTCTAACTACTTTTGATTAACGACAAAAGTTGTTCCACATTTTTTTTCTTAGCATCAAGCAACATTGTCCTCATTCGATCTATACTAGGTGGTATATACCATTTAAGTGAGTTATTAGCGGCAAACTTCAACATGTCTCAAAAGAACATGCGAAAAATGCTCGACCAATCATATTATCAATTTAGTCACGTGTAGACACGTTGAACTTATTCTTAATCTCATATTCTTCAACATTAGGTAGAGAGACATTTTGCACTCCAGACTTTTAACATTTGGGTTCTAACATCTCCTACTTTACGAAGCATTTGAAGTGTTTTATCATCCATAGCCTTAAATGGTCTCACTCCCACCCCATCTATGCTTCCACTCTTGTATATGAATCTGAAAATTTTTGTTTATAGAATTTGCAATTCAAAAAATAATTTTCTCCACCGTCTTCTTTTTTTTGAATTTCCTCAACATATTACCAAAATGGGTGTCCAAAATCTTGATTCTCTGAAAATTCTATTCCCTTGTGTTTATCGTTGTTTTACTCATTTCCTCTCTTAAAAAAAAATCAAGACAAAATCTCACATTTTTTAGTAAAATCAAAGAAAAATAATTTATTAATGAATTAATGTAAAATAGCACAATAGCTAAATGAAAAAAATAAGAGTATAATAAGTAGAAAATTAGCTATTGTACTTATACTTTTCTATTTATACCCTTGTCTACTTGTACTTTCAAAGAAATTATTTTGTAGAAATTTACCCTTTTCTACTTATACTTTTATTTATTTCATTAGCTATTGTGTCATTTTACATTAATAAATTATTTTTCTCTGATTTTACTAAAAAATGTAAGATTTTGTCTTGGTTACTTTGAAGAAAAGAAATGAGTTAACAAAATGGTAAATGCAAGGAAATAGAATCTTCAGAGAATCAAGATTTCAAACACCCACTTTGGCAATATATTGAGAAAATTCAAAGAAAAGAAGTTGGTGGAAGAATTATTTTTTGAGTTGCAAATTCTATAAACAACAATTTTCAGGTTCAAATACAAGAGTGAAAGCTCACCTTCTACTCTTAGCTGGGGCGTGAGTGAGACCGTATAAGGCTATGGATGATGTAACACTTCAAATGCTTCGCAAAGTACAAGAAGCAGGAGATATTAGAACCCAAATGTTAAAATCTAGAGTACAAGATGTCCCTCTACCTAATGTTGAAGAAAATGGGATCAAGAAGAGCAAAGAGGATAGTGCTCTTGGAACAATATTCAATGTGTCTGCACGGGGCCAAATTGATCATATAATTGCTCGAGCTTTTTTTGCATGTGGCATCATATTTAACGTTAACCGATCATTATTCTTTCGAGAAACGTTGAAGTTTGCTGCTAATAACTCAAGGGATATATACCACCTAACACAGATCGAATGAGGACGATACTTGACACTAAAAAAAAATCTGAACTTATGTTGTCAATCAAAAGTAGTTGGAAAAGAACCGATGTTTCAATTGTGAGTGATGGATGATCCGACAACAATAGTAGGTCATTGATAAATTTTATGGGATCTTTTAGATGTGGTCATATATTTTTAAAAGCCATCGACACCTCTGACAATCTTAAGGATGCAAACTATGTGTCCCGTTTATTTTTTGACATGATTAAAGAAGTCGAACCATCAAATGCAGTGCAAGTTATTACAGATAATGTGTCTGTTTGTAGGTCATCTGCATTGATAGTTGAGAGCATTTACAAGCATATTATTTGACTCCATGTGTAGTACATACATTGAATTTGGCGTTAAAAGATTTTTGTGACTCCAACTAAAGAAATGTATCTGGATTTCAAGAATCTAGTTGGATAAAAGATCTGATTGATGAAACACGAACGGTGAAGAATTTTATTGCGAATCATTCTCATGTCTTAGAAATATACAATAAGTAGTCATCCATAAGGCTATTGAGCATTGCAGAAACTCGTTTGGCTTCAAATATAATCATGTTGTGTCGATTAAATGAAGTAAAGTCTTCGGTGGTGGATGGAGATTAGAAGTTCTATAAAGATGACAACAGCAAAAAAGCCCAATTAATTAAGAATATGATTATTGATGATAATTGGTGGGAAAATGTGATTTACTTGATTGAGTTCACAAAGCCAATCATAGACATGTTAAAGACGTTTGATATGGATATCCCAACACTCCATCTAATGTATGACATGTGGGATGCTATGATTGAAGAAGTGCGATTGGTGATTTTTAAACATAAAAGAAAAGATGTTGCAACTGATACATCATCTTTTTATACTGAAATTCATGATATGCTTGTTAACAAATAGAACAAAAGCAATAATCCTCTTATTTGCCTTGCTCACTCATTTAATCTAAAATTTTATAGTGATCAATGGCTTGAAGAAGGAAATGGGTTGCATCATGTGCCTCCCCATCAAGATGATAAAATATCAATTGGTCGCAACAATTGCTTTGAGCGAATGTTTCCTAACAGCGAAGATCGAAAAAGAGAAAGATATACATCAAATGCATCAACATAGTGGAACAATTATGAAGTAGACAGTCTTATGCTTGCTTCATTGGCAGATATGTATAATTTCTTTTAAGTTTTATATTTTAGTCTTAATACTAAGTTATCTTCTAAATATAATAACATAATAATACATTCATTTTCATTTTTAGTGAAGGTTGTTGAATCAACCATGCTCTTCTTGTCGCGAACAAAACTAGTCAACTTACTCATTGATTCAAAACGTGAAGCATAACAAGTTGCAACCACAACGTGTTGAGGATTTGGTTTATGTTCATATCAATTTTCGACTATTATTAAGAGTTGAAGATAGATACACGTCAAGTCCTTCCAAATACTGGGATGTACTAATTGATGAAACAAATATGGAATGCCCTTCAGAGTTAGAGATTGCTAGCTTAGATCACATTGATCTGATTGTTGATCCTCTTACATATGAGGAGATGACAGACCATTGAGTGCCTCCCTCTTGTTCTCTTAAAATTTTGGCTTTTTGAGGTATGTTATTTAATTTTAATTAGACTATCATTAGTAGCCCTTTGCTTAATTATTTTTTTGTTTATTATTTATATATTGAAAGTTTTCAAATATATTGCATATCTTTCTTTTGGTTCTAACTATAATTCTTATTGAATTGTACTATCAGGTTAGGAAGATTAAATGAAGATTGACATACTCTTTTTTGTTCATTCTTAGACTCCTAAGAATTTCAATGTTTAAAGAGCTATGCATCTTTTTTCGCTTTTGGTGAAGATAAGTTTGTTTGTGGTCAAACTTAGTATCGATGTTTATTTCCTTATATATAATCAATTTTAAATACACTTTGGTCAATGTTTTTTTGCAGATAACTAGATTTTTATTTTTAAGATTGTCCAAAGATCTCCAACAAACAACTCATGAAAGTTTTATTAGTCAGAGCAATGTTCATATTGCATGGTTAGTAACATAAACCACATTGTTTTAAAGTTAAAACTTTTATTTATCAACTATAATGTGAATCTTTGATAAAAATTACAGTTTGCAAAGAAATTTAGTACTTGTATAATTCCTATGATTGCTGGAGTATGAGTTCAATCTAGTAGTATTTTGCTAATAATACCACGTACTAGTGTATTATTGACAAGTATGTTATAATTTGTAAATTTGTAATTGTGACTCAATATCTATAGAAGAATTAGAAATTTAAATTATTTAACTCGTTAATTGAAAAGTTGGCACATGTCTTACAGACAATGTCATCTATTAAATAAATAAACTAATAATTATTTTCTTCTTTATTTTCTATTTTTATTATTTTATTAATAATTATAATACTAAAAATTAAAATATTAGTTTAATATATCTGTACGGATGTGTCTCCGTATTGAATTTTTTTAGGTTGCCGTGTTGGACACCTCGTATCCGTGTCAAAAACCAACATCCGTATCGGTGTCCTTGTTACATAGGTTTACATTCATTAAACCTAGTCATGGTTTATTTATTTATTGATTTTTGATAAATATTTAGATTATTAAAGAGCAAAAGAGAAAAACAATGCCAAAGGAGGTTGAGGAAACCTCCTAAAGAAGAAGAAAAAAAAGGGAGAAAACAGAAACACCTACTCCCCAATCCCCCTAGATAAAAAGGACTCCCATATAAATACAAAATCTTCAAAAAATAAACCCCTACATTCCTTATAGAGTCTAGACAACTGAAACAACAAAGATTTGACACCGAGGATGATATGTTGGCTCTCTTCCTCCCTTCCATCCAATGCCCTACAATTCCTCTCACCAAATAGCCCAAACTACTACAAAAGGCAGAATGCTCCACAATCACCTACGCACAAAGAGAAGGCTGAAGCCAACCACACTTAACATGTCTCTCAGGGAGCTAGGCAACACCCATGCCATCCCAAATAAAGAGAAGAAATGGCACTAGATCTCCTTAGCTACACTGCACTAAAGTAAAAGATGGTTACCGGTTCGCCACTGGCCACATACAATATTAATTTACCAAAATTCTTTTTCTCTTGATCAAGTTGTCCATTGTCAAAATCTTCTCTAAAGTAGCACACAGACGAAGAAAGTGACTTTAGACAGAGCACCACGCCACTGACATTGGATAAAAGCCGCTCGAAGATGTATCGATAGCCCTATAGAATGGGCGGACCGAAAAAAGGCAACTTTTGTTTCAGTCGATAACCGAGAGTCCTCCAAAGTAAGATCAATATTACAAGTGTTGACTTTCACAAGTAAGTCTGTCACCCTATTTACCTCCCAAACATTAGATTCCTTTTAAAGCCAAAATTCCAAGACAAGTTCCCACTGTCGCTGGTTGTAAACGCACTCACTGCCTCCTCTTTTTTGGTCGAAAGATTGAACAAAACTGAAAAATCCTCCCTAAGAGAGTGATCACTACACCACCTATCAACCCATTATTGAACATGATCCCCTTTAACTACTTTAAACTTCTCTTCTTATGGCTGTGGCCACGTACCTGGTGTACTCCTGTGGTTGTGTGTGTACTGTTGTTGCTGCAGTATCAGTTCATTAATTGTGTAATTAAAAAGAGCCCTCTGGGTTTCTTTGTTCAACGTTCACATAGTGGACATTTTGATTGATCTCTCGTTCGTTCTTCAGGTTTCCGCTGCGTCAAACTCAACATAAGACAAGAATGTTGTGATGGATGAGCGGAAAGGCAATCAACAACAACATATTTTCAGAGAGATAACCAGAAAGACTAGGAAGGGCAACATATTCTATCTACTATAATTAACTGAACCAGTGTTTCCAAGACTCTAAAGAGAGTTGCAAATGCTCCGATTTGCACATCGGTAACTCTAATGTTCGTGTTTCTTTCCCCCAAATCAGACCCTTCGGTATCAAATTCCCAAATAGATGTCTAGAATAACCAGAGCATTACCTGATTAAGTAATTAAGAAACAAAAGATTACTGCTTTAGGGAAGAATCGCTTGCCAATCCTATCTATCTATCTATCTATTTCAGTAAGAGAGACAGAGAGAATGAGGGGAAATGGTACGGACCGATCATCTTGGAGATGAGCTTGAGCTCGTCCTGGGCTTCTTCGATGAGCTCCTCGACTTGTCCACAGCCGAGGCGCTTTTCTATCTGCTCCCAGTCGCTCTCCTCCTGGCACACCTTCAGCCGATGCCGTGTGAAGCTCTCCACCGCCTTTCTGTATCCCTCGTCCTCCAGGACGGCCTGGATCTCTTTCAGGGTCTTGCTGTAGAGTGAGATCAACACCTCCCGAGCGTTCGGCACCACATCCAGCCCTACGATCCCCGTCGTCTCCTTCACCTTGGCCAACAATGGCCCAGCCAACCGGCGAAGGAACATCTTTGCTTCTCTCTCTCTCTCTCTCTCTCTCTCTCTCGCAGAGAGGATTGATTGATGGCGATTCGCGAAACTCGAGTCCGAGTTTGATCAGATGTCCCATGCCAGCCGGAGTACACTCTAGGGCCCACTGACCTTTTTGGATATTTGGTGGTTTAACACTTCAACTTTACTCCCACTTCTTTGATGAGTAAAACTTCTGTCAGAAGATGTTGGGACCGAAGCCGGTCACAACCCCCGATACGAGACACGTGGTACACTATTAGAGCGCGCTGACCGTATGGATGTTTGGCCAGTCCCTCGTTTGCCTGCAAACCAATAATCAGTCTGATTAGTGATTTCTAAGCGTTGGATTGAAGTTATTTTCATGGGTTGATTTTAGCCGTAGGAATTTGAGCATTATTGAGCGTTATTTGGGTGTAAAGATTCAAAGGCTGTAAATCACAAATCAGGCTGATTTTTGGTTTGCAGGTCCACCGACGGACTGGCCAAACATCCATACGGTCAGCACCTCTAATAGTGTGCCACGTGGTTCGTATTGTGCTGGTCACAACGTCTTGTGACAGATTACTCCTCCTTGATGGATCTACATGTCAAAATCAGTTTAATTAGTGATTTCTAGCTGTTCGATTCAGTATTTTAATAATGTAAATTTTACAATTTGGATTCGAGCATTGGTTTTTTAAATGTAATATAACGGGTAGAAATCATCGATCAAGTTGATATTTGGCATATAGGTTGGTTCATTTCTTGATGGATCTACACATCAAAAACCAATTTAATTAATGACTTCTAGCCATTCGATTCAGGACTTTAACGTAATTTTTAGCCATTGGATTCAAGCATTAATGGTTTTTTAAATGCACCAATGGCTTGACTTCAATTTTATATGAGAAGGTGAGCCGTTGAAAAGCTTGTTGTTATGTTGCTGATAATGGAGGAAATTTTTAATTTTAATAGCTGAAGTCGTGAGTTTCGCCAATGTGTAGGTCTCGTTCTGTTGTAAACATGTGTTACAATTTGCAATTGTGTTATCATCTGCTGCCAAAGGCAAGTTATTTGGCATTTGTAGGAGTAATTCTCGAACTTTTAATTTTTGTATGAATAAACCTGTAAAGATGGTGAATATAAATGTACATACATTTTGTTAATGTGATCTTATTGAATGGCTAACATAACGGTCATTGACCAATAAACAGTTTTAATATGAAAAAATTTAGCAACCTTCCCAACCAATAAGAAAAAAATTAAGAAATTGACCAACCTGACCAACCCGATTGGGTTCATGCCCTTGAAGGTCGGGTTGGGCTAGGGTTGATCCCCAACTTGACCCAACCCACCCGAGTTGCAGCCCTAATGTCTCCCCTTCTTCTAAAGAAGGTAATGCCCAAGTTAAGCCTTCAATCACAATGAGATTTCTTTCCATTGAAGATCACCTTTAAATATTACATCAAGCCTTTGAAGGGATGACTGGATTGCGTCATTGAAGTTTTTTAGGGATACTCCATCTTCACGATTTTGAAAAAAGCTGAAGTTTATGAGGGGAATAGGTTGTGGGTACATAAAATGATAAAATATTGATGTATCGGAATCTATACACCGCGTCACAGTAGATCAGACCCGTGAAGCACTAAATCATTCCTCCCCAAATCCCTAGAGGCCCTCTCAGATGGACATGTGGCGGAGGAGATCAAAGGGCTATTTAAAAAAGAATTTGTAGAGGGAGAGGGAATCCTTTTAAGGGGGTCGAACCAGGAGAGATGGGAAACACTAAAGAGAGAACTATGGAGAGAATAAAGAGAGAAAAGATGTTGCTTCTTATATTGCATATGATTAATGCATTAGGTATGTTTATCTTTGATAGTGATAGATCAACCGTAGATCAACTTCCCATGGATGTAGTCGCCGGCAAGAGATCGACGACGAACCACGTAAAACTTGTGTCGCGTCTTTCATTTTTTTTATTTGTTATTTACTTTCATATTTATCATTAATTCACTATTTATTCTTTGATCCCTATGTGAGGTGAATCGAGAAATATCGGACGGGAACTCCGAGTCTATCCCACTCATAGGCTATCCACCGAGTTGAAAGTGAATGACGTTGCAGGCTTAGTGTCGCATTGGTGTGGGATGATCCACATATATGGAGAGCAGTTTTGGTCACCAATGCTAGTGACCAAAATCAGTGACTAGCACCTCTCCCCTTGACAAGTACCCCTAACAACACTAGCTATTTAAAAGCATTTAAATTTCAAAAATTTAAAGGGGATGTTGTCAAGGGTACTTGTCAAGCAGTCTCAAGCTAAGATGCTAGTCACCACTTTAATTTGGTCACTAGCACTAGTGACCAAAAGTGAACGCCATGATAAATTAAAATCAATTCTGAAGAAGGAGGGGTGTGTGGCCTTAAGCCCAAAAGAAAGACTAGTTCTTCTTCCTCGATATAGGCAGTTGTTCAGCCCTACAATGACATACCTCTTGGTATTTTTCAACATCATACATGGGCCGATGTACCTGATTCTGTTATGACTCTATCCAAGAAAGAGTACTCTTAGATGGCGAGCTCATTCTTTTACATTGTACACCACCTGTCCATGTGTTGAGTTTTCTTAGCTATCGTTGAGCTGTCGCAGAATTTTGAAGATTGAGAGATAGTGCACACATTTCGTGAAGCTAACAAGCCAGCAGATTTTCTTGCTTCTTTTCATTCTTCTTTACCAGAAATTTTGTTATTTCCTTCTGAATTCCCTAGTTCTCTTCTTAAGTTTGTTCATGATGTAGGGGTCCCACCTAACCCCATCTTAACCACCAAAATATATATATTAATTGTTTCGCGCATCAATATGGATTTGACCAAGACGTTCCCTCGCCTTGTGGTCGAGGGGAGCATCCGCTTATACGTAACGACAATCTTGAACCTGTTCAAAAACCGATTTGGGGTTCATTAGTCTTGAGACACAAGAAATTTGGGATGAAAAGTAAAGGTTATTATCAAAACCACCCATGATTAGTGGTATGGCCACTAAGATGATTCTGTCATTAGTTGTTGGACAGATAGTGTCATTTTGACATTAAAAGATGATCATCATCGCCTATGATTAGTGTTAGAGCAAGTACCATTTTCTTGTAACACTTGTGTCGGAATCATGGGTGGCAATGGATGTTACTCGATTACACGATAAACCCTAACCCGATTATCTTAATCCTTTTCAGCCTAGGGCTGTCAATCAAGGGTCTGCCTCCAGAGCCCCCCTTCTCCGGAGTTGTATTCTCGGCCCGAAATTTTGAGAAGCCAACGGTGGTTGTTAGTGCCGCCCAAAGTGAAAAAAGTGATGCCAGCTGAGCGTTAACAACCAACATTGGATTCTCGGGATCCACGGCAGAGAACACAACTCCCGAGAGGGGCACAAAAACAGCGGGCTCTTGAGCCTGAGTCTGACCCGTCAATATATACTCAATAATCTAGCAGACCCATAGTCACACCCGACTATAATCGGGTTCAGTTTGGATATAGTTACAGTTGATCTCAACCCGACCCGATGTCACCCCTATTTGAAATAATTAATAATGGGATTATAATAAAGCTAGGTTTGGATATACTAGTTCCTAGGGGTGTTAGTGCCTGCGTTTAGGTTGGGCCTAGGCCCCCCTAGAACATAAGTAACTAAGCCCTAGCCTATGATGGGCCTAAACAATTCAGGCACAAGCTTGTCCCATAAATAGGTATAACCGGCCGAGCCATTATATTTGGGTCAGTCTTAAGCTTTTTCATTAGAACTTAAGCCCAAGATTGGTCCTATTTTTAAGCCCAGGCCAAACTTGTTGGACCTAGAAATGCACCCCAAGTGGGCCAGGCCTAAAAACCTATTAGGCCTTCCTAGCTCATGAGTAAAACTTGATGATATTGACAGTGCACAATATGAGCCACATGGCACTCTTAGAAGACGACCGTATGGATGTTTTTCCAATCCCTAGGTGGACCTACAAACAAAAAATCAGCTTGATTAGTAATTCCAATCCAACGCCTAGAAATTACTAATCGGTCTGATTTTTGGTTTCTAGGTCCACCTAGGGATTAGCCAGACATCCACAGAGTCCTCTAAGAGTTTGCCACATGGCTCATATTGCAGGCAGCGCGCTGTCGGCGGCGTCGATGATAGGACCCCGTCATCAAAGTTTTACTCTCAACACCCCTGCCGGGTGCCCGAACCCGAACAGTACCCGTTGACTCCCTCTACTTAGAATGAATAGGAGAAAGTCGATGTCAGATTTTGACCTAATTGGATGATCCAACGATGTGATATGTCACATTCTTTTGGATTGTTAATAAGGTAGAGATCTAGAAAAAGTCAAGAGATCAAAGAGTTTGGGCGACCAGAAAAGACAATTTTGGGGTCTTAAATACTTTAGTGGGTAGGACCCATGAACCCTATCCCTTCACGTGTGCCACGTATATGACCCATGTAGGATGGACCCTACACTAATTTTACGAGAAAATCTAGCCCCAGGCCAAAATAAAATTCCAAGGCCTAGTGGGGAGCATAAAAACGTGCCACGTAGCACATTCTTTCTGGCCCACTGACCCATGAATGTTAAGCTTTCCCTGAACGATTAAAAATCATCCCATGAAAAATGCTCGAATTCAATGGCTATAAATAACCAATCAAACTGATTCTTGGGATTTAAATCCATCAACGGTGGGCCACAATCGTAAATGGGTCATGATGGGAAGAAAGAACAATAAACAACCAATAAAACAAAGATGCAAACAACCATAACACAGAAATTTACTTGGTTCCTCTAAATTGAGGTACATCTACGGATCCATACCAATTCCACTATGTTCTAGGGCCAAAGAAACACACACAATACAAAATTAAGATACTCATCTCTCACCAACTGAGGTATATATAACCCCAAGACGAAATTAGGGTTTCTATATCTCTACGTGAGAATTACGAAAACGCCTTAGAAAAAAGTTCTCATGGGCGGCAGAATCGTGCCTTCATGTACAGTGCTTCAAGTATCGTCAGTCTCTACATAACATAGCAGGTCAGTGGTTCCGAAAAGAGTGTGCCACGTGGTGCATTTTTATGTTCCCCACATGGCCACACAAAAAATTGGCCTAGGCCCTAAATTTCACTAATCCTAATAATTAGCATGTTCTGCTTTTAGCTGCCAACAAACAACCACCGAGTCATCGCGTCATCCACTATTAAGGCAATTGCCTAAGTAAGACTTTTTCCTTTTGTACCCTTCATTTCATTAAACCACAGGGGCAAATGTGACTTTTCCAACTTGATCATCTTCCTCTTTTGCTAAACCTTGAGTTGCCATCATTTTCAGATTCGCCCATCTAAACTAATCTTCCAAAACTACCCTTCGAGCTGAAAATTTTACAAAAGTGCTTATATGCACGTGCCTACAATCATCCGCGTGCGAACATCATGTTACAATCTAAGTTTTAGCTTTAAAGTAGTAATAGATTTGAGAAAAACCAATGATTTTAGGGTTGGGAATTGGGATAAGGGGACTCGCCTCTTTGCACTCTTCTTTTCACTCGTGCTCTCAGTGGATTTCGAGAATCGAAAATCTACGGTTGAGAGCAGCCGCAGAGCTAGTAAGAGGCCAAGAGTCACGTGCCCCCCTCAACTTTCAAAATCCTTTATAAAAGATTTTGTATTGCCAAAAGTACCCTTAAATCCTTTATAAGTGCCCCCCTCAGATCGCACTCATTATACACCAAAAATCCTGGCTCCGCAGCTGGCCAAGATCACGAGTGAAAAGACGAGTGCGAAAAAGCTAGTCCCTTGAGCCTGGTTATAAGGTTACCCCTCAATGTAAGCCATGTCACTTGGTAACAATTAAATTATCGCAGATCAAACAGTTGCAAACACGAGTGTCCCCACGTAAAACACTAAAATATTTTCGCTAATTAAGATAGGTATACAACTTGTATTATTTTACATCATCCATCAATATGATCTCATCGATGGTGTAAGATGGTAGCACAAGATTTGAAGTTTGACCAATAAAAAAGATTTGACCCTCTCTCTATTCTTTTTCCTGAAGGTGGGAAAGGTGGGAGCAGGGATCATGTGTGTGGAGGCAAAACGTGACAAAGCGACTCAAAACCGCAGTCGGTGGTGCTCCTGAACCTTCCAGACACGGAACCGACAACTGTCGCGCATATAAACAAAGTTCCAAGTTGACAGTCCAAAAACCAATAATATATAATATGCCAATGTGACAAATTTAATTGAAGAACGTTGACACTCATCATAGAATCATGGGACCGAGATGTGGTAGTACATCTTATTAGTATGAGACAGAAAACATGGAATCAATCTTCTTATCTAAGACTTGGTAACGGTGGTTTTATAAAACAAGTGTTGGTAGAGAGATTCTTTTTTTTTTTCTCTCTCTCTCTGCCGACAAAAAGAAAAAAAAAGTTGGGAAATCTTAAGATCCCATGTCGGTCGCGGCTTTTCCGGCGAGTCAGATGCCGGAGGCGGCGGATGCGGTGTTGTTGGCCGACCATTGAGAGGGAAAATTTTCCGGGAAATGGTCGGAAAAGCAGTCGTCGAACGCCGAAGCTGCAGAGGAAGTGGCGCTTGTGGGTTCCATGAGTTCTTCTAAACCCATGAACAAGTCGTCGCTGCTTACCACCATATCGGGGATGATAAGCTCGTCTTCTTCATCCTCTTCGATTACTTCTTCATCCTCGTCTTCTCTGCCTTCTTTTTTGGTGGGCCTATGTAGAAGCTCGTCTTCCATGGCTGCCGTTAATGGGGTAGTTGGAGAGAGACTCATTGTTGAAGGAGAAGAACAAGTAGGTTTGCTGGTGGGTGTATCTCCGTCGCCGGTGGTGGCTTGTGTAGGTGTAGAAAATTTGTGACGAGTGCTGCCGGCGAGGGAGTTTCGGTGGGTAGGCTTAGGATGGTTGTGCTCCGCCGTGTACGTTATGATAAACATCGTCGGATCTGAGTGGCTCCGCTCTACTTGTTTCCTCGCCAAACACCCTTTCGAGCTACTGCATCTGTAATAGCCCCTGTTGTTCGATCCATAACCCCAATAAATTTAATAAAAAGCTAAAGAACAAACAAAAAAAATGAAGAAAATTTGTAAAACGGTAGATACCCACCTGGGATATGGAGAGCCCTTGATGGGTTTTTGCCCGTATTTACGCCAAGCCCACATATCGGAAGAAAGACCCTCGGCGGGTACTTGGCACACCACTCGCTTTTGTTGGTTCTTCCTGTAGAACAATAAAAGAGGAGATTTTAATACATGGGTAGGTGATCTGTAAATTTATTTCTAGGACAAATTCGCAAGCCAACGAACCTTCTTTTCAATCTAGGAGTCTGAGACTGAGCAGTAGTAGAGGTAGTAGTAGCAGACCCAGAAAGGGAGCGATGAGGCTGGTGCTGCTTCTGCTGCTGTTGGAAACCTGTGAGAACTGGAGCAACGGAGGTGGGTAAGCTCTTTGGAGAGATGGGTTGGAACTTGGGGAAGAAGGGTTTGTAAAGCTCTTCTAGTTCTTGAAGATCGGTTCTAGTTTCAAAGAGATCAGGGAGACAAAGATATTGGTCTTCTTGTTCAAAGCTCGAAGGAGCAAAGAAAGAGAAAGGATCGTCCATTGTAGTGGCTGTTGTGGTGGTGGTGGTGGTGGTAGTGTAGCCTCTCACCACCGCATGGAGATCCCAGTCGTCCTCCATTCAAACGCGAAATATCCGGGCTGTCCTCTGCTTTCGCTGCTGCTGCTCCAGTTTAAGCAAGCAAGATGGAGAGAAGGAGAGGAGAGAGAGAGAGAGAGAAGAGTGAGGAGAGAGACACAAAATGGGACAAAGGACGGCGCTGACTTTGGAGGGTAAGAGAGAGACATGAAAGTAGAGCCCGGTTTTATTATTTATACAGAGAAGAGAGAGACAAAAGCGGTTTTTTGGAACCAGATGGAATCCGGATTCCGGACCTCTATCTCTCGCTCCCTCTCTCACTTAAAACCGCTTTTGGTTTCCCATTGACTTTCTAATGTCAAAACGTGGTTTTGTAAGGTAAAGGACGATCCCTCCAAAGTATTAGAAAAGAAAAAGTCCACACTCTCCTGACCGACGCTCGTCGGTCGAGACGACTCAGTCGACTCGACGGAAACTCCTTGGGGATTAAAACTTACACGACAGGAGGTTAGTGACCTTCGCCCACAATATTAGCCACGTGGAACATTTTTAGAGGACACTGACCGTGTGGATGTTGGGCTAATCCCTTGGTGGATCTACAAACCAAAAATCAACCTAATTAGTGATTCCTAAACGTTGGAATGAAGTCATTTTCATGGGTTGATTTTAGCCGTGGGAATTTCAGCATTATTTGGAGTACAAGATCGAAAGGTTTGAGATCATTAATCAGGATGATTTCAGTTTTGTAAGTTCACATAGGGATTGGCCAAACATCCATACGGTCAGCGTCCTATAAGAGTGTACCACGTGGCTCATATTGTGGGCCGTCAGGACCTATAAAGAGCTAATGGTCATGCAAGATATACTCGGATCTGAGTAAAATAATTGAAAACAAAAGCTGCGTCACTTACACCGGACCAATCGTTATCCGACTTCGTGGGCGAGTACTGGGGTTTTGCTAGAGTGGGACCACTCGAGAGAAATGCTGCACTACGGTTCAGAACATGAATCGTTGGATTCAACATAACCACAGTCCACGTTGCCTCCTGGACCGTGGATATATTGAATCCAATGGTCAATGGTCTCACCGTACATATTTTGTCCGGTTATTCTTGGGGTACCACGATTTAAAAAAAAAAAAAAACAATTGGTGTGTGGCACGCGACACCAGTAGGTGATAGACTGTTGGTGACCGCGTGGTGATGGAGGGGAGGATGCGTACGATAAGGCTGAGATGACGGGCACACGAGGTAAGATAAGCCAGGACAGCTTCGCAAAATGGGGGGCCCCACCTCAAAATATTTGATATAAAAATCCGTCCAAGTTGCAGTAAAGATTAATGGGTCAACTCGTTTTTTAATTCGGTGCTTAAACCTTGAAGCATGTTTTGGAGTTGCTTGCTAATGGTATGGTCCGTATGGAGTATTACTTTGCTGACCACGCTGGTCAGCAAAGTTACTTACCACCCACAAATTGAGCTACGTAGCATAATTTTAGAGATTCTGACCGTATGGATGTTTGGCCCAACCCTAGATGTACATACAGGCCAAAAGTTAGCCTGATTAGTGATTTCTAAGCGTTGGATTGGAGTCGTTTTTGTGGGTTGATTCTTAATCGTAGAATTCGAGCATTATTGACCGTTATTTGGTGTCCGAAGATCCAACGATTTGAAATCAATAATCAGACTGATTTTTGGTCTGTAGGTCCACCAAGGGATTGGCAAATATCCATACAGTCAGCATTCTTCATATTGTAGGCGGTCAGCAAAGTTCTACTCCCTGTTTCGTGGTTAATTTCCTAACACGGCAGATTTTTCAGCTGTGTCGACTCTTAAAGTCGTGGATGGCGAGTAAAACTTGTGTCACAAGATGGCACGAGACATTAAATTCAAGCGTGTGGGGTCTAGCTTTCATAAAGCAAACCGGCGCATTTTATATGTACGAAGGAAATGATTTTTCAACCGAACTTTTTGGCCTTTTTGCCTTGACAGTGTTTGACGAAAACGCCCTTGTCCTTACCAACCATTCCCTAAATCAAATGTGAACTGATAAGGGTATTTCTGTCAAATGTTGACTGAAAGAGGTTAAAAGCCCATTACAAAATGATTTCCTTATCAAAAAACTTAATTAAGAAATACCTCCGACATTATGCCTCGAGATCCGTGTTACTAATCTATAAACCATCTATATTAGGACTGTCGATGGATCGGGTTCGAATCAGATCAGGGTTGATCTAGAATCATCCAATAGCTTTTCGGATTATTGTTCTCATATCCACACCTGATCCGAAATGAACCATCGGAATTGGATTGGAGCGACCTAACATCAAGTCTATCTGATCAATAAAGTTGTTAAATTTGATTTAAAAAATAAACTAGTCCTCTACATCAAAAAAATTGCGCTATGTGGGGCCACTCATCGACTGCATCGAGAGTCCTCTACATAAAAATTAAAAATAAATAAAAAATTCAGGAGCACTACAAGTGACGATGACTGGAAAAGGATTGAAGGAGCAACTTGCGTTGAAGGTTTGAAAAAAACTGCGAACCCTACTTTTTGCAACAGCTATGCGTTTCAAGGTCAAAACTCACCTATACGTGTAGAAAGAATGCTAGCAAGCAAGCGACACCGACGCAATGTCGTGAAAGACAAGAAAAACTACCTCGAAAATCATATCTTGAATTAAAATATTTTTTTTTTCCTCATCTTTAACCGCGTTGCATCTAGGCATTCTTTGATTCCACTGACCCATGAATGTTTGGCCCACATCTTTGTAGACCTAGAAACCAAAAAATCAGATTGATTTGTGATTTATAGAAATTAGATTCGAAGCAATATTTTTTCATCATAAGCTTTATGAACAGCCCCAAAAGTGGGTTCCAAAATTCTTGAATTATTCGCAAACTGTAGAATTATTTAGAAAACGAACCAAATAACGTCCAATTTTAATTTATAAGACAAAAAGTAGTAAATATTTTATTTTTTTTAATTATTTTGCCAATTTTTTAATGACAAATCCAAATTTTACTCAACATTTTGCGAGAAATTTTTTGAAGCGGCGAGATTTTTGAAGCAACAATCATGCACCCAATGATGGCGTGAAACATATACCCATAGTTTAGGCTTAGGTTTTAAAAAGTAAATATGGGTATAAGTGGTGCGTGATCATTGGTGCATGATCGTTGCTTCAAAAATCCCGCCGCTTCAAAAAATTTCTCTATTTTTGCGGCACTCCGAATAGCTAATTATGGTTCCCAACTCATGATGAAAAAAAAAATACTCGAATCAAATAGCTAGAATTCACAAATTTGGCTGATTTTGGTTTGTTAGGTCAACTAAGGGGTGCTTTAATCAAGCTTTGCCGAAAAACCCTAACAAGCAAAACCGTGTTAAACCCAAACATCTCACTCACCACCCATTAACGTTCTGTCTCTAGCTTTGACCAATTTTTTTTGTATCCGCATTTTTCAATGACCAAATGTGAAGTCTCGTTTTGGTTGCTTATCCAAAAACCAAAAAAAAAAAAAGTCTTATTTTGGTTGGCCAGTCAGAAATTCCCGCTGAAGAACACTTTTCTCTTTACTCCTACACCTTTATCTTTCTTACGTTTTAATATTAATTAATTAATTAACCTTTTTGTCTTTTCAGCTATATTATAAGATCTTAGACAAGACGCTATCCTTTTAGCTGCTTTGATGAATAGATAGAGAGATGATACTTCAAAATGCACCACCTGGCTCAGTCTTTTGGACCCACTGACTCTTGAAGGTTGGTCCCAGGCCCCACCACTTGATGGATCTATACACCAAAAATCAGCTCGATTGGTGATCTCTAGCTTTAGTTGTTTCGAGTTATTTTAGGATTTGAACATTTTGTTTTTGGATGCTCAGATTCAATAGCTAGAGATCACCAATCAAGCTGATTTTTGGTGTGTAGTGGGCCATGCATTTATGGGCAAGTGGGTCCCAAAGACTGTACCAGGTGGTGCATTTTATTTGCTCCGTATCTTCACTTGAAAGAGAGAGAGCAGGGCCATAAATTTGGCAAAAGGATATGTACTTTGATAGATACCTTTGCTATCAAAGAAAAGATTGCAATCTCAATGCAACTCATACCTCCACTCACCTTTTTCTCTTTTAATCCATCAGTCCTTCTATTCAACCAAACTAATGGGAGAGAGAGAGAGAGAGAAAGAGAGGGAGAGAGGGGGGATCAGCTGGTCAGCACCACTTTTTAATGGGAGGGAGAGGAGGTGCCACACTAGGAAGCAATAGGAGACACCCCACCTCCACCTCCACCTCCACCTCTACATCCACCCTACACCTAGAGTAAAACTTCGCTGACCATCGACAGTCGATGAAGCTGCTGACAGCCCATAATATGAGTCACGTGGCATACTCTCGGAGGACACTGACAGTATGGATCATGGTTCGAAATCTCGAGATTGGAGGCTGAAGCGATGGTCTCAAATCATGATCCGGATTACCCGACCCAAAATGGGATCGGCGCATCTCACCTCGAGACGAAGTGAGACTTCCCAAGGAATCAGTGATCTCGGCTCAAGACAATCCATTTTTGGATTAGATCGGTGGGCTCCGATCCCATTCCGGATTAGCGCAACTCACCCCGAGACAAAGTGAGACTTCCCAGGGAAACAGTGATCTCGGCCCGAGATGATCCATTTTTGGATTGGATCAGTGGGATCCAATCCTACTCCAGATCGCCTAATCCAGAACCGGGTCGGCCGAGACTTCGAACCATGGTATGGATGTTTGGCCAATCTCTAAGTGGACTACAAACAAAAGATCATCCAGATTAGTGATTTCAAACCTTTGGATCCTTATAACCCAAATAATGGTTAATAAGGCTCAAATTCCTACTATTAAAATCAACCCATGAAAATGACTCCAATCCAACGCTTAGAAATCACTAATCAAGTTAATTTTTGGTTTATAGGTCCACATAGGGATTGGCCAAACATCTATAGGGTCAGTGTCCACTAAAAAAGGTGGTTATGGGGCTTGCTGACCGTCGATGGTCAGTGAAGTATTACTACCTCCACCTACACCTAAACCTCCACCATTGCTCCACGTGTCTCAACCTCTTAAGTACCCTTTTCGCCCCCCTTCAAGCTTTTGGACCTTCATTTGTGCTACATCCATCATTTGTGATTGTAGTGGCTTTGAAACCAAAAAAAAAAAAATGATGAAACTTGGATTTGTAGTAAACAACTGAACATTACCACGAAAAGGGAAGACACGTTGGGCAATATAGTGACAGTCCCACGTGATGGTACACGAACAATGCATCGTCCAACCACTTTATAGTTTATACTTTATACCAATCCATTGGTCAAAAGTCAATCTGATCGAATGATTGCAACCATCTAATTGGTAGACTTTTTTTTTATTCTTTCCCTCTACCATCCACACTATTTGTTCTTTTGCTTTTGACTTTTTTTAGAGTGTACGTGTGAGGTCCAGATTGGACATAATCCTAAACCCTAAAAGAAGCTCTACAGGAAAAACAAAATTTTGCTGGGCTGGGGCTAATCTATACAAAACAACGCGGCAAATCCTCGGCTGCTACGTTGGAGAGGATCTTTTAAGAATATTCCCTTTTCAAATCATGTTGGTCCCACCCTATGTCTAAAAATTCTGTCCCATGAATCTGCTCCAGAATTCGTTCCACTAGAGTTCAATTTTGCTCAACAGCATTATTGAGCAACCACATCAAAAGCTCCTCAATGTCCAACACGTACTTCTTGGCATAACTTTTTAAAATTTTGTTTTTTTTTAAATAATGTTGTAACCAAGGTTTAAAAGAGGCCGTTATAACGGTATAAAGGATTGGGGGCGTTACGTTTTTTCTTTGTAACGGCCATTATATTGGGTTGTAATGCACAGGACCAAAAACGAGAAAAACGGGAAATAACATATCTGAAATCCAAAATTTTAAATTTTTAGTTAACAAGAAAATTAAAGAAAAATAACAGAATAACGGTATTTTTTTTAAAAAAATTCATAAAAGAAGTCATTATTTTAAAAAAAAGTGTTATAATGAAAAAAACACATTTTCATAATTTTAAAACGGTACGTAACGTAACGGGGGAGGTCTGTTTCTGTTACAACGGCCGTTATTTTTTATTTTTTTTATTAATTTTTATTTTGTAACCCAACGGCCGTTATTTTCCGTATAACGGCTATTTTTTAAATCATGGTTGTAACTGGTAAGAGTGTTGCCAGCCAGGGTACAGATTGGATGCAGGCGCTGTTGCTCAACAGTGCTGTTGAGCACAAATGTTCTAAAAAGTTTAGGTACATATGTGTCGTCAAATCATGTGGATTCGAGTCCGTCCGTCCGACTCCAACTAAAAAGATAGCCCGCGTATATTCCTCAGTCTATGGTCTATACAAAAAGATGAGTAAAACTTCCGTCACAATCGGCTTGCAAATCACACAATCACAGCCAATAAGTTCTCGGCACGTACACCTCAAAGCAAAAGCACATGGTACGTTGCAAAGCACTTGTGTACGTGCCGAAAACTCATTGGCTTGTGATTGTGTGATTTACAATTTCTTGCGATAGAAGTTTTACTCCAAAAAGATATCGGTGTATATGCCCAACTTTCTTTTTGAGTGGAGATCCCATTTGTGTCCCTGCCAGAAACTAAAGGTAAGGTTATAAACATTCTTGGATACCAAGTGGCAACGTGCAACACTCTTGGATACCACTGACCGTATGGATGTTTGGCCCACCCTTTGATGGACCTATAGATAAAAAATCATCCTGATTTGGTGACATCTAACCGTTGGTACTATTGTATCTGAAACAATTTTTCAATCCTACAGCTAATACTCAACCCATGAAAAGACACAAATCCAACTGCAAGAAATTATCGATCAGGCTGATTTTTGGTCTTTTAAGTTTAACTAAGGATGGCCAGTGATCTCCAAGAGTCTGCCAAATGGCAGATACAGCAATATCGTTGATGAAATGAAATATTTATAGGTCGGGATGGGGGGACAACCATTTTGGCGGACCCACATAGAAGATGAATCAATGGCTGATTTTTGGTGAGGATGATATCGTCACCATATAGATCACCCAAACAAAAAATCAGCCCATTCTGAAATTTCTAACCCCATCAAATGTGGTTTTCAAGTTACACGGAAAAAATAGACGGTTCATAATTCTTCAACTTCTAAACCAGTCTACGAATATCAGAATGATTTGAATTTTTGTGAGGATGATCTCCTCACCATAGAGATCATCCTCACCAAAAATCAGCCATTGATTCATCTTCTATGTGGATCTGCCAAAAGGTTGTCAAAAATTGTTGTCCCCTAAACCCGACCCAATATTTATTAAGGTGTCGAAGCAGATCTCCGTCTTCTATCGAAAACACAACCTGGTGAGCAGATCATCCTCACCAAAAATCAGCCATTGATTCATCTTCTATGTGGATCTGCCAAAAGGTTGTCAAAAATGGTTGTCCCCTGAACCGGACCCAATATTTATTAAGGTGTCAAAGCAGATCTCCGTCTTCTATCAAAAATACAACCTTAAATCTACAAAAAGAAAAACACAGGGAAAGTCCAAGGGGAAAGCCATAACATAACTAATTTAAAATAGACAATTGAAACCCTAACTTGTTCTCAACTTGTGGGTGGCCCGTCCCCTGGCACTATCTGACAAAGCATTTGTCAAAATCGGGTGCGAGTGGCTGAGATCAACCATCCATTTTGGGAGTCTATTTGGGAGATAAGATCTCGGCTCATTTTTGTTTTGTTGAAGCCTATAAGAAAGGGTATAAGTGGGGAGACAACCGCTGTGTTTTGTCGGCCCATTTTTGTTTTGTTGAAGCCTATAAGAAAGGGTATAAGTGGGGAGACAACCGCTGTGTTTTGTTATATAAGTGGGTGACCCATGCCCACGACACTCCCGACAAAGTATTTGTCGAAATCAGGTGTGAGCGGCTGAGAGCCACCGTCCAATTGGGGAATAAGATCTAGACCCTTCTTTATTGAAGCCTATAAGAGGATATATAAGTGGGGAGACAACCACATGTTATATAGGTGTAGCAAAACTTACCAAATAGTAAACTTTCGAAATAAGTTGCAAAATTAAGACTTGTCAAAACAATCCGGACCAAAAAATAGCTAAAAACAAGTTAAATGAAAAATTGTCAAAATAAATTTTTTTTTTTTTTTCTAAAACGGCAATTTGATCCCTTATAATAGGCAATCCCAAGTTATAACCGTTTGAAGTTGACACTTTTTCGACTTAATTTCCTTCAATCTTAATGTTTCAGAAAGTATTATGTCAGGGACGCCTGATGGGATAATCACCATGTTTAGAGTTGAATGGTACGTAAATGCTAACGGTATCGCTAAGGAGCATAGTTGAAACTTGAAACTTTAAATTTTAAAGTCTCGCCACTGGATCAGTACCAATGCCGAGACCAAGTTTGATTGGGCTGATCAGTCTCCGTACTGATTCGGCCAAGGCTATGAACCCCTAATAGCAAACGGCCTGTGTATCTGGAGATCTTGTTGTTCTAAATATGTTTGAACAATAAATAAATAGAAGATCCGATTCGGTATAAAGCCAAAAAGACAAAAAAATATAGGTTTGATAATTAAAATTACTAACAGATCTCACTCAGGATAGCCCAATACTTCAAGTCATGGTTTAAAATAATGCTGTTTTACCAAAAATAATAGTCGTTAAAACGGTAACGCCCAAAGCCTGTTATGTTATGAACCATTTTGAAGCTTAGAAAATAATGACCGTTATTTTGTGAAAAAAGGGTGTTATTTCTGTTATTTTATGTTTTTGAACTTCAGCGCCACTTTTTCCATTTTCCGTTTTTGTCCGTCCGTTACAATTCGTTTTAACTGTCGTTATAATGGAAAAAACGGTAACGACCCGAGTCCATTATACCGTTATAACGGCCTCTTTTAAACCTTGCTTCAAGCCATGTTTGAACACCTGGCTATTGTAAGATACCATAAAAAAAGGTGAAACGTGGAATGAGAGCCACATGCTGGTTAGGGATCGGTTCCCCCTTTTATCAACAACAACAAAAAGGAAGAACTAGTTGCCATGGTTTACAAGTTTTCTCATGTACACGTTCTGCGATCTTATACTAAGGATCCATTAGTCATAACGGGCTTAACTTGTTAGGCCCGAGCCCGGTACAATTAGTTAAAATGACGAGGAATCAAGCT
This sequence comes from Euptelea pleiosperma, assembly GCA_035048495.1. Lineage (NCBI taxonomy): Eukaryota > Viridiplantae > Streptophyta > Magnoliopsida > Ranunculales > Eupteleaceae > Euptelea > Euptelea pleiosperma. The sequence goes on from CM068547.1 coordinate 8,269,405, forward strand.
TAGGACCGGCCCGCTAAGCTTATATATGCAACCCAAATCTGGCCCATGGAAGGCCCATTAACTCCCATGCTTGCCATACCAAGTAGTAATCACTCACATTGCTATGAACAGAGTGGGTTTAGTTGTAATGGAACAAGGGGTCCACAGGATCTATTGCACCATTGAAGGCCACAGGATCTGTTGCACCATTTAAGACCACAAACTTGGGGATAGTGAACTTCCTGCTCACCTCCTTGTCAATGATCTCCTTGACGAAAGGAGGATTTTCGAATCCTCGAGCTATTAATCAAAAGCTACGGAAAAAAATTTAGATGCAGAGGACTCTCAGCGGCCCTACATAGATCGTTTTTTGGGCCTAATGACTGTGCAGCACACCTATTGGTGGATAAACACACTAAAAATCAGCTTGATTGATGATTTCTAGCCATGGATTTACTACTCAAAAATATGCTTGAATCCAATGACTAGAATCAATCCTAAAAAGTACTATAATCTATTGCTAGATAACCAATCGGGTTATTTTTTGGTGGTTGTTAGCATTGAGCTGGAATCACTTTTTCCACTTTTGACGGCACTAACAGCCACTGTTGGATTCTCAAAATCCACGACCAAGAACACGACTCCCGAGAGGGGGCACAAAAAGGGTGGCTCCTCAGCTTGACCCAGTGTAAAATCAGTAAAACCCATAGGAGAAAATGAAGAGCAAGATTTAAAGGAGTCCGTTTTAACGGTTTAACGGACTGGGGGCGTTACTGTTTAAACCATTTAAACGGATTGAAACGGCCAGGGGCAAAAATGGAAAAAAATGGATTTTAACGATTTAACGGAAAAACAAATGGCGCTGAACTTCAAAACTTGAAAATACTACTGAAAAACAGAATTAGACGGAAATTTAACGGAATTAAAGGGATTTAACGGCCATTTTTTTCCCAAAAAAATCAGAATTTAACGGCTGTTAAGACGGTTTTAACTGCCGTTAAAACCAAAAAAATGGCCGTTTAATTTAAAGCGTCAAAACGCGTTTAAACGGTTTTAACGGAAACCGGCTTGGGGCGTTACCATTTAAACGGCCATTTTTGAAACCATGATGAAGAGTATGAAATGGGATTAATTAAAGATAACAAATTACATAAATAAGCACTAGTATAATCTCGCTTACATCTATTCGACTATTAAAATAGGGTTAATTTTTTATTTTTTATTTTTATAATCAACGGCGCTTAGCTTCGGGCAAAGCGCTCTACATCCTAAACGTACCCGACAACCCTAAATTTCAAAATATTTATGTAGTAACATGATAATTATAATTACAATAAAATTAAAAAGGGTGAAGGAAAATAGGGAGTCCTTCGGCTGGGGTAGGCAATGGATCGACAGTTATCTTCTCATTAGCAAATTATGAAGAAAAATGAGTATTTCTAAGCGAGCATACTCCTTCCCTGGGCACATCCGAGGCCCCACTCCGAATGGAATGAATGTATAAGGTATTGGTCCATCTCCTTCGAACCTTGAAGGCTCAAATTTCTCTGGTTCTGGAAAGTATTCTGGGTTCTTGTTTGTCGAATTCACACTCCAGTATATAAATTAGAAGTTTTGGAATGGGATGATTTTTTGTGAGGATGTTCTCTATGGTGAGGAGATCACCCTCACAAAAATTCAAATCATTCTGATATTCATAGCATGGTTCACAAGTTGTAGAATTATGGACCGTCTATTTTTTACCGTTAACCTGAAAGCCACATTTCATGGTGTTCAAAATTTGAGAATGGGCTGTTTTTGTAGGGGTGATCTATATGGTGAGGAGATCATCCTCACCAAAAATCAGCCATGTGGGTGTACATCAAAATTGTGTGAAATTGTGGATGAAAATGTGTCCACTGAGCCTGACCCTTAAATTATTGGGTAGCTTGAGCTTTCATGTCTTTTTCACGGCTAGCCATTTTGACGGGACGCCTCTTTTTTATACTTAAGACCGGGTAACAAGAACGAATACCTTGAGAAGTACACAAGAAACACAAATCTGTATGTAGCTGCACCAGTGGATGACTGAACTTCTGACGTCCAGGGTTGCATAATCGTCGAGCTTCTATGTTCGCCCTTTCAAATTTAATGAGTTGTCTTCGTTTTACCTTGTCAAAGAGTTAGAATTTTGCCGACGGATTCTTTTCGTATGCTTTATGCTCTGTCACTGTATGGCACTTCTAGTAAAATGCTTATGCATTTTATGGTTTTACATTCAGGTTTGGGACAGTGGTACACAAATAACATAAAAACCTTAAGCCAAAAAAAAAAATTAATGAAGGCCAAGCATTGGGTTTTAAAAATCTGCTACAAATAGAGAAGATATACAGGTTGCCAAGTTAATTAACAACTTCGTCTGCTCAACAGGGCGATTGTATTGGGGCCACTGGTTTTCCTTCCAATAATCTGGACAACCACCACAGATCTGCATGCCATTAGATGTTTACCCTCTATGGCTTGTGCTCAATTAATAAGTATCGCAGTGCAGTTTCATTGTCACAGCAGCCCGTAAGGAATTGTTTTCATGATCTTCGCACAATCATCAATACTTGGCACTGTTCAGGTTCAAAATTAGTTGATGTAGACTTTCTACAAACTCTCTCCTCCAATGCGCCTTCCTTTTAGGCTAGTGGAAATGAGATTGATCTCATGCTTGCAATTGTCTGAAACGTTGCAAGAACGAATTATCATCCTGGCCATCCTGATGTTTGTTCTGACACCCGAGTTTTTTAAGGACGTTGAGACAATCACCTTTTACAGTTTCATTGCAGAAGCCCATAAGAAGCTCTTCATGATCTCCAGAGAATTGCCAGGCATTGTTCGGGTTTAACACGGGCATTGATTTTATGCCTAACTCTTGGCTTCTCCGACAGCACCACTTCAAGGGAGTGAAAACTGGATTAAACTTGCATTGCCAAATGTCCATAATAGAGCAAGAAGGCATGACCATAGCGACTGAGCTCCATATCTACTGTGAACATTGAGGGAATCTCCTTTCAGTTATCTTTTTGTGCTTCCAGGAGTTTGCAAATATCCTCGAGTTACTCTTATTCGAAGATGCTTAAAAGAGCAACTCTTCATCTCTTGACGCTTCTACTGCTTTTGTATCAGGTGTAGCGCAATCATCTTAAAGACTAGGATCTTATATCATTATGCTACCTGTTTTTAAAGGTTAAACTAGCTGTAAGTCAGCCTGTTGCTCAGCTTGGGAGGCAGTCCTTTCCACAGCCATCCACCACTCATAATCTTCATCATCAGCCATCTCCTGCTTTGGTACCAGACATTGAAAGGCAGGAGCAAATGACAAGAATAAATATAAGAAAGACCAGCATACTGTTTTGTATCCTGAGTAAGATTCAGATGCATAGCAACTTAAATAAAGAAAATAAGCAGATAAATTTATTGACATACCCTAGCATGTTCTCCTCTAGCAGAACTCTGAGTGGAGAATGAAAAGGCTAACTCAACTTTGAGGACACAAAACAGAATTTTTTTTCACGCACAAGATAGAGCTCAACCGGCCATAACATAACTGACTATGCTAAGATGAATGTCTTTGATCATCTATAATTGTAACCTAAGAACTTTTTATCTTTAGTACCTAACAAACAGAAATCGAACACAATACCTTAAAACACCTAAAAGATGGAGACTTCACATACTTTTGGGGTAGTGGGTTTCAGAACCTTCTAAAAAGCACTACCTGAACTCCTATATTGAATAGACTAGTGAATTTGGATATCTAGTTAACAAAAAGTAAACTTCCAAAAGACTTGGGCCACCATTGCCAGCAAGCAACTCAAAAAATTACTTTGATGCAACTTCCACCCACATAAACAATCAACAATCAGAATGATAAGAGAGATACAACACAAAGAGGTATTAATATAGGAAGAAATGAAACTGCATCCTTTTGTATTCTGAAATTTGGTTTTGCTGAGTCATCTGGTCCCATACAAGCAATATGTCATGGTTAGCCCAGTCGTCCACAAACAGGGACAATGTTAGAGTACACATGAGGTCCACAGCAAGGTTGTGACCTTGGGTCAAATCCACAGGATTGTAAGTCCTCGAGATGTAAGTTCACATTTTTGTCCATAAGGCATGTATCTCGAGGATGTACAATCCAATGGAGTCATGTCTAACTCCGCTTTACAAACAAACTTGATCAGACCAGATTAATGTCCTATAGCCAATTCTAGTATATTCTATGTGGGATGAAGTTGGGAGGTGAAAACTTCCTAGATATGGGTAGGCTGTGAGAACAAAATTAATCACATGAACAGGTGGAGCAAGCAGACTAACCAGTTCACCAACCTCCAGTACTTTTCTCCTACTTTCGATGTCATCTGCAATTCTTACAGCTTCTAGCCACCACCCATCTTTCTTGCAGCTGTCAGCAATTCTCTGATCATTATCGCATGAATTATGCTCCATGTCAATTTGATCAAATTGATGGTCAAGGTTATTGCTCATCACCCTGTAATGCTCTGTCTGTGTCAAATTGAAGAAAGCCACATTATCAGGGATGGCATCCTCAGGGATTGGGCGGAAGGGAGATCGATAACCTGGTGACATTGTTGAGCTCAAAGGGTGACTATTCATACAATTGAAAGGGTTTCAAAATGAAAACATTAAGGGCAGATATTGTTGTTTCCACACCTTTGCAATCAGGATCAAAGCATTTTTGATAATAGACAGCCCTTTTGAAGTCAACAATGTACATCACTGAACCAACATGACATTAGCCACATTAGCAAGTTTTATGCTTAAGATATGAAACAAGTCAACAGAGAAAGTGCAATGCAAGAAATGCAACAAAATTCATCAATTACAAGCAGTATTTTCAAATAATGAACCAAAAATACCATGTGATTATACAAGTTTGGGAATCATGACACGTCCTCGAATCCTATGGTGCTTGGAAATAGTATGATTTTTATTTTCAAATAATGAACCAAAAATACCATGTGATTATACAAGTTTGGGAATCATGACACGTCCTCGAATCCTATGGTGCTTGGAAATAGTATGATTTGCCCCAACTCATGGTAGCAAATGAGAGAGAGAGAGAGAGAGAGAGAGGTGCGAGAGAGGTGCTCCATGACTTCTCTCTGGTACATGGACATTGCTGATCTTTTGTTTCCTCAAGATACACAAGGAAGGTTAGACCAAACATTTGATGAAGTTGAAATATTTAGGACAGCTCAAGAGTAAAATAGTATTACCTTTCGACAAATACACCAAAAGAAGATGCTTGGAATTTAACAATTGGCATAAAGTTATCTAGAGAGAGAGAGAGGTGCTCCATGACTTCTCTCTTGTACGAGGACATCATTGATCTCTTGTTTCCTCAAGATACACAAGGTTAGATCAAACATTTGATGAAGTTGAAGCACGTAGGACAGCACAAGAATATGATGGTGTTACCTTTCAACAAATGCACCAAAAGAAGATGCATGCAATTTTAAAATCGACATAAAGTCATCTAGTTAAAGCAATCCTAATTTGCCTTCCAGTGATCCTGAAAGCCAATGCAATTAATGGATAGAAGGTAATTGGAATGAGTGATCACATTAGCAAACTGTAAGTAACTAAGTATAATTACACAGTGCTTTTAGTCCGGTTTTCTAGGATTGCAAATACGCCGAACAATTCATTGATAGAGAAGAAAATGCCATTGCAGATTACTATAATGAGGTTTGAAAACATTGAACTTGAGTTGTAATTTGTTTGATTTCCTACTTTGCTTCCCCATTTGTTTAAGGAACTTCCATTTCCATTGTTTGTCTGTTTCCATTTTGTACATAGTTGAAGCGACTCCATTCTTGTTCTCTCTTTCTATGTACCATCCTCTTTTCTCTTCAAATTTTAGCAAAAAAAGAATCTTTGTAGTCAAGGTGCACCTAAAGCGCCTCAAAAGGGTCAAGGCGAGGCGTGTTTAGTAAGGCGCGCGCCTTATGCTTAAGGCACCTCAGACCAGGCTCCAGGCGCGCCTCACTAAAATACATGGTTTTTTTGTAAAAATTATGTACTTTGACCTATTATATTAAGCATCGGTATGATAGGAGAGATACAATTGAACCTATCTCATTGAAAGACATTGATGAAAACAATGAATGGCTACTTGGAGAGATGGAAACAAAAGGTGGAGAAGCAGAAAATGAATTGGTGTTTGGGGATGATAGCTTGGCATGGAGTGTTGTTGCGAGAGCTGCTGAAGTTGGTGAATCAACATCAAGTACTAGATCACAATCAAGGTCAAGAGTAAGGGCAAGGGCTTCAATAAGGGAGCCGGAAGAGGAAGAGGCCAATTCGGAGGAAACAGAAGAAGAAGAATATATTGAGGAGGCCAACACATCAGATGATGATAGGGATGAAGCAAATGATTATATTTTAGATGATGACGATGTTAACTAGAACTAATTGTGGGCTATTTGAGATTTTGAATATTTGTTATCTTTTATGTTTTATGGCTTTTTGATTACTTGTTTTGTATATAGATAATATCAATGTTAACTAAAACTGCTTTTGGGTTACTTGAGATTTTCGACATTTGCTATGTTTTATGTTTTATGGCGTAATGATTACCTATTTTGTTATTTTATGATGTTATCTTTCTTAACTTTTTTTATATTTCTTATATTTATTATAATTCTTAATATTGCGTCTCGCTTCAGTCAGACGCATGCCTCGCCTTGTGCCTTGCACCTCAAGCGCTAGAGGTCCTAGCGCCTTAAGTACGCCTTGCGCCCTTAACTACCTTGAAAAGAATAGAGAAAGGTAAAGGAAAAAAGTTACCATCTGGCTATGATTCTCATCATAGTGTGAACATACAAATCCAAAAAAAAAGTTCATAGAGGAAATATACAAACATAATATGCAGAAGTTGGGTTTTGTTCAAAATGGGTCCAGCAGCTATTAGATATTAAAATCGAGATTTATGTGCCTAATTACAGGTGAATGATTTGATTGCATCCATTGGATTTGATCATTCGCAAAATATACTTCAAACATAAAGCACTATGAATCATAATGAGGTGCAAGGTAGCATGGAAAAACCAATCTATGTGTTTATTCTAAAATCTGTCTTTTTGTGTAATCAACTGGTAGGGGTCCTGCCAAACCCCTCATTCTGTGGAGATTGAGAAAAAAAAATATAAATAAGATGACAATGTCACATAAATAACAAGTTTTGGAAGTGTTACATGTGTCCACCAACATAAGCGTGTAAAACAAGTTAAACTGACAACCAATGCATACCATTGAATTCACTTTATTTTACATGCAGAGCTAAAACTAACAAGCCTTTAATACACCACCATAGACTTAAGTTTGATGAGTTGATGATGAAATGGATTATAGCATGGAAGATGTATGAGCATCCAAAACTTCTTTCAAATTGAAAAGGGTACAATTCTGTGAACCTATTATTTAAAACTTGAGAGAAAGTAAAATAACAGTTGAGTAAATGCTACCGTGATTGCTTTTGTGTTGTCTACCAATACGCTCGCAATATCTATTCCTTGACATATTGTAAACCATCAAACCATACTCTGAGAACCAATACCAGCTTCGGATTCTTCCTAGAATGGTACAAATCATCAAAAAGACAACAGACAAGAACACCCGGAAAAATATTAGTACCTAAACAAATTTGTCACAATCTTTACGAACTGGTTATCTAAGCTAGGAGAAAGAAATTCTAGTTAGCCCTCTGCTACGTTCACTGAAGAGAGTGCACAATTTTGCTAAAGAAACATGAAGCATTATTCTCAAAGCAAAGGAACTACATTAGAACATACACGCTTGTCATTCTGAAGAAAACAGCATATTTTTTATTGGCCATATTGCTCAAGAAAACCCAGAGTACAACCATACAACACCACATGACTTCAAGATGCAAAATGTATGGATGAAGCTAGGTTGCACCAAATCCAGCACACTATCTTCCATATGGGCAATGTCAGTCTTATTAGTGGATTAGTTGAAGTTTGTCAGTCGGTTTGCTAGGGAATATTTTGATGTGAAGAGAAATGCAAAAGACATGACTTGAAATAAAGGAGCTTCTTTTTTTTAGATTAAAAAAAAACAACATAAAGGAGCTTCAAAGTTTTTTGTAGATTAGGTCTTAATCTAACAATGACACAGACGTGTGTGTCGATGTCCGATACAGATACGAGGTGCCTGGCATAGTGCATTGAAGAAGCACGACACACAGACATGTCTGTACACATTATAATATAATATTTTAGTTACATTTAAATCAAAAGTTTTTTAATAAATAAGGAAAAAAAATATATGAAAAGTAAAAGAAAACATTTCTATACACCGTGGAGCTACCCAATAATTTAATATGCAATTCAGAATGGTTTTCTTCCTATGCTGACTCTATTTGCAGTACTCTGCCCAATACTAATTATGATCACAATCCCCTATTGCTCTCCTTTATTAATTCTGAACAATCAGGTCTGAGCCCTTTCAGATTTCAACGAGCCTGATTGAGCACACAGACTTCAAGAATGTTGTTTCTTGAGTCTGGCAAAATCAATTTTTTGGGTGCCCCATGTTCATTCTTATTCAGAAGTTGAAAGCGCTGAAAAAAAGTTAAAAACATGGAACAAAGTTGTGTTTGGATATATCAACACTAGGGTATCTTATTCGGATGATCTCTTTGTTCAAGAAGCTCAGGCAAAAGTTGAAGCCAATGAAGCTATCAGAATGCAAGAATTTTTTTAGCAAGATAAGGCTCATATTAAATGGCTTCAAAATGGAGATAGAAAGACCTCCTTCTTTCATCTTTCTAGCAAAATTCAAGCATCTTGCAACAAAATCCTAGCTTTAAAGACTGGTAATTCTATTATTGATGACAAGATGGAGTTACAGAATCATGTGGTTGATTTTTACCAAACGCTTTATGCTGCCTCCAATTTCTGCACGGACAATGGATTGATAGAAGAATCGATTCCCAATCTAGTTAGCTCTGAAGAGAATGTACTACTTACTTTTGTTCCTTCTGCGGAGGATGTCAGGAATGCTGTTTTTTCTATGGACCCCTTGGGTACTCTTGGCCAAAACGGTTTTAGTGGAGCCTTCTTCCAGTCGTGTTGGGATGTAGTTGGTAATGATGTCATTAAGTCAATTCAAATGTATTTTGAAACTGGTTTGCTTTATCCCAATATGAATTCGAATCTAATAGTTTTGATCCCCAAAATTAAAGAAGCAAACTGTATTGAGTAGTTTCGTCCTATTGTGCTGTAGCCAACTTCCAGTTCAAGATCATAACAAAGATTCTAGCCGATAGTCTAAGTACTGTAGCTCCCAGGATAATTTCGGGATAGCAAGGTGCATTTATTAAAGGGAGGAGAATTTCTGAATGCATAGGTCTAGCCTCTGAATGCATCAATATGTTGGACACTAAATCATATGGAGGCAATGTGGGTATCAAGTTTGATATCAAAAAAGCTTTTGATACTTTAGATTGGAACTTCCTTCTTAAGTCGTTTGGCTTCTTTGATAAATTTGTCAGTTGGATTAATACCATCTTGCGCTCAGCCAGATTATCTATTTTAGTCAACGGTACTCCTACGGGCTTCTTTCCTTGCAAAAGGGGAGTTAGACAAGGGGACCCCCTCTCATCACTTTTATTCTGTTTAGCAGAGGATGTTCTCAGTCGTGGCATATCTAACCTAATAAAGAAGGGTGATTTATCTCCTATCACCTCGCCTAGAGGTATTCATGCACCTTCTCATATTTTCTATGCAGATGATATCTTTGTGTTTTGCAGGGGTCTACCAGACATCTCCGGAGTCTGATGCAACTTTTTGATAATTATGGTTCCATCTCCGGTCAATGCCTTAGCAAGGACAAATACCGTTTTTTTATCAGGAAATCTACTCTGCGTAGAAGAGATGATATTTCTACTATTCTTGGCATTCGGGAGGGGTCTTTCCCTTTTAAATACCTGGGTGTTCCTTTTTTAAAGGCAAGCCAACCAAGGCTCACCTTCAGGAGATTGCTGACAGAATCAAGGCTAAACTTTCTTGTTGGAAGGGAAGAATGCTCTCACTTGTAGGTCATGCTCAACTTGTCAAATCTGTTATCCAAAGCATGCTATTGCATAGCTTATGGTTTATTTATCGCCGAAATCTCTTGATCTAGTGGAGCAATGGATTCATAATTTCATTTGGTCTAGCAATACAGAGCAAAGGAAGATTGTGACGGTTGCATGGGCCAAGATTTGCTCCCCTTATGATGAATGTGGTTTGGGCAACCGAGGTCTTCGTGATGATATTAACGAAGCTGCTATGAAAAAGCTCGCTTGGGACTTTATGACGTAGGACGGGGGGAACCGCTCTATGATTTGAGAAAGGACCTTCGGCTTTGCACCGAAATAGCTTGGCTTCACACCGAGAAAGAGTAATTTCGCACCACAAGAGAGATTTCTCAGAGAGAAAATATCATATTTCATTCATAATAAGCCATCCTTTAAAATCAAAGCTTACATCACTATTTATAAACTCCCTAATGCAACTTTCCTATTTCTGATTAAAATGAAACAAGAAAGTCCTATTAGAACTCTACTACTTTAATCAATAATAAAATCCTATTTAGAAACAAAACCTAATTTCAACTGAGAATCCTAATTAAACTAAAACAAGTCTTCATGGGGCCCACTTTTCTAAAAATAGTTCAATCAGTATTTACAATAAATAGTAAAAATGGATTTACTATAAATCGTAATTTCAGGATTTACTATAACTAGTAAAAATGGGGTCCACTTGCTTGATCATGTAATGATTCAGTGTAGCGGCAGACCATCGTAGTTGAATGCTCCAGCATCACTTTATTTCCAAATCGTCGCAGTGGGCCAAGTTCTTGAGAACTAGATTCCTCAATAAATCTAAGGATCTTATTCACTATTATAAGGCATCTTCGATCTGGCTTGGTATTAAGAATATACTCCCTCACCTTATGCTCGATACTCAGTGGCTTCTTGGATCTAGAAATTATATTAATTTCTAGAACAACACTTGGTTAGATTTCAAAATTGCTGATGATATGGACATCCCTCTCCCTACTTGGCCTCATTTGCGTGCTGAAGTTTCAGATTATATCTTAAATGGTACATGGGTTCTCCCTCCTGAGCTCAACTAAGCAACTCCTTATGTTGTTGAAGCTATTTTGGGCGTTAGTATCCCTATTATCGAAATTCCAGACACTATCATTTGGACGGGCAATTATTTCAGAACTATGACATTCAAGGATGCTTACCAAGAAACTAGACAGCATTTTACCAATTTTTTGGGGGGGAAATACATATGGGTGAAATTTATTCCTCCTAAGAGATCTATGTTGGTTTGGCGCCTCATTCACCATAAGATCCTTACGGATGATAATATTTTAAGCAAGGGTATTACCATTGTTTCTTGCTGCTCTTTGCGACTCCCCTTCCTGCTATGATCTAATCATTTATTCTTGGAGTGTACTTTTGCCGAGAAGATTTGGTTTTGGGTCAGCTTTATGTTCGGCAAGCAAATCAACTTAGATGGCTCCATTTCTGATATTATCATTCAGGGTTTCGAGCATGACTTCAGTCTCAGCTGGGGGAAAGCTGGTTAGCTAATATTGTCAACGCCTGCTGGTTAATCTGGAAAACTCGTAATGATGTCCGATTTGACAATGCTATACCTTATATTCTTCATAGTATTCATACTTTAAAAATTGGGATTCATGGGGCAAATCTTCTATCTTCGGGCTCAATGAACAACCACCTTCATGATCGCCAAATGCTCAATCAGTTTGGCATTGTGGGTAGGCCTAGGAAGGCCCCAAAAATCATTAGTTATTTGGTATCCCCATCTCCCATCCTGGATCATAATTAACTCCAATGGGGCAGCTAGAGGAATCCAGGTCCAGCAGGGTGTGGCGGCATATTTCATAATTGCAGAGGATTTTTCATAGGTGCCTTTGTAAAGGTATCGGTATTTACACAGCCTTTACTGCTGAACTGACAGCTGTAATTTTGTCTATTGAGATTGCGTGGGCTAAGGGCTGGCGCCGCCTCTGGGTTGAATGTGACTCTTTAGTGACTCTTAAATGCTTTACTAACAAGTCTTTTGAAGCCCCTTGGAAGCTTAGAAATTGTTGGCTCAATTGTATTCACAATATAAGCCAAATGCAAGTTCGTTTCTCCCACATCTATCGAGAAGGAAATGCTCTTGTTGATAAGCTTGCTAATAGGGGGGTTCTTAATCCCGCTTTTGTAATGGTGGTCCTCGATCCCAGATTTTATTAGAAAGGATTTCTCCCACGATTTGGATAATCGGCCTCTTTATAGGTTTAGACTTTGATGTTCCCCTAAACCCCTTTTCTCAGGACTGTTTTTAACATCTTATTTGTTGTTGCATTGATTTCGTCCATAGCCCATTTTAAGGGTTATGGCAGATCCATGACATTGCATTTATGATGTATAGCTCTCTTGAGGGGTCAGGCTCGTTAAGCCCCCCCCCCCCCCTATCTAGGTGTATTTTTTTTCTTTTTATTAATAAATTTCCTCCCAATCTTGATCATATCTAGTTCTATTCAAAGTTTAATAGACTGTTCATTGATGCTTATAGAGAATGCTCTTGTGCTTAAGCTCATCCATTCAAATTGCTACATTGGAGAAAGGCCTTGGAACTCTCATCATAGTGCTGATACATTTTCCAAATCAAAAGAACTACTTAAATTTCTTCTGTTTCAATGTCAATCAATGCAGGATATCCTATATTGCATTAGTTAAAACAAGTCGTATATTGTTGTGTTTGGTATTTGACTCACAAACTAGGTAAAAAATTGTGCATAATAAGCGGGTGTTTAGGGACAGGTTTTAGGTCGCCCTTCAAAAAACCAACCCCATATACCTTAAAGAACCATCATTTTTTTCTGGATTTCCACTTGCATGCTTTCATTTGGTAAAGTGCTCACGTGCCTATGGTGAGTGGATATGTAACTACATATTATCTGCACTACCTAGAATCAAATCGTTAAAAAACACCCCTACAATGCAGCCCCCATTTTAATCAGTAGCGCACAGTTAAAAATGGAAACCAAACACCCCCAGAAAAGTCTATCTTAAATCCAATCCATTGTCTAAAGCGAACACTCCTTTGTGCAAAGTGTTCTCCAATAAATATATAATGGAGATGTCACTTTTTATGGTAGTTTATATTTACAAGAAAAGTATGGACATAATTAAGAATAGTTAGAACCTGATACGTTTCCGATGGAGGCAATAGATTCCACAAATATGTCCAAAGCAGGGAATGGCGATCTTCCCATGAAATATGTTGTTGGCACATCAGTCATGCAAGCATGCAACGCAAGTCCTTGTGGGGCACTGGAATGTTGTTCATAATTATTGTTGACCTGTTAAGAAACAATTTCAAATGTTGCAGCAATCAAGATCACAAAATACAAGCCTTTTCCATATATGTATGAACAATCCTTTAGCATTCTTTCAGTCTTGACATTCAAAAATTGGAAGTCATTAGGACCCACTAAGCAATAAAAATTGTTTAAGGTACAGTGGAACAATTTCGAATAATTTACAAGGCAGCTCAAATATGAAAAAGGAACTTATTAAAAAAGTGCAAAACTACCTCAGAATCAAAGCACAATGTCTTCATACAATCTAAATCCATTTTGCAAATTAGCAGCTTCTGGCAATCACCATCCATTTTGCAGATTAAGGATTCCATGAACATTTCTTCCTCACACTGTAAATCAGCAAAGCAATATTTAGAATACATAATTAGGACACGGTTATTAACTGCAAGTGTAAAAGAACAAACCATAATTTATATGGATATTTTTGCAGTAGCTCCCTTGGAAAATTGTTATATTTGCATTCCCCCTATACTTTCGTTCTTTAGGTTTTCCCCCTTTGACATCTGTTGATTGTCTTTGACCACTGTAGAGGCATCACGTCCTTTACTTTCCCGTTAATTGAGAAAGAACATGACGAAAATACCCCCATATTTATAAAATGACTAATACCCCCTCTGAATCCAACCTATGCTTTTGATTTTTGATGTACTCGCTCGAAAATAATACGATAACACATGGAATTGTTGAGCTGTACCTCACCCATATTACATTTCCTGTTCTTTTATTTGGATTAGTTTTAGCCTAAAACCCTAGATGTACACCCTGAAAACCCTAACCCTAATTCTCTCTCCCCTAGCCCTAAACCCTAGCCGTACCCCTCCCTCTCTACCTACCCTAGCTGCGCCCTACTCCTACCCCTTTAGAGCCATGCGGCTCACTCTCCTACAATCACTAATAAGAAATAATGGCTGAAAAAAATACAGCCTACTTAAACAGCTAAGCAAAGTTACAATGAGACCCAAAACTTTTGGCTATTTGCTTAGCACCCAAAACAACTAAAAAATAAAAACTAACACTAAAACTATCAATAAGCTCCCTATGCAGCCCACATGCATCCTTCCAATGTGGAGTTTTCAAGATGTCATGCATGTGGGGCCTTCCGCTCCCACGATCATGGAGAACTCGAACTGGGGCCCACATAGAAGTCATCAAAGTACAACGACAAGGGTATGGGTCCCGTTCTCCTCTTCCTCTGGTAGACTTTATGGTGGGACGTCCTGATGTCCTCATCAGATTGATTTTGAGTATGGAGGTCCACCAAGGTGTGGGCCAAACATCCATGGTTCAGCAGGCTTGAAGAGTGCCACAAGGCATTTTGGTAGGTTGTCCAACTAGAATCACTCATGAAAAATGCTCTAATCCAGTGGCTAGAAATCATGAATCAAACTGATTTTGTGTTAAGTAGGTCCATCAAGGGGTGGGCCAAAACTCATGGATTAATGGGCCCGAAGAGTGCCACATGGCATTTTGGTGGTTTGGTACAAACACGAAGATCGTTGTTGTCCGATAAGGGTTTGTACAAACACAAAGACTAATGCAGTGGGCATGTGTTGCTCCGTTATTGGTTTATGGACCAATTGTTTTGAAAATGCTCAAGTAAGATTTGGGGTTAAAATTGTCATTAAACAAAAGTGGAGGGGTATTACGGTCACTTTATAAAGATGGAGATATTTTTAGCATGTTCTCTCTATTAACAGATAAGTAAAGGGTGTGATGCCCCTTTAATGGTCAAAGACGGTCAACATATGCCAAAAGGGAAAGACTTAAAGAAAGTATAGGGGGCAATGCAAATATAGCAGATTTCGAGGAGGGGGGGTGGGTACTGCAAAAATACCCATTTTATATTTACCTATGGTGAATCAGTTATACCTCCACCAGGAGGTGCTATTAAAATTGCACTGTCAGTCCCAAGCCTGGATGAAGGAGATGAGTTACGACACCTTGGTAGTCGATGCATAAATATTTGCCACATCCTTTTATGGATCCTGATCCATTGTGTCATTTAATATGGAGGAATAGGACTCATGCAGCTGAGCCAATATCGTTGGAAACGTGGGATACAACTTATGATGATGATGATGATGATTCGATAAAGAAATTACATGTGATCACCAAAAGACAAATGAACACACAAATAGAGGTTTTTGCTTAGCACATGCATCATAGGGCCCATAAAAGGAATAATGCATAAAGGGAAATTGAAAATCAAGATATCATAGGAGTTCATGATTGTTGGACTGAACTTTCCAAAGGATGGCTTTTCCTTGAAATGGATAAAAAATAATGCGGATGTTGTTCTTTCTCCGAAAACAAAGATGCTGAAGATAAAAAGAAAGAAGAAAAAGGTTTCCGAGAGAAGCATCAACTTCAGTGCATTACAATGCACCAAAGCCTCCAATATGTAGGTGAGCAAAACTCCAATTGAAATTGAAGAAAAGTTTAGGGTTTAGTAAAATATAGAATTCAAACCTTTAAATTATGGATTGGCCCCTGGCAAGTAGTTTAACTCGGGCCAAGTTTAGGCCTAAAGTCAAGCATGTCAAACTAAACCCAAGCTGACCATGACCTAATCCATCGGCATTCCAATAGCCCAAGGAACTTGTAGAAAGCTTGTATACTTGACAATCAATCAACTGGAAATTAGATTCATCAAGGGTCTAGTCATGAAGATTTAAGAAATTGAAACATGCGAATGCACGTGTGATTATGAGAGAGAGAGAGAGAGAGAGAGAGAGAGAGAGAGAGCTGAAGGCATCAAACTGCAAGTTTCACAATAGGATTAAAATTTAATAACTTATTATGAATATATCTCTAAAAAAAGAAGAATAGAATAAGTATGACAAAAACAGAGAAGAAACCTAGCTACTAAAATTACAATAAACAAATATCACTAGCAACTCACTGACCAACAAGTTTAAATCTTTGAACTACTAGTGAAAACATCATCAAGAAAGCGTTGTACCACTGATAAATATAAGTTTCCTTAGCTACAAGAAGTTAATTGAAAGAAAACGGAACACAAGGTTTACAGACTAATTATCAAGCTCATGAGGACTATTAACTTTTTAAATGAAAAGAAGTAGCATACCATGTTCTTACATTTGAAACGGCCAGTGGATAGAAGCACCGAATTTTTCCCTGCCTTCGAGGATAGAGCTAGACGAAAACAACGATTTCGAGAATAGACAGCAGTATCCACAAAAAGTTGATGTGGGAATTCAGCGGAGCTTGCATCTTTTGAAATAAACAATTTGTTTAGTCTTTGATCACTCTCCCGTGCACTACAAATCCGTGAGCATATCTGGTAATATGTCATAAAACAACAGCAAACCAGTATCGCCTTAATTTTGTTTAAATGTATAGGATAAAGAATTGTAGTAACTGAACGGCAAAAAATCTCATCCTGGCAATTGTTATGGGAAACGTGGAGCTTAGAAACTTCAATAGATATAGATAGCATCATTCAATAACCATAAACTAAAAAAAACTAAACTCAACCTATGACACAAGGATACTCCATTATCTAAGAATTTGGCAAGTTTGACACCGTGTCGTACTCACGTGTCAAACACATGCCAACAAATTTTCTAGACAAATCTTAATTTATTCAAATATTTTGTTTTCAGCTATTATTTATGTATTGTTTATATTTAATAACTCCAATTGTGTAGTGTGACTAGTGTCCCTATACTGCAATGTTGGTCCCAAGCCCGGATTGAGGAGGGTTACATCACGTTGACAGCCGTTGTAAGAATCATGTCATATCCTTCCAACGAATCCGAACTCGCTGATTTGACTCATGCTAAGGTGTAAAAAATGGCATTTAGATGCAGACACTATGATGATATGGGATGAAATGATTAGTTGTATCAAAAGAGTGGGAAAAGAAGTTTTCGAAGAATTTAAAGGGAAAAGTCACTCACAAAAAGAAACTTGGTGGAGTGAAGAAGTCCAAAAAGCAATTAAAGAGAAAAGGACATGCTATAAGAATTGACAAAACTAAGAATGAGGAAAACTTCGAAAAATATAGAAATACTACAAAAGAGGCAAAGAGAATAATAAGTGAAGCAAAACGTAAGGTGTATGAGAGCTTATACAATAGGCTATGAATAAAAGAGGGTGAGAAGGATATCTATAAACTTGCAAAAATAAGAGAGGAAAACCAGAGACAGATCAAGTTAGATTTATTATGAATGAAGACGGGAGTCTTAGTTAGGGACGAAGAAATTAGGGAAAGATGGAAAAGTTACTTCCGAAAATTATTAAATGAGAGCTACATAGAGAACTTAGAACTTGAAGGAGAAGCCAGTCATGATACTCTTAGAGAGACCAAAGGCCATATAAACTCTAGTAAGATTAGTTGTATAAAATTGAAATATGTTTTAACTAAGATGAAGGTAGGAAAGGCTCTAGACCCTGATGGTATTCAAAGTTTAAAAAGGCAAATTCGGGAACTGAGGCGTTTTGCCTATAAAAGGCGAGGGGTAGCCTTGAGGTGGTACTAAGGCGTAAGCCTCATTTAAAAAAAAAGAGCTTAAAAAATTCTAAAAAAAATATAATCTATTCTACAAAAATTGAAAACAACATAACATGTGAAAAAATAACTTAAATAAGCATAAAAGTAATTGAGGCTATAACTTTTACCTTAGGAGTGACGTTGTCGGGAATGTCTAACATGGTAGGGTTGCATATTCATTTTCATTCTTGTAGTATAAGTGTGCTCATAATTGTATTATATCCTAGTCTATTGTCCATTCCTGTGGTTGATTTTGTTTTGTAATTCAGTTAGAAATAACATTATGTGAACGTTGTATGTTTGAAGTCAGTTATTCCACAACCTAACATTCTAGATCTTGTTTTGTTTCATTATTGTTTCTTATGCCCCAAGTCTTAACCATTAGGTTGTTGGCATGTTATCCAAGCTCTCAAATTATATATGCCTTTGCACATGCTGTCACTCATCAAGACGTCAAGTACTCTTCTCATTTTGTGTCACTGTTGTGTTGACATTTTATCCCTCCTACTAGATAGTGGCTAGCTAGTTACAAACTTACAGTTTACTTGATTATTTACCTTAATCTTAATTTTAAGTTGTTTTTACTCTCTTAAAGACTCTTTATAGTCCTAATTGTCTCTGTGTGTGCCAGCTGCTCTTGTTTTACCAAGGTTCTCGAGCATAGATAAATTCTCGTCATGCGCATATTACTTTTAATATGCTATACATAAAGAGGTTATAGATGTTATGGTATGTATAGATCTAGTAGAAAGGGTCTTTTGGAAAAATAAGAAATAAGTAAAAAAATGAAAAAAAAAAAAAAAAGGGTCCATAGTCTTAGCATTTACTGTGCAAATTGACGCTTAAGCCTCAAGGCGTACGCCTCACTGAAAGCCTCAGTTAGATACCTTGAGGCTATTTATGGGTGCCTTCCCTTGAGGAGCGCCTCGAGGCTATAGCCTCAATCGCCTTTTTAAACTATGATGGTACTCCCATAGAGATTTGGAAGTACATGGGAGAAAAACCGAATTATGTTGGTTAACAAGGTTGTTCAATAAAATTTGGAGACTAGGAAAATGCTAGATGAGTGGAGGAGAAGTATTATGATACCTATTTACAAAATTAAGGAGATGAACAAAATTGCACTAACTATTGAGGGATAAAACTTATGAGTCACTAACCCCTCTCCCTGAGGATTTGGACACCATAGTTAGGGATGATTCGGAAGGAAGGATTTATACTAGGTTGTAATGTTCTTTGTGATTAATAGCAGGTAGGGGTTTGCCTAACCCTAGCTTATAGTTCAAAAAAAAAAACTTATGAGTCACTATGAAATTGTGGAAGAGAGTAATAGAGAAAAGATTGCGACAAGAAACATCAATAACAGAAAACCAATTTGGTTTCATGCTAAGGAGATTAACAATCGAGGCTATATTCGTACCTAGACAGTTGATGGAAACATTTCGAGAAAAGAAGAAGAATCTACACATGATTTTTATTGACTTAGAAAAAGCATGTGATAGGGTTCCTAGAGAGTTAATTTGGCGAGTATTAGGAAAAAAGGGGTCCCAAGTGATAATATTGATACTATTAAAGACGTGTATGTGGGAACAATAAATAGGGAGAGGACAGTCAGCGGTAAGATAAGTGAGTTCCTAGTTACGATGGGTTTGCACCAAGAATTGGCCCTAAGTCCGTAGCTCTTTGCACTAGTTATGGATGGATTAACTACACATTCAAAGAAAGGTCCCTTGGTGTATGCAATTTGCAAATGATGTAGTATGGATTGATGGGACTAGGGAGGATGTAAATGCATAATTATAACTATGGAAGGAGACTTTAGAAACTAAGGGGTTTAAGATAAGTAGAACCAATACTGACATGAAGTGTAACTTTAGTATAAATAATGGTAGGGATGAACCATTAGTTGTGATTGATGGACAACAAATACCCCAAAGCCATAAATTTCATTATTTATGTTCAATTATTCACAAGGATGGAGAGATCGGTGAAGATGTGATCCCATAGAATTAGTACTAGATGGCTAGAGTGGAGGCATGCTTCTAGAGTACTATGTGATCGACAGTTACTTATCAAACTAAAAGGAAACTTCTACAAGACAACCATGAGACCAACTATGCATTATGAAGCTGAATGTTGGGCAATTTAGAATGTTTATAGAATAAGTGAAGCAGGTTGAAGATAATGAGATGGATGAGTGGAAAAACAAGAAAAGACAAAATTAGAAATGAGCATATTTGATGAAACCTAAGAATAACCCCAATAGGAGATAAAATAAGAGAAAGTCGATTGAGATGGTTTGGGCATGTGCAACGAAGACCAGCGACGGCACCAATGAGAGGAGTGCTTTGGTGCAAGTTGAAGGCCTTAAAAGGGAGAAAGAAGACCAAAAATGACATTGATGGACGTAGTAAGAAGAGATCTAAAGACTTGTGCTTTGACAGAAGATATAGCTCTAAATAGAGTCGAATAGTGAAATGTGATTCATGTTGCCAACCCCAAACATTTGGGATAAGGCATAGATTATGATGATGAATATTATATGAATTTAATATATCAACTTATTTCAAAGACATTCTTTCTAAACTGTACACTTAACATTAATTAAAGTATTTTAAGATATATTTCTCCTAACATATGGAATAAACTATACAGACATATCGGCATATCAAGTTTCTGGGGGTCAGTGGGTCAGACACCGACACACATGTTCGTGTCTTTGTTACATAGACTCAACTAATTGATGAAGCATCCTTAAACATCATTGCAAAGTGATATGAGATAAGTTTCATAATAAGAAAAGAAAATATCAGAAGCTGCCTCTACCTCAGTTTGACAAAAGATATGCATGTAGGATTTTATTTACTAGCAATCAACAACTAGACATAGCTTCGATGCTTCACTAAGGCATACCTCTGCAACAAATGCACCAGCATGTGAGTTGTCCTTGAAAGCAATTTTTGGTATGCGGATGATCAAATGGCGTGAAAATTTTTCTGCCAAAAAGCAATAAGGGACGTAAGTCACGTTACATATTTAATTTCAAAAGCAAAACTTATGATGAAATCACACAATACATGATACTTCTAGATTTGTAGCAATAAAATGGAATATCAAAGATGCATATTCTATGATGAAAATTCTCATATGACATAAACTAGTATTTTAGTTGTTCCTTGGAAACATTTGTGCTCTCTTAATTGATCATATACTTTGGTGAGAGCAGTTGGACCTGATGACATATGGGCCACTCGCTATCGATCCTTGTAGCTATATGCAGACTAATAGGATTTCATCCATGCAATTACAAGTCCCTTCTTAAGGTAAAATGGAATACAATTCTTTCAAACTCAACATATTCTCCCAAAGAAACTTTTCCCATTGTACCTTTTCTAGTCAATTTTCAAGTAATAATGGGTGACTAAAAGATCAAACTTAGATTGATGTTCAGAAGATTTAAAGGAGGTGAACCCACCAACTTTGAGTTATCTTTGAGGGGTTCACATGAATGGATGAAGATTTGGGAAATAGAACCTAGATTTCTCCAGGTGGACCATGTTAAAGTGTATTTTGTTCTTAAGGTATTATGGTCTTATTACATTCTGTTGTACTTAAGGGGATATATATACACAGATGAGGAGGCCAAACAAGCTAAGTTCGACTCTCTCTATTTTCTCTCATCTCTTCTCTTCTTCTTCTCTCCACTTCTCCAACTTTTCTAACTTTAGATATTAGAGCAACCCTGATACATGAACAATACCGTGAACAGAGCAGTACCGTAACCCTAATCTCTTTTAATTTTTTAATTATTCTTTCTTGAAAGATCAAGTTTAGGTGTTTCAGCCTAGGGTTTTTTTATCTCTAAGGGTGCCACAGACTAGGGTTCTGATATAAGGCATGCGGCAATGTTAGTGTGACATTTGTGTTGGATAAATTCATCTTCGATGTAGTTGGTTGAGTTGTTTGGTTTTGATGGCTAATTCTCGTGATGTTAAAATCCCTATTTGGGATATGTCAGGTGGGATTGGGCCCAGATTACCTCTGTTAAATTAAATGGTACAAATTATCTATTATGATTGCCATAGATTAAAGTCTTTTTTGTGCGAAGAAGAAACTAAATCATATTACTGATGATATGGGTATGATGATTGGTTGAGTAAAAATTCCCTAGTGATGATCTGGCAATGAAATAACATTAAGCAGTCCATCTACACGAATGTGATGTTCCTAGACACCGCTAAATAGATTTGGGATGCAGTAAAGGAAATAGGAATATGTCTAGAATTCATCAATTGTTCGAGATAATATTCAGTATGAAACAAGGTGATAAATCTCTTAGTGAGTACTATAGCAATCTCCGAGGAATGCAGGAAGAGTTGCAAATGTATAACCTCTCACTACTGATATAGAAGTACAGAAATGTTAGAGGGAGGATTTTTAGGTTGCCTTGTTTCTCTAAGGTCTGAATTCTAAGTTTCATTCAATCAAGGGATAGATTCTAGCCAACGAATCCCTCGCTAATCTCAACAATGTGAATGCTAGATTGCCAAGAGCATATCTAGGAGCACCAACTTCAAGAATTGGTAGTTCCAAAGGGAATTCAACCCTTCTATCTCCTAGTAGTCATGAGAGTGCTTCTGGCAGTCGTAGTAATTATTCCAGTGGTCGTGAAAATTTTTCTAGTGGTCGTAATTTTTTCATGTTGTGAGAATTTTTTTGGTGGTCATAGTAACTTCTCTAGTAATTGTGGTAATTTTTTTAGTAGTCGTAGTAGTGGCAGAGGTGGGCAACGAAAGTGTACATACTGTGGTGCTATTGGATATACTGTTGATTGATGATGAGATAAATGGGGCAAATCAGGCATCCAAGGAGGTGCAACAAACTACTACAAAGAGTGTCATAGGCTTCATCTATAGTTAGTTCTAATGTGAAGAATTCCGACTCTACATATGTCTCTCATGAAGAATATAATCTTCTATTCTAGCAAATTCAGTCTCTATCTACTGGCCCATCTATTTCCACTGCCACTTTGGCAAATTTAGGTACTTCTACATATCTTCTTACTCAACAGTCCTCTTCATGGGTCATTGACTCAGGAAACTCTAAACATGTCTGGTATGTCATCTAGTTTCTCTAGTTTTAATTCTTCAAATTCTAATATTATTCTTGCTTAGAGGTTTACATGTAAAGTTGTTGGCAAAGGTGATGTTCACCCTACATCTTCTCTTCCATTGTCCTTTGTTCTTTACATTCCTAATTTTCTTTTTATCTTATGTAGGTTAACAAATTAACTAAGTCTTTTTAGTGTTCTTTAGTGTTCAGTAACATTTTCTCCTTCTTCTTGTGTTTTCAAGGACCTCGTGATAAAGACGGTGATTAATGGGGGGCCTGAGCGCAATGGCCTATATTATCTTGCTAAGAATCCTAGAGCTGGTGCAACTACCCTTCATTCAAGCATGTCTCCCTATCAGTGGCATTGTCGTTTGGGCCATCTATCTCTTCTGAAGTTGAGTAGTTAATTCCTAAGTTGAGTATTGTGTTAGTATTAGAGTGTGAGGCTTGTCAATTAGGCAAACATCACAGAGTTTATTTTCCTAGTCATGTTGATAGTCGTAAGTAGAGTCATTTTGATTTAATCCATATGGACAATTGGGGTCTTGCTCGAATTAGTAATGTATCTAATGTTTCATCGTTTCTTATTTTGTTATATTTGTTGATGATTTTTCTAAAATGACATCACTATTTTTAATGAAAGATTGTTCTGAGTTAGCTTTTATTTTCCAAACCTTTCATAAGGAAATTGTTGTTCAATTTGATAAAACTATTCACATACTTAGATCTGATAATGCACTTGAATACATGGAAAAAAGAATTGCAATTTATTTGCACCAAAAATGGGATTATTCATCAAACCTCTTGTGCCCATACATCCCAACAAAATGGTGTGGCCCAACGCACTTGTTATATGTGGCATGTACCTTGATGGTAAATATGAATGTTCTTATAACCTATGGGGGGGATGTTGTGCTTACTACCTATTTACCTGATTAACCGAAAGCCATCGTCTGTTTTGGAAGGTCAATCTCCATTTTTTTACTTTGTTTCTTGATGTTTCTCCATTTGGTCTACCACCACGTGTCTTTGATTGTGTCATTTGTTCATGTTAGGTCTTGGTCATGATAAATTGCCTCCTCATGCTATTAAGTAAACTATTTTAGGTTACACTCATACTCAAAAAAGATTATCGTTGTTACTATCCATCATCTCGTTGTTGTTATGTTAGTATTATTGTTACCTTCTTTGCAGGTTCAACATTCTTTTCTTCTAATGGTCAATCTATGGATGGTATTTTTTTGCCGGTACTTAGGCGAAGGACTATATTTCTTCTCCAGTTCCTTTACTTGTTGCTACTGATACGCCTCCTACACCGAGACATCCGTTATAAGTTTATCACAAAATGGCCAAATCTACACCAACCATTGTTGCAATGCATGTTCCTCAATCATCTACTCGCCTGAAGATCCTTCTGTCGATTACTCATTACTTTGCATAAATGTATCCATTCTTGTACTCAACATCCAATTGCTAATTTTGTGTCATCTCATCATGTATCTCCATTATTCCATGATTTTTCTTTGTCCCGTTCGATTGTTTCTATTCCAAAGACATATGATCAAGCCTTGTCTTTTTCTAGAAGGAAAAAAGCTATGAATGAGGAAATGAATGTTCTTTTCCAAAACAACACATGGTAACTGACTACAGAAAACAGGCAGTTGGATGTAGATGAGTGTATGCCATCAAGTATCATCCTGGTGGCATGATTGAGCATTTGAAAGCACGCTTAGTTGCAAAAGGGTACACTTAAAACCTTTGGCATGGACTACTTAAAGACGTTTCCCACGTTGCTCTCCTAAACATTGTTAGGGTTCTTTTGTTTGTGATTGTATCTATGCATTGGCCACTGAATCAAATCAACAATAAAAATTCCTTCTTACATGGTGATTTGCAAGAAAAGGTGTATAGGAGCAACCCCCTAGATATGTGTTAGCGGATGATGTGTTCCCACGCACGTATTGTGTTGACCCGACGACCCATTGGTATACATAGTTGTTTCGCCTTTCCCCAATAGGTCGATCTTTTGGGGTAAATGGTTGTTTAACATGGTATCACAGCCTTAAGGCCTGGGTGGTCGCGGGTTGAAGTCTCCAGCAAAGTGTATTCCCACTGAGGGGGCGTGTTAGCGGAGGGTGTGTTCGCACTCACTTGTTGTGTTGGCCCGACAACCCGTTGGTATACATAGTTATTTTGCCTTTCCCCAATAGGTCGATCTTTTGGGGTAAATGGATGTTTAACAATATGTTACTAGTATAACAAGGTGAGCAGATTAAAGAAGGCTACTTATGGGCTAAAGCAATCTCCACGAGCTTGGTTTGATAAGTTCAATGTTGTTGTGTCACGTTATGGCTTCAAGCGAACTTATTTTGATTACTCAGTTTTGTTCTTCGTACAATTTTCGGAGTTGTTATTCTAGCAGTGTATGTGAATGATATTATTATCACAGGGAGTGACAGTAGTGGACTGTTGACTTGAAATCTCACTTGAGCATTTCAAACTAAGGATCTTGGCTTTCTCTAATATTTCCTTGGCATTAAGGTGGTGAGATTCAAGGAGGGTGTTAGTCTCTCACAGAGAAAGTATGTCACAAACCTATTACAGGAAACAAGAATGATGGGATCTATAAGCCAGTTGATACTACTATGGATTCTACTTTCAAACTCGATGGTGCACAAGAGGAGTCGTACAGTGATCCAGTCGATACAGGAGGTTGGTTGGGAGGCTGATTAATCTCACAATGACTCATCTAAGTACTTACAGTGGGATTATGAGTCAGTTTATGCATGCTCCACACCAACCACATTGGGATGTTGTGTAACGTATTTTGAGATACTTGAAGGGTGCACCAAGTAAAGGCATGTTATATCAACCATCCACACATTTGAGTGTTACGGGTTTTTTATGCAAATTGGGCTAGAAGTCATTCTGAAAGAAGGTCCACTTGCGGGTATTGTACATTTGCGGGTGGTAACTTGGCCATAGAGGAGTAAAAGCAAGATGTGGTTGCTAAATCCAGTGCAAAGACAGAGTACAGGGCTATGGCTCAAACAACATGTGAGATGATGTGGGTGAAATCTCTTCTTCGGGAGATGGGTTTTGAGATTTCTACTCCTATGCCGATGCATTGCGATAATTAGGCTGTTATCTTTATTGCTAGTAACCCAGTGTTTCATGAGAGAACTAATCATATAGAAGTTGACTACCACTTTGTCATGGAAATGATCAAGTAAGCTGATTGCTACTCCATATATTAAATCAGTTGATCAACTTGGTGATGTGTTTACTAAGGCATTAGGCCAGAGTCCGTTTTCTCTATTATGTAAATAGCCGCATGATATTTATGCTCTAGCTTGAGGGGGAGTGTTTGAGTGCATTTTGTTCTTAGGGGTATTATGGTCCTTTTACATTATTTTATGTACATATGACATATATACACAAATGAGGAGGCCAAACAAGCTAAATTCGACTCTCTATTTTATATCCTTTCTTCTCTTCTTTCTCTCTCTACTTCTCCATCTTCTCTAAATTTACAGACCAAATCACCATTTTCATTTGCCTAGAAACAAGAGTAAAGGAAAGTATGTAGAGATTCACCATATTAGCTTATCCATATCTCATTGTGTCTACCACATTCTGCTTAAGTTTCTCATGCAATGGTTTGGTACTGAAACCAATAATGCCATCTCTAAGTTTGTAACTTAAATCACTTTCTTTGACCATTACTATTGCTTCCATATTGTCAGGAGAACCTTGCCTAAAAAATAGTAAATTCCAATTAGGCAAACAAAATGAATAAATAAAAATCAATTTGCATCAGTGACAGATCTCAATGGTACTTTTCCCAATTCGACAGAACTTGGATGAATTAAGCAGCCCATCAAGATTCAAAACAAAGTGCTTCTTCACTAAAGATACAAAGGGAAAGTAATACTCCGTAGCAGCACTTGCATAATATTTTGTTTACAAAATATAATGGATAAATTTGAACCCATAATGCAATTGAATGATGCTCTGTGTTGCAAACATAAGCCATGGGCTAAATCCCAGCTTACCAACCCCCCACCCCTCAAAAAAATAAAAGTGGAACCAATTTGTTAGTCAATCAGGAAGCCCACAACATACTCAATTATGCAATACCATAGTCAAACAATTAGTTGATATATCACATGAAATTTCAAATGTACAAAAACATCAGGCAAGATACTACGTAAGAAGATTGCATACCAAACCACCTGCTACAAAGTTCATACCTTCAGTAGATGAATCAAGCTCTACAATCCAGTCTTGGTTTCCTTGAATAGAGTATTTGTCAAATAAGGCATCTAAAATGACTGATATCAAGAGATCAACCATTTCATCTCCATTTTTGTCTGCATTGACTCTCTTATTGAACTCTAGATCAAAATACAAGTGGCATGGGAAACCCTAAAGAAAACACATAGTCAGGATTCACAAATAAAGAAACATGGTCAAAATGACCTAAGCCACACATGCAACACTAATTTATTGAATAAAAAAGAATGACCAAAGGAGATGTATTTCCAAGGTATAAGAATGTTACACAAAAATCATAAGGCCTTATCTCACAAAAATGAGCCCCACTTCTGAATGGTTTCTTTCATCATATAAAAAGAAGTAACCATGGATATTCACCCCTATGTGGAGCAAATATAATTAAGTTAACCAAATGTTTTTGATATAATCCATCCAGGCATGGTTCAAAATTCCGTTTAGTATTCCACTAGTGTTATGGCTGCAACTTGGGCGGGTTCAACCCGATGTTGGGCTCGGGTTGGGTTGGCTTCCTCAGTACTCGGGCTTGAGCTTGATTTTTAAAGCCCAATGAAACTCGGGTTGGGCTCGGATTGAGGCCTCAAGCAACCCAATCCAACCCGAGCCCGATGTATGTAGCATAAATTTAGGGTTCTCTTTAATTTTCTAAATCCTAGCCTCCACGCCTCCCTTTTCTCCCCTCCCCTCCTTTCTCCCTCTCAAGGAAGCTCGATACCTCCGTCGCTTCTGCCGGCTTGGCGCTCTTACCTCGGTTGCAAGTTGAGGGTCTGGATCTCCGACCACCATTACGCCCCTTCTGCTTCCAATATCACCGCGAGCTCCTCTACACTTTCCTTTTCCTCCCGTGCACTTGTCTTTGGTTTTCGTTTTCTTATACTATGTAAGACTAGCCAAACCAGATCCAAAGAAATATTTTCTTCTTTATGACTGATTTGGTAAGTGGGTTTTATTACTTCTCACTTCTGTTTTCACGAATCATGAAAAAATTCTCTTTTTTTTCTTAATTTTTTTCTAGGACTAAAAGCTAGTAATGACTTGAAATCGTTCATTTGGTGGTGTTTTTTCTTAGATAATAACAGTGTTCAGTCTCAAGATGCGCCGCTGTGAAACAAGCATACGGGTTGGAAGCCCGTATGTGAGCACTTTGGCAAGTTCTGTAATAGATATGTCACTTCTCGCCTTCTCTTTTTTTACTACAGGTCTCTTCATAGTGCTCACTACCTGGTCCGCCAAGTTAGGTTTCATTATGGGTTCCATTCTTCAAAGAGAAAAATGGAGTAGAACTTTGGAGTTCCAACCCGACAAACCCGAAGAACCCGACAAACCTGATCGGGCTGGGCTCGAGCTGGCATTCTCAGGCCCGACCTTGGTTCAGGCTCGGGCTCGAAGTCTTGAAGGTCAGATTGGGCTTGGGTTGATCCCCAACCCGCCCGAGTTGCAGCCCTAGCTAGTGTACCGAGACAATACCTTGGGGAATGTCTCGTCTCATGCCAAAAGCCTAATTTAAGTACTAAAACTAGTTTTAAAGCTTATTTTCATGATATGTATTTTTTTTATAAGGTAAAAGATTTTATTGCAGAAAACGGAAAGCTACAAGGCTCGCAGAAGTTGAGGAAACCTCTGGAGAGAAAGAGACAGCGACACTGATTATTTTAATGATATATGTGTCTTTTATAACAGATAAATGCTAAAAAAAGTCTGTAGCCTAATTAAGTATTAGAAAATGGTTTAATCTTATCGAGACATATACTATTTTTTCCATTGTCTCATTCCGTTTCGTTTCCTATCGGCCGATACGCCTCGTTCGGCTAGCTTACTGAAACGACGAGACAAAACCATATTTTAAACCTTAATCGCAAGCTGCTTAGTTCCATCTCAAGTCTTGAGGTTATTGACAAATCTTACTGTTGCTTCCACACAAATATTCAGCTTCTTGCAGAGGCATCATTAACTCATTTGTATCAACCATCTTTCTTCCACATAACATGAGAAGCAAAGAAGGAAAAAAGTGAAGAAAATGCACAACAAAAAACAATACAACTAGCGAAAATATATGACACACCAACCATTCCAATTAATGTACATTTGCACAACAAGAATGAAAAATGACAGAGGTCATCACCTCCTGAATCACTTCATAATGATGGCGAATACTGGAATCCATATTTTTGTACCTGAAATCATAACTATCATCAAAAGCCACTACTTGGAAAGAAATGACCTCAAATCTTATAACATATTTACAAGACTAAAACTAATTCTGAAATCAATCATAAATAATTGCAAAACCTAGAACCAAATAAAGATAACCTTTGCCAAAACTCCTTATATGTTGAGACCAGAAACCTTCTCTGTCCATTTAAATGATCTTGATAACTGAAAAGACGAACATGAGAGTGTGATTTTGCAAATCCCATTGCCTGATCTTGTTTGGGGAATGTAGTCCATACTTCCTTCCTATATAAATAACCAAGATGAGTTGGTTCCCATACTATCAAAGACAATAGTAGGTTAATATAATCTGGCAAAGTTAAATTCTTAAAAACAAGAGGCTTGCACAAATATACAAGTACCTTGAATTCAAATCATTTTCTTCACTGAGATCATTATGTATTTCATGTAATAATTGCAACAAACGCGTTGGTCTTTTTGCTGGCACGCCATGTGGAGATCCATAAAATACAACTGGAGAGATCTGCTTTCCACTGTTGAATTTGATTGCTTTGATTTCCTTTGTAGCAAGCTGAGGGAATAATGATTAATATGAGCAACTACAGATGTAGTTTAATTAAGATGTAAAGCATGCTAAACATTGAAGCCTGACATGCCCAACCAACAATTTAACATCCTGAAACAGAAATTCAAATAAATGTGTAGAGATAACAATAACTTTCAATACCTAACAAATTTTGACTCAGAAGAATTTCAAACATTGATTTTCATCAATAAAGACAGTACCTTATAAAGATGATCGCAGTTTATATATTATCTTTTCTCCTATTTTAACTCAGGAAAGAGAAAAACCATCCCACCAAAAAAAGAGGAATATAGATACTGTAATATGGAGACTGCATGTGTCAGCCCATGCAATGGGCTGAAACGACTCTTAAACGTGAAATGAAATGAAAGCAATGCAAAGAGACCTACTTTCTCCATGCAGAGCTGCCTATCTGCTGAATTTTTCTGGCTCTCTCTTGCTGATGCTGGAGAGGAAAAGCCAGCAAATGCAGAGACTTCTCCTTGTGTCGAACTCACTTTATTTAATTTTTCCCGGCGTTTCTTTCTTTCTCTCAGTGCAGATTCTGACATACAACCATATTATAACTTCTTATGGTCAAAATAAAATTATGCAAATGAAGCAACAGCATCACAAAAAAAACACATATCAATGCCATGAAACAATATCACAAAAATCGTCATTTGATTTCATTTGCTTACACAACCTTTTTTACTTTCCAAATTTTCAACTGTGGTATGGTTAGTTTAAATTACCAAGGAAGATAGCCATTTTAATCTCAGCCCGGATAAATTATCTGCCGTCAAGATAGATCTTTACACATAAGGTGAAAGAAGAAAAGAAACTAATTTTGGGAACGTATTAGTTATGGCACTAGAGGATTCTTCTATGCTGAGCCCACCTAAAAACTTGAAATTGATTGTAGTCACACTAGAATAAAAAGAATGTGTCTTACAAGGTATAAGAATGGAAACAAAGTAATCTCTTTCATTAAAGGTGATAAACCAAAACTAGATGTATACAGAGAAGATTACAGAATACTTAGCCAGTTAAGAAACATAAACCCACCTTGAGCAGGAAATTTAAAAATATAAAAATCCGTTATCGACAGTTTGTTTCAAATAATTTTGGCTCCAAAGCCTCTAAACAACCACCAAGAGTCATAGATTGATTTTATTTTTTGAAGCTTCATCTTCATCGATGACACTAGGAAACAAACATAAATCTCCATAAATTAAAAAAAAAGTGCCATCGGTGGGGTTCGACATTCCCTATTTAAGTAGTGGGAAAAATCGCTTAGTGAAGCTTTAACTAAAATTTAAGATCAAAGGTACATAATGGAGTAATGTAAACTAATTGCCACCAAAAGTTTAAAAGCTAAAAGGAAAACCATGATTAAAAACTAAAAAATTGTGAATTTAACCATGATTCATGATTGTGGACCCAAACAGCAAAATCCTTGATCTCAATTTTCACCGATTAATTCCTCAAACAATAATCATTCTCAAGTATCTCTCAACAAATCATTGATACTATTAGGAAAGCCTAATCGAAATCTATGATCAGTTGATGGAAATAGCATTGTTAATCTCTGGATAATCTTGCATCCGCTAAGAAACTCAAACAGATTTACATCTAAAACGAAAATTAGATTAGTAATCGAAACCCTCGTCTAACTCTTCACGGATAAATTAAGTCTTTGCGAAGATGGCGAACCGGTGAAGTAAAGATTAAAGAGCTTACCAGGAGGAGAAATGCCACATTTAAAGCATTCGAACAGTCGATCAACGTCGTCCATAATCCCCCTCTCTCTCTCTCTCTCTCTCTCTCGACTCGAGTGTTCGAAATTTTGAGTTTGATAGCCACGCGGTAAAGCCGTAAAGGCGAGAAAGGAAACGGGCCAGGTCTGACCCAACCCGGGCTTGTATTTGCCGGTTTGGATCGTTAAGATCTGATATGACCAAAAAATAATGGGTCGGGTAGAAAACCAAGGGGCTTGGCCCAGGTTTGGATCTGGATCAACTTCGGATCCTGCATATATTGGATACGTGTGGTAAATTTGTAAATTTCTTGCAAATCTAAAATGCCCAATTAATTTGATTAATGGAAATAAATCCAAATATAGCTGAGAGGCATGTTAAACGCTTCTTGAAGATAATCGAAGTCTCCTAGATAAAGGATCTGAAAATTGATCGGCTTTGTCGCAACTCTACCTGGTTCATCAATTAAGGTGCTATGAATTTTTGGTTCAAAAATTGGTCTGGAGAGGGCATCATAGCAGATTTTGTCAGAGTTGGAGACATTGAAAATAAAAATCTGACCTTAAATGAAGCCATGATTTTGAGATTCAGCCTCTTTGCCAAGACGTCATTGCGACCATCCAACAGTGGTTTGTCAACTCCACCATGTGCATAGAAGACCAGGTTGAAATGAGAATTTGGTTGCATTCTCCTTCAGGCACATTTACTATCAAGTCGGCTTTTGAAGCTTTCAGAGTGAAAAATCAGCTTTGGTCGTTGTCTAAATGGATCTGGTTGAAGTATGTTCCCACTAAAATCAGTCTTTTTGCTTGGAAGTTGGCATATAGAATTGTTCTTCTCAACGATGCGCTTCAAGTATCCTATGTTCATCTTAAATGCAATTGTTGTAGAAACTCAAAAAAATGAAAATTTCTTGCATCTTTTCGTCTTGGGGAATCTTGCAAAGCCGTTTGGGCACCTTTTTGTAATATTAGTCATCCTTTGAGAACTTTGGTTGGAAAGGAATAGAAGAAGATATGAAGCCCAAATGTCTAGTAGTGACTACATCATCACGAAAGTTTGGAAGTAGATCAAGGATATTAGCTACGTTGCTAAACCTACTAAACAAGGTTCTGAAAATTTTAGGTATATTTTGACTAGCTTAAGTATTAAGGAGTTCAAATTTTCTCCTAAGAAGCCTAAAATCTTTTCTTGGAAAAAACCTCCAATGGGTTATTTTGCATTAAATGTGGATAGTGCATCTTCTAGAGCCGGTTTTGCGAGTGGAGGTGGCGTTATCAGATATCACAATGGTAATCCCTTAAATTCGTTTAGCTCCTTATATGGCAAAGGCCCCGATAATTTGGCAGAATTGAGATCCCTCTTGGATGGTTTGTCCTTATGCAAGAAATTGTGAATTTTAACAAGGTTGTCATTTCCCAATTGATTATTGCCTAGATAACTGGCTCTAAACGGATACCTTGGCACTTGAAGTTTAATTTGGTGGCGGAAAACTCAAAACCTTTTTCAAAAGTCTAATGTCAGTGCTACTCATATCTACAGGGAAGCTAATGCGGCTGCGGACTTTTTGGCATCTATAGGATTATAGACTCGGGGTTATCAGGAAGGTGTTCACCTCCCCATAAATTAGTCTATATTATTAGACTTGATAGAATTGGTACTCCTTATATTAGAACATAGAGTTGTATCTCTGATTTTCTTTTGCTCATGCATCACTGTCTTTCTTCCCATGTAATTAGCATCTTCAGGGAGGTGTACTTCCTTACTTTTTATCAATAAAGTTCCCCTCTGTCCTTGGAGGTTTCGAAAAAAAAAAATATTAGGAAATTACATTGCAGTTATTAATTGAATCACGCTCAAAGCATGGCCTTTGTCGATAAGGTTTTGGAATGCCACCTATGCCGGAATTACACCAAAACTCCTGCGAAGATCTTTGATGACTGATGGACCACAATATGAGCCACGTGGCACACTCTTGGACGCCAATGACTGTATGTATGGTTGGTCTATCCCTAGTTGGACTTACATACCAAAAATCCGCCTAATTAGTGATTTTTAACCTTTGGATCTAATAACCCAAATAATGCTCAAAATCTGACAGTTAAACATAAACATGAAAAAGAATGCAATCAAATTGCTAGAAATCACTAATCATCCTGATTTTTGGTTTGCAGGTCCACCTAGGGATTGGTCAGACATCCATATGGTCAGCATCCTCTGAGAGTGTTCCACGTGGCGCCTCATATTGTGGGCAGACACGTAGCCCTATATAGCTCATATTTTGGGCCCACTAATCACATGAATGTTGAGTCCACTCAATAGTAGATATACACACTAAAATAAGGTTGATTGATGATTTATAGCCATTGGATTAAGTACCCAAAAAAATATGGAATCCAATGGCTAGAATAAATCATAAAAATGTGCTAAAATTTATGACTAGCGATAATCGTACCAATGTATATCCACCAAGAAGTACGCTAAACATTCATGCACTTAATGGGCCCAAAACATTGCACTATGTAGGGCCAGAGTGTCCTATGCATTGACTACATCCAAAGTCTGTTACATCTAAATATTTTCTCTTTTGAAGCCCACAACATCAAGGATTCCCTCTTCTTCCCGCTCAATTACCTAGACCCTTGTTCTTGCTTTGGTTTCAAACCATATATTTGATGCTCTCTCTTGAAGCCCACAACATTAAGGATTCCCTCTTCTTCCTGCTCAATGACCTAGACACTTGTTCTTGTTTTGGTTTCAAATCGTATATTTGATGCTCCTCGTGTCAAAGGGGAAGAAGAACCTCCAACTACCCAGCTTTTGTGCAGCAACAACCCATGAGATCACCTACCTCTATGGGCAGAAGCGTCTGGGCGGAAAATGGCAGAATTGGACGGTCGTGACGGGCGGCGTGCGACTATGATCCGGTCATGTTGAGACCTTCTGAATGATTTTGATGATGATAAGATGCTTCAATTGATTGATTTGGGGTTTGATTTGTTACAACTTTACTGAATATGGTTTTAGCTTGTTTCTTGTGTTCCTTGATAAATAAACAAATCTTTGGAGAGGTTGGGTTCCGAGTTGTACTTGTTGAAGAAGTTTCCTAAAAAATAAATGGCTTTTTTTGGCTTTGAAAAACAAGTTTATGGTATTTATCTAAAAAAACATTATATGAGTAAAAAGTACATTTACCTTATAAAGTTACTTTTGTGAAAAGGAGCAACCAAACAAAACAATTTACACCAAAAAGTATTTTTGTAATAAAAAAAGACTTTCTCAGAGCTAAAAAAGACAATCTAAACACCCTTTATAGAAAATTATAGAACTAGTTTTGTTCGTCTCATCTTTATGTGTTTAAAATAGTCCAATAATCTTAATTTTTGTACTCTACTAAGGGCGCTGCTTACTATACGTACTATCTATTATAAGTTGAAGAATGGAAAACTAATTACATTTTCTTATGTTTGCATTCAGAACTACAAGTACATTCTACTTCCATACCCTAATCAGATTGAGCTTGTAGGTCTCTTTGTCATATTTTCAACATCTCTGGGATTGTCTCAATAAATATTTGTACACAAAAGTTATGGCCATATTAATGTGAACGTCCTATTTCACAAACCATCAACAAAATAGACCTTTTTTTATGGCGTTCGAAAAACATTATAAAAGACCTTTTATAACGTTCGTTGACCGCTATAACGTAGGCCATTAAAGACTTGGAAGT
This sequence comes from Euptelea pleiosperma, assembly GCA_035048495.1. Taxonomy (NCBI): domain Eukaryota; kingdom Viridiplantae; phylum Streptophyta; class Magnoliopsida; order Ranunculales; family Eupteleaceae; genus Euptelea; species Euptelea pleiosperma. The sequence goes on from CM068547.1 coordinate 8,305,008, forward strand.
CACCCATAGCATTCTACGAACGCTATAAATGCATGACGTTCACTAAACTCCATAAATATATAGCGTTTACTAAACACTATAAATGTATAGCGTCCATTGGACGCCATGAATTTTTTTGAATGCCATTATTTGAGACACTAGCTACTAATTCACATAATGACATTCATTTCTTAAACACTATCCTTACTTCAATATATAGCGTTAACTGAATGCTATTGTTGTGTTCAAGCAAGGCGTTTTCTTGTACGCCATTATTTTATTTTTATTAATTTTTAAAATAAATAATGTACGCCATATGCTCTCATGAATCTCTATCTTAATGCAATAAACATTGCTTACACATGTTTCATAAAAAATACCACTCTATTTCCATTTCATACACTAAAGAAAATAATAACTTTATTGTTTATAGACAAACACAAAACTAAAATATAAAATTCACAAATTGGTTCAAGTAATATTACAAGCGAGATAATTTTATAAGTACATAATGAATACAACATGTAACTCCATTTGCTCGTCGCTTTTTCATAAAAAATATAAGAGGACTCTTAAATAAAAAAAATTAAAAGATGTTCACCATGGTCTCTATTTTAGAATATTTGATGTGTAACTTTGCATAGATTTTTTTTTTATTAAAGAAGACGTGAATCTTTTAAAAAAATTAACCAATATTAAAATTTCCTTATAATCACTATGAACGTCCTAGATCGATGAATACGACAACATCTGATTTCTTTAGTTTCTTTGCAGGTTATGATTAAAGTTATAATCAATTTCGATACATTGCAATCACATCTACATAAATAATAACATCGAATACAATCACAAGATATGATAGATGTGATACAGACAAAAGAAACAAACCACGACACAAAAGATTTATAGTGGTTCAATGTTCGCACACTTACATCTCGAGCAAGTTCTACTATTCAATCATGTGTAACAACTTTTACAATTGAATAAAACAAAGCTAAAAATCCAACTAACCTAAGCACGAGAGAAATACTTCTCTCAACACATTGTTATGCTCTAAGTATACCTACTCCACACCTAGTTATGCTCTAGGCAAGCCACTCAACACCTAATTACATTCTAGGCAAGTTCCTTATGACTCTAAGGTACGTGGTTAAATATAAAGATGATAAAAAATAGTAATGCATCTAAGAGGCTTAAGAAAACCAACTAATTTGCCTCTTTAGATGAAGAGAAGAGGAGCGACAAAGCTTCGAGACAAACTTCTCCAAGTTGTGGTGCAACTCCAAGAACTGAACGACTCGACACGTGTAAGTCCCACTAAAGATGCAAGAATTTCTCACAAATGCACCAACCGAATCTCCAACAAAGTTTCTCATAGAGTTGTTGGGTCAAGGAGATTAGGTCTCAAACAACCAACTTAATGAGAGCTAAAATTGCTATTGGTAGGCTAATGGAAAGATACCCTCGACTTAAGCTAAAAGTGGGTTATATAAAACCAAAAGATCAACTCTCAAATGGTAAAAAATAGCCCAAAAAGGAAGGAGCAGGGGTGCCCAAACTAACCTCGGGTACTCGAGCTAGGCGACTGAGCTTAGCTAGGGTGCCCGATCTTTGTGCGCCTAGCTCCAAAAACGATCAAGCAGAAAGTTCCAATTTGGGGGTGTCCAAAGTGGGTTCGGGCGCCTGAGCTCCCAGAAATGCCATTCTATCCCTAAAAGCCCATCAGGCCGGCCTAGCCCATTAACAACCCTAGTTCTAAGAGAGAATGTAGCATGGGATTTTTTTGCATAACACGACGACGCCATGTAGCACACTCTTTTCGGTCCCACTGACCCTTGAATCATTGGCCCACCCTTGATGGAGCTACATACGAACAATCAGCCTGATTGCTGATTTATAGTGATATGATTTGAGCATTTTTCATGGGGTGATTTTTTAGCCATTGGATATGAATATTGTTTTGGGTAATCAGATCAAATGGTTAGAGGTCACCAATCATTCATGTGTCAGTGGGCCCAAAATGTATACCACGTGCATTTTTATGCGTCCGAGACTTCACTAACACTAAGCACGAGTAAAGCACGGGTCGCGTGGTTGAGCACGTCTCTGCACCGTAAACCTTGAAACGTGATTTACACTTTTCACAAGTTTTAAAAACACGTTTTTAAAGTGTATAGGCAACGTTGAACGTTTTTAGCTCAACCCGATATTTGAGCAAAGGGTAACGATTCCCCATTTTTCCTCAGAGATGTCTATTCACCGTCTGATACACTTTAGCAAGGGTTGACAAGGTTTTCATAAAGGAAAAAGATGTAACCAGGTATGCCTGAAACTGTTTCAAATGCGGAAGCACGATTTTTGTTACTCACCACTATCATTTGGGCCCACTGACCGCATGGATGTTTATCCAACCCCTTGGTGGATATACACACCAAAAATCACCCTGATTGGTAATCTATAACCATTAGATTTTAATACTTTTTAGCACTTTTTAAGGCGTTCTTATAGCCGTTGAATGTAACCATTTTTTGATTACTAAAATCAACGGCTAAAAATCATTAAACAAGTTGATTTTTTGTATGAATCTCTATTAAGGGGTGGGCTAAACATCATACGGTTAGTAGGCCCAGATGCCATAGGTGACTACCAAAAATGCCGCTTCCGCAAATGAAAAGATCTCAGGTATACCTTGTTACATCACGACAATTTCAAAAATTTCAAAAATCTAAAACACGTTTTTTCAAGGTGTACATACGGTAAGGAGACGTCTTTGAGGATTTTCCCTCAGAGCCGTCTTCGAGGAAAAGTGGATTCAATGAGCACTGAGCACGACTAATATGCGAGTAGAATTTTGCTACTGGTGCCAGTCAGAAAAGTTGCTGACAGACCACACTATGAGCCACGTGGAATATACTTAGAGATTTATGACCGTATGGATGTTTGGCACAACCCTATATGGACATACAGACCAAAAATTAGGCTGAGTTGTGATATATAAGCATTGGATGAGAGTTGTTTTCATGGGTTGATGTTTAACCGTGGAATTTGAGCATTTTTGACCATTATTTAGGGTACAAAGATCCAAAGGTTGGAAATCACTAAGCAGACTGATTTTTCGTTATTAGCCAACCTATGGATTGAACAAACATCCATACGGTCATATTCATCTAAGAATGTGACACGTGTCTCATATTGTGCTTGGTCAGCAACTTTGCTGACAGGCACCGGTCAGCAAAGTCTACTCCTAATCGGTCGCCCATCCTATTCCATGTAAAATGTCAGTGTTCTGACAGATGCTTCTGTCACAATGCAAAATATAGGCCACGTGGCACACTCTTAGTGGACGATGACTATATGGATGTTTGGCCAGTCCCTCTTGGACCTATAAACCAAAAATCAGCCTGATTAGTGATTTACAACCTTTGGATCTTTTCACCCAAATAACGCTCAATAATGCTCGAATTCCTACCGTTAAAATCAACCCATGAGAATAACTTCAATCGAATCGCTTAGAAATCACTAATCAGGCTGATTTTTGGTTTAGAGGGCCACTGAGGGACTGGCCAAACATCCATACGGTTATTGTCCACTAATGGTGTGCCACGTGTCCTTTATTTTGCATTGTGACAGAGGCATCTGTCATATACGAGATGAGACCCCACCTAAAGAATAATCTACGGCGTTGGAGACCATTAGATACATTGAATCGCGAGCTACCAAATCCGTCCTCAACAGCAGCATGGCTAATTAGCAGTCTCTCTCTCTCTCTCTCTCGCTCCTCATCAGTCTATACTCTCGCTCGCCGGTCTTCGTTTGAAGCTTGGAGCCATGGCTGCTGCCGTCTTCGCCTCAACGATTCCCGCTAAAACCAACGGAAAACCGTTTTCTGTTCCATCCATTTCCCCCTCGTTTTTGTCTACTCGTCCTCGTCCCTGCACCACTAACATACCTTCTCCTAGTCTCGTCTCATCCTCATGTCGACATCTTCGATCATCGACGATTCTCTCGAGGGCTTCAGCAGCCACCGCAATTGAAGTTGAGAAAGACATAACCGCCAAAATCCCATCAAAGTCTTTGCCTTTCCGAGTCGGCCATGGCTTCGATCTTCACAGATTGGAGCCGGGGTACCCTTTGATCATCGGTGGCATCGATATCCCCCACGAAAAAGGCTGCGAAGCTCATTCCGATGGTAATTTGGGGTTTTACTTGATGAATTTGCTAATTGATTAAATGATTCAACATAATTGATTTAGGTTTAAAGTCTATGGTTGCCGTTGTTGTTGCAGGCGATGTGTTGCTTCACTGCGTCGTGGATGCGATTTTGGGTGCGTTGGGCCTTCCGGACATTGGGCAGATTTTTCCTGATTCTGATCCTAAATGGAAGGGTGCAGCATCGTCCGTGTTTATAAAAGAAGCGGTGCGTTTATTAGCTGAATTTGCTTCGACGTCGTTCTAAATTAATCTAGATTTCTTTAATTATCGGTAGAGATCTATTTGTGTATGCTCTTTAGATGGGTTTGCATTTATGTCATAAAATTACAGTCTATTTGATTTAGTTATGGCTAGGTTGTGAAATTCTAAGTTTTATGTTAAACAACACTAATTATGCTGTGCGAAGTAAATGGTACCATGGTTTAAAAAATGGCCCTTGTAATGAAAATAACGGCCGTTGGTTATAACAGATTCGGACATCCCATTACGTTATGTAGCGTTTTAACACTCAAAATAATGGCTGTTATTTTGCCGTCAAATTGGTTAAAATAACGCCCGTTATTTTCGTATTTTCCCATTTTTTTCCCATTGTTGCCCCTGTGCATTACAATCCGTTATAACGGAAAAAGGGTAATGCCCTCAGTCTGTTATACTGTTATAACGGCCACTTTTAAAGCTTGAATGGTACATCCACGCTGCATACTTCTGGTTCTGACATTGGAAATTTACTTGATTATGCTTTTCGGAATAGTAGTACATCACATGTATGAGTCGGGGGTTGGTACTTGTTAAAGATTCAAACCAACTGGAAATATGGATGCTGATGCTTCTCTAAATAGAGGTGGAGATTCCACCTTTTTTCATGGAACCTGGAACCATCCCATGAATAATTGCAACTCCACTTGCTGGTCTACTTCGAAAATCATCTGCTTATGTTCAAATTGAAGGCCCTTCTATTGTTCAGTGGTCACTAGAAACCTATCCCTTAGTAACTGAAGGGAGGGAACTATGGATGGTGCTGAATTAAACCCAAATAGACAAGTTCCGTCACAAAAAAACGTTTGCTTCTTTCTCCACATCAACCTTAATATATGTTACCCTGGTATGGGTATGGTTCCAAGTGTCAGACTTGCTTGGCCCCCCATATCTTAGGATACTAGGATGTGGGTACAAAGTTAATATTTTATTACGTTTGCTAATATTATAACATTTTTTATTATTTTCTACAGCTGAGCCATATCTGACACAGATCCCATACCCATACCCATGTCCTGTTGTCCAACACAGGTACCCTAGTGGTTCTGAAGGGTCTGGCTAACATGGGCCTTAATAACAAGCTTGGTGCTTTTATTTAAAAGAAGGAGAAAATAAAATGTTTGGTGTTTTATGTGCTAATGAAGCAAGTTTTCTTTGTGACATCCATTTATTCCATCATCTTCTTGTGAGATGGTGAGTTCACCAATTTTGGCCTTAATTCTGCAGCTAAGTTCATTATCTATCAAGAATTTATTCTAAACAAACAAGGCTGACACAGGCTTCTCTAAATCATTTGGCTGCATTCTTTGGGTTTAAGACATGTATACATTCAAACATAAAACTGAAACAACGGTTTCATCTTTTACACACCTCTTCAAATTTTGAGTGCCTCTACATAAAATCTATGTAACAAGGACACAACAAGGTTTTTTTTTATTTTGATTTATTTATTTATTTTTATGTTGGACACATATCGACACGGATACACTTGTTGACACATCCCAGCATGCATCCTGAAACGTACGACAGTGGAACTCTTTGTTTTAATAATCTTTTATCAGAAAAGTGATTTCTAGAAGAGGGTTCGTGTGATCCGTCCCCCGTACACTACTTTGTTAAGTTGTTAAACACAACTATAGTTGTTGATTATCTTCCCTCTTATGAACCCACTTATATTTATTATGTTATAGATAGCTCCTTTTCTTTCATATATTTCTTTCTTATTTTTATTTAAAAAAAAATTCTGATCTAAATATAACTAAAATTACATTATAATACATGTGTGCGGATGTGTTTGCATTTTGGGTTTTTAAGGTGCTGTGTCACTCTTTTTGTCATAATTAGTATAGTTCCAGTGGATGCTAATATCCTTAATTATGATTCATCCTCTAAGAAAATAAAACTTGTGCTGTTTGGAATTCTAAGGAAGCCTACAGTAAAGAAAACTTTTTCTCAAAATTAAATTTTGGTGACAAACAAAAATCATCATAAAGGGATTATGTGTGAGAGAGATTAAGAAATGAAGATTAGGAAGAGAAATAAAGGAAAAAAAAATAGAAGAAGAGGGGGCAAAATGGGTGGATGACTGACACAACCTCAGATCTGAGAACAAACTAGAACTAGAGCTACAAGCAATAATTGAGGTAGATATGGGAATAGAGTGCACATGACGGTGAAAAGAACACCAGAACAACGGTATGTGGGTGTGAATGCGATTCCAATAACCTTAAATATTCAGATCAAGGAAATACAGTCTGAAAGTTTCCAAGTTAATAGTTCCAATGAGACTTTTTTCAAAAGTGTTATGGTAATACAAAGTAAAACGGAAGAAAACGAAGGAATAAAGCAAAGAATTCCAACCCTAATTGAATCTGTTTCAGGCTCGCACAGGACTAGCAGTGTTCACAGAGGCAGACTGGATTAGTCTTCAAGCTGTAGGACTTGGCAGGGTGATGAGAACAGGCGGAAGAACTACAGCAATGAACAAGAGCATGGTGGCCCTCGGACAAGTCATCATGACAAAAGTGTGTTGAGAGGGGCCAGAGATTCAAACTTGAACAATCATAACGAACAACAAATAATGAATTGTTCGATACTTTTAAAAAAGATGTATCCAAGACTGCCTTGACTGAGCTCATCCTCATCCATTTTATAGTTAACCGTCCTGTGCATGAATGGGGAGATATACCCATCTCATCAATTGGGTCAGTCCTGGATGGAGGTGATTGAGTAGGATGACCATGTGTTGGATTATATGGCACGCGAATGGCTCTGAAATTTTTGGTCCTGGAGGATTGGGCCTTTAGAACTTAGACTGAAAGTCGGGGTTTGAATGGACACCATTTGCTTGAACTTGTGGTGAGGTCTTGCAGACTGCACTTGTTTGCACCTGATTAGAACACCAGAAATAGGGACCTCAATAGATTGGGCTTCCCAGTGTTGGATTGGTCTCAAATTTAAATTGGAGGCTTTCGAGAGCATAATCGCTATATTGGCACTGTCGCGGATGGAATCCAGGCTTGAATACCGCAATTGATTATAACGTTCTCTGTGAACTTAAGGCTCAAATTTTTTTTGATAAGTAACTTAAGGCTCAATTTCACAGATCAATTGATATGGCCCCAAACTAAGTAGAAGCTCTTGGCTGGAGCATCTATGAGGACTGGATTCATTGAAGGGGATCCAAGGTCTTGGTCTGTCCGTCTCAAGTACGTCTAGGAATAACATTGTGTGTGCCGGATTCTTAACATATTGGATAGTTTCACCCCAGATTGAGTCAAAGATCTGATTATGACTCTCAATTAGTCCCCTGACTCCCCTCGATTGGAGTGGAAGTGCTCCAATGCAAAAGAAATAGGGCTTTATGCTACCCATGATAGGTGTCCCTTGGGCTGGGGTCATCTGAGACTAACTTGTCAACAGTCAGAAAGATGCAGCAACGAATTGATCTTGTTGTTTCCCAATGAACCACGGATTGGTGCAAGGAGGTTGAGTAGGATCTCATCTCCAAAATTACTGGAGTTTGTTGCTTCTGTTTTGAGCCTGTGCATCTGGGTCAAGAATGCTCCACTGATTGGCCTGTCCAGCTGACATGGTCCCTCGGGCCGGGGTCATCTCAGTCTCACTTGTCACAGACAGATGCAGCACATATTGATCTTGTTGGTTCCCAATGAACCACGGATCGGTGTAGGAAGGTAGAGGAGGGCGTCATATCTCCAAAATTATTGGAGTTTGTTGCTTCTGTTTTGAGCATGTGTTTCTGGGCCAAGAATACTCCACCAATTGGCCTGTCCAGCTGAAATGGTTTAATGAATTGAGGACAATGGTATTGAATAATTGCCCCTGGATTGCTGGAAATTGGTGCTTAGATGAGTGCGTTGGTTGTATCTCAGAGTTATTCTAGAACATTTGAGAAGCCATAATTAGAGTATAAACTTGATTTCATTGTACAATTGTCAGGAATCTTAAGTGAATTACGCATACAACCTAAATACTTAAGGTAAGGGTCAAAAGGAAACTTACATGTAATGCTACACAATAAGCATGGTAAAGACAAATATTTGAAAGTCTCCAGAACTGTCCACTTTTGAGTAGAATGTCTATTGTCTAGAGAAACGCCCACTCTTGTTGAGGTTATGCAGCATTCAACTGAGTATGACAACTTGGACAGTCTACTTTCCTCCTCTTGCATTACTTTTGGCAATCAAATGAAAACTTTTGGTAGTATTGCGTGAGCATGCCCTGTTTATTTGTGCTCGTCTGCAAGGAAACTTTCAAGAAAGATAGAAATATCATCCTTTTATGCCATTAGTCCACTATTGAAAGTCAAGTACACAGTTCTTGCTCTGGGAATATTAATGAGCGTAACATCCTTTTGGTACCTGGGAGTCTGAATGATTCCCGGGTCTAAGGAAAAAATAGAGCTAGAGTCCGTTAATGAAAAGAGATGAAAGTCGTGAAAGTAGCATTTTACGTAGCTGCTAAGCTGCCAATCCAGTGGGCTAGTACACAGCCAATTATCAGAAAGAAGCACCATTACTCAAGCTTCCTAGACTTGGTACCAGAATCTTTCAATTATTAGCTATCGGTATCCATCGAATATTTTATTCAAATCATAATGTGCCATACACGAAATGTTTTAAAAAGCGCGAGGCGTGTATGAGTTGTTTTGCCTATGTAAGATAAGGCGTAAGCTTCGAATTTTCCTTTTAAGAAAAAGCTTTAAAAATATATAAAAATCATAAAAAAGGAAACAAATGCAGAAACAAAGAAATAAATAAGAAAAAAGTTAGGAGCTCGTATTTTTTACGAGTTACCGCAAATATCACCTCAGGGTGAGACTTAAAACATTGGCTAATTATTATGTGATGTTCATGAAGCAAACTTCTTTTATTTTATTTTATTTTTATCATTTGAAGGCACCTTTATTACTTGTTCTCGTATCATATATATAAAATTATTAATTTCAATGTAATAATGTATACCACTCATGCGGTATTGTCCTTCAATTGGTTGACCCAACAAGTAAACAAGGTATATTTTTAGCAAACATGACGACGTAAATGATCATGGCGGGTTGATGACTTATTTGACTGATTTTAATATCATGTATCTTTAATTTTTTATCTTTCTCACATAAAACTTTTGTGTAGGACTTTTCTCTAGCATTTTTGGTTTCTTCATTATAGAAATGTAGTCACTGGAAAACACTTCTAGCGGAAGTTGCCCAGACCAATGTATGTCACATTTATTAGTATAAGTTAGGTTGTTTTTAGTGTAGAAGGTAAATGGGTGAAGTATTTTGGAAAAGAAAAAATGATTTTATATTTTTGGCCTGTGTATATATGCCTGCATAGTCGAGGCCAAGCCTCAACAAGTAAATAAGGTACATTAGTAAACATGATGACGTTAACGATCTCTTCCTTTTATATATATATTCTCTTGATCTTCTTAAAAAAAACGATCATGGCAGGTCGATGACTTATTTGACAGTCCATTGATTTTCATATCATGAATCTTTAATTCTTTATCTTTCTCACATAAAACTTATGTTTTTAAGAGTTCGTCGCTCTAGCATTTTTGGTTTTTTCATTATTGAAATGTAGTCACTTGAAAACACTTCTAACTGAAGTTGCCAATGTATGTCATATTTACTAGTACAACTGTATAAGATAGGGTGTTTTTAGTATATAGAAGATAAAAGGGTGGAGTTTTTTGGAAAAGAAAAATGATTTTATATGCTTGCATAGTCGAGGCCTAAGCATCAACTGCACCTTACCCCTTGAGGCTTCAGTCTCGATAATTGGGTGCGGTGGAAGTCTCTTATAAACCAACCAAGGCTTAAGCCTCGAAGTCAGGATCATGTGCCTCTCCTCAAGGTGTAAACCTTATGTGCCCCAAGGCGGGATTTTTAAAATGCTGCAAGCACTAGTATATAATTAGTTACTGGTTAAATCGACAGTCTTGCTCAGTGCATCTGATTTACTGTTATGGTATGTATCCGAACAAAAAACAAATTGAAATAATGATTTGGGGAAGTAGCATCATTGTTGAGAATCATATTGTTATTAAAATTGTGCTCAAAATTACTGTTGTAGAGCTTGTTTATGGTCTTCAGTGCTTTACTGTGCATTCAATTTCATCTTTCTTCTGGGGATCTTGGGAGGAGATGGCAGATATCATTTACTTCTATGTAGTAGAGCTGATTATTTTTGTCAAACTCATCCTATGATATGGGCGCAATTCAGGTGAGGCTCATGCATGAGGCTGGTTATGAGCTTGGAAACTTAGATGCAACCCTGATTCTGCAAAGACCAAAACTGAGCCCACACAAAGAGGCTATCAGGGCCAACTTGTCTGAACTGCTGGGAGCAGACCCCTCTGTCGTTAATCTCAAAGCCAAAACTCATGAAAAGGTCGACAGTCTCGGAGAAAACCGAAGTATTGCAGCTCACACCGTGGTTCTTCTTATGAGGAAGTGAAAGAAGAGGGGGATCCATTATCAAAATTGTAAGAATTGTAATTTATTATCATCTCCATATATGAAAAGAATGCCGTTGCTCTGCCCTGCAGCTGGCAGTCAAGGATTACGCAGTTGGTGGTGTGTCGGGGCTTGATGTTCGAGCTTGATGTAAAGTATTTGTTGGTAATGAATATCCATCGAGTTGGACCTTCTTTTTGTGTCGAATGGAACTGCTGTATTTTCTCAGCTAGGCTGAAAATTTTACAGTGAAAGCTATCAACCTGCAATTTTCTATTAAACACACACTGGACTACTTTCAGGCTGAAGTCCTATTGGGATGGTTTTTAGATTAGGAGGTCCTCCTTGGCGGGGCATATCGGTAGGATAGTCTGGAGAACCACCTCTTTGAATTAGGAATCCTTGTGCCAAGCCTGGACAACAGGAAGAAGCCATCATCGTGCCATTTCAGTTCAGAACAACCAATTCATTGATTTTTTACTAATTTTTATTTATTTATTTAGTTATGCTGTTATGAATAATGTAATAGATTAAAGGGTCGGGCTCCGTTTACAGGTGAAAAAATGACAGGATTCTGTACAGGGACACAATATAAGCCACGTGGCACACTCTTAGAGGAATCTGACCGTATGGATGTTTGTCCAATCCCATGGAGGACTTACAAACCAAAAATCATCCTGATTAGTGATTTATAAGCGTTGGATCTTTGTACCTCAAATACTGCTCAAATTCCCACAGTTGTGATCAGCCCATGAAAATAAGTCCAAACCAAAGCCAATAAATCACTAATCAGGCTGATTTTTGGTTTGTAGGTCCACCATGAGATTGGAAAAACATCCATACGGTCAGATTCCTCTAAGAGTATGCCACGTGGCTTATATTGTGTCCATGTACAGAATCCTGTCATTTTTTCACCTGTCAACGGAGCCCGACCCTAGATTAAATCGTAGAATCACCCAGTGGGTCAAAATTTGGTATGGGTATGTCAGATCAGAGCCACTGATTGGTGGGTCCAAGCCCATCCTTGTCTTCCATGTGTAAAAGTACTGTCAGGGGGATGGTTTCTTCTCTTCCCAACCAGATAGGAGCCATTGAATGGTGGGTCCAAGCCCATCCAAGTCTTCCATGGGTAAAGTACTGTCAGGGGGAATGGTTTCTTCTCTTCCTAACCAGGTCATTGATCTTTGCGAGGTATCGAAAACAAAGGATTATCCTGTCAACTGTAGGTAAATGGGTCTCTAATGTGCATGCATTGTTTACTCTAAACCCTAATAATTCGCGAACCGTACAAAGTACTTAAAAAACGAATCGAACAACGTCCTATTCAAAGGTTTGGAAAAATTTGCTCATTTTTTAAAATGTTCAAATTATTCTTGAATAATTCACGAACTTTTCCGGATTATTCAGTTTTGAACATGAAAAATCATTTTATAAGACAAAAAGTTGTCAATATTTTACTTTATTTTATTTTTAGTTACTTTCATCGAATTTTTGAACGCCGAATTGTACTCGAACATTTCCAGTACCGTATTTTTTGCCGCACCCAAAATTGCTAACTAGGCTCTAAAACCATGACCCAAATTACTGGTAACATGACCCAAATGATCAGACATTGTTAATATATCGATCTCATAGAGCTATAGGGTTACCTCGACATGTATTTTACATCCTCGACCTAGTGCTAGTGACGATTAGCCTGCTAAACCTCACATAATGCTCATATAATAACAATAACGATGACAAGGATCTAGCTAGTGCAAAATGATGAACATCGACAGAAGACAAATCATTTGTTAATGAAATGTAATTAACTATAATAAGAAATCTATGGAGATTAGGTTTTCGTCGTTGTCTAAGCTCTAGATCTCCCATTCCAAGTATCAAATGAGTCTTTAAACTTTGAATTAAACAATGCTTAGTCCATGGAGTTTTCTGTAAACACGTCATTAGAGAATCTGAAAAATATAACCGCACTTCACCAGCTGCACTATATTTCCAAAGTAACTGCCAACGTCATATACTTTGTGGGAGGTTCATTTTCTAACTGCTCCCACGCGCATGCATTTTTATATTAGTGCACTACACTATGTACCATGCTTTTAAAAACGGCCCTTGTAACGAAAAAAACGGCTGTTATAACGGATTCGGACCTCCCCGGTTACGCTATGTACCGTTTTAACTCTCATTATAACATATGCCCTTCTCCACGTGGCTTAGTGCTATTGGGCTGAATCTTTTCAGATGGGGAGATGCTGACTTGGAAGTGCATGACTCTTTTGCATCCACAACAATGATGCCACGTGTAATGAAACACTGCCACTGCAGAGAAGAGTCCTGGAGTGTCGTCCCAGTAAAGTTGAAAAAAACCGTCCAACGATTCCCACCATTTACAATGGCAACCGCCGCGTCGCTTTCTAGTCTCTACACTGATAAGACTGTTCAGTTGGGAGTAAAACTTGTGTCACAAGATGTTGTGACGGAACACGGTCACAGCACTCAATACGAGCCACGTGGTATACTATTATAGGACAATGACTGTATGGATGTTTGGGCAGTCCCTCGGTGGACTGGTACACAAAAAATCAGCTTGATTAGTGATTTCTAACTGATTCTATTGAAGTTATTTTCATGGGTTGATTTTAACGGTAGAAATTTGAGCATTATTGAGCGTTATTTGGGTGCATAAATCCAAAGGTTTTAAATCCCTAATCAGGCTGATTTTTGGTTTGTAGGTCCACCGAGGGACTGGTCAAACATCTATACGGTCAAAGATCTCTGATAGTGTGCCACGTGGCTCGTATTGAGTGCTGTGACCGTGTTCCATCACAACATCTTGTGACACAAGTTTTACTCTTCAGTTGGCAGTTAGGATTTGAACTTCAGGTGGAAAATGACTCTGTCGTCCTTGGAGAGCGTTCTTCCTGTGTACCGGACCATCAAATGGTTCTAGAGATTCGTGTAATGCGAATCCCAAGGTCCATCCAATTATATGGACCCTAGGGAGGACGTGATAGGTAACGACCTTACGTCCGTGTCTATCATTCGTACTCCTCGTTGTCTTTGCCATCTAAACCATTGCTCTTAGTCCAGTAATGGCCATTAATCTACCAACGTAAGCCCAATAACTGGAACCAATCAAACTGTTTAAAGACTTTCGGGTTGGTTGGTTTCAGGGACAATCCTATTCCTTCATCTCCGATCAGCTTCTCCATTACCAAACTCATTCTCTCCTCAATTCACCTGAACTGCCACTTTGAAGTTTGAATTGAACTGATTTTTGTTTCAAGACTGAAGACGAGAGATGGCGACGACTGATCAACCTTGCTGCAACTTCCTGTTCTGGGTGTATCTTATCATATCTGTGACCATTGTCCTGTTCGCCGGCCTAATGTCCGGACTTACACTTGGACTCATGTCCCTTAGCCAAGTTGATCTCGAGGTCCTTGTTAAGTCCGGTCAGCCCAAGGACCGGAAGAATGCTGGTCGACGTTTACTCTGATCCTTTCTTTTTCATTTCTTATTATAATTCAACTATTTAAAGCTTTTTCTACATTACTTACACCGCTGTTTTTCGTTCTTCATGGCAGCTAAGATCTTGCCTGTTGTTAAGAACAAGCACTTACTCCTCTGTACCCTCCTCATCGCCAATTCCTTGGCAATGGAGGTATCTTGTCCATGCATTCCTTATATTTTGGTAATATTATGTTTCGAATGAATTGAAGTGGGTTTTGTGTTGTTTAAGGCGCTGCCTATTTTCCTCGATGCACTTCTACCTGCATGGGGTGCTGTACTGATATCCGTCACACTCATCCTAGCCTTTGGCGAGGTAAATTCTAGTGATTTTAGTCTTTAATTTTAAAACAAATGTTTATGGTGTAAACCTGAAATGCTGTTTAATGGTCAATTGTTCATTGTATGTGATTGAATATTAATTTCTAGATCATCCCTCAAGCTGTGTGTTCTCAATATGGATTGAGTGTTGGAGCTAAAATGGCTGTGGTTGTTCGGTTGCTTCTGTTGCTCTTCTTCCCCTTATCATATCCAATTAGTAAGGTGATTTGCTTCTATCTGTTCTAAAAGAAGAATTCTTGTTTCAATTTGTAGTAATTGATTGTGAGTGGGCTCTTGGTTGATCCTGTTTTAATCCGAGCTTACCAGCCCAAAAAAAAATTAAATGTGTTGAAATACTCCGTCTTTATGTTTATCATGGCATGGGTGGGTGTTGTTCATAATATCCTGGAATTCCTTTTGTGACAGTTATTGGATTGCGTATTGGGTAAAGGGCACTTCGAGCTTTTAAGACGGGCAGAGTTGAAGACCTTGGTGGATATGCATGGAAATGAGGTTAGACTATATGATATGTATTGGTTGCATGAACGACTAGCGAAGTTAATAAAAAATTTCATTCATTAGAGAGGTTATGATGTGGGATCCATCTTAGCGAAACAACGTTCCCCAGAGGGTATGATGCCTGGGAGGCCCCGTGCTCAAACCTTCCTACAAGGTCGATTATTTGGGGTAGATGGTTGTTTAACATTTATGTTCTCATGTCTACTGTTAGGCAGGGAAGGGTGGAGAGTTGACACATGACGAAACTACTATTATTACCGGAGCTTTGGATTTGACACAAAAGACTGCTAAAGACGCTATGACGCCCATATCTGAAACTTTTTCCCTTGATATAAACTCCAAACTTGACATGTATGTGCTTCACTTAATTCTGTAATTAGTTTTTACATGTAAGAACCTCTTATCGATCTGTTTTCTATGTCCGTCCTTAGGCATACAATGGATCTAATAATGGCCAAAGGTCATAGTCGTGTACCTGTCTATTCTGGAAGCTCAACAAATATTATCGGAATTATTTTGGTAAGTATCTTCGCTTTCTAATATGTCTGGCAATAATAATTGTTCTTTGATATGTATGGATATAGACTAAAGTTTCTAAAGGGGAGTATTGAATATAAAACATTTCCTAGTTCTTGGTCGATTTGAATCACGCATCATTCATATTTGTTCTACATTCAGCTATTTTGGTTATCTTGTTTTTTTGAAGTCCTCTGTAACCACTGAATACTGCTTATAAAATGGATGCAGCTTCTAATATTTGGACATGCATTCTTAGTGCCATCTATTAGTTACCATAGGGATTCAATATTTTGAGTTCTATCAAGTTCATCACATGACAAGAATATCTTCATGACTTGCTTTTGATTCAACTATAATCTCTAGGATGTTAAGGCCAACGTGGGATCCGCTCAAGGACTGGAGAGGTCATTTTTAGAGGAGAAACTATGCGTTTTTGGGATCTACATGCTCCCTGGTTGGAACCTCTATAGTCTCTAGGATGTTACATAACTATAGATATTTACAACTGCTTTATTTTCCCTGAAATTATGATCTTACCGGACGGTTAGTTCTGTCAGATGGGTTTATTGAAAATGCTTAATTCTTTCATTTCTAAGATAGCAGCTCTGAAATGCATCTTTCGATCAAGTGAAATGAAATTTTTATTAAAAGAATGGAGAAAAGGTCTGATAACCAATGGAGTTACAAATCCAGCATATAATGGCATGTCAAGAAATCGGTAGATGTTAGTTCAAAATAGAGAAAAAAGAGCTTCATACACCTTATATTGTATTTTGATGTTATTATTGGAAATTTACGCTAGTATCTTTGTATATTGATCTTGAATTATCTGTAATATATTTTGTGAGTTGCACTAATTACTCAGTAAACATCCTTGTTGAAGTGCCATCTGATAAGTTAGTCATATCGAAGAATAAATTTGGTAGTAATCACCATTCTTTTGTGGGATGTTATGTTTCTCATTGTTTAAGCTGATTATATTTACATTATTAAATGAAAATATGATTATATTTACTGTATGTTAGATTAGATGACGAGTACTTGGGGGTGGGACAGTAGACTCATTTTCCTGCGCATGCAGGGTTTTCACACGTGGTAGCTGAGTTGGTGGGGCTAAAGGGATCAAACTTTTGGACCACCTAACCATCTATTCATGTCGCAAGTTCCAGTTTCAAATCTGTCCTGCTGCATGGCTAAAAGAGAGCATGTTTCTTTTCCTTTCGTTGTTTTTTTCCATAAAAAAATAGGAAACATTTAGCAGTTGCTATTCATAGGAACAAAAGTGATTATAAGGTGTGTTTGGCAAAGACACCATCCACGTGGTCAGTCCAGAGTGTTCATTATCAGATGAACAGGTCAGATTTACCATGTTCAAGAAAAACCAGCCTTTGCTGGTAACAAAGTTTGTTATGACACCCCAGACTACCCTTCATTCATCAGTCTTTTTTTTTAAAATATGTTTCTTGCCCTTTCAAGTAGCTTCCCATTATAATTCTTCTGTTATTTTCCGAGTACTAATGAAGAAATTTATGGCAGCATGTCATGCATCTTCCTGTCTAAATTTTTCCTTGGTAAATGATTTGGCATTATATAACCACATCATCGCTCATTTGTTTCTAGGTTAAAAATTTGATCACCTGCCGCCCCGAAGATGAGACCCCAATTCAAAAAGTAACTATCAGGAAAATTCCTAGGTATGGAAATTTTTATTATTGCTTCAAAGTTCTAGTACTTATTTAACCATTTATGGACTTTTAGATTCTTTGCTTAGATTTAAGCATGCTTTATCCTAGTATCTCACTAAACACAACCTGGTCTAGCACATTTGGTCGATGTGTACCCTCTCCTAGTGGGAGGTTGTGGGTTCAAACCCACTCTGGGCAGGTTTCCTCTTGGTGCAGTGGGCGGCTCGAGAGGACCGGTCCCAGTGAAACTTCACGTCCAATGGTGAATTATACTCTCAAGGAGAGTTGCTTGTTATTGCCAAAAATTCCCTTATATTAACTTACTGTTTTCATAATGTGATATTTTTTGTCATCATCTATTTCATAACTATATGTGTAATTGTGTGCCAGGGTCCCTGAAAATTTGCCTTTATATGAAATTCTGAATGAATTCCAGAAGGGCCATAGCCACATGGCTGTTGTTGTAAAGGGCTTGAAGGAAAATGTTCCGCCAACCCCGGGACATGCGAAAGGCAATGGTAGCATGTCGGGGAAAGGGATGAACCCAAATGGGAAACACGTACAAGCAGAGGAGATATATATTAATGGTTAGGATTTCATTGATTGTATACTTTGTGAAAATAAACTTGAACATAGTTAATGGAGTAGGAACATAATGTGTTGTACATTCTGGTTGTTTAATTTTTAGTTCTATTTTTTTACAACTAAGTTTACAGAACAAGTGTTTCACAGGAACTGATCCTCTCATAGTTCTGGATGAGAAACTGAATGGTATTACAAATGGATACTCTCTGCATTCTAGTGTCACTGAAACTCCCAGTCCTAATTTAAGGAAGGACATGGAGTTATGCAAAGATGTTCATCCACAATTGAAGAAATGGGAACGAGGAGGACACGACAATATTCTCGATGTAGAATTGGATTCTCATTCTAGCCATGCAGTAGAGGAGGTAGAAGAGGAAGCCACTGGTATCATAACAATGGAAGATGTTATGGAGGAATTACTACAGGTTAGAAATGTTTTTAGTAGTGGCAAATATTTCTAGAGTTCCAAATTGCATTTGATTATGTGCTGTATTTATCATATTTCTAGAGTTCCACTGTCAAGTAAGCTGGGTTTAGGCAGGACCCTAACCATATATTTGGTGGGTTTTATTTAAGAAAGTTGAAATTGCAATTATTGGGAAGGACCATCATTTAATTTCAAATATTTGATTTTTAAGATGAAGTTCTGCATACTGTAAATACATTTTTCTGAAATTGAACTGAACAAGCTCTCTAAAATCGAATACATCAAGAACCTAACCAATCTAATCTCAGTGTAAAATGCTAGGATAATAACAACACCACAAATCAGACTAAATTCAGGTAATACATTACAAAACTGCCTAATCTGATCAGATAACAAAGAACAAAGGAGATCGCTTGGTGTATAATACTTGAAGACTTAGAGAGGTGGTAAATGCAAAATTGGAACTATGGGGAGATATCTTGGAATCTCAGGGTTCTAAAATAAGTTGGACCAATACAGAGAGTGCAACTTGAATGTGGACACACAGAGGTGAGGTGCTAGATATGATTGATGGTCAGGAGAACCCTGAAGTGAGCTGTTTTGACTATCCATAAGGAGGGAGAGATTGAGGTCCTGAGGATGTTGCTCATAGAACTAGAGTTGGGTGGATAAATGGAGATGCGCTTATGGAGTACAATGTGATTGACACATACCATGAACGTAGCTCTCCTCGGCAAATGGCTTTGGCCTGGAGGTTGATAGTCTTTGGAGGAATGTGATTGGTGCCAAGTAAGAGATTACTCAGATGGGGTGGGAGAGTGGAGATGCTAGAGTCTTTTATGGGGGCAGTGCTTGGAGTATCCTCAACGTCTTTCACCAGGTTTGTGAGATTCAAGGTGGGTAAAGGGGATAGGATCTGTTTTTTGGATAGATCAATGGCGTGGTGACACATTGCTGAAAGAAGAGTTCCCAACTCTCCTTGATATCTCTTATAGGAAGGAAGGAAGGTTTGGTGAATGGTCTTCTACAGGGATTGGAGAATAGTGTCTCATGGGACTTCAGATTCAGGCGTAATTTGAATGGTTGGGAGATGGACCAAGTGGCCTGTTTGCTATTGCGTGTTTACGACTGCAACATTGATAGACATGTGGACGACTTTCGAGGATGATCTTGTTGAAACAATGGCGCCTTCTCGGTTATATTCTTTTACGGCGCTTCTCCTCCTCCGCTGATCCAGCTTTCCCGGCATCCTCGATTTGGGGAGCCAAGGTCCCTTCTGAGGTTGCTTTCTTTGTGTGGTGCGCAGCCTTAGCTAGGGAAGATTCTGACAGTGGACAATCTGGTTAGGCGAAAGAGATGTATCGTGGACATCTACGTTAAGGACAGCAGAGAATACCAATCATCTTATACTTCACTGTAAAGTGGCAAGGGAGGTATGGGGAGCTTTTTTCTCTCTATTCGTCACGGTGTGGGTTATGTCCAGATCTGCTAGGGACACCTTTGCTAGTTGTAGAGTCTTCGCTTTCTCGACTTGTGGTAGGCGGTTGTGGAGCATTCTGCCCTTTGCTATTGTTTGGGGATTATGGAAGGAGAGGGATGCTAGGACATTTAAGGTTAAGAAGGGTGACATTCACAGCATCACTTTGTCCATTAAGGCGACGTTATACCAATGGTCCAAATTGTTTGATGAGTGTAGGGGCCTTTCTTTTGAGAATTTTGTTTTTAGGTGTGAGTCTATGTTGAATAGGGGAGATTAGCGTGACGTCTTCTTTCTTCCTCTCCCTTGTTCTTTTACCTTTGGAGGCCTTTTTGTCCTCCGTCTTGTAGCTCTTGTTTTGCTTAATCCAATTATACTTGTCAAAAAAAAAAGATCTGTGGCTGTAATGCCTATGCTTCTAGGTTTTCTCATGTTTAAATTAGACTAACTTTTCTCTTTTTTTTTTTTTTGGTCTCTGAAGGAAGAAATATATGATGAAACTGATGAGTATGTTGATGTTCATAACAAGTAAGCAGTAACTATTTCTTTTATCATTTTCTACTTGACATTGAGCTTAATTATTCTAAGGACTTCTGTTGATTTCTTCTTACAGGATTAGAATAAATATGCTACCCCAAAGAAGATCATCACCGCGATCTCCTGGAGCAACATCGCTTTCTCATTTTCAACGGCAAACTCCACTGGCATCTCCACTTTCTTCATATCATCATACTCCTATACTGCGTTCTCCTGTTTCGCCATATATTTATTCACCAGGTCCAAAACCAAGTCTATCTAGCTCCCCTGGAAAGTCTTTGCCAACTTCTCCAGCTGCATTTGTAGACCCTGCTCGAAACTCACCAGCCTCACATCGAGTAAGTTGATAATGCAGACTATGTATTTTTGCTCCTCGCACAAGACATGAGTTAGTTATGACAGTTAATGTTGCTCACAACTTATGGGTAGTCAAGGTAGTTCAAAACATTTGTTCATCTTTAGCAGACATTCGTCGAACGATACTTGTGTCTGCATCCTATTGAAGACTTGGCTCCTGGTTTACATAATTTTACTTTTACTAGAAAGTCTTCCTTGACAATAGTAAGTTTTTGTGAACATTCTCCTGGTTAGACTATGATAATGTTCACAAATTCATACACCAGCATAACAACATGGGAAACCTGCGTTGCACGCAATGAAGCATCTTATCATCATCATCATCATCATCTACGCTACTATGCCTTATATTCATTCTGGGTACATGGATTGACTCTGACATGAAAGAATTCTTGATTCCATGAATGGTGCTAAACTCTGATTCCTTCCAAAATGCTTGAGATAGCAACTTAAATTAAGAAAAGTTTATAATTTTTTTTTTTTGGTAAGTATAGAATTTATCTAGGGCAGAACGCCAACAAATGAACAAAGAAAGCCTAAGATGTCGAGATGACCTACAAAAGACTGCAACAAACGACACAGCAAAAAGCAAAAACAGAAACAGCTAGCACTCATCCCTAGAGCAAATAAGATCTGTTTATAAAAAAATTTGAATGTGCTGATTCTGTTAATCACGATAAGAAGATTCCGCTATTCGTGGACATTCGTACATGATCAATTCGAACAGAGGAAATAAACCATTTAGTATAACTTGGGATGTATATTGTTCAGTGGGATTTCGCTATTTGCGAGTCCATGTACACATCTTACAATGTTTCATGTGCACTCTTTAATCAAGCTATTCATCTTGATTTGTCTTGGCAGGTCTCAAGAAAACCATACGAGATTCTACGAAAGCTTGATGGTGTATAGAGCTCCTATTCATCAAAAGGCTGGACTTGGAAGATCTAAGCACTCTGTCCTTCGTTATTTGAAGGTTGAAATTCCCAGAGAAATCTTCAAAAAAAAAAAAAAACATCTGGATCAGTGTTAAGAAACTACAGTAGTAAGTGGTTCTATCATCTGTTCATGGACTTGTATCATCTCTGTTAATTAAGGTGTTTAATTATCTGTTTATCACTTCATGTTACACAAATGCAGCTTCTTGACACTAGTAGGAAGTTCATTTAATTACTTTCCAGTCCCTCTTGTTATTGTTAAACTGTGTAAGTTGGAAAATCTCTGATTCAGTTATTTCTGTTACTCTTATGTCTGATTTTGTGTGGAGGGGTTAAAATGGGGTTTGGTTTGGAGCACATAAAAGAGTGCCACCTGGCACATTGTTTCAGGCCCATTGACCCATGAAGGATTGGCCCACCGCTTGATGGACCTACACACCACAAATCAGCCTAATTGGTGATTTCTAGTCATTCAATCTGGGTATCAAAAAAAATGTTCAAATCCAACTGCTAGAAATCAACCCACGAAAAACTTTCGAATCCAATGGCTAGAGATAACCAATTAGGCTGATTGTTGGCGTCTAGGTCCATCAAGTGGTGGGCCAATCATTCAAGGAAGGGGAGGGAAGGGGGGGGGGGGGGGGGGGGGGTTGTTGTTGTTTGGTGTGGAACACATAAAAGAGTGCCACCTGGCAGACTCTTTCAGGCCCATTGACCCATGAACGATTGGCCTGCCACTTGATGGACCTACACAACAAAAATCAGCCTGATTGGTGATCTCTAGCCATTCTGGGTATTCAAAAAATGTTCAAATCTAACTGCTAGAAATCACCCCATGAAAAACTTTCAAATCCAATGACTAGAGATAACCAATTAGGCTGATTGTTGGCGTATAGGTCCATCAAGTGGTGGGCCAATCATTCAAGGAACAGTGGGCCTGAAAGAGTGTGTCAGGTGGCGTGTGCTCCATAGATTTCTCTATCTGAAATTAACAAAAAGGATAGGGAAATGATCCAGTGAGCTTTCACTTCTTCTAGCTGAGGCATTTCTGTTAAAATGGAAAAAAAAATGTTTATTGGAAGAAGTAAAAAAGCCCGCTGGAAAAATCATAATAACATCAGGCTCACTGACCCTACATACGTTTGGCCCACCCTTTGGTAGATCTATGCACCAAATTAATTTAGCAGGCTAGCTATTGGTGATATGATCTCTAGCCATTGTAGTTTAGTACCCTAAAAACTGTTCGAATCCAAAAGCTAGATATCGTTAATCAGGTTGATATTTGGTGTTTAGATCTACTACGGGGTGGGCCAGACATTAATATGAGATCAGTGGGAACGAAAGAGTTGCCTCGTCACATTTTGGATGGGGATGGATCACACAAGAGATGGCCCACCGAATGAACATTCCAATTAAGGCCTGATATGGGTCGGATCCAGATTATACCAGATCCATGTCCGACTTTCCACATGCTGAAGGTAGGGCTGTCAACAGATATTATTCGAATCGAATATAAGCATATCTGAATCTAAATTTGAAAAAATATTCGATATCCCAATTTGATTCGAAATCCAATGGATATTCTGAATCAATATTCGAATTTAAATCCGGTTAACTTATCGAATATCTGATATTATCCGATTCGTTTGATAAGTAAATTGGATATATATGTCAAATAAATGATTATATTTATGTTAATAATAAATATAATTATATATATCGGATCAGATATTATTGAAGCGGATACATCAATTTCCGAATCCGATATATGAAATTTTCAGATAACATTCGATTATTTGAATATGGATTTGAATTCAGATTCCGATTTTCGACTATCCATTGACATCCTATCAGAAGTGCCGAATCCAGTCTCAGATCTGAATAAATATTGTTCGGATCCATTTATCTTATGGCTTAAGGATCTGATTGGATCCATAATTCAAATCCAAGTATGACCACCTGACTTGTTGGTTCCTATAATTAAGCTCAACCCATAACCAACGTTTAAAAACGTATCCAAGGATCCATATATACCGCTAAAATGGACACAGAATCGATTGGAACAAGGACAGCATTATCCGTGTCCAGGACTCCAAGCTTGCTCGTCGAAGGTCGATCGGGTAGGGAATGTCCGCGCCTGCTTGAACTGAAATGATCATGACTTTTCGAGGATCTTTTCTTCTTCTTCTTCTTCTTCTTGTTTTTTCCACGAAACAAGCAATACGTTAGATTCCTTACGTTCATCGAACATGCAACATCACTGTCAACACATGGGGCGGTCATGTAGTTTTTTGTTTTTTTCCTGAATAATTTTTTTGTTAATCAAACAAACTGGGAGCTCGAACAGTGTTAAGAGTGAGAACATAACGACTTCGATGTCATAAAATCTTTTCAAAAAGACAACATCGAACCTGTTTTGAAAGCGAAATCAGGAATAACAAAAGACGCATTAAAAGGCGTGGGCCACACACGGTTACAAAATATAGGAAAATACGACCAGTTTTGGACTGACTTCCACTGGCCATGTTTTTTGACTTAATTTCAAACAGGCTCTAAGAAATGATAATAGAGGGACTTTCATCCCATATGAACCCATTTAGTAGTCATGACCAATTTCTACCATTTGATCCTTGGTGAGAGTTAGAACATAACGAGTTTGATATTGTAACATCTTTTCAAAAAGACAACATGGAACCTGTTTTAAAAGAGAAATCAAATAAAGGCATTAAAAGGTGGGCCACACACGGTTACCAAGTATAGGAAAATACGACCAGACGCTAGCCGTGTTTTTTGGCTTTCCAAACAGGCTCTAAGAAATGATAATAGAGGGACATTCCTTCTAAATGAACTCATTGGGAGTCACGACAAATGTGATCCGCGGTGAAATAATTCGCCTCTTTCTAGCAATGTTGAATGTGATTATGTGTGGGTGGGTGGGTGATGGGTGGTTGGGGGGATGATTATAATGGGGTTAGGTGTGGAGCGCATAAAAAAGTGCCACTTGGCACAATGTTTCAGGCCTATTGACCCACCGCTTGATGGACCGACACACCAAAAATCAGCCTGATTGGTGATCTCTAGCCATATTCGAATATCAAAAAAATGTTCAAATCCAACAACTAGATATCACCCCATAAAAAACTTTCGAATCCAATGGTTAGAGATATCTAATGTAATAACTTGGATTTTTCTAAACTCCAGCTGGTGTAAATCGTAGTGTAGGCTGTGTTGGTAGCACTCATTTTTTTTTTTTTCTATTAAACACGGAGACCATGTATCTAGAAGTGTATTACTTTTTGAAAGTTCGCTATTGAAAGGGTATTTTTGTAATTAGAGTTTATTGTAACTTGTACATCTTAATTTCACCCACTTGATAATTATTATCATCATATATGTGGTAGGAGTCATATCTACAACTCTCTATAGATTTTTTTTTGAAAAATTCTAAGTTTGGAGTATTTCTATTTTTTAAACATTCGGATAAATTAATATTTATTTTAATATTTAAGACATAAATTTTTTACCCCGATGTCAAAATCGTAATCCGTTTGATATTCTAGAATTCTTGTTTTGTGTGGGTCAAATCATTGTCTAATAATTTTTTTTTATAGTTTTGGGACTCAAAATTGAGTATTTAATTTACACAAAATAAACGAGTTTGATGTTGTAACATATTTTCAAAAAGACAACATTGAACTTGTTTTAAAAGCAAAATAAAAAAAAAATATTAAAAGGTGGGCTACACATGCCAAGTATAGGAAAATACGACCAGACGCTGGCTGTGCTATTTAGCTTTTTAAACAGGTTCTAAGAATTGATAATAGAGGGGCTTTGATTCTAAATGAACCCATTAAGTAGTCATGACCAATTTCTACCATGTGATCCGCGGTGAAATAATTCGCCTCTTTCTAGCAATGTTGAATGTGATTTTTTTTTTAGGGGGGGAGGGGATATAATGGAATTTGGTGTCGAGTGCATAAAAAAGTGCCACTTGGCACAATGTTTCAGGCCCATTGACCCATCGCTTGATGGACCAACACACCAAATATCAGCCTGATTGGTGATCTCTACCTATTCAATCCAAGTATCCAAAAAATTCAAATCTAACAACTCGATATCACCTCATGAAAAACTTTCGAATCAAATGGTTAGAGATAACCAATGTAATAACTTAGATTTTCTAAACTCCAGCTGGTGTAAATATTAGTGTAGGCCATATTGGTAGCACTCATTTTTTTAATAAACTTGGAGACCATGTATCTAGAATTGTAATACTTTAATAGAGTATTTTTGTAATTAGAGTTTATTGTAATTTGTACATCTTAATTTCACCCACTTAATAATTATTTTATCATTATAATGTGTTAGGAGTTAGCTATAACTGTATATAGATTTTGTTTGAAAAATTATAACTTTGGAGTATTTCTTTTTTTTTTAATATACGGAAATTAATATATCTTTTAATATTTAGGACATAAATTTTTTACCTTGATGTTAAAATCGGAATTCATTTGATGTTTTAGAATCCTTGTTTTGCGTGGGTCAAATCATCATCTAATAATTTTTTTATAATCTTGTTGTTTTGGGACTCGAAATTGGGTCTAAAAATTGAGTTTTTAATTTACAAAAAATAAATAATGTAATTAATAACATTGGTTTGGTGGGCCTTTGGGAGGCCCACTAAATCTAAAATCCAACTGACGTAAACTTTAGTGTAGGTCGTGCTAGTAGCACCCAATTTTTTTAATAAATTTAAAAATTATATCTCTGGATATAGAAGGCTTTGTATAGTTTTTTATCGGAATGATATTTTTATAATTAAAATATGTGACTTTTATGAAATTCCCTTTTAATTATCACGTAAAGTCCTAGAGGGGTGTGTGTGAATATGACAAGTTTTAATTTTTCCGTGATTTTTATGTGGATTAAAAATTAAATTACACAAGGCAAAAAATGATCAAACAATCAAATTAATAAACATCCACAGAACAATATATAGTTAAATTTGAGACAAGATATGCAAACATTCATAAATACATGAGACACAAATTTATAGTGGTTCGACGACTCCGCATCTACGTCCACTATCAATACTCAACACGAGTAATATTATATTATTTTAATCATGCATTACAACACATCCAATTAAAATAAATAGTTAAATAATTAAAATAAATAATTAAATAACTAAGATAACACTTAGGTGGCGTTTGGTAAAACTTTTTTTTAGACCTTAAGTTTGATTCAGCTGAAATTAAGTGATTTTGGTGATTAAGTTACATTTAATAAATGACTTAATTCAGTACTTATCACAAAACTCAAGGAAAAAAAGTGAAAAGTAAAAAGTGACCCAGCCTTCGCTTATTGCAGTAAGTGAATGAATCTTTAAAA
Source organism: Euptelea pleiosperma (assembly GCA_035048495.1). NCBI lineage: Eukaryota > Viridiplantae > Streptophyta > Magnoliopsida > Ranunculales > Eupteleaceae > Euptelea > Euptelea pleiosperma. Next base: position 8,332,201 of record CM068547.1, read on the forward strand.
AAGATTCTTAGATTCTTTTTTATTACCAACAATGCCCTTTTTTCAAAGCTTTCTCTTTTAAAAACTTACGAAAGTATCCTAATAAATATTTTAAAATACCCACAATGCCCTTGACTTAATTTTAAGACTTAAGACCTTACCAAACAATCTAATTCAGACATAAGTCATTAAGTTACAAGATCGTAAGCACTTTAAGCTTTTAGATCTGATTACTTAATTTACCAAATGCCGCTTAGTCTCAATCTAATGAGAATTATTTCTCGCTCACCTAGAGAGTCAGCCTAGGCTAGTAGTATATTTAGAAAACTCTTTTCTCATGGATCTACAATTCTTAACTCAATTAGATAAGTACTCACTCATCCACCAATCACAAAGATTCAATATTCATAAATTCAAATTCTATTTAAAATGATTTGATCATAGAGATACTTACTTTTAGATGAATACGATCAAATGGAGAATCTTTAGAGAAGAATTCGCCTTAAAGACACTCTGTCAAGTGTAATCTTTTTCTTGAAAGAAGATACTTGCAAGAAACAATAACTAATAGTATCTTCAAACACTTTAGAGCCTTAAAAAGAAATACACAGATTTGCTCAGGTGAAGCTCTCACAAAATCTCTGGACTATATATTAATAAACCATGTGAAGAGAAAAATTATTCACAAATATCAAAAATTGATTTTTCATTATGGTAACATTATATAAAAATTATAATTCTTTTTTCTTTCACCCTCTATTAGAGCTTTAAACCTCTAATATAGAAAATTAATACTTCAAGAAAAAATAGAAAATTAGAGAAAGAAAGATGTTTGATCACCTTTACAGATTAAAATTTAGATAACAAGCTAATGGTTTCTTCTCCCCCTATCTTATTTTTGTTGTGTTATTTTAAAAAAAAATATAATTAATTATATTTTAAATTCATACATAATTTAATTGTTAAATTGCATTGATAAAATTATTAAAAAATTCAAATGTTTCAATTAGTTTGATAAAAACCATGTGCATATTATTATTGGTTTTGAGTATTGTTTATAGATTTTATTACATGTGATTATACATATGTTATTGATACTTGATTATTATTATTTTTTTGGATTATAATATCTTGCTTCATAGTATTTTTGGTTGGTTCGTGGCTTGATAATATGTGACCTCATAGATACTTTGTCAAATCTCGAGAGCATGCTTAAAAATAATCGATACATTCTGTTCTATAGTGAAAGTTCTGAAATACTCTCGGATCCTCATAATGTGATTTATTGAGAGCTTGACTAGCTGTTGGAAAATACAGCCTTGTGATTGTCTTATATATACCCACATTTTGATCATCAGGATGTTGAGATGATTCGATTATTCATTATTGATTGCTTACATTAATATGAGATGGAGTGAATTTATTAAGATATTGATAGCTAATTCCTATTTAACATATTTTGCAACTATCTTGGGTGGAGTGATGACTTTTTTTGGTGGACTAACGACTTAATTGAGAAGCCTGTGATTTTAACATATTTATTTGCTTTATAGAATCATGTTTAGGTTTACTTTTAGTTATTTGATTTCTTAGATCCTTGTATAGGATGCTTTGAATCAATTATAATTTAAAATTTAGTTTCTTCATTATATTAAAAAATAAATGAGAACATATTCTTGGTTTATTTAATGAATTTTTGAGTTGGTTAAAGCATGAGAGCAGTTATGACTTGTTTTGTAAATTCTCAAAATTTAGAATGTCCACATTTTCCTAACTCACACAACCATCTTGAAACCAAACAATGTTGAAAAATTTAATTTCTAAGTACCTTCGCAGATTTGTCAAAGTTTAGAAATTTTTTTCAAATTGTTTTGTTCTTAACAAAAATCTTGATGTTGATTATTTTCTAAAGAATTGATAGAGATTCGACCTTAGGTCAAAAAATAAAAATCAAGATATTTGAGTATATTTTCAACCATATATGGTGGGAAGTTTAGATCCAAATAGGCTAGGAGTTATGCTCATTTTCCCAAGATATTACGTTTCTAAATTTTTTTATAGATTTCAATTTGTTTAACTACGGGACCTTTAAACCTAGTAGCATGCTAAAAAAATATTTAGTTTTTGATAAAGATATAAAAAATTGAGTTAGATTTATAGATTGTGGCCGTGCACCCAAATCCGAGTCTTTTGTAGAAAGTTATGATCTCGACATTGATATAGTACCGAACTAGGTTTTGAAATCCAATAATTTACATGGGCTGAAATTTATTTATTTTTCTTAAAAAAATTATTCTAAACAAAATTAAAAAAATAATTTTATAGCTTTGTCAGTCCTTTTTACAACCATAGGTAGTAGGACACAAGAAGGTAGATCCTAGATAGTGTGCTGATAGCTAACGAGTGTATTGATTCAAGAATGAAAGAGGGCAGGCCCGGATTAGCATCTAAATTGGATATGGAAAAAGCCTACGATCATGTTAACTAGGATTTCTTAGATTATGTTTTAGAGCGCATGAGTTTGGTATCAAATAGAGATGATGGATTAAGAATTTGTGGCCACGACCTCCTTTTCACTATTGGTTAACGGTCCTCCTACGATTTTTTTTTCCAAAGTTCAAGGGTTTAAGGCAAGGAGATTCGTTGTTTGTGTTGGTAGTGGAAGTTTTTAGTTGGATGATGAAAAAAGCTAATGAGCAAAACTTTGAAATTTGCTTGGTTTTTGCTCTAGTTTCTATACTAGATCTTCAAATAAAGATAAAGTCAATTGATTTTTACTTTTCATGGATCTAGAGAAGTCAGTTTGAGAAAAAGCTAGTTGAACTTCATAGCACTCTAACAAGTCATTACAATAAATATGCAACCTACTCTTCTGCATAATTGTTTCTAAGAAATTTTCCGTTGGATCATGATACAACTGTTCTGATATTGTGTTTGCTCATATCTCCATATACTGAGCATTGGTTACCTAAGCAATTGAATTGTCCCCCCTAAACAAAATTAATTTTGACTATATAGTTGAGCTTCAACTTGTTTGCGAAACACTGCCTTAAATCCTCCTTTTTACCAAGTATTCTTTTGCAGATTTCCATAGAGCATTTAGCATTTTAACTTCATATAACATCTTGGCTATTTGAAAACCAAATTTATATATTGCTTCATTTTCAGGTTGAACAAAGTTTTCATTTTATTTGTTAGAGAAGAGTAGTCGGGATTTCTTAAGCAAAAGTTTCAATAGTGATTGCTAATGAACTATTACCAATGGGGCTGAATCATGGATGTGGAGTGTGCAGAGTGAAAGCGGGTTTACTAAAAAATGTTGGAGAGGGAATTGGTGAGGGTCATTTTTTTTACATACATACCAAACGAATTCTTGAAGGCCATTCTAAAATCTATTTGGTTTTTGTATCCATGTCATTTTTAGTGAGTTTAAGAGAATAAATCGTAGATTTTGGTTTAGGTTGATGTTTTGTAAAGCTTACAAATTCAAATTCTTTTTAGAGAAATCTATGATGGTGTGGCACCACCCTTGTGTAAAAAGGGGTGGGTCCACCTTGGGAGGAATCACATATGGAGCCATGCGCTTTAACAACATGATGTATGACTTCCACCATCTGATTTTATATCATTCTTTGGATTGTTTTGAATCTTGATCTTGCAGTTACTATTTGATTCAATAGTTAATAAAACACATACACTTCAACATTTTAAAGGTATATAATAATGCCCTTATGCATAGTAAAGTAAGATAAGTTTTTTCATTAAATCATACCATTTTACTTTTTTTTAAAGGTAACGGTTAGGAACCGGTTACCCGATGGGAAACTAGTTCTTAACGGTTCCAGTTCCATTTGTTTGAGAACCAGAACTGGAATTGATAAGAACCAGAACTGACCTAGGTTATAGGTTCCAGTTTTGATATTTCTGGGAACTAAATCGGAACCGACCGGTTGACACCCCGACTACCAAGGGGTGGGCAAGACATTAATGAGATCAGTGAGAGCCAAAAGAGTTGCCTCGTGCATTTTTTGAAAGGGAAAACATTGAGCAATTTGAACATCAAAAACATTTCCCAATGGTCGATGGTCCAAAATTCATATCAATCTAAGATTCCCGATGTCTATTATTTAGCCAGTTATTATATTTTTTTGGCGATGGATCACCCAAGAGATGGCCCACGGAATGAACATCTATACTATTTTAAAGCAAAAACCGGTAGTGCCACCCACGGTTGTCACAATTAAAGGCTTCCCTCATTAATTGCTTCTCTATTCTAAAGAGGTTGGAGTACGCCCCCTTCACAGTTCAGGTTGTAGCATGCCTACATTCCTCATCAATGATGATGAGGGACAATAGTATAAGCCACGTGGCACACTAGGTGACCTATATACCAAATATCAGCCTGATTAGTGATTTTATACCAAATATCAGCCTGATTAGTGATTTCAAACCTTTGGATCTGAGTACCCCAAAAAATGCTAGAAATCTATGGTTAAAAATCAACCCATGAAAACGATTCCAATAGGTCGGATGGGCCAAACATCGATACGGTCAGTGATCACGACAAGTGTGCCATGTGTAAGGTGCTACCACGTGTAAGCACGTGCATCGTACGTGAAGTTTCCCTAGTTCCAATTAAGGCATGAAATGGGTTCAAGCCAAATTATACCAGATCCATGTCCTCACTTTCCACATGCTAACCGAGATCCAGATCCAAATCCAAATCTGAGACGTATTCATGTCACAAGAATAGTTAGCAATTCGGAGTGCGGCAAAAATACGGAACGAGAAGTGTTCCAGTACAAATCAGGTTTGTTATGAAAAATATGTTCAAAAAATTCGACAAAAGTACTTAAAAAGGAAAAAAAAAGGGAAACTAAATAAAGCAAAATCTTGACAACTTTTTATTTTATAAAATAATTTTTCGTGTTCAAAACTGAATAAAAAGTTTGTGAATTATTCGATCATGTTAAAAAATGCGTGAATTTTTCCTGACCTTCGAGTAGGACGCTGTTTGGTTCGCGAATTATTCGAGAATCTACTAGGCATGCCTGAAACTGTTTCAGATGTGGAAGCATGGTTTTTGTTACTCACCACTGTCATCTGGGCCCACTAACCGCATGGATGTTTATCCCACCCCTTGGATATACACACCAAAAATCACCCTGATTGGTAATCTATAACCATTAGATTTTAGCACTTTTTAGCACATTTTTTTAAGGCGTTCTTATAGCCGTTGAATGCAACCATTTCTTTTAGTACTGTAAACCTACGTCTAAAAATCATCAAACAAGCTGATTTTTGGTTCGAATGTCTACTAAGGGGTGGGCTAAACATCCATGCGGTCAGTGGGCCAAGATGGCAGCGGTGACTGCCAAAATGCCGCTTCTTCATTTGAAAAGATCTCAGGTATACCTTGTTACATCACGACCCATTAACTATACTCACAAGGTCCACATCCAACCTGAGATTTGAATCTGATTCCATCCGTACATGAATCAAATAAGGTTCTGATCCATTTATCTCATGGCTTTTTGTGTGCCACATACTTAGGATCTGATTGGATTCATAACCAGGCTGGCTCGTGGAACTGCCATTGATCAAAGGACAGTCTCCAGGCAGGCTCTCGTGGAAGTTGGGTGAGGAGTGTACCTGCTTGCACTCAAATGATCATGATGTTTCCAGGAAAATTCATGACCTAGAAAAGAGAGAACTTGGGATTTTTCTTCTTCCTTTGTTCTGTTTTTTTTCCACGAAACAAGCAAAACGTCATACTCCTTCTGTTCAGGGGTCACATGGGGCGGTCGCATACCTTTTTAATTTTTTTTCTTGATTAATATTTTCGTTAATCAAATAAACTCGGAGCTCGAACAGTTTTAAGAACGGAAACGTGTGGAGTATATGGTTTGAGAAGAATATGAGAGTCTTTAGAGGGAAAAGAGGTTCCTTGTAGGAAATTATCATTGAGAATCAAGGCTCTCCAATATAGTTGGGGCAGCATTTTCCTGAGATGAGAAGCATCTTTTTGGTGATATGATTTTTAGGCTTGAGGTGCTTATGCAAGGTTAGATAACGAGATTTAAATTTTTTTTTTTTTTTTTTCGGTGGTTCTTGATTTTCGTCCTTTAAGAGTCAAATCGGGAAAAAAATATGAAACCTGTTTTAAATGCGAAAATCAAGAAAAAAAAATGAGGTATTAAAAGTGGGCCCCGCATGATTATCAAACCTAGGAAAAAACTATGAGACTTGTAGTCATGACCAGTTTCTCCCATGTGATCCGATGAAATAATTCCCATTTTTCTAACATGATAGGTATGAAAATCATTATTCGGTGAAGTGATATATACCCTCGTAAATGTCGTGAATATCTATCTCACTCTCTCTTCAATACATAGAGCAACAATTTTTGAATTTCTTTCCACACGCATTCACGCATTAATACTTTTAATCACGCGTAATTTTTCTAGCCCGAATAGTACGTATTACCTCTCCCATTCAAGGGGAGTATTATTATCGATCTAAAGTTTTCAAATTAAAACTCGAGCTCCATCCGGAAAAACGGCGTTTAGGCAGGTTATATAGTCAGAAATTCAAGGCCAATAGTCTAGAGAAAAAGGTGTATTTATCGGACGTTTAAAATCATCCAATATATATATCAAGCTGATTTTAGGTCAAAGAGTCCTCGTTTATATGTCTACTAATTAAAAATTTATATTGATATGAAGATGGTTTAAAAAATGGCCGTTATAATGAAGACAACGGCCGTTATAATAGTAGTGCCAACCCCATTATAATGCCCACGACCGAAAAAATGGGTTTTCCATTATAAGTGCTATTATAACCGAAATAACAGCCGTTAGTGAAAAAAATTGTTTTTTTACCGTTATCAAGATTTAAAAAAAAAAAAAAAATTATATCAAAATAATAATATTTTTACCCAGTTACAGTAATGTGGTGCCACGCTCCCCAATGTTTCTCGATTATTTATTTATTTATTTTTGCAACATTCCATTTAGACTTTTGGATGATTTTATTCCAAGGACCATCCGACATGGTAAACAGCAACACATGTCTCCTAGCTAACACATCGTCATTACCATCGTCATCATCATCGATATGTTGTCATCACCTACGCCTTGTCCCCCAAGTAAATTGTCGGGTCAGGAATCTTATTTTGCCATTCAACTTTATTAAGAGCTACTAATTATTAAAAAAAAATCTATACTATTATAAAGCAAAAACCTGTGTTGGCGATTACGTGGGCTTAACAAGACGTTCACCTAAGTAGAGTAGAAGTTTGACGACTGTGAGGGGACACTCGACCTACATCCCAAAATTCAGCTTAATTAGTAATTTCTATCCGTTGGATTTGGATTTGAATCTGAATCTGCCTTGCGAAAAAAAAAAAAGAAGAAAAAAACACACCCACATCGTCATCATCATCGACATAGTCATCGCCTACGCTTTGTCCCCGTGGGTGACATGAATCTTATTTTGCCATTCAACTTTATTAACAGCTAGTAATTATAAAAAAGAAACTATCTATACTTTTATAAAGGCAAAACCGGATTGGCTATGACGAGGGCTTCACAAGACGTTCACCTATGCGGAGCAGAAGTTTGATGATGAGGCTCGTTGATGAGGACGGACAACTGTGTGGGACACATGGCACACTCTAAGAGACTACTGACCGTACGAATGTTTGGCCCATATCTCTAGGTAGACCTATATCTAACCTTTGGATTTGAGTACCCCAAATAATGCTCGAAATCCAAAATTAAAAATAAATCATGGAAAAGACTAATCCAACGGATAGAAATTATTAATCAGGTTGAATTTTGGTATGTAAGTCCATCTATGGATGGACAAACATCCATATGGTTAGTTGTCTCTAAGATTGTGCTACGTGGCTCAAACTGTGGTCCGTCATCAACGTTGATGAGCCTCTACACTCACTAACGTGCAATGCACGTGCCGCCCTAATAAAAATAAAAATAAAAATTGGGAACTTTGGATAATAATGTAATTTCCACTTTATAGATTTTCAAAATCAAGGACCGAGGTATGTTAGTGCGACCACAACAAGGGTGGACTCTCGGGAGTCATGATTTGGGACCACGAGAGCATACAATTTCTTATTAATATATTCAGTCATAGTCCATCATATTCAAATCTTTGCTGCTAATCCAAACCGTCAGATGAGCCTCAGTTGATCCATATCTCATGATCCTAACCATCGATTTCTTCCGGTGATTAGACTTGTAACCAACAAATTACCAAAAATTAATTATTGATCAAATGGTTAGAATCCCTATTCCTATGACTGACGGTCAAGATTGATTTTATATGTACTGATCTGATGGCTATTAGAGGATTATACCATTGACTAAATTGTTTTGGGACTCTTAGGTGAGCACGCTGTATCTTTCACCAAAGTCAAAGGTGTCTCTTCTTCTTCTTTCCTCTCATATTTTCTCTCTTCTCTGTTGTTGAATGGATTCGTGTGAACTTTTAGCCGTCCACGTGTCAGAATCTTTACTTTAACTTTTGAGAAAGAAAATCCATCTTATATGGAAGACAGCCAGACTACCAAGACTAGACTGAGAGGCAAACGGGTCCAAGTGGAAACCTCCAGATGGCAGAGCTGATCGATAAGCCATCGATATAGTTGACCCAAAATGTAAGACCATCAAAATTTCAAACACTTTGTTCATACGAGAAAAAAGGGTTTTATAGTAAGCCCCATCTTTTATTATCATGAGGTCATGGTTTCACACCTTATTAGAGATGATGAACATGCTTGTATCCATCTGTACCACCTGATCGATGGACCGCATCTTGTGTTGCATATAAGATGGGTCCAGATCAAATCAGGGTTGATCTAAAATCGATCCAATAGCTTATTGAAAAATGGTTCTCAGATCCAGACCCACCCGACCTGATAAGCTATCAAGAGTCGACACTGTCAGGATGCTCTTGATAGCTTATTGGATCATGATTCCATGTGGGTACGCCAAAATTGTTGTAAATAGTATTATATGAAATTGTTGTCCCCCCGATCCCGACAATTTTCACAACAATTTTTACATACCCACATAGAAGATGAATCAATGGCTGATTTTTGTTGAGGATGATCCCTTCATCATACAGATCACTTCTACAAAAAATCAGTCTATTCCGAAATTTCTAACCCCATCAAATGTAGTTTTTAAGTTAACGGTAAAAATAGACGGTCCATAATTCTTGAACATCTAAACCAGTCTACGAATATCGGAATGATTTGAATTTTTTTAAGGATGATCTCCTCACCATAGAGACCATCCTCACCAAAAATCAGCCCATTCCAAAACTTCTAAGTTATATATTGGCCCGGGCCAATTTTTTGTTCTGAAAAATGTTGGGAAAATTGTTGTCCCCTGATCCTGACCCATATATATATTACCGCCCTAAAATGTCAGGCTCCGGTTACAGGATACAATACGAGCCATGTGGCACGCTCTTAGAGGACTTTGACCGTATGGATGTTTGGCCAATCCCGAAGTGGACCTACAAACCAAAAATCAGCTTGATTAGTGATTTCTACACGTTGGATTGGACTTGTTTTCATGGGTTGATCTCAACTGTGGGAATTTGAGCAGTATCAAGGTAGATCTAGTATCGGATTGGATCAAGGTAGATCCAGAATCAATCAGATCGATCATGATTCCAAGGTGTAGACCCGATGTTATCAGATTGGATTGGGTTATCAAGGTGACCCATATCCATTGATAGCCTTAATGGGGAGTGAGATCGAACTACTTCTGAGTAGTCAATAAGTTTTGGGTGGCCCACACCCCATAGAAAAATGTTCACAAAATCAACGGTTTTGGATGATCTGATTGGTGATATTGGTAAGTTTATAAGTAGATCGGACAAGAGATGTAAGTTTATACAAGTAACTTATTTGTATTGCCTTATACAAGAGTTCATCCTTCTTGGAACATGGTTTGGGTAAAAACTGAATTGGGCTCATCCAGATTTTGCCTACCAAGTAAATGCAACAAGAAAACAACTTTGAAGTCAAAATCCAATGTTTTTGAAAAAAATGGCTGAGAAGAAGAATTATAATTTAGTAAGCAAATGCATTTTAACCTAATCCATTTTTTTATCCACAAAGATTGTTCTCTCACGCAAGTGAATCAAAACCCTTCACCTACTTTTCATTAGCCTCCCACGTGTTAGTTTTTGGCAATAGATCATCGAATTAGGATTGTTCCATTCGTGCGATTTTCAAACCTTTAAACGATTGGCTGCTCAACTATTGGACGATCCAGATTGATTGGTGTGCTATACCAACTGATCAACCAAATGGGATTATCTCAACAGTTGTGAGATCTTCTAGGAGGGACCCATGTCTTGTATTTTTGGCACTTCAATTTTTAACTTTTTTTTTTTTTTTTTTGAATTTTGATAGAACACTAGTGATTGTTAATGAGTGTTGATATCATGCTAGCTGTCCATTTATTAATTGCGTATATGTTATACACGTAGCTACGCGTTACATCCGACATCTATATCCGACAACGCTGTTTTTAGTAGTTGAAAGATTTTACAACACGGTCGTCGGGAACATGTCGGATTCTAAAACGAGGTTGTTGGGATGTGGTATAGAGAACCGCTTAGCATGGTCTATGGGGTACATTTTATTCAATTGAAAAGAAAATAAATAAAAAAGATACGAACGGAGCAGTATGAATGATTTCATTAATGTTCCCATGGGGGCGTTGATCACTGCACGCAGCCCCTTAATGGAGTTGCACAGATGCAACACCGCAAAATACAATATATTTTATTTTTAATTAAAATGTTTTTTTTAAGGAAGTTTTTCTTGTCTTTTGTGGGTTGCATCTGGCCAACTCTATTAAGGGATTGCTTGCTAGCATTCTTTTCTTTTAGGTCACGGGCACATGTATGTTTGCCCCACCCCCTTGATGGACCTACACTGCTACACACTAAAAATAAGTCTGGTTGATGATTTCTAGCTGTTGGATTTGAACTCTTTTTTATTTCCTGTGGCCTTCATGAACAGGGCTATGGATAAGTACCAACCCATGAAACTTCTGATGACAAAAGCTCAAATCCAACAGCTAGAAATCATCAATCAAGCTGATTTTTGGTGTGTAGGTCCACCAAGGGGGTGGCCAACCATTCATAGGTCAGTGTAGGCCCCAAAAGAGTGTGTCAGGTGGCATTTAGGTGGGGCCTATCAAGGAGCATTTGACGGTGGACACGATGTTTTGCATAATTTTAAGTCTGAAAACTTATGCAGACTAGATTTCTCCATCAAACATTAATTGTATAGGATCCTGGACTCAAAGCAAGGGCACTAGATCTACAACTTTTATTTCCACACTTTACCCTAACAGAATTTAATTGTCCATTGAATTCCCAAAGGGCCCCAACACCAAGAATGATAGTCTTGGGATCGGAGGGTTCCGATCCCGATCCGGATCAGTCCAATTCATAACAGGATTGGTTCATCTCGCGAGAGACGATATGAAATCCTCCGTAAAACTGAGATATCGGGCAAGATAGAGTTTGGTTTGGATCGGATTGGTGGGCTCCGATCCCGATCCAGACTGGGATCGGCTTGAGACTTTGAACCAAGCCAACAACTACAGTTGTGACTTAAGGTGGTGTTTGGTAAAACTTTTTATGAGACCTTAAGTCGGTCTGAATGAACTGGAATTAAGTGAAACGTAAAAAGTCACCCTTTCTTCACTTATTGGGTAAAGTGAAAGCATCTTTTTAAGAGATTCTAAGATTCTCTTTTGATACAAGAATGCCCAATTCTCAAAGCTTTCTCTTTTAAAAACTTAAGAAAGTCTCCTAATAAACATTTCAAAATATCCACAATGCCCTTGACTTAATTTTAAGACTTAAGACCTTTACAAAAAATCCAATTCAGACACAAGTCATTAAGCTATAAGACTTGAGCACTATTAGCTTTTAGTTCTGAAAATTTAATTTACCAAATGCCACCTAAAGACTAAAACTGGCGAAAAAGTCCAAAAGCCGCCTACCCTAATATCTTAGTCAGCAAAAAAAATTGGCTTCGTCTCTCAATTCTCTAATTCTCGATAGTGGTTGATATATGGGATCCTTCATGGGAACTTTCATTGTGTTCCAAAATTTCCAGAAGTTGAAAATCCAAACTAAAATAGCTAGTCCAGCCACCAAGGAATTACAAAAAGAATGAAAATCAAAACTTAATTCGCAAGCACCTGTTGGAACTACGACTGACCAACACAAATTTTCTCCAGTTGGGATTCTGTTCTTTGGTTTTGAAACTTTGAAAATTTCTTTGATTCTTTGTTACCTTTGTTTCCCGGAACCATCTCTACTGTTACCTCTACTGCTATTTATACCCAATCTCCCTCCATCTCTCTTATCCATCTTTCATTGCTAGCTCTGACAGTAATTGCTACAGCTACTACTACTATACTGCTGCTACTATATACTCCTGCTCTTTGAGAAGGATAATGGCGTTCGCGTTAAGTAATCAAAATCTTCTGTCTAAGATAGCAACCAACAATGGGCACGGCGAAGACTCGCCTTACTTCGAAGGGTGGAAGGCCTACGATAATGATCCTTTTCACCCCACCAAGAATTTTACGGGGGTTATCCAGATGGGTCTCGCAGAAAATCAGGTCCGTGGAATGATCTGATTTTGCACTTAATTTGTTTTCCCTTATGAGGAAAATGGAATTTAAATGGCGTGAACTTAACAGTTTTAATTAATGTTCTTGTGTTTTTTTGTTATATTTGCAGCTTTGCTTTGACTTGATTGAAAAGTGGATTATGAAACACCCAGAAGCTTCAATTTGCACTCCTGAAGGAATTAACCAGTTCAAGGATATTGCTCTCTATCAGGATTATCATGGCTTGCCGGCCTTTAGAAATGTATGAAATGTAGACTATCTTCTCTCTCCTTGCATTAAAATTATTAATATTTATTTAAGATGGTGGTGGTAGTGATTATACTAATAAGGCTAATAATCTTCAGGCTATCGCGAAGTTTATGGGGAGAGTGAGAGGAGGTAGGGTCAGATTCGATCCGGATCACATAGTAATGAGTGGTGGAGCGACTGGAGCTGCCGAGACGATCGCCTTTTGTTTGGCCAATCCCGGTGAAGCGTTGCTGGTGCCCCTCACCTTATTATCCAGCGTAAGCATATATCATCTCATTTTGATTTCATTTATTTTTCTATTACCTTTTGTTTGAATAGAAAGACATTAAGTTAAATAATGTGCATTAGGTACATAATGACAAATTTGGTTGAGTCATTTGAGTTTTCCACAAAAAAAATAGAGCAAAAAAGCCAATTGTCTTTAGATATCTATTAATAGATTTGCACTTTTTGGAGGTCAATAGTTGGACCAAAAATTAATTCAACTGGGGTTTACGCTTTGGAAAAAGATGTAACAAGGTATGCCTGAAACTGTTCATTTGCGGAAGCGGCATTTTTGGTAGTCACCGCTGTCATCTGGGCCCACTGACCGCTTGGATGTTTATCTCACCCCTTGATGGATATACATACCAAAAATCACCTTGATTGGTAATCTGTAACCATTAGAGTTTAACACTTTTTAGCGCCATTTAAGGCGTTCTTATAGCCGTTGAATACAACCATCTTTTGAGTACTAAAACCAACGGCTAAAAATCATTAAACAAGCTGATTTTTTGAATGAATATCTATTAAAGGGTGGGATAAACATCCATGCGGTCAGTGGGCCCAGATGGCAGTGGTGACTACCAAAAATGCGCTTCCGCAAATGAAAAGATCTCAGGTATAGGTATTGACCAATACATTGCTAGTCAACTCTCTCTCTCTCTCTCTTTTTGACTAATACATGTCGTTGGAGTGTTGGACATTGAAAGCGTCCAACTTGGAATGAGAGTCAGAGGCTAGTTTTGAAAAACAAAACATCCAAAAAGGGACTGTAGGTGGCGTGGTCATCAGGTTTCCTTAGCCACACATGGCATGATTCTATTGGATTAGTATGGAAACATCTAATTTCTACTTGCTACTTGACATTGAGGGAACATGAGGCACATCTTCCTCAATGACTCTACACCTTCAACTCATATATAGCTCTAAACAGTTCAATGATCCTTGTGTAAATGATTTATGTACTTATGCTACTCATATTCAATCAGTTTTGCTTACAAAATTTGAATTTGTATTGCAGATTTAACCGAGACTTAGTGTGGCGAACAGGAGTACAACTACTTCCGGTCGTCTGCGAGAGTTCTAACGGTTTCAAGATAACCAGAGCTGCATTAGAAGCTGCGTACAAGAAAGCCCAAGAAGACAACATCAAAGTAAAGGGCTTGCTCATAAACAACCCATCAAACCCATTGGGAACCATCTTAGACAGAGCGACACTAAGAAGCCTAGTGAGATTCGTCAATGAGAAGAACATCCACCTAGTTTGCGATGAAATATATGCAGCCACTGTCTTCAGCAAGCCTGATTTCGTAAGCGTCTCTGAGATAGTAGAGGAAGATCCGGACTGCAATCGAGATCTCATCCACATTTTGTACAGTCTCTCAAAGGATATGGGGCTCCCAGGCTTCAGGGTTGGCATAATATACTCTTATAACAAAACTGTAGTGAGTTGTGCTCGCAAGATGTCGAGTTTTGGACTAGTCTCAACACAAACCCAACACCTAATTGCATCAATGCTGTCTGATGATGAGTTTGTCGGGAGGTTCATCACCGAGAGTGCAAGGAGGCTGGCGAAAAGGCATAAGGACTTCACACAAGGACTTGCTAAAGTAGGCATCGGTAGTTTGAAGAGCAATGCCGGTCTCTATTTTTGGATGGACTTGAGGCGGCTCCTCAAAGAGCCTACAGTTGAAGGAGAGATGGAATTGTGGCGTATGATAATCAATGATGTTAAGCTCAATGTTTCACCTGGGTCCTCTTTTCATTGCTCAGAGCCTGGTTGGTTTAGAGTCTGCTTTGCGAACATGGATGATGATACCGTGAATATCGCTCTTCAGAGGATTCGAACATTTGTGCTTAAAGGCAATGAGGTTCAAGTAAAGAACAAACGCCGGTGGGGCGATCTTCATCTCTCCCCTCGAAGATTGGACGATGTCATGATGACACCACACATAATGTCACCTCACTCACCTCTTCCTCTCTCACCCCTTGTTCGTGCCAAGAATTGAGAAGTAGTGTAGCAGTCTCTCAATTTAAACCATTCTTTCCTAGTTTACGAATGAACCTCGCATTACATGGATGTCTCATCCATTCTTTGGACCCAACTTGGACCCCGCCAACTTTAGTTTTTGTTCTAGTACAGATCCAAATAAAATGGCTCCCCAACCCTTCCTGTAGATGAAAAGATTGAATTTAGTAGGATTGCTTGTTTTTTTAGAGAAAATAAGTCATTTTTAAAGGTGAAAACCTACCTGTTGAGAGGGATTCTTTGCTTGAACGGCATATTCCGTTCCCGAATTGGTGAATTCCAATTCTTTTTTGCTTCCACTCACACTTGCGTAGAATTGCCTTGTTTTTATGTCAGGTTAGTTATGTCTCATAAAGAAAGATTTGAACTTTCTATTGTAACTTCACATATTTGAACATTGGAGCATCACATTTCTTGCAATCTATCTCTTGATTTCATGTTACTTGCTAATTAAGTATTTGCAATTTGCACTCCTTCCATGATGATCTGTGTGTAAAAGACTACTAAAATCGACATAGTTCTCTTCGATGGAGCTTGAAGTCACCCATGCATCCTCGATGGAACTACACCATGCCATACAAATGGCGAGGAATTTTTTTATGGCAAAGTTGGGGTTAGGCGGACCCTACCAGATATATTAATAGCAAAAGCTGTTATATCTTAAAGTTTTAATTTTAAAGAAAATTAAAGTTTAGCATCTTGAGGCTAATGGGTTTTGAACCTGTAATGACCCAGATTTCCGGGTCGACCTTTCCGGTCCTTTTTCCTTTTTGAGGTATTCGGGTCCCTTAGTAAGACTCGAGACCTATTTTCAGTCACTATTCCCTCAGGTTGTGGGTCAGATTTCGTGAACCTAGGAAGCCTTGGCGGAGAAAGTCTATCTGTGCGCCGTATTACATCAGGGTGCATCTGTGAGTAGAGGGAAGAACGCTCTTCGTATCCATACGGTCGGATTTTGAGAATCGCTCCCACATTTCATAAACGATATTATATAGGGTGCGTCATAGGTTGATGTTCCTTCCATACACAACAATGATGCAATGATGGCATCTCAACCATCCCCGCCTACCATACCCTATATTGCGACATGTGCCGAGTCACACCATAGGATGCCGTCATGTGTCGGTCAACACTCTATTAAATAAATAACAAATGTGTCACAAGTTTAGTGAAAAGACAAACTTGCCCTTTTCAATATTTACCACCATGCCATTAGGGAATGAAGAAAAAAAATGGAGTGGTAATAACCCTAGTACCCATGGCCATTCTCGGTGAGTCACTTTCGTTATCAAATAGAGCTTTCAAATTTTCTCGAGAAACACGAAGAAACCTTCTAGATCAAAATGGAAATCATGGGTTTTTAGACAAATCGGACCGTACCATTGGATAGAGCTTGTCGAAATACTCAATCTACATTAGGAGATCATAAGAATCAGAGTTCTCTAGCTCAATTAGGAAATTTGGGTCCACAATGAACCGGTGTCGTCCGATGCAACATAATGCTACATAACCGGCTCCACCTTATATATTGTCACCGTACAAACTTGCCCATCAAGAAATCTACCGGGTGGTGACACATGGAAGCCATATTCATCACATAAGGTTGGTGTATGGTAGTCCCATGAGACACATGTCCATTGGTATAGGAATTTCCAAAATTACCCATCGTTAATTAAACCAAAATCTGTAAGCAAAACCTTTTCTTTCTCCATGATACACAAAACCAGCCACCGTTGGAGCTTGCATGGAGGCCATCTAGTAAAACTAAGAAGCTGGGATTCAGATATGTTATAGAGGGTATTGTGAGATGCATTTTGATGTTAAAATATAAGCAAATGGAGCTGCCTAGATGAGGATGGGAGATGCTGTAAGTTGCAATTCAGACCACCATTGATGGTCTTGGGAATTCTTGAGAGGTAATCCTCTCTTTCCTTTTCATTTCTTTCTTTTCATTTCAATGGTTTTGTCCTTTTATTTTTTTGAATTCAGATTTGAACATGGACAATTTAATGGGGAAACAATTGTAGTTTTCAGTTGTAAACACAAGGAGGTCTGGGAAGATTTTGATAGTTCTAAATGTGATGTTTTGTAGGATTAGACAGAAGTGTTAGTGCTGTGATTTCCCGGACTGATTTTGTAAGAAAACCTATCCATTAATGGACGTTTTATGCTGCAGAAATCTGGGTGTAATACCCATGTTTCTAACATGTCTTTTATTGAAAATAAACTACAAAAAAGAAGATTCTTCTGGACATTTTTGTGTATGGAAAACATTGGATTTTGAGTGGGGTTTTGGAACCATTTTCGGACAAGAAACCAGTCCATTATTTAACATTTTTTAGTGTAACAATCTGGGTACTAAAATCATCGTTCTTGGTAAACTTTTAGTTAGTTATAGGAGGGTGTTTTGAGAGGTTTTAGGTGGCCATTAATGGCTGTGGTTAAGGTCTGAAACTAGTCCTTGTTCTGGACATTTTGTGGCACAAGAACAGGAAATAACGCCCATATAGTTTGATCAGTGAACTAGGTATGATTTGAGGATGATTGGGGTGAGTTTTGTGGGCCATTCTTGGTTGAATTTAGGGCCATTCATAGCCTTGCATACTACCTAGGGAGGAGCCCCTGTTCTTCACTCTATTTTGGATGAGAAAAATACATTGATTGGAGGATATTTTTATGTAGAAAATCTGGGCATCTTGCTCACTGTTTTTGGATAGTTTTTTTGTTATAAAAGCATGCTATTAATTTGAGTCATTTTTGTGCTGAAAATCAGCATAGTGTTGATCATTTTCGTGGCTGTACATGTGGGGCATAATGCCCATGGTTTTCTTTAAAAATGCAGCAAAATCAAAAGAAGATAGGGAAGTTTGAAGATAGGATGGTTGATGGTTTTGGTTGGCCACCACTTAGTTGCAGCAAGGCCAATCATGGCCGTGTTCAATGCTAGGGCGAAGCCCTTATTTGTGATGCTGGCTGCACCACCTGCACGTGGCCTAGCTCTCACCCACATACACACCATGTGCCACCGCTTGACAAACTTGATCAAACACACAACCTACATGATCTCCACATGCATGATAGCAGCTAACACGTGACCAACCTCAAGGTTGGACCATTAAGAAAACCTGCAACCACAACATGGAACAACTGAGTTAGACAGAGTTGTAAAATAAACCAATATAAAACAGAAAAATAAGATGAGTGGAAAACCAATGAAGAAATAAAATAATTAGATATTTTGGTCTTAGTGGTGAGAGAAGTCTAGCTTAGTTGCACTCAAGTCCTCACAATTAAAATCAACACATTGAAATTGACTCCAATCCAACGGTTGCATCACTAACCAGGCTGGTTTTAGTTTGTTAGTCCACCTAGGATGTGGTTAAATATCTATGTAGTCAGCATCCTCTAGTGTATGCCATGTGGCTTGCACTCAAGTGGGACCAATCAGGTTCTCTTGGAAGTGGCCAAGAATCCAACGCCTTCAATCAGCCCATGAAAATGACTATCCAATGGATGGAAATCACCATCAGTCTGAAAAAAAGACACATCGTAGGATGCTTTTTATTTCCAGGTTTGTATTTGGTTTAGGTGGTTGTATCAAAAAATGAAGTGGAGGGTGGTTGAAGTGTGGAACCAGGTAACATTGGCAAATCTGGGCATCAAATTAGGGTGTTGCTAATCTCTACTCATTTATGCAAAATGTTTGGTCACAGGATTTCATGATTCTATTTTTGCGATTAGTCTAGCATTAGTTATTTTATGTTTCTTGAGGTTTTTATCATCGCACTTTTGGTGTTTGAAGAGGTTTAATTCAAGAACCATGTATTATGGACCTAGAGGATGTGAGATGTACTCCTCATCACTTGCTCTATAAGAACCTACTTGAAAAGTTAAAATTGAAAGTATTATAAAATACAACTAAATGAAAAACTTGGACAAATGAAAGACATGTTCATGCAATGAGTGTAGCAGAAATGAGGATGTCTAAATGGATTGATGGATGAGTGGAAAGACTAGGAAAGACAAAATCAGAAATGATTACATTCTAGGAAATCTAGGAATAGTTGCGGTCGGAGAAAAAATTAAGGAAAGTCCATGGAGGTGGTTTGGGCATGTATAACAAAGACCAGCATTGGCACTAGTAAGAAGTAGCACTTGGGTACAAGTTGAAGTCTTTAAAAGGGCAAGAGGAAGGTTGAAATGACGTAGATTGAGGTAGTAAGAAAAGATCTTGAGACAAATGGGAGGGAGGCGAGGAGATTCCCCTTAAGAACTAAAAGAGCTTGGGGATTCATATGAAGCAGGATTAATATTGCCGACCCAAACATTTGGGATATGGCATAGATGCTGTTGCTGCTGCTGATGTTAAGAAGGGACCTGTCTTGGATGTGCATCAAACAAATTAATAGGGAATTTGATTTCTGTAGGAAAATAATCTTGAAATAGAAGAAAAGTAAAGCACGTCCCAATTTAAAAAGCAACCCGCCCGAAACGGTTAGAATGGTGCAACCAATTAGGCTCCAAGTTGTATCAGCCTGAGATTGCCCAAGTGGTTAGAGATGTACATTTCATTTTGCTCAGCCCAATCAGGCCTGAGGGATGAGCCTTGAGTTGCTAGTCTTGGCCATCCTCAGGTGTGAGGCGGGGCTTGATCACACCTTGTGACACCTTTTAGAATCATTTTCTGGATGTGTTTGTTACTGCATTGTTTCAAACTCGTAATGTTGAATTTTCCCTCTTCCAAAATCATTGAAAGCTCTGCTTTGCTTCTTTATATTTTACCAGTAAGAGGAACTGAAATTCAATTTTGGAAATAAACATCTGTATGGTTAGTGACCTCCAAGAGGGTGTTACTTGTGGGGTTGCCCTGTGAATCATTGTAGGTGTCCCATCAAGTGTAGCCACCATTAGTTGTTAGTTTGGTGTGCATGTGTGTGTGTGGTTTTGGGTGGGCCACTAGGAAGCTTTGGGGCCCACGCCAGTGTCACGTAGGGATTATTCTCGGTGGTAGTAAATCTGATTCGGGTTTAGTTCTCCTTATTTATTAGTGGGCATTAGTGTTAAAAAATTCTAGGATCGTAATCAAACCATGATTATGACCCTAATCACATGGTTAAAACTTACCAGGGAAATGCCTAAAATCCAACCATTGGATATCACTCCCTAGGCTGATCATTGGTTCTTAGGTACACTTGGTTAGCTGCCAAACATCCATACGGTATGTGGTTTCTAGTTTGCCACTTCATCCATATGCTCTATTCCCACAGTCACAATCGACCCATGAAAACAAAGGGTTTCAAATCCAATGGTTATAAGGCCAGTAGAATATGCAAGCAAACGGTTGAAATCGACCCCATATTAATGGAACTAATCCAACAGTTAGAACCCACCCCAAACAAAGTTGATTTTTGTGTATACCAATCCAATGGCTAGCAATCATCATCTTGGTTGATTTTGATGTGCGGTCCATCAAGTCACGAACCATCCATTAAGTAGTGGACCACTTATAGATCACCATCGTAATTGATGTGTTGTCTATGGGCCCACCTCGATTGGCGAAATTAACTGTGGAAGTTGTGGTCTACATAGACCTCACGATCCAATGGCTATCACAATATGTACATTTTGGTATGTGGGCTCCACCACCTGTGGGTTCCACTCTTTGGTGGCCCATGGGCCCATATGAAGGTCAAAAGCCTTGTTTGGGTTGATGGGACCCACCTGGTCCCCTATCATGAGAGTAGGCACCGTTTATGATAAGGATTAGTGTCTGCCCAATTGACTCGGCGAGTTGACTAGGGTCCCCAAGTGCTTGGCAAAATGCCTAGGCTATGCCTAAACAATGCCCAACACTGCCTGTGCATGCTAGGCCATGCCAAGCCATGAACAGAATGTGCCCAGACAGGAGCATCCCATGCCCAGGCCCAACCAGCCACAACCATGCCATGCCTAGGCCCGATCAGGCTATGCCCAGCCATGACCAGGACATGACCAAGCCATGTCCAGACGGACCAACCCGACTCAGTCCAGACCTAACCCGAGAAATATAATTTTTAATAATTAAATAATTAATAGATATATTAAATGATTAAAATAAATAATAAATTATGGGGAGCATAAGAATAACAAAAATAATATATATATAATATTAAAATTAAGTATTTATAATCCTTATAAATTATAGGAGAATCCAAAATAATTATAAATAAAATATAATCAATTGAGGAAAAATAACATAAATTTATTAAAAGACTAAATATAAATTATGAACATTTCTAGTAGTTATAGGGATCACGTTCACTAGTGAAGCTTTCGTTAAGTTTAAACGACATGGTAAATTACATGTTAACGGTAAATATAGGTTATAATGAATAAGACATTGTATAAGTCTTTTGAAAAGGATTTTCGTATAACAATGGGGGAAGATTTCAGGATCACCGATTAAGGTAGGGCTTTACTGAAGCTCTTAATTATCGAAATTAAATTTATCGGATTTTAGGCATGTTAACCAAATCTTAGTCTATTTGATTAAATCTAGTCAGTAAATAGGGCTTTCCTATGTAGGATAGAGCTTCACGAACTTAGTAGTTCGGTAATCAAACGGGATTGACCATTGTCTGACTGTTTCACCGAATCTCAATCCATCTAATTGATATTAGGGTTTTCGTAGAGTTTAGACCATAGTCGAAGTCAGTTAGTTGAAAGACCTCATTTTATCTATTATGTTCTATTACTTTAAACTCTTTCAAATTCTCAATCTTAAATTATCTCATGACGCCAGCGTACGATCTCAAAGAAGAAGCAACAAAAGAAGAGGAATTTAAGGCAGAGATTGGAAGGATAGAACTAAGAATAACTAGAATAGTTACTCAACCGCCAAAGAGAAATTATAACGTTTTACGGTAAGTGGCCTCCCTTCTCCTTCGTGCCTTGTATTAGGCTTCCTCAGAACCCAAATTGCTTTATTGAAAATGTTCTTTAATATAAATGTCTTAACTTGCATATCAGATTTGTTTTATGCATTATAATTATATATCTCTATACTTGCATATTTTGAAATGTTAGGACTGATGCATGATTCAATGAGTTATTTGGGATTTTAAACAACAGGGAGCAAATGATAAGATAATCATGGTTTTATTTGTGTGATCACCAGATACTAGAGATATATGATTGCTCGATGGGAATTAGACGCGGGTGTAGGTGGGCAACCGCACCGGATGGGTTTTGGATCCTTAGTAAATTTGCAGTTGTCGAACGTTTGACCAGCGGTGGAATTGGTTACGGGATAGACTCCAGCCAGTGAACTTGGGAGCTATGTATATAGGTACTGATGAGTTGGATATGAGATAAGGGATTGATTTGGAGAGATACCCAGGCTGGGGTGATGAGAAAACCAGTCAGATACCACGCTGGGGTGGTGAGAAAACTAGCAGATACCTTGGCTGAGGTGGTGAGAAAATCAGTCGGTATTTTCGGTGGTCCAAATAAACTTGTGGGACCGGGTCCCAATTTAGAAAGTGGAAAGATGATAGTTAATGAAATAAAACTGGTTATATATATTGCATGCTTATAGGTAGACTCATGAGTAACGCTCGGTGTGGGCTGGGCCGGGAGGTTATGACTTGGGCCTGCTACTATTATTGATTTATGAACTGCAAACTCATGCATCCATGACATTATTATTCTTGCTTTATTTCAAATGCATGATGTTCATTATATTTCTAATTTTAGTTCTTTTATAACCGTGCATGCCTTATATCGTGGCCAAAGGAATTTAATTGAGTTTTGATTTGCAAAATGTTTTATCCCCTGGCGTGTTGTAGAAGTTGGGCACACTTACGAGCTTTTTCATAAAAGCTCATCCACTTATAGTCCCTTGCAGAGAAAAATAAAGCGCTATTGAGATCAGTTTGGAGTGATGTCCAGATGTCATGGAGCGTACTTCCTTATGGTATTATGGTCAAGTAGGTATTTAATTTTAAATTTTTTTAATTATTCCATGCTTGTTTATATATGTATCACTTGATCTTACACACCTCTATAGTATAGTATCATGATCACACTTAGGAAATATATTGGCTATAGTTAACTTCGTTATAACATATTTAGTTCTTCACGTTAAATGAAATGGTTTAGGTATAGATGTATTTCTTAGTAGATCCGCGCTTCTGCATTAAAAAAAAAAATTATCCCTTAATTTCATAACTTGGGTTAGATGAGAGTGTTAGAAAGCCTTGCGTGCTTTAAATTCAAGCGTTGGATTCAGGACACGAGGCGCACACCTCGGGATTCATGTAGTTAGAAACCGAGGCGTGACAGAACCAATACTAAACTAATATTTGATAATTTCAACGGTCGTATTTTATATTGTGCAATAGTCTAAAACCATTGCAAATTTACAATAGTTATGAACCGTTGCACACTTTAATGGTTTCAAACCATTGCAAATTGAAACGGTTTGTGACCATTGTAAAAAAAATGTTAGAACTTAGAACCATTGTAAAACGTTTGCAGCAGTTTTGACATGGTGTTATAACAATTTTAAATCGTTTCAAATATTTTATTAAAAAATAGAAGGGCATGCATGGGTGAAAACACTTCTCTTCACGCCTTAATACCTCTCTCTCTCTCATCAAACCCTAACCTCTCACTCTCCCCTCACCACCCCCACAAAACTGTCTCCACTCAGAATAGAGTTAAGGTTTCATGTGTACTCTTTTATATTTCATTCTCTAGCTCAATTCTCTCTCTCTCTACACCACTGCCTCGCACCACGGTCGTGTGCCCCAAGAATGAGAGCTTGGGCGATCGATTGGAGAGTTTAAAAATATGAAGATTTTAGCTTTAAAACTCAAACAATCGCGCGGTTGAATTGATTGGTCTATTTTTCCAATCGATTGGCCTAACAATTATATTTTTCAACACAATTTTAATATTTTATAACACAAAAATATAATCAAACAAAGTTAAATAATTTTACAAATTTAAACCATATATAACAATTTTTTTAACTTGATAGGCACTAACAATGTTTTCTGAACTAAGTCTAAAATTATGAATTAAATATTTTAGCTCAATCTAGATTTATCAATTGTATTAACGCTAGATTAATTGTTAGAGCAAGTCACTAGCACTAGTTCACTTAGGTTTAAATTTATCAAGTAATTTCCATAAG
The DNA here is from genome assembly GCA_035048495.1 of Euptelea pleiosperma. Classification (NCBI taxonomy): domain Eukaryota; kingdom Viridiplantae; phylum Streptophyta; class Magnoliopsida; order Ranunculales; family Eupteleaceae; genus Euptelea; species Euptelea pleiosperma. Next base: position 8,356,598 of record CM068547.1, read on the forward strand.
TGTAAGTGTACTGACATTTTACTTTGGTACATGAGAGATTTCAATAAGAATTCTTAATACTACTCAAAATTTGGAGGTATCCTGTATTTGACCATAAAATCCTCATTAGAGCAATTGGGTTCTCAAAATTCTCTCTATATCAAGTGTATTTTCCAATGGATGAATATTATTTTTGTGGCGAAATATGATTGTTTTGATCACTTGTTTAATAAATTTTTTTTTAGTTCTCATCTTTTAACAAATAGTTTTATTTTCACTTGTTCTTAATGTTAACTTTTACTCTTCTAGGATAGGTAGCCCTTTAATGTAGCAATAATAAAATTAGACATCAAGAGTAAAGGGGCCATACATTGGCTTCCACTCTATCTTTCAGAGGTAGCTCTTTTCATGGAGAACTATCTCATAGGGATGCCAACAATCGATTATAGTGTTCTTTGGAAATCAATTGAGGGTAGGAACACTACTAATTTGAAGTTATAATCAGTATAGTTTATTCCTAATCTCAAATAGTACTAGATTTTACACCTCTATCAAATCCAGACCTAACCAGTTTAAAATCAGCGTGCATGTGAATTTTATCAGATAAAACAGTATAAATATTTTACCAAATGCAAACTAATAAATCAGACTAATCTTAAAAATTATCTAGAATTTCTATAGTGATTTGTCAGATTATATTATTCTTAGTGTTAGGTCCCAGTTTTAGAATTTTCTCTAAAGTTAGTGTCCATCAAATACAAATTTAATCATGTATAGCAACAATTTATAAATTCTACTCAACACTAACTTTTTGATTTTTTAAACATTTTTTGATTTTTTGATTCTTTTTGTATTAATTCCTTACAAAGTAATTTTTTGTAGAATTAAAAAAAAAAAAAAACTAGTGAGAAAATAAAAACTAAAACAAAACTACATATCACAACTCCAAAGAATAAGAATTTAGAATAGGGAGAGTGATGTAGAGCTCAAAGCCCTCAAGGAAATAAAAAAGGAAGAATACCCTTTAGATTAGGATCATGGATATGATTAAATGGAATTTCGATCACTGTGTAACAATCATCTCTATTTCTATCGTTCATCCGAACTCATTAAAAATGTCGCAACCATACTCAGTAAACTGGATTGTATTCTTCTGGTCGTAAATCTCACTAATGCTTAGGATATTTCCATAAACATCCTTAATATAGAGTACTTCATAAAGTGTAGAGATACCGTTTGCTACGTACCACAGTTCCCTTTCTAGTGACATGTATACATTTTCCATCAGCATATGTCATCGTGTCATTCTCGAGGAGTACTTCAAAGGAAGTGAACATTTTCATGTCCCCAGTAACATGTCTCGAGCATCCACTATCAAGTAGCCAAGTACTACCTATAAATTTATTCTTTTCTTGGTGCTCATGCTACACCTAAGAGAATGTTTTCTAACCCAAATGGATCTAACTCTAGGAGTTCTGGGTGTAGATGGAAAAATATTTTTCTTTGGCTCCTTTCTATTTTGACTCATGTGAATCTCAGGTTTTCTAAGTTTTTCAAGTGATTTAACTTCCCTACTCAGTGCTTCTGACCTTTTTTGAAGGTCTCTCAATTTTTGAGAAATATTATCTTGGTTCCCTGTAGGTTTTCTTTTGGGTGGAACCTCATTCTTTTTCCTTAATTTGAGGCAGTCCTGGACAAAGTGCCATTTTCTTTACAATATGAACATATGCGATTGTGTTTGGCAATTTTGGCTTGATCAACTTTGGGTGTGAGTATGACTAGCTTTTACAAAATGAGTCTTTGATGTTGATGCAAAGTTTTGATTAGCTTTATCGCCTAAATCACTCTTGTCACCAAAATCCTTCCCCACTTGAAGCATTCTATCAAGCTTGACAGTGCTCGAGAAATAAGATATATCCCTTTTCATATCGACAATTTATTTCTCAAGAGATACCTTGTCAGTGTTACAAGTTTGAAACTCACATTCCAAAAACTCGTTTCTTTGTTTTAGAGAGTTGTTCTCTTGCTCTAATTGTCCAATCAGCATATCAGTTCTTCGGTGTCTAGTTGCAAATCAATTTTCTCAGAGTCTAGACTTTTGACCCTTTCAGATAAAACTTTATTTGCTTTGATAATCCTTAAAGACTCCTCATACAACTCATTGAAGGTTGTTCTTAAGTCGTTTGAGTCCCCATTGCAAGAGTCATCAGAACTCTTTGCATTATCATTTATGGTCTCAACCTCTTGAGAACAATTAGGACTAACTAGTTTAGTAATGAAGGCTGTGAAGTTGCTAGCACTGTCATTGTCACTAGAGTCATTGGATTTTTTTTTCAGACTCATCATCCCATGTGACATTTAATGCCTTGGGTTTGCCCTTGTAATCATCTTTGTTAATATAGGCAAACATTAGCAAAATGATCGAACCCTCGGCATTTAAGACATTGGGGTTCTTCAAATTTACCAACCCTCTTGGGTTTGTCAATTTTACTAACCCTCTCATGAGGTTTAGATCGTTCCCTCGATTTGTCAGAAAATTTATTATGATTAAGTTTGTCTTGCCTAGGGTAGAAGAATTTTCTGAACTTCTTAACAAACAGGGTAAGATCTTCTTCAAAGTCTGTCTCAGACTCTGGTTCTTGAGTTTTTGAAGCTCTTAGGGCTATGCCCTTGGTTTTCTTTGGTTGTCTCATGTTTGTAGAGACCCAACCAGTTCATCAATCTTGAGGGAGTCGATTAACATCTTTACTCTCTTCGATTGTAGTAACTTGTGCTTAAAAACATCTCAGGTAGAGATCTCAACACTTTCCTAACTACATTGGATTCAAGAATACTCTCTTATAAAAAAAAAAGAATACTCTTCCAGATTGCATGTGGGCAGAGTTGACTATATAACTGAGTTTAGGGTAAAACTCAGTGAATGTTTCGTTTTCCTCCATTTTAATGGATTTGAACCTGGTAGTCAGCATCTGTAGTTTAGAAATTTTAACTACTGACGTACCCTCGTGGGTGGTTTCTAAAATATCCATACTTCTTTAGACAATGTGTAGGTAGAGATCCTACGGAACTATTTTCTATCCACTGCAATGAAAATAGCATTTAAACACATGCTACTTAAACAACATTCGTTAAAGTCTTCCTTTAACCATTTATCCATGGGTTTCGGAACGTCTTTGTTATCCAATACAGTAGCGGGAGGGGTCCAACCATCCAGACTCTTTCATGCATTGATGGATTTGAGGAATGCATGCATTTTGGCTTTCTATTATGCATAGTCCTCTCTATCAAATAGTGGAGCCCTAGAGGTGTTTCCACATTCTCTTTGCATCATTATAGATATAGATGAAAAAAGACTCTATAAGTAAGAACCCACTTGGGTGATTAAACTGGTAACGAGTAAACCGCTCTGATACTAATTGAAAAGTCAGTGTTTTTTGATATTCTAGATACCTAGAAGGGGGGTTGAATATGTATTCTAAATTAACTAATTAAACTAGCAACCTAATTCAAATTACTTGGTAGGGTAGGTTGGAATCACATGCATTCGCTATTGATTATCACAAAGTACGGATATAAAAAGAATTAACCATAACACATGTAATTTTTATGTGAAAACCTTAGCCAAGAAAAATTATGGGACTATGTCTAGATGGAAAGTATCATAACTGAAAATTTATAAGCACAAAAGTTACCTACGCAACCTCATTTCCATACAACATACAACCCTCTAGGCCAACTGCCGTGTGATATTCGCTCAAAAGTGTTTATTTTAAGCAATTATCCTCTTAGCATTGTCACATTCTCCTACGTAAAACTTCAATTTTTATCAATAATTCTACGTAAGAGTTTTTACCATTGCGTAGAATACACTTTTTAGATGAAAATCGACTATTCGCATGAATTAAACGCATTTTTGGATGTCTACATGCGAAGCCCTCTTGATTAAGCCTAATTACGTGCTTTTTTTCTATCGCAGGATAATTTTGATGAAACGCGGGCCCACAATCAATCTCCAAAACCTATGATAAAAGCTTAAGAGTCAACAGACAGAGGACAAGAAGATGTGAGCTAAGAGCGGGAAGAGCCAGAGAATAGAAAAGCCTGAGAGAAGATCAAGAGAGAAGGAGAGCCAAACTCCCCGAGAAGAGATTAAGGAGAATAAAGCTCAAACAACTAGCACAAGATGAAGACTTGACCAGTTGGTAAAGCTTGCAGAAGACCAAGTCAAAGACCAGGGTTCAATACCCTTTGCTAGCATTTTCTCTTTACTTTTTGTAATAATTTCTCCCTCCTCTCTCTAAAATCTCATTCTCTCTTTACTATCAAATCTCAATCGTCTGACCCTCTCTCCTTCTGAGATCACTATCCTACGACCCACCCTAACCGATCATCACCGTTTGATCGTCAGTAGATCGTCCAGTCACTCCTCCCGATCATCCATCCCACCATCTCAAAATCCAATGGCCCTCATCATTCCTTGTTCAATCATATGGGCCAAAGTTGAGCTAAAGTACGGGTCCAACATCCGCGGCCTAGCCATTCAGTGGGATCCACATGCCTAGCATGGATGGAAACGATTTCTAAAGAAAGAAGGAAATGAGAGAAAATTTTGGAAAGATTTGAAAATCGAAGATTTTAAAAAAGTCAAATATTTTTCGAAAACTATAAAAAAAAAAGGAATTTCATTCATTATTCAAAAGGGCATTTTTTTTTTAGAAATAAGATTTCTATATAATAGGAACCGTGGGTTTTTTTTTTTTAGAAATTAGATTTCTATATAATAGAAACCCACGGTTCCTATTTAAAACCCTCCCATTCTTGGAAAAAAGATCTCTCTCCATTCTTGCTTCTTTTGCTCTCCAATCCACGTTTTTCTACGTTATTGAAAACCGATTACTCTCTCTCAAAGCCCCTCTCCAAGCCATCTTCATCTTCTTCTTTCTCTAAAAATAAAAAAAAACAAACAAGAGAGAAGAAGAGTAAGATGAAGAAGAAGACCACCATCACCAACTCTGTCTCCTTCGCACGGAAACGCTCTTCACCGGACTGGTTGTCTTCTCCAGCCTGCTCCACCATAACCGCCCCCATCCTAGCATGTTGGTACCGTGCGCACTGGTGCCACTATCTGTCAAACCCGCAAGGTTGCTGGCTGCCACGCAGACCTCATCAGTCCGTTCACTAGTGAATCCGACACCTCTCCATTGATTCGCTAATCCCGCTCAAAGCCGTCTTCACCATCCTCTCTCCTCTCTCATCCTTCAAGAAAAGAAAACCAGAAAACAAAAAAAGAGAGAAGAGGGGAAGAAGAAAGAAGGAAGAAGGAGATTGTGGTAGTATTTTTTTGTGGAAAAGTCATTATTTCATGTTCTTGGATGCACTAACGTGACTAATTCGAGTGCGGATCGACATCTGACACAAGCTATTATGCAAATTTGTAATTTTGCAGATTAAAAGTGAACTGGAAATTAAAAATGTGTTGAAACTGGGATTTTCGTCCAACGACCAGAAAAAAGCTAGTTTCACCGGTGCGTCCACGTCCTCTGGCTCTACGAGTCGAATCCACGAGGGCCCTCCCAATCATGATCCCTTTTCCACTATTTCAGTTTGGTACACCCCAAACCTACTGTCGACCGATACACCCCGATCTTATTCTCGTTCACTAGTCCAACCGCAGAGGTGAAGGATTCCAGTACTCCTTAACTCCTAAATGTGATATTCTCTAGCTTATTAGGTTGGATTTGTAGTTGTTAACTGATATTCGTTCAAAAGTGCTTATTTTAAGTAATTATTCTTTTAGCGTTATCGCACTCTCCTTCGTAAAATTATCATATTTATCCACTTGTCTACGTAAGAGTTTCTTCTATTACGTAAAACACACTTTTTTTTTGTCAAAAATAGTATATTCGCATGCATTCAAATGCATTTATTTGACCCACATGCGAAGTCATTTTTTAGAAGTCTCATTACTCGATTTTTCTATCACAGGAGTACTAATCGGACAATTCTGATGGAATGCGGGCCCACAATCAACCTCCAGAACCTGTAATCAAAGTATAGAGAGCCAGTGGACTTGGACAAGAAGATGTAGGCCAAAGACGGGAAGAGCTGGAAGATCGAAAGAGTCGAGAGATGACCAAAAGAGAAGGAGAGACAAGCCTTCCAAGAAGAGACCAAGGAGATTAAAGCTTATCAACTAAACACAAGATGATGACTTGCTCAGTTGGTAAAGCATGCAGAAGACCAAGTCAAAGACCAGGGTTTAAGACCCTCTGCTAGCTTTTTCTCTTTAATTTTATAATATTTTCTCTCCCCTCTCTCTAGATCCTCATTCTCTCTCTACTTATAATCCAAATCATCCGATCCTCTTTCTTTCCTCAGTCACTTGATCCTACGGCCTACCTTGGCCGATCTCCACCATCCGATCACCATCACATCGTTCGATCCTAAAATCAAACAATCCTCAGGTAAGATGATCCGATTCAATGGCTAGAAAAATCACCATTCATCTAGTCCATTATTTTACTGGTCTACTATCTGGTCAATGGCCAATGCACTCTGGGCCCACAATTTTTGGCATCATTCCTCAACATCCTGGCCAACTCATCCGATGGCCCACGACCTATGCGTGGACCACTTGGAAAATAATTTTTACAGAAGGAGGAGATCGACGGTGAGGATTGCGTCTGGAGAACCCATTCATGTTTTAAAGAAATATTTTTTAAACATGTTTTCTTTAAAATAATTTGAAAAGAAGAGTTTTTAGAAGGAATCAAAGAGAATTATGGAAGGTTTGAAAGCAAATCAACAACTTTTGAAAGAAAAGATTTTCAAACCATACCATTTTAAGCATGCATGTTTTTCAAAAGGGTTTTTTAACATTGACGTGGCAGCAACCTAATAGGGAGCTTATTAATGGTAGATGGAGAAAACGTGGGCATCAAAGGGAAAGGAAGAAATTCTTAAAAGCCTCAAGTAGAAAGTTCAAAATGGGATGATTTGGAGATAAAACAAGAATAAACGTTTTTTTGGAAAACATCCCTTCTTGGTATCCCTTCTTGGTTTTCTTTTGCTCTCCACGTTTTTGGAAGGGAGAGAGAACCCTAGCCGTCCTCACCATAAAAACTCTCCACCTCCCAAACGTTCCCTCTCCTGTCTCTCATTAAGCCGTCCATCATCTCTTAACGCCACCTGCCTTCATCTCCTCCGCCTGGCTGCAAGCTCCACACCTGCAGCGTACTCTACCACTGTCCAACAGCAGCCCTGACCACCATTGGAGGTGGTCTGACTCCCTCCACAATGCTCCCACCTTCACCTTGCTGTCCAAGACTCCACCGCCCCAAACCGATCGGCTCTCCTTGTTTTCTGAATAAAAACAAAATAAAAAAAAGATAGAAGAAGAAAAGAAAAAGAAGAGAAGGAGAAGAAGAGAGAGGCTGTGAAAGCCATTCTCAAACCCAGCCGCCCCCTCCAGCAACTTGCATCCATGTCCAACGTTTTTAACCAACCGTTCCGCTCCAAGCCGTCGTCTTCAAGATCTCCATGTTCTTCCTCAATCACTTGAACCCCCCATACAGTCCTTCTCTCCTCGTTTTCTCAAGAAACAAAAAGAAAAAATAGATATAAAGAAAATGAGAAGAGAAGCAGGGGAGAAGGAGAAGAAGAGAACTCCATCTCCTCCAGCCACTACCTCGTTGCTGCCCTTCCCTTGGGCGTCAACGGCTGCAGCTACAAGAACGATCCCCTTGCCTGCGTCTTCACCGGTTGCACCCCTACACCAGCGCTTCATCATCCACCGTTGATCTCCACCTTGCACCACACGTCCGCCTCCTAGCAACAAGGTCTGTAGACTGTGCTTCACCTCTCCAACGAGCGGTCCGTTCTCTCCACTTGCTGGCCCTTGGAGTTCAACTCTCGCACAAGATTCGTTCATTGCCGCTTCTTCCAAGTGTTGCCGTTCATCACCTCCAAATTTAGCCACCAAGCACCGCCCCATCCATTCATTCCCATCGGCTTGCACATTGGTAAGAACCACCAATTATTCCCATCATCCCCTTTAGGTAAGTTAGTTTTATTTTTAGTTTAGTTCTATTTGATTTACTTCAAGGCTTTGTAATAGATTTTCTTGTTTGAATAAATCTAGTCTTCATTTTATTTTATTATGAGTTGAGTTTTTGAGTATATTAGTTTAATTATTCCAAAGGGTTATCTCAAACATAAGAATGTTTTAAAAAAAAATCCACCTCGCCATCTCACCCTTCCATCTTCTTTAGTAGAATTTTTTTGCAAAAATCCGTCATTTTATGTGTTGGAATTGTGCAAACTAACCCCGAGTGCGGATCGACATCTAACATACTTTCCACTGTACAAAAATTTTATCATTTTGCAGGATTAGAGTTTCGGATAAAAAATTACAAATGTGTTAGAATTAGAGTTTCCGTAATCAACGACGTAGAAAAATCCTACTTCATTAACCTAGATAAAGGTATAGATCAAGCAAGAAGCTATATGATCAAGGGAAGAGAAAATCTTACAAGAAAAAAGAATGAATTATTGGATTTTTCTCTTCAGAGGAAAAACTCTATATGGTTCTATTAGCTTTAGTGTAGTCTTTCTGTGTTGTCTTCAAAAGTCCAAGGGATGCTCTATTTATAGAGAGTTGAAATCCTAGGTCGATCAACCAAGTGATGGGGATAGTGTGCCACAAATCCTAGATTTGATTTTGAACTTTTCTATGTCGATCTCATCGATTGGACTACTTCGTGGATTTTTTGTTCGTCAGTCCAATCGATTCCACATCAGTGTCCAATTGATTGGACTTCCCTTCAGTTCATATTTTTAAAGCCTCTTTCGACATGAACTTAAGTCTTGTCCAATGACAAAGTTTTAGCCAACACTACAAGAAAAATGATTATTAGCGGCAGAATTTTAGCGACGGACAGGAGAAAACCGCCGCTAAAGAGAACTATTAACGGCGGCCAGAAAAAAACCGCAGCTATAGAGGAGTTTTAGCGGCGGCCAAAGGTTGACCACCGCTAAAGGTTTGGCTTGTAGGGAAAAATCCCCATTCAGTGACTACTTTTACCGGCGGCTAGCTACTAGCCGCCGCTATAGATACTATTACCAGTGGTTTTTTGTCTGGCCGCCACTGTAAGTGCGGTATTAGCGGCGGCCAGGTTCGTGACCGCTGCTAATAGACTCTGTTAGCGGAGGTCACAAACCTAGCCGCTAGTAAAAGTCTAGGTATATTAAAAAAAGCCAAACCATTTTTCATGTTATCCTCTCTTCGCTTCTCTCCTCTCTCTGTCGAAGATCCGACCTGAAGACCCTCTGCTTCTCCTCTCCCTCCGGTGGTACGCAATCGCTGTCACTGTCTCTCACCGCCGTCGATGTCACCGGTAAGTGTCACTTTTTTTTTTGTTGAAACTCACCGTCGCGGGCAAGTCAGGTTTTTTTTCTCAAACCTTTCAATCTTGTACCTGAATATTTCAGTAGTTTGAGATCAGAGTTTCTAGAGAGATTTTCGTCTGTTTCTTCAAACCTTAGTCCAATGTGGTTCAATAGATGATTTTAGAGTGTAATCTTGCGTTTTTTGCTTTGTGTCTCTGTGCGAGAGGCGTCGGACAAGGGCATGTGATTTTCTCGTTCGTTAGCTCCTTTGTAGATCTGTGTAGAATCGATGATGTATTTGACCTGCACGAGCATGCCAGTGGAGAAGATCGATCATGCTCTCGATCGATACCATCAAGTATAATGGCATTCAGAATGTTCTGGCTCTAAGGGGCAATCTTCCCTGCAGACAAGAAAAGTTTGTTCAAATCGAAGGCGGATTAGTCTAAAATGAATAAAAAAAAATGAAAGTATATTAGAATTAGGAGAATCTTGAATGTTGGTGACAATCAGATTTTTTTAATTTTTTTAATTTTTATGGTGTAGTTGCGCGTACGAAGTGGTTGTCCTAAATCTGTATTCCTCAATCCGAGTATGATCTCACACAGTCACGCTGTTGTTCGTACGTGTTGTGCAGAGGCACATCCTATTAAGATAGAAAGCAATGGTTTGGCTACTTTGGAAGGATACCAAAGTGATCTTCTGCTTATTTGAAGCAAAGGTATATTTCAACACTTTCTGTTGATGAATTCATTTTATAATTAGTCAGGTATTCTGGTTAGTTGCCAATTTCAAATGGCTGCAAATGTAGGCCCTGTGTGGTTATCACAGAAAAGTCATCTAGAAACGGATTTGCAAGCCCAAAAAATGTGTTGATCTAGCAAACTTTTATCAATATTTATAGCAAGGGTTAGTGCTTTTTAGGTCATGTGTCCTACAACAACTGGGAATTTTGATGTTCTTGGTGTTCTTTTTCTTTCCTTTTTATCCATAAACCATACAGTTTTGTTTTAGAATATTTATGCACATACTCATAAACAAGTTTTACAATATTTCTGCACTTGTTTTCTAATATAATGAAGATGGCCATTAAAATTAATAATCAAACTTCTAGTTTGCGTTTAAATTGCAGATTTTGGTTGGCATCTCTCGCTCTCTCTCTCTCTCTCTCTCACATTTCTAGCTAAGAACAGAGAACAATCTGTGTGTGTTCATCTTGATTTTTCTAGGGCTCATCATTTGTGTTTCTAGAGACACATCTCAGCCATGGATGAGGATTTCGACATCCCAACAGCGGAGGAGATGAATGGGGACATGGATATATCTCCTGGATGAAGAGGCTTGTCAAGGAAGGTGAAGGTTGGGATACTCCCGAGAATGGTGACGAAGTTGAAGGTATTGTTCTTTTGATGGGTTTATTGGTTTTCTTTTTTCTATCTTTTTCAAGAAATTGTGAAATGGGTTGATTGATTTTTATGGGACCCAGTTTAACTCGAGCTGGAACAAGGGAGAACCATTCAAGTTCACGCTTGGCCAAGGTATAAGATTTTAATCCTTTCTGTTATTTGGGTGCAAATGAAGTTTTTGATATTTGGGTGCTTTTTACAAAGACTATTCTACTGATTCACCAACTACATTTGTGCCCTGTATGGACTGAGGAATCTCTCCCATTCAATGGGTTAAAGGGGCAATTTCCCCACTTGGAAGGTCATTGGCAATTTGGGTTCTAATTAGCACAGCCTATATGGAGATGGGTAAGTATTTTTTTTTCCGTTATCGTTTCTTTGTGGTTTCATCACTATCCATCTTAAATGCCTAAGCATGTTGTATATTTTCCACTAGCGGGCTGTCTACGTAGCTGGACCTGCGGAATCGTGCCTTCATGTACAGTACTTAAAGTATCATCAGTCTCTACATAACACAACAAATTGTTCACCTACCTTTTCATTAGTCCTCCACTGTGTTGGTGTTTTCAGTACATGCATCAGCAAATTAGGATTGTTCTGCCTACGCCGCGATTTTCGGGATATGACCCCCTTTTAACAATTGGCCGAGTGCTTGGACGATCCAGATTGATGGGTTTACAAGTATAGACTGTGGATGGTTACAATCATTCAATCCAACCGTTATGAGATCTTCTAGGAGGGACCCATGTCATGTATTGATGTGTTCCCCTTGGGAGTGCAAGGGAATGCATATACACTAGAAAATAATCACGTTCTCAATCTCACGTGCTTGACTTTCCTCGAAATTTCGAACCTTGAAAAAGTCTTGTAAGTCTTTGTCACAATCAAAATTGCCCGGCAGTTGCCCGTCTATTTCACGTATGTTCTCCATATCTCTTATCCATCTCTCATTGCTTTGATGGTAATTGCGACTGCTGCTGGTACTGCTTTGGGAAGGATAATGAGGTTCACGTTAAGTCCTTCTGTCTAAGGTAGCAACCAACAATGGACACAGCTGTGGCAAAGTTAATGGTGTTGAATTCCATAATTTGTGATTTTTGGGAATTTGAATTCTAAGAATTTGAATTCTTTATTTCTCAGTCACATCTACTAAATGTTAATTTGAATTCTGTCTATCATCTAACATAATCACAAAGAATAAAGAAATATATTACACAAGATGTCTCAGAATTAACAACATAAGGATTATAACTTTACAATTTTCTCATTTGTCAATTACAAGACAAAATACAATGGTTCTCCCCCGAACAAATTAAAAGCCTAACCCCCTCAAAAGATATAATCAGATCAGCATGGATAGATTACGACCAATGAAATGATGCTCACGATTGATCACACATGTACTAATTGATGGCTATTACAGAATTATATATACCATTGATGACTAAATTGTTTAAGACTCTTAGGTGATGTCGATCACCTTTTTAATCCACGTATGCCTCGCATATTTTTGTTACTCACCGCTGACATTTGGGCCCACAGACTGCATCGATGTTTAGCCCACCCCTTTGGTGGACACCCATACCAAAAATGAGCTTGTTTGAGGATTTTTAGCCATTGGTTTTAGTACTAGAAAAAATGGTTGAATCAAGCCTTAAAAAAGTATTATAATCTAATGGCTAGAGATTACACCCAGGGTGATTTTGGTGTGTGTATCCACCAAGGAGTGGGCTAACCATCCTGGTGTTAGTGGGCCCAGTGGGCTGCAGTGAGTAACAAAAAAGGCGCTCCTTCCACGGTGAGAGAGTCATGTCTCCTGACTCTCTTCTTTTCTCTTCTGTTGTTGTTGAAAGTTGAATCTTGAATGGATTTGTAGAGTAAAACTTCTATGACACAGAAATTGTAAATCACGCAATCACAAGCCAATGAGTTCTCGGCACGTACACAAGTGCTTTGTAACATACCTATGTGCTTTTGATTTTAGGTGTACGTGCCGAGAACTCATTGACTGTGATTGTGTGATTTGCAATTCCATTGTGACAGAAGTTTTACTCGGATTTGTAAGGATAACTTTCTGCGGTCTACGTCTCAGAATTTTTTCAAACTTTGACAGAGAAAATCCCTCGTAATGGAAGACAGCCAGAGTTCACACTTCACAGTAGCAAGACCAGGGTAAAACTTCTGTCACAGCGTTGTGACAGATGCTTCTGTCACAACGCACAATACGAGCCACGTAGCAAACTCTTAGTGGACGCTGACCGTATGGATGTTTGGCCAGTCCCCCGGTGGACGTCTAAACCAATTGAAGTTGTTTTCATGGGTTGATTTTAGCGGTAAGAATTTGAGCATTATTCAGCGTTATTTGGGTGCAAAGATCCAATGGTTGTAAATCACTAGATATTTTTGGTTTATAGGTCATCGAGGGACTGGCCAAACATCCATACGGTCATCGTCCACTAAGACTGTGCCACCTGGGTACTCTTACCTGGGTACGTGTGTGATGAGGCCGAGTTGTTTGACCATATAAAATCCACGATGACTGCAGTCCTGTAATCAAAGTTTTACTCTTTATTTTGTCGTTACTAGTCCGGTCTATAACGACAAAAGTCTCAAGTCCAAGTAAAACTTTGATGACAGTGCTCAATATGAGCCACGTAACACACTCTTAGAGGACTCTGACCGTATGGATGTTTTTCCAATCACTAAGTGGACCTATAAACCAAAAATCAGCTCTATTAGTGATTTAGAACCTTTGGATCTTTGTACCTCAAAAAATGGTCAATAAATCTCAAATTCACGCGGTTAAAATCAACCCATGAAAATAATTCAAATCCAACGCTTAGAAGTCACTAATTGGGTTAACGTTCGGTTTTTAGGTCCACATAGGGATTGGTCAAACATCCATACTGTTAGAGTCCTCTAAAAGTGTGCCACGCGGCTCATATCGATCCCTGGCATCGAGCTTGATGACAGCTGTCATCAAAGTTTTACTCCCCAAGTCCAAGTCTGCGACTCAAGTCTCTAGCCACCACCAAGGAAGTTGGTCAATGTTTTTGACGAGTGCGTGCAACGTAAGCACCTACGACGAGTCTACGACTGCCCCAGCCCAACACACAAAGCCGGCCCTTCATTGCCCAGCACGGCCTCGACTGCCTATATATACTCCTCTCCCTCCATGTTTCTTATCCATCTCTCATTTCTCTGGTACGTATTAATTGCTACAGCTACTACTGCTTTAGGAAGAATAATGGGGTTCACGTTAAGTAATCAAAACCTTCTGTCTACGATAGCAACCAACAATGGACACGGCGAAGAATCGCCTTACTTCGAAGGGTGGAAGGCCTACGATAGAGATCCTTTTCACCCCGCCAAGAATCCTAGTGGGGTTATCCAGATGGGTCTTGCAGAAAATCAGGTCCGTCGACGACGAATGATCCTTTTTATTCAATTTCTTTTCTTTTATGAGGAAATGGAATTAAATGGCGTGAACTTAACAGTTAACAGTTGTGTTCTTGTTTTTGGTTATATTTGCAGCTTTGCTTTGACTTGATTGAAAAGTGGATTAAGAAACATCCAGAAGCTTCAATTTGCTCTCCTGAAGGAATTAACCAGTTCAAGGATATTGCTAACTATCAGGATTATCATGGCTTGCCGGCCTTTAGAAATGTATGAAATGCAGACACTTCTCTCCCCTTGTATTAAAATTTAATAATATTTCATTATTATATCAGATGTTGGTGGTGGTAGCAGTGATTATATTAATAAGATGGGGTGCTAATAATCTCCAGGCTATCGCAAAGTTTATGGGGAGAGTGAGAGGAGGTAGGGTCACATTCGATCCGGATCACATAGTAATGAGTGGTGGAGCGACTGGAGCAGCCGAGACGATCGCCTTTTGTCTGGCCAATCCTGGTGAAGCCTTGCTGGTTCCCTCACCTTATTATCCAGCGTAAGCACGATCTCCTTTCCCTTTCTTTTCCTTTCTATTACCTTTTAAGTTAAATAATGTGCATTAGGTACATAGTGACAAGGTCTTTATATTAAATTATCCTTACAGGAGTAGTTAGTATGGAAAGATCTATTTTCTACTTGCTACTTTGACCATGAGGGAACACGAGGCCCATCTTCCTCAATGACCCTACACCTTCGACTCATATAGCTCAAAACAGTTCAATGAACCTTGTGCAAATGATTTATGTACTTGTGCTACTCATATTCAATCAGTTTTGCTTACAAAATATGAATTTGTATTGCAGATTTAACCGAGACTTAGGGTGGCGAACAGGAGTGCAGCTACTTCCAGTCGTCTGCGAGAGTTCTAACGGTTTCAAGATAACCATAGCTGCATTAGAAGCTGCATACAAGAAAGCCCAAGAGGCCAACATCAAAGTAAAGGGCTTGCTCATAAATAACCCATCAAACCCATTGGGAACCATCCTAGACAGAGAGACACTAAGAAGCGTTGTGAGATTCATCAATGAAAAGAACATCCACCTAGTCTGCGATGAGATATATGCAGCCACTGTCTTCAGCAAGCCTGATTTCATAAGCGTCTCTGAGATAGTAGAGGAAGATACGGACTGCAATCGAGATCTCATCCACATTTTGTACAGTCTCTCAAAGGATATGGGGCTCCCAGGCTTCAGGGTTGGCATAATATACTCTTATAACAAAACTGTAGTGAGTTGTGCTCGCAAGATGTCGAGTTTTGGACTAGTCTCAACACAGACCCAACACCTAATTGCATCAATGTTGTCTGATGATGAGTTTGTCGGGAGGTTTATCACCGAGAGTGCAAGGAGGCTGGCGAAAAGGCATAATGACTTCACACAGGGACTTGCTACAGTAGGCATTGGTAGTTTGAAGAGCAATGCCGGTCTCTATTTTTGGATGGACTTGCGGCGGCTCCTCAAAGAGCCTACAGTTGAAGGAGAGATGGAATTGTGGCGTATGATAATCAATGATGTTAAGCTCAATGTTTCACCTGGGTCCTCTTTTCATTGCTCAGAGCCTGGTTGGTTTAGAGTATGCTTTGCGAACATGGATGATGCAACCGTGGAAATCGCTCTTCAGAGGATTCGAACATTTGTGCATAAAGGCAAGGAGGCTGAGCCGGTTCCAGTAAAGAACAAATGCAGGCATGGCCATCTTCTTCTCTCCTCTCGAAGATTGGAAGAGGTCATCATGACTCCACGCATAATGTCACCTCACTCACCTCTTCCTCTCTCACCCCTTGTTCGTGCGAGGACTTGAGAAGCAGCTGTGTGTAGCAGTCTTTCAGTTTAAACCATTCTTTTCAAGTTTGCAAATGAACCTCGCATTCCATGGGGTTCTGATATTGCAATCTATTCATTCATTGGACTCAACTTAGACCCCAACTTCCGTTTTTGTTCAAGTAGAAGTAGGATTGCTTATTTTTTTTTAGAGATTTTGGGGTCAAGGATATATATATTGAGAGAAAATAAAATTCATTTTGTAAAGGTGAAAACCTACCTGTAGAGAGGGATTCTTTGCTTGAACGGTATATTAATTTCGTTCTCGAATTAGTGGATTCCAATTCTTTTTGCTTACACTCACACTTGCGTAGAATCGCGCCCTGTTGTTTCTGTGTCAGGTTAGTTTTGTCGCGCATTTACATAAATATAAAGAAAGAATCAAACTTTCTATTGCAACTTCACATATTTGAACATTGGAGCATCACATTTCTGGCAATCTATCTCTTCATTTCATGTTACTTGCTAAGTATTTGCCATTGGCACTCCTTCCATGATGATTTGTGTGTAGAAGACAACTAAAAATTAAAGAGAAAGCATGTGTACATGGTACAATGTTACTCTAGCTAAGAATTACTATCTACCAATCAGTCCCTATCAGGCGTGTTCTCTTCGATGGAGCTTGAAGTCCCTCATCATCATACAAATGGAGCATATATTTTTTTATAGATATATGCGCAAAAACTATTATTCATAAATTTTTAATTTTAAAGAAAATTAAAGTTTAGGGTCTTGCGGTTAATGGGTTTTGAACAACTAATCTTTGATAATTACAACGGTAATATTTTATAGGGCTTTTTTGCTTTACCCCCTTACTTTATTAATGCAATTTGCGTTTCACCCAATGTTTTCAAAATATTTGCATCTCACCCTTTGACCATGGTCAATATCATTGACCATAGACAGTCTTTGGATGGACATCCCAATATTTTTTACATGTCTATGATGACCTTGGGTGCGATGCAAATTGCATCAATAAAGTAAGGGGGACAAGCAAAAAATCCTCGAAAAAAAGGATCTTTTGCTTGTCCCCCTTACTTTATTCACCCAATGTTTTAAAAATATTTGTCTCACCCAAGGTCATTATAGTCATTTAAAAAATATTGGGATGTCCATTTGAAGACCGTCTATGGTCAACGACGTTGACCATGGTCAAAGGGTGAGACACAAATATTTTGAAAACATTGGGTGAGATGCAAGGCGTGGGTGATGATAATGTTGATGCAACGAAGATGAATGTCAATAAAGCTCATTCCTTTTAGGAAATTGCTACCCCATATACAGATAACTGTACGAAAAATGTGGTTGACACTAATGATCATTGGATTGTTTCTTTGTTGACCATAGATCTCTGAATCCAATGGTTTATGGCCTCAACCGCATATCTTTTTGTCCGGCTATCCATGGGGTACGACTTATGACTTTATTGACTGCTAGTAAGCAAAATTGAAATAAAAGAAAAATTAAAGTTTGGACAATAACTTAATTTCCACTTTAAGAAGCTTTATATAAAGTCGGGTTTACACAAAAAAAAAAATGTGAGCACAACAGACGCTTAGGAGTCAGACTGAGGACTTGGGACTTAGGACCACGTGAGCAAGAAAAATAAAAAGAACAGGTTCGTGAACTCATAATTTCTAACTGATAAATTCACTCATGTTATTGTCCGTAGATTTCATGAAATCTAATGGTAGTTTTGCTTTAGTAAAGTGAAAGCCAATTCAACACGAAAACCACTATTGGATTTCTCGGGATCCACGGACGAGTACACAAGTGAATCTAAAGTCAACAATTTTAGTTTGCGGGATCTCAACCTAAAATTAAAAAAAAAAAAATTAAAAAATTCCTCCTGCAATAGAAGGCCCTGTGTTAGCTTATGGAATTTCTTATTGACATATTCAGCCATAGTCCATCCAATTTAAGTCTTTGGTGCTAATCCAAACCTGATGGACCACCACTTGGATCATGATAGGATTATGACCAATCGACTGAATGTTATTTTCCGAGAAATCTAAAAAGTTTTTAGGAAATCTTATCTATTTCTCTCTCCATAATCTCCAATGAAAAAAAATTATTAATTCTTGCTTTTAAAATAGGAAACAAGGCCTGAAATCAGTAATTAATGAAGAATATAGAAGAGAATCAAGAGAGGGCCGAAATTCTTGGGATTTCGATGATTTCGGTCAACCTCGAAACTGAAATTTGGAAGATTTCACCCAAATTTAAAACCATGCATGGTTAGGATAGATTGTATAGGTACTGATCCAATGGCTATTAGAGGACTATACCATAGACTACATCTACATTATTAAGATCAGTGTTTTAAGACTCATCGAGTCAACTCGAAACTTGGCCGAGTTGACTTGATTCGGCTGAATTTCGAGTTGACTCGAAATAAACTTGATTCGAATAATGGATTTGGTGTGTTATTTTTCTGTAAAAATTAACGCACCAAGTCCGTTGTTTTATAATCGACGGACCAAATAAGTTTCTAGAACGCCTTGTCAACACAACTCAGCCAAATCTTATAAATTATGCTTATAAAAATATGATATTTATATATTAATATTAATATATGTATATAATATTAATATATTACTTGAGTCGAGGTACTTTGGGTCGAGTTTTTGAGTTTTCAAACACTGGTTAAGACTCTTAGCTAGGTGAACATGCTACGTCATGCACCTTGTCATCTTCCACCGTCAGAAAGTCAAGAGTGTCTCTTCTTCTTTCTTCTTCTCCGTTGTTAAATGGACTTGTGTGGACTTTCCGCAGTAGCTCCCCCTCCCCCTCCCTATACTCATCGTTATTGACATCGTCATCACCTACGCCTTGTTCCCAAGTTATTGACATCGTCATCACCTACGCCTTGTTCCTAAGTATTTTGTCGGCAATAAGAATCGTTTTAATTTTTTTCCTTGGTAAAAAGCTACCACGGAAAGTTGTCGCCTCATGGACGGTGGGTCTCTTGAATTTAATGGTCAAAGGCCTCAACCGCACATATTTTTGTCTGGTTATGTGTGGGGTAGCACTGACTCCTTTGGGAAAATGCTACCGATGGATAACGGTACACAAAGATGTGTGGTTGATGCTATTGACCATTGGATTGTTGCTTCATGGACCATAGATCTCTTGAATCCAACGGTTAATGGCCTCAACTGCACGTATTTGTGTCCCGTTATCTGTGGGGTAACATAACTTTTTTTTCGTGTCGGTTATCTGTGGGGTAACATAACATTTTTTTTCGTGTCCGGTTAATGGCCCAGCATGGCGACGCTCCCAATCCAGACATATGGCTCCCGTGATCCAGGAGGAGGAGACTCATGCCGTAATAGGGCTGAGGGAAGAGTTTTTACCCGCTGAGCGATAGTATGGGCCGCATTGTTTCTGGACCTTCCCAAATCGGAGATTTTAACTTCCACAGAAAGAGAAGATAACGCTATGATATCGGCCAAAATCCTAGGCTCGAACCATCCCTCGTCATCCTCACCTTTGATCAAACCGTCAATCAGTCCTATGGTTTAAAAAGGGTCGTTATAACGGATTCGGACCTCCCCCGTGACGTTTGTACCATTTTAACGTTCAGAAAATAACGGCCGTTAACGACCATTATTTTTTGAAAAAAATGTTGTTATTTCCGCTATTTTCCGTCATAAATTTTAGGGTAACGTCACCAGTTCCGTTACACTGTTATAGCGACCCCTTTTAAACCTTGGTTTGGACCATGGTTTTAAAAACGGCCGTTTAAAAGGTTTTAACGGCCATTTAAACAGTAACGCCCCAAGCTCATTTCCGTTAAAATCGTTTAAACACATTTTATTGGTTTTGAAAAAAACGGCCATTTTTTTGTTTTAACGGCCGTAAAAATCGTTTAAACGGCCGTTAAAATCGTTTAAATGGTCATTTAATTCTGAAAAATTTTGTGAAAAAATGGCCGTTAAATCCGTTTAATTCCGTTAAAATCCGTTTAATTTCTGTTAAAATCCGTTAAATTCCATTTTTTTTTTTATTTTCAAATTTCAAAATTTGAATTTCAGCACCATTTTTTCCGTTTTTTTTTCCTTTAAAATCGTTAAAACCGTTAAAATCCGTTTAATTCCATTTTTTCCATTTTTGCCCCTGGCCGTTCCAATCCGTTTTAACGGCCGTTTAAACGGTAATGCCCCCAGTCCGTTTAACCGTTAAAACGGCCTCCTTTAAACCTTGGTTTGGACAACACCACTTTAAGTAAGATTTATAGATGCGGCGGTATATTGGCACGCTCACATTTTTACCCCCTTACGCCCACTTAAAAGACAGATTTTGAAAAGATAACCAAGTCCCTAATCCTTTCTTCTCTCTACACCCACCATCTTAACAAAAAAAAAAAAAAAATAGAAGAGAATCTCACGCAGAGGAGAAAACGAATCCACCAAGAGATAACACCACCACCCTCGCCACTGCCTATTTCTTTCTCTCTCTCTCTCTTTTTCTTTACATCTGTTCTGGACTGGTAGGAGATAGAAAGAGAGATAGCGAGAGAGAGATAACGAGAAAAAAAAGAGAGTGCGGTGGTGATGGTGGTGGCGGTAGAAGGCAGGAAGAACCGAAAAAAGGGTTTCGGTATTCAACCATGATTTTTTTTTTCATGTGGAGAGATACCCTGGGGGTGTAGAGAATGTTTTTTTATTTCATGTGTGGATGTAGAGATACCCTAGGGTGTAGAGAAAAAAGATAAAATTTTAATGAGAATTTTTGACATACGCCCCAATATTATCTTTGAAATTTGACATATATACTCCCCAAAATTTAGAAAAGTTGACATACCCCCTATGACCTGGTCCACCGTTTGTGGACCAATGTTGACCCAAATTGACTAATAGGTTTTTTTTTATGAAAGGACAAAACTTCCCCTTTCTTCAACCTTAGACTAAGTGGGTTTGGGTCAAAACCTAACTCCCAAATTAAACGGCTGTGGACAGCCGACTATGAGCCTCGGGTTGGTTGGCCTCCCGTCACCGGCAACCAACTCACCAGAATCTCCTGGCATGCAAACCACCATTCCGCCCAAATAAAAAAGATTTTTTTTTCTCTTTTTTCTGATTTAGTTCTCAAATTGATTGTGCGCATTAATATGAACATAAAATTTGTAGTTAAATATGTTAAACCATCTGTCATGGGTCCTTAGTGAAATTTGTGAGTAGGATTGTAGAGGCAGGTTTTAAGAATATAAGAGCTTCACACCTCTCGGAACACAATCAGCCGATAGGTGAAAAGGGTGTTTTGACTTGAAGTATGGACTGCTAGAACATACCGCATGAACATATCCCTCAATACATGTAAGGGTCAACGTTAGTCAACATAGGGTGGACGAAGTCATGGGCGGGTATGTCAACTTTTTCAAATTGAGAGGGGGTCAAATTTCAAAGATAACATGGGGGTATGTCAAAAATTCCTAATTTTAATAGGGGTTTAAAGAGTAAGTGGGCGTACAAGGGTAAAAACGCGGATATGTTCATGGGTAACATATACCTCCACACCCACCATCTTAACCGAAAAAAAAAAGTAGAAGAGAATCGCACACAGAGGAGAAAACGAATCCACCAAGAGACAACACCACCACCACCACCCTCGCCATCGCCTCTTTCTCTCTCTCTCTCCCCCTCTCTCTCTTTTTCTCTCCCTCGGTTCTGGACTACTAGGAGAGAGAAAGAGAGAATGTGGTGGTGGTGGTGGTGGTAGAAGGCATGAAGAGCCGAAAAAAGGGTTTCAGTATTCTACCATGTATTTTTTTTATATATATTTCTTTGGTGTAGATATATCATGTGGGTGTAGAGAAAAAATATTAAATTTTAATGAGAATTTTTGACGTACCCTCAAAATTTGAAAAGCTGACATACCCCTATGACTTGGTCCACCGTCGTGGACTGATGTTGACCCAAATTGACTTTTTTATGAAATGACAAAACTTCCCCTTTCTTCAACCTTAGACTAAGTGGGTTTGGGTCAAAGCCCAACTCCCAAATAAACGGCTGTGGTGGAGGACCGACTATGAGAGAATTTAAAGAGTAAGCTGGCTTATGGGTAAGTACGCAGATGCAAATATCCTAGCCCTTTAAAGATTTCCCTTTCAAATGATTTAAATCTAGGAACGAGGTATTTTAATGCGACCACAAAAAAGGTGGACTCAGGATTCAAGACCTAGGAGTTAGGACCACGTGAGCATTTGAAAAAACAAAAAAAATCCTCTAGCAATAGGAGAAGGCCTTGCGTTAGCTTATACAATTTCTGATTGACATATTCAGCCATAGTCCATCTAATTCAAGACTTTGATTCTAATCTAAACCGTCTGATGGACCACCAGTTGGATCAATCAGAAAAATTCATTACCCATCTAACGATCTTAACCATCAAATTCACCCCTTGATTTTGGATGGTGATTAGAGTTGTACCCAACAATACAAAAAAAAGCTAATTGATCAAATTATCAAGATATCTCTATTCTTATGATTATAGGATTATGACCGATCGATTGACTGTCAGCGTGATTGATTGCACATGTATTGATCGGACAGCGATTAGAGGATTATACTATTGACTAAATTGTTTAAGACTCTTAGGTGAGCATGCTTGTGTCGCCTTGCTATCTTCTTTCTTTTTCTATTGCTGAATGGATTTGTGTGAACTTTCCGTGGTCTACGCAAGAGCTAATTCTTTCTTCGAATTCTTCTTTTGATTATATGATTTCTTAGACAGAATCTAGACAGATTATGACACATGCCCACGACACTCCCCAAC
This sequence comes from Euptelea pleiosperma, assembly GCA_035048495.1. Lineage (NCBI taxonomy): Eukaryota > Viridiplantae > Streptophyta > Magnoliopsida > Ranunculales > Eupteleaceae > Euptelea > Euptelea pleiosperma. The sequence goes on from CM068547.1 coordinate 8,379,420, forward strand.
AAAGTATTTGCCAAAATCGGGTGTGAGTGGCTGAGATCCACCAACTAGTTAAGGATAAGATCTCGGCTCCTTTTTATTGATGCCTGTAAGAGGGGGTATATAGATGTCTAAATCTTAGAGGGCATCTAGATGGATTAGGAACTGGTCTATCATCAACTTTAACGACGAATGTACCTTTGTCAAATTTCTACCGGTCTATCATCAACTTTAATGACTGATGTGTTATCAAATTTCTACGATCATCAGCTCATAGTGTGTTTTGTTTTAATACTAGTGGATGCCCCGTGCTCACGGCACTCTCAGACAAAGCAGTGGTCAAAATCGGGTGTGAGTGGCTGCTAAGATCCACAATCCATTTAGAGGATAAGATCTCAGCCATTTTTTATTGAAACCGGATAAGATAAGATAAGATAAAAGATAGGACAACTTCACTGTTTTGTTATATAGATTATTTTTTAATGTTTTTTGCCAAAAGACAACATGAACAAGACTTCTGCTTGCACAGGTAGAATAATTTTGGAACCAAATGTGGAAAAGTGGGGTCCAACAGTATTTTGGGGTTGGTGATGGGACATGGATCAGATTTTAGAAGGACACTTGGTACGATGACACTCGTTTGAAGGATGCTTTTTCTCGACTATTCTCTCTTCGCAGTGGGAATTAAAAGACCGAGTAAAACTTCTGTCACAATCGGATTGCAAATCACACAAACACAGCCAATGAGTTCTCGGCACGTACACCAGGTCTAGTCAGAAGGTACATGGGATTTAATCTCCGCACAGGAAAATGAGCAATTTGAAATGGAAAAAGATGTAACAAGGTATGCCTGAAACTGTTCATTTGGGGAAGCGGCATTTATGGTAGTCACCGCTTTGAGTACTAAAACCCACGGCTAAAAATCATTAAACAATCTAATTTTTTGTATGAATGTCTATTAAATTTTGGGCTAAACATCCATGCGGTCAGTGGGCCCAGATGGCAGTGGTGACTACCAAAAATGGAGTAAACTTCTATCACACGAAATTGTAAATCACACAATCACAAGCCAATGAGTTCTCGGCACGTACACAAGTGCTTTTGCAGCGGACCCATGTGCTTTTGATTTTAGGTGTACATGCTGAGAATTCATTGGCTGTGATTGTGTGATTTGCAATTCCATTGTGACAGAAGTTTTACTCCCAAAAATGCCACTTCCGCAAATGAAAAGATCTCAGGTATACCTTGTTACATCACGACCCAAATGAAATTTAACTGGAATCCTCGAAAAATTACATACCAAATTGGGTGAAAGAGTCCAAAATCTGTCTACTTAATATCTTAGTCAGTACCAATCAGCGATGATGTGCTTATTTTATTGCGTATTTGTTACGCGAAACTAAGCCGACCCAGTGGCCAATCACATTGCACGACGACCAGCTGATGTTTTTGAACAAACCTAAAAATGCTTTTTGAACAGCGAGTGGTGGCGCGGTGTGATTGGTCACTGCTTCGCTGCTTCAAAAATTTTCTCCGGGATGTGCCTACCCATCCTTCATGGGAACGTTCATTTTGAACAAAAATTTCCTTTTAGAAGTTTCAAAACTAGGCCAGCTACGACTACAAAAAAGAATGAAAATCAAAATTTGCTCTCACTAGTTCTCAATCTCACTGTTCTTTGAAATTTTGAACTTTGAAAAGGTCTTGGAAGTCTCTGTCGAAGGCCTTGTGATAGCTTGTACAGCTGATTGATATATTCTGCCATAGTACGTACTCCATCGACTCCATCCAATTCAAGACTTTGCTAGCTACTAATCCAAACCGTCCGATGGACCACCACTTGGATCAAACATAACCCAAAATTCATACCCATCTAACGATCGAATTCATACCTTGATTTTGGATGGTGATTAGAGTTGTACCCAACTAACTACCAAAAAGATAATTGGTCAACTGTTAGTGATTTAATTTCTAACCATTGAATTTGACTCTTTTTTCACGGGAGTATTTTTAACCTTTGGATTCAAACATAATTTGGGGTACTTACCAAAGGTTGGAAAACACTAATGAGACTCATATATTTTTCGTATATAGGTCCACCTAGGGATGGGCCAAACATCCATGTGGTCAGTGGTCTCCAAGAGTGTTGAACGTGGCAAATACTGTGGTCCGCCTAAGGATGGGACAAACATTGAAGCTGAGGGTAGACAAGGTAAGAGTGTTGCACTGGCTCAAACTGTAAAGTTGATGGTGGGCAAGTCCCTACTGGCTCCGCCACCGGATCTGGCAGCTGTTAGAGGATTATACCTTGCTATCTTCCACTGTGAGAAAAGCCGAAGAGTGTCTCTTCTTCATTTTTCTTATCTGTTGCTGAATGGATTTGACTGAACTTTCTTCTTTCTTCTTCTTTAACTTTTGACGGGGAAAATCCCTCGTAAAATTGAATTGGGTTCATTTAGATTTTGCCTCCCAAGTAAACTGCTTTGAGGGCCTGTTTGGTACGTGAGAAAAAGAGTTCCGACGGAGAATATTTAGCCAGGCGAATATTATCTTGACTAAATATTTGCTCATAGCAATATTTAACAATGTTTGGTACGTTTACGAGCTAGCTCACTTCAGCTTACTTCATTTTCTTTCAATTTGAGTGGGTCCCACATATCAAAGTAAGTCAAAAATAGGTTGGGTCAGTGCGGGAACCACATATTATGTCAAAGAATAAAAAAAAAATCATTTTTATCTTTTTTATATATTAAAAAATTAATTTTTTTTGAAAATAGTGATTTTCCGGCGAGAAAATAAAATTTTCTCACCAAGGCATAATCGGCGTGAAAATATTTTCACAAGGGGGGGGGGGTGATCAAATGTTTTCCCGCCGCGGAGGGCAAATATGTGGGCCCGGCTAAATATTCGCCAAGGGCGGGTGGCTGCCAAACACCGCCGGGCGAATATTTGCGCGGCTAAATATTTTATTTGCCCGCCGCGGTGCGTTACCAAACAGGCCCTGAAAGTCAAAACTCAAAGAGCTAATTTGCCGAAGTTTCTGAAAAAAAAATGGCTAATTAATCCTTTTTTATCCCCAAAGATAATTCTCCTACGCAAGTAAATCAAATATAGACTTTTTTTTTTCCACAACGGTTTCACCTACTTTTTCATTAGCCCTAGCCTCCTCTGTGTTAGCGTTTGCAGTAGATCAGCAAATTAGGATTGTTCTGCCTATGAGCGTGATTTTCGGGTTATGACCCTTTTAACGATTGGCTGAACACTTGGACGGTCAGGATTGATGGGTATGCTATAAGAAGTGACCAACGAAATGGGATGATTACAATAGTAAAGACTGTGGATGTTTACAATCATTCAATCCAACCGTTAAGATCAGATCTCCTAGGAGGGACCCATGTCATGTATTGCTGTGTTCCCTTGGGAGTGTAAGGGAATGTAAACACTAGAAAATAATCACTGGTTCTTAATCTCACGTGCTTGGCTTTCCTTGAAATTTTGAACTTCGAAAAAGTCTTGCAAGTTGCAAGTCTTTGTCACCACCCCGCAGTCGGCACCGCCTCGACTACCCCTATTTTTCCACGTACGTTCTCCATATCTCTTATCCATCTCTCATTGCTCGATGGTAATTACTACTGCTACTGCTACTGCTTTGGGAAGGATAATAGGGTTCACGTTAAGTCCTTCTGTCTAAGATAGCAACCAACAATGGACACAGCGAAGTACTCTCCTTACTTTGATGGGTGGAAGGCCTACCATAGCAATCCTTTTCACCCCATCAGGAATCCTAATCGGGTTATCCAGATGGGTCTTCCAAAAACCAGGTGATTGATCCTTTATTCATTTTGTTTTCCTTTCTGAGGAAATGAAATTAAATGGCGTGAACTTAACAGTTGTGTTCTTGTTTTTGGTTATATTTGTAGCTTTGCTTTGACTTGATAGAAGATTGGATTATGAAAAATTCCATTTTGTAAAACCTTGTACATCTCTATAATCAGATGGTATTAGCCTAGCTCTGATCCTTCCTCCTGATCTCCATGATCTACCCCATCGATTGGGTGATCTACGCGAGCTATCAAGCTTCTCCTCTTCAGCGTGCACAAGGTTCTATCACCTATCATGACCGAATCTAGCTCTACCACCGGCCTTACTGCCCTACATGCCTCGTCTCTTTCGCTCCCTTCCCCCATCCTTCAGACCGTCTGATCCCCATCCACCATCTCTTCTCTATTAATTAAACTGCTAGAATTACCTTCTTTGGCGCATGCAACTTAGCCATATGCTCATTGGCTATATGACCTTAGAAGGGTATGTTGCCCTCCCTGATGGATCGATTAATCCCATCTACATGGCTTGGTGAAAGCAAGACCAAATCCTTCTTGGATGGCTGCTCTCCTCAATTCATAAGACCGTTCTTCCACAAGTTGTTGGTGTCACTCTCACCTCCTCACTGGTAGTTTGTCTCGACATGGAATAACTGTTTGCTTCTCACTCTCGTGCCCGCCTCATGCAAATTCGATGGGAACTCCAAATTATGTGCATAGGCACCATCCCCCATGGTCGAATTACTCGAATATTTTCGAAGCAACTTGCTGACTCCCTTGTCGCCTCTGGAAAGCCCATATACTCAACTCGGATTTACAACAATCCATATTGAATGGACTCGATTTTGCTTATGATGCCATCGTCACATCCCTCACGGCCACCCTTGCGGACATGTCCATGGATGACTTCCAAGCCCATTTGCTTGCCTTTGAGATGCGCCTAGACCCCCAATAAGTTGTCCTTCTGCCTCCATGGCCAATGTTTCTACCACACGGCATCATCCTCTATTGTCCCCGGCATGAATTTCTTTATTTTTGCATGTCTAAAATTGTGAACTAAACACATATAAAAGCTGTACATGTGCACGCACATTCATCTGAAAGCACATTCATTTGCCTGTGCAAGGGATAAGGTGAAAAGTCAAACCTCCACCTAGTCTGCAATGATCAGATATATGCAGACACTTTCTTTAGCCAGCCTGATTTCCTAAGCATCTCTGAGATAATAGAGGAAGATATACGAATTGCAATCAGGATCTCATCCATATTTTGTACGTTCTCTCAAAGGATATGGGGCTCCCAGGTTGGCATAATATACTTGTATAACAACACTATAGTGAGTTGTGCTCGCATACATATACCCAACACCTAATTGCATCAATGCTGTTTGATAATGAGTTTGTTGGGAGGTTCACTACGGAGAGTGTAAGGTGGCTGGTGAAAGGGCCGGCATAAGCCCTTCACAAAATGACTTGTTAAAGTAGGCAATGGTAGTTTGAACGCAATGCCAGTCTCTATTTTTGGATGGACTTGAGGTGGCTCCTCAAGGAGATGACAATCTAAGTGGAGATGTCATTATGGCGTATTATAATCGATGATGTTAAGCTCAATGTTTCGCCTGGTTCCTCTTTCCATTGCTCAGAACCTGGTTGGTTTAGAGTTTTCTTTGTAAACATGGATGATGAACCCGTGGAAATCGCTCTTCAGTGGATTCAAACATTTGTGTTTAAAGGCAAGGAGGCAAAGGTTTAAGTAAAGAAGCAACGCTGGTGGAAGAATCTTCATTTTAGCTTCTCCTCCCGGCCCGAATATTGGACGAGGTCATCATGACTCCACAAACTGACCTCACCTCTCTAACCTCTTATTCGTGCCAGGACTTGAGTAGCAATGTAGTAGTCTCTCTATAATTTCAACCATTTGTATGTAGTAGAATTTTGTTGCATTTCTCTACGAATATATGGTTTAAACTGTAGAGATACTGCTACACTACTACTCAAGTCCTGGCACGAACAAAACGTGAGAGAGGAAGAGATGAGAGGTGATCGATGTCATGTGTGGTATCATGATGACCTCTTCCAATCTTCGAGAGGAGAAGCAAATATGAAGATTGTTCTACAAGCGTTGGTTCTTTATTGGAACCTCTGCTTCCTTGCCTTTAAGCACAAATGTTTGATTCCTTTGAAGAGCAATTTTCACGGTCTCATCATCCATGTTCGCAAAGCAAACTCTAGACCAACTATAGGTTTTGAGCAATGGAAAGAGGAATCAAGCAAAATATTGAGCTTAAGATCATTGATTATCATACGCCACAATGCTGTATTCGCTTTGATCGTCAGATCTTTGCGGAGTCAGCGCAAGCCCATTCAAAAATAAGATCGATGTTGCTCTTCAGACTACGAATGCCTACTTTAGAGAGTCCTAGCGTCTTTGCACTCTCGGTGATGAACTACTTGACAAACTCATAATTAGACAACATTGATGCTGTTAGGTTTTGATACAAAGTGTGTCTGTGGCCATCGTCGACGTTGTTGTTTTTGCTGCCTCCGCGAGAAGCAACACTCTATGTCATCGACACCACCTTGGGATCATAAGGGGAAGGAATCATGACTTCTTCCTCTCGAGATCTTCTTCGCCCCACCGACATCTCCCCTTGGCGCATACACATCCAGGACTACTGTGGAGCATTAAGCGATCAAAGACCGTTGGTCGTCCTCAACCTGTTGGAGTGCTTCTCTCTAGCTCCTTTACTCATCCTAGCCTCCCATACAATGTGATTGGAGCCTTCAACAACCATGTAGCTGGGGTAAGTTTTGTTTCCTTTGTGGTCAATTTCTCGGTTAATTTCCTCATTTCTAACTTGATTTTGATTATATTTTCTTCTTCCAATCCACAGTTAATCACTTGATCTCTTGGAATAAGGGATTACACAGATGGGTTGTTTAACGAATGGCAACGACTGTAAGAGAGAGGATTTCTTCCCAAAGTAATTCATGTCCCAGTAGAATTATCTCAGAGTTGCCAGGGATGACTGTCAAAAGGTGGAGGCTTCCTTAAAGCTCTACGAGTAGAATTTGGCGGTGACTAGAGTCGAGATCTCCCAAGCTAGAGAAAAGGACAAAGTCAAGAGGATCGAAAAGGTGTACATGACTATCTACAAAAATAGTTGGTTAGCCAGAATTCAAAAAGTTGGGAGATTACTTGGAGCAAAAGCAGTTTGTTGCAACTAAGGCTTTACTCCTCTTAGGGATTTGCCAAACATCCATACGGTCAGTGTCCTCTAAGTGTGTGCCACACGGCTCATGGGCGGTCAGCTATTTGTAATGTCACCATTTTAAGGGGGGTTTTGCTGTTGGAAAATGCCTTTATAATGTGGGGTAATCTCACCGTTTTTCAACCTCCATTGGAGTGTAGTTTAGCCCAGAATCCGGCACAAACTGTCCTTAAAATCACACTAATTGGGGATTTTGGGTTCCATTACTGTCATCAGTGTGTTGCCGTTTTTCGGGTGGCCATATCGCTGTCGTTTACCAGCCAGCTGCTCCCCACTGTTCAGCTAGTTTGAAAATAACGTTTTCTGAAACCCCCAAGATCGAAGGCTGAAGTTGAAGACATGTCTAATTGCAAATGGGTCAGGCTCTGGGGACCCCCATTTTTTTAACTCCTCTTGGTGTTCGTGTGCTCGGCCGTGGATTTCAAGGCTCCAACGGCGGTTGTCAGCGCCGAGCTGGCATCACTTTTTCACTTTTGGGGGCATTGACAACCACCGTCGAATTCGTGAAGTCCAAGGCCGAGCGCACGAACACCAAGAGGGATCAGAAAAACGGGGTCCTCGGAGACGGAGACGGAGCCATTGCAAATTTAGGGAAAAAAGTGGGCCCAACGTTAATTTTAATTGTGGGCTCAAATGAAAATTCACATAAGGGACCACATAAATCTCATTGAGGAAAAGAGTGACAAATGATAAAGCCACAACTGAAAATCCCATTACAAGGATAAGCAGACAAAAATATGTGTTGTTTAAGGCCATTGACCATATATTCAATAAGTGCGTGGATATCTTGAATCCAATTGCCAATGGCCTCAACCACACATTTTTTTTCCGATTTTCTGTGGGATAATAGGACTCGCAGAAAAACAACCTTATTTAGATTTTAGTACTTTTTAAGAAAAGATTTGGCCGATGAAATAAACCATTTTTTTGAATACTAAAATAATGGCTAAAAATGATCAAGCAAGCTGATTTTTGGTTTGTATGTCTTGTTGTATTTTGGTTAGAAATGCCACCCCAATCGATTGGAGTATGTGTTCAATCGATTGTAAGCGTTCGGGTTTTCGTTCTAATCGATTAGACCTACTAGTGTCCAATCGATTGAGCTGACAAACAGAAAAATTTTAGGAGATTTTTATTTCGGGTTTTTTTGAATTAGGAAACTCTAACTAGTTTGTCTTTGGGGGTTATTTAAGTAACCGATTTGTAATACCCTGAATTTTTGTTCATGAATTTTTGAGTAAATTAATTATAAAAAGTTGAATTTGACTCATTAATTTTTTTTCTATAATTTTTTTATCAATGACAATTAACTATATTTTTATTGTGTTCTATTAGCGACATAGTCGTAATAAATAATTAATGAATTATACTTGTTGAATGGGTTTGTAGGGCCAATTTAAAGGCCTTTTGGGCTTAATAATAATTTTAAATGAAACTTACTTGATACACATAGGCCTTATGCCCATTTTTAGTCCATATCCATCTTAAAATAAGTCTTTTAGTGAGTTATAAAATTCACCAATTTTAAAGCGACGAAAATCACTTAAAATTAGAAACTCTACTTTCTTAAATCAATTTAATAAAACATTGAGAGCTTGTGAATTCTTACAAACCTTAAACCATTACTCTAATATTTCTATCATCTTTCTCTCCCTCTTCTTTTATTGAAGCACCTCAATTAAAGAAGAACTTGAAGAACCTTCGAAGTTCTTGAAACACCATAGTGTGTCACCATTTGGCATCATCCATTGAGACAAAAATATTGATGAGACCCCGAAGTATAAATACTAAAAGAATGACTTCATCCGATAACAATCAAAGAAATATACTACACATTTTCATTTCCCTCGAATCTAAGAGAAAGTAATAACAAGTATTCTTTTATGATTTTTCAATTAATTAATTTCGGTTATACTATTTGTATATGTATTGCACTTGAATGTATTAAAATTCTGGAGATCTATTGAATGGTTAGATATTTAATTACATACATTTTTGAAGTGTTGGATTGATCCCAATGATTGAAAATTTTTAAACAAGAAAGGCTTGGAGCCTTTGGGTGCAAAGCCCTAAACCCCTGCAGAAGAGTTCTTGGTTGAACTACTCCCGGTGTGGGAAGGAGAATGAGACGGAGAATGAGACTTATGGTGGGTTATTGGTTGCATCAACATATTAATTATGGATCATAGTTTATTTTGAAATACTTGTTATTCTTGTTCTATACCTATACTCTGCGTATGAACTATTGATTGATAGAACTGTAATAGATATTATGTAGTGATTAAATCTTATTGGGCTTTTATAAGCTCATGGTTCAACTGATAATATTTTTCAGATTATTTGGAGATAGAAGGAACGATAGACTAAAAGACAGTGTACCAAAAAATATTGAAGCGTTCATTGAAGACACATACTTTTATTTATTTATTTTGATTTTATAATTGTAATAACTTGAATCTTAACTTTATTAGTCTATTTTGAATCCGAATTGATTGATTTAATACTTTTGTTTTATTATTTGTATTTTAGTAAAATATACAATCTGACCCACATGTAGTGTTTCTGTCATAAATCAAATTCTGTTATTTTTCAACAAAATTCGATAGGGCCAGTTGAGTGAAAATTTGTTAAAATAAAATAGTAAATTGTATTTTTGACAAAGTGCCTTCACAAAAGATGTTTAAAATAATTTTTAATAGTAGAGAATTAATAAAATAATTTTTATTGAAATTATATTTTTTTAAAAATTTTACGCCTATCCATTAAAATTCTGAAAAGTTAATTCAAAAAGCCTATCAAATAGAAGTTTTAGTCAAAATATCTTTACAAAAGATTTTCATTTTGATCTATTATGAATTATGGTTATTTTTAAAACTTATTTCGGAGCATTTTTTTTTCACACCCTGGATCTTGCATAAACGGGTCATTTTTCAGGCATTCGGGCCGGATCCGATGCCCGGGTCCGAGGCATGACACCATTGCTCATTGTATTGAGTGGGAGAGACTCCGAAAGGACTGTGAGAGACCAATGGTGATTGGTAGGGAGAGCCAATCAAGCGTGCCTACGAGAGGTTATACGAGAGATTGAGAGAACAATCTTTGTATTTTGTTGGATTCATAATGAAGATACGATCATCATCGTCCGTGGACGTAGGTTTGACTGAACCACGTAAATCACTTGTGTTCATTGTCTGTTTTTTTTTCCTCCTTGTGTGGCGTGTATTTACTGTTGGTCATTATCGCTATTCGAGGGATCGTTGGGGGTTTTTCACAACATGTCTACCAAGGGGTGGGCTAAAAGTTCATGTGGTTCAATTGACCCATGGCAGGGATGAGTAATAAAAATGGGGTGCTAGCTTACGCTTTACATCTTGTTACATTGTGCTTAACATCGAAGGCTGAAGTTGAAGACAGGGTCTTGTTGCAAATTAATTTAGGGAAAATAAAATTGGGCCCAACATTAAATTAAATTGTGAGCTTAAATGAAAATCAATTAATCGAGCCCACAAAGTCCAGCCCAGCCCACGGACAAGGTAAATCTCATGGAGGTCTATTGTTGCACACTAGGATGAACAAAAAGAGAAGAAGGTAAAAAAATGATAAAGCCACAATGGAAAATACTATCACAGAGACATGTCGCAATGACATGGTGCAATATGAGCCAGGTGGCACACTCTTAGAGGAGTCTAACCGTATGGATGTGTGGCCAATCCCTAGGTGGATCTACAAACCAAAAATCGGCCCGATTAGTAAATTCTAGGCATTGGATTGGAATTATTTTCATGGGTTGATTTTAACTGTGGGAATTTGAGTATTATTTTCCATTATTTGAGGTACAAAGATCCAAAGGTTTGAAATCACTAATCAAGCTGGTTTTTGTTTATAGGTCAGAGTCCATCTAAGAGTGCCATGCGGCTCATATTGTGCGTTGTCATCAGTCTCGATGACAGGGCCCTGTCATCAAAGTTTTACTTGCGGATGAACACATTCGTGAAAAAGTATATATTTTGGTCTGATTTTTTCTCTCCGTATTTTTGACATTTTTTTAAAATTCTTTTCTATTTTGAATAGGAACACCTTTTGTTAAAGCTCTTCATCGGCAAAAAGGGCTGATTGTTAGCCAAACATGAGAATAGGTATGAAAAAGTCAAGGGTGTAACAATTTTTGAATATCTATCTCACTCTTGAATATATACTAGCAAATGGCCTGTGCCCACGGCACTCTCTGGCAAAAGTGTTGATAAAAATTGGGTGCACTCAAACAATATAATGGACTGGGGGCATTACCATTTTTTCCGTTATAACGGATTGTAACGCACAGGGGCAAAAATGGAAAAATAATAGAAATAACATAAAGTACTTAAAAATAACAGCTCTAAAATTCAAATTTTGAATTTCAAAATTTCAATAAATTGTAATATTTTACTTGCGGGGGTCAAATGAGTAGGAGTGATGAATAAATGAGGGGGATTGAGTGGCTAAAATCTGACTGTGCACATTAGATGGACGGATTTGATCTCAACCACTCTTTACCTTATGAAGCCAGATAAGATAAGAGATAAGATAATTTCCTTGTTTTGTTATATAGATTGTTGGAGCAAGAATTTTAGAATTTCCTTTCAACCACACATTTCACGGATTAATACTTCTTATGACCCGCATAATTTTTCTATCCCAAATAGTACGCACCTCGATCTCCCATTCAAAGGGGGAGTATTATTCTCGATCTAAAGTTTTCAAACCTCGAGCTCGATCCATCCAGAAAAACCACGTTTAGAGAAAAATGTGTATTTATCGGATGTTTAAAATCATCTAATATATCAAGTTGATTTTAGGTCAAAGAGGCCACGTTTATATGTCTACTAATTAAAATTTTATATTGATATGAACATGGTTTAAAAAATGACCGTTATAATGAAGACACCGGCCATTATAACAGTAGCGCCAACCCCATTATAATGCTCAAAACCGAAAAATGGGATATCCATTATAAGTGTTATTATAATGGAAACAGCATTCCATTTAGACTTTTGGATGATTTTCAGGAATTGTGATGTGTGTATATCCCAAGGGCCATCCATGGTAAACAGCAACACACGTCTCCTAGCTAACACATCGTCATTCCCATCGTCATCATCATCGACATGTCGTCATCACCTACGCCTTGTCCCGAAGTAAATTGTCGGGTCAGGAATCTTATTTTGCCATTCAACTTTATTAAGAGAGCTAGTAATTATAAATATATATATATATATTATTATTATTATTATTATTATTATTATTATTATTATAAAGCAAAAACCGGATTGGCTATGACGAGGGCTTCACAAGACGTTGACCTATGCAGAGCAGAAGTTTGATGATGAGGTCGTTGACAACGGACAACTGTGTGGGACACATGGCACACTCTTAGAGACTACTGACCGTATGAATGTTTGGCCCAAATCTCTAGGTAGACCTATATCTAACCTTTAGATTTGAGTACCCCAAATAATGCTCGAAATCCAAAATTAAAAATAAATCATGGAAAAGACTAATCCAACGGATAGAAATTACTAATCAGGTTGAATTTTGGTATGTAAGTCCATCTATGGATGGACAAACATCCATATGGTTAGTTGTCTCTAAGAGTGTGCTGCGTGGCTCAAACTGTGGTCTGTCATCAACGTTGATGAGCCTCTACACTCAGTAACTTGCAATGCACGTGCCGCCCTAATAAAAATAAAAATTGAATTTTGGAACTTTGGATAATAATGTAATTTCCACTTTATAGATTTTCAAAATCTAGGACCGAGGTATGTTAAGTGCGACCACAACAAGGGTGGACTCTCGGGAGTCATGATTTGGGACCACGAGAGCATACAATTTCTTATTGATATATTCAGTCATAGTCCATCATATTCAAATCTTTGCTGCTAATCCAAACCGTCAGATGAGCCACAGTTTGGACCAATATACTTTTATAAAGCCAAAACCGGATTGGCTACGACGAGGGCTTCACAAGACAATCACCTATGCAGAGCAGACGTTTGATGATGAGGTCGTTGATGACGACGGACAACTGTGTGGGACACATGGCAAACTCTTAGACTACTGACCGTATGAATGTTTGGTCCATATCTCTAGGTAGACCTATATCTAACCTTTAAATTTGAGTACCCCAAATAATACTCGAAATCCACAATTAAAAATAAATCATGAAAAAGACCAATCCAATGGATAGAACTTACTAATCAGGTTGAATTTTGGTATGTAAGTCCATCTATGGATGGACAAACATCCATATGGTCAGTTGTCTCTAAGAGTGTGCTACGTGGCACAAACTGTGGTCTGTCATCAACGTTGATGAGCCTCTACACTCACTAACGTGCAACACACGTGCCGCCCTAATAAAAATAAAAATTAAATTTTGGAACTTTGGATAATAATGTAATTTCCACTTTATCAATTTTCAAATCTAGGACCGAGGTTTCTTAGTGCGACCAGAACAAGGGTGGACTCTCAGGAGTCATCATTTGGGACCATGAGAGTGGTCATATTTCTTATGTTCAGGGGTTCACATGGGGCGGTTGCATACCTTTTTTATTTTTTTTCTTGAGTAATTTTTCGTTAATCAAACAAACTTAGAGCTCGAACAGTGTTAAGAACGGAAACGTGTGGAGTGTATGGTTTGAGAGGAATAGGAGAGTCTTTAGAGGGAAAGGGGGTTCTTTGCAGGAAATTATCTTTGAATATCAAGGCTCTCCTACATTCAGTTGGGGTAGCATTTTCCCTGAGATCAGAAACATTTTCTTCGGTGATATGATTTTTAGGCTTGAGGCGCCTATGGAAGACTAGATAACGGGACTTTGAACTTTTTTTGTTTTTCGGTGGTTCTCACTCTTTAAGAGCGAAATCAAGAAAAATATGTGAAACCTGTTTTAATTGCGAAATCAAGAAAAAAAAATGAGATATTAAAAGGTGGGCCACGCATGATTTTACCAAATACAGGAAAAAACAATCAGACTTGGATTGACTTCCACTGGCCATGCTTTTTTTGCCTTTCCAAATGGGCTAAGAAAAGATTATAGTGGGACTTTCGACTTTCGTCCCAAATGAACCCATTTTGTAGTCATGACCAATTTCTCCCATGTGATCGCGATGAAATAATTCCCCTTTTTCTAACGTGATAGGTATGAAAATCATTATTTATATCCTCGTAAATGTCGTGAATATCTATCTCACTCTCTCTTCAATACCTAGAGCAACATTTTTTTAATTTCTTTCCACACACGCATTTCACGCATTAATACTTTTTATCACCCGTGTAATTTTTCTAGCCCGAATAGTACGTGTTACCTCTCCCACTCAAGGGGGAGTATTATTATCGATCTAAAGTTTTCAAACCTCGAGCTCCATCCGGGAAACGTTTACGCGGGTTATATAGCCAGAAATACAAGGGCAATAATAGTCTAGAGAAAAGGGTGTATTTATCAGACGTTTAAAATCATCCAATATATCAAGCTGATTTTAGGTCAAATAGGCCTCGTTTATATGTCTACTAATTAAAATTTTATATTGATATGAAGATGGTTTAAAAAATGGCCGTTATAATGAAGACAACGGCCGTTATAATAGTAGTGCCAACCCCATTATAATGCCCACGACCGAAAAAATGGGATTCCGGTCAAAAATTTATAACAGAAATAACAACCGTTATTTAAAATTTTTTTTTTATCATTATCAAGATTTTTTTTTTTTTAAATAATAAAATTATATCAAAATAATAATATTTTGACCCAGTTACAGTAATGTGGTGCCACGCTACCCAATGTTTCTCGATTATTTATTTTTGCAACATTCCATTTAGACTTTTGGATGATTTTTAGGAAGGGTCGGGCTCCGTCGACAGATATAAAATGACAGGGACACAATATGAGCCACATGTCATACTGTTACAGGACTCTGACCGTATGGATGTTTGTCCTATCCCATGCATGGTGGACCTACAAACCCAAAATCAGCCTGATTAGTGATTTATAGGCCTTGGATTGGACTTATTTTCATGGGCTGATCTCAATTGTGGGAAGTTGAGCAATATTTGAGGTACAACGAAGCAACACTTATAAATCACTAATCGGGCTGATTTTTGGTTTGTAGGTCCACCATGGGATAGGACAAACATCTGTATGGTCAGAGTCCTGTAAAATTGTGCCACCTGGCTTATATTGTGTCCCTGTCATTTTACCTATCATTTTATATCTGAGCCCGACCCTTTCAGGAATTGTGTGATGTGTATGTGTATCCCAAGGGCCATCCGACATGGTAAACAGCAACACACGTCTCCTAGCTAACACATCGTCATTCCCATCATCATCATCATCGACATGTCATCGTCATCACTTATGCCTTGTTAAAATGTCGGTGACAGGAATCTTAATTTGCCATTCAAATAATTAAGATCTAGTAATGGGAGCAGAAGTTTGATGGTCCACCATCAACGGTGACAACGGACGACTGTGTTAGTCTTGTACAATTTCTCATTGACAGTCAGGCGAAACCAATAAAGAAACAAATCTATTCAGCGGGCAAAAGGAGATAGAGGGATTGAACCCTCGATAGTTCTTTGTTCAGAACTATACTGGTTTTCAAGACCGGAGCTATCAACCACTCGGCCATCTGATCTCCAAAAGACAATCTCTATTTTATTTTATATGTATTCCCCCGAATAGAACATGGCCATATGAGTTGATACCATCACTATCTGTAGAAACATCCCAGGTGTGAATCTATATTTCGATCTATCTGTATTCTATATATCTATCTGTATATCTATTATCTATACTAAAGCTCAACCCTGCTGAGGTGGCACTTTCTCCAGCTTTTTAGTTTATCCCAAAAATACCCCTGCACAAAATATCTCTCTTTTCAATCTTCTCACTCTCTTATTTAATTTCTTCATTAATTCTTAAATTCTCTCTCATCTCCAATTAATTCCAAAACGTCTTCTCTCTTTCCATTCCTACGACTCTCCATCTCCTTATTTCATTCATTAATTCCTTAATTTTCAACAATGCATTAATAAATCTATTTTGGTTTGATTCCAAAACCAACATCTCTTTTTCAATCCTGTCACTCTCCCTCTATTTAATTTCTTCATTAATTCTTAAATTCTCTATCATCTCCAATTAATTCCAAAACATTTTCTCTCTTTCCAATCCTATAATTCTCCATCTCCTTATTTCATTCATTAATTCCTAAATTTTCAGCAATGCATTAAGAAATTCGTTTTGATTTATTTCTAAAATCAATACATTAACTACGTCATTCTCTCCATTAAAATTCTCATAAATTGAAATGCTCCACATCTCTATGCTTATAGCTTTATAAGTGTAGAGTCATGAAGGATGGTTGTAAGAAAGGCGTTAGAAGTGAGAGACTAGAGAAGAAAAAAAAAGACAATGAAGGTGAAGGAGAAGGAGAAGAAGAAAAGGTAGTTGATGAGGAATTGTTATTTATTTTAAAGTTCTTTGATGATTTTTTTAGGGTTTGAATTGTTAGGTAGTTCATTGATCTAATTGAAAACTACCATTTCATTTGGCTTTAATCATTTTTTTCTTCTTCATCTCTTTTGTCATTTGTATGGAGTTATCTCAGTTAGGATGATATAACCAAGCACGTTATAAGCTCATTTCAATTTAAAACGAGCTTTGCAATGGCAGAATATCGCCTAAAAATATTATCATATGGGTTCAATAGTGGAGGATATATCTATGTGACGAATATATCACAGGAAAACCAAAATAATACTGCAAGTAACCACCTTGGAGCAAAAGTTAAAGATCAAGGAAGAACGTCTCAATAGACTCTCCTCAACGTAGCTTAATCTTTTTAGGGATCGCAATGTTTATTTACATTAATAGGTTGATCAAAATATTTTCTTCTTCTTATTCTTTGTTTGTTGATCCGTTTTTTTCTTATTAGGTATGAAATTATCGCATATTGTCATCTTTATCATCTCATGTAGGTCTCACATACTATCTCATATAGATCTACTATTTTGGTGTGATATGACACCAAAGAATTTGTCATTGGTCTCTAGACACATTTTTGAGAATTGTCTAAACGTTGATAACAACGTGCTAATTCTCAAAGTCACTATGAAAACGTCACTAAAGTCTTTCTAAACATCAATATCTCTTTCTCTCATTCTATTTAATCTGCCACCAAGCATAATTCTGGCCTTTTCAAAATGATATTTTTTAGGAAAGAGAGTTATTTAAAAAATGGAAGAAAATTTAAGAAGAGACATCAGGCCATTTAAAGAGGAGATATTTTAGAAAATTTAGTTGTTTTAAAAAATGAATGAAATTTAAGGAGAGAAATAGAGCACGACGGAAAGAATTAGAAGAATAATATGGAGTTTTGAGCGAGACCAAAATATAAATCTAAGAAATTCTAAAATTTTTACTCACTATTTAAAACTAATAGGTAATGAAAGTTTTAAGACTTTGTTGAAATTAATAAAGTCGATTAATTATATTTTGTTCTTTAAAGTAATTATAGAGAATCCAAGGAATACGATTGCTATCAGTAGCAAAGACTAATAAATAATATCTGTTCACAATAATTTTTTTTATACTATGTGCACAAACATGGGCAAGTTAAGAACTTATGAGATATTTTTTATAACATTAAATTATAATATTATAGACAAAACGTTTTTTGTATTAAAATGCATCTTGGCACAAAAAAGATATCAACTCAAGCTACTAAATGCCAAAATCTTTTTTTATAATACGAAAGGCTGATGTCATGCATTTTTTTATATACGTCAATTACAAGTTTATTTTTCATACTTAAATTTTATTTTCTACAAAAAAATTTCTTAAAACTGATGTGGAATTATTTTCTACAAAAATATTTTAGAAAATCGAATACCCGTGCTTCGCACGGGGGCAAACACTAGTATAGATAGGTGGCACGTGCCGCCCCTACTAAAATAAAAATTCAAGTCTAGGACCGAGGTATTTTAGTGCGACCACAACAAGGGTGGACTTAGGAGTCAGGATTTGGGACCATCCTATCAATCCTTTGCTGCTAATCCAAGCCTACTGATGAGCCACCGTTTGGACCAATCGTAACCAAAAATTCATAAACCCGTCTCATAATCCTATCCATCGAATTCTTCCCTATTCCTTTGATTATAGGATTATGGCTGACAGACGGTCAGGATTGATCACATATGTGCTGATCAGATGGCTTTAGGTGAGCATATATGCTGTGTTCCTATATCTTCAACTGTAAGAGAGTGAAGGGTGTCTCCTCTCTTCTTCTTTTTCTTCTTCTTCTTCTTCTTATATTTTCTCTTCTGTGTTGTTGAATAGATTCCCGTCTACGTGACAGAATCTTTTTCTTTGACTATTGAGAATGGAAGCTAACTAGAGTCTAGACTAGCAAGATTGGACTCACAGGCAAGCGAGTCCAAGTGGATAGATTTTTTATCTCAGCTACCTGTGTCCCTTTTTGTTTTAGTTCGTTGAAAAAAATCCATTGAAACTTAGGGCATGTTTGGTACGTGAGAAAAAGAGTTCCAATGGTGAATGTTTAGTATCTTGGCTAAATATTTGAGCATTTCAATATTTAATTAATAACGTTTAATTTGGTACGTGTATTAGCTAGCTTACTTCATTTTCTTTCAATTTGTGGGGGTCTCACATATTAAAGTAAGTCAAATATGGGTTAAGCGAGTGTGTGACCCATATATTTGGTCAAAGGATAAAAAAAACTCATTTTTATCTTTTATATATATTAAAAAATTCATTTTTATTGAAAATAGTGATTTTTCCCCGATAAAATAAAATTTTCCTACCAAGGCTTAATTGGTGTGAAAATATTTATTCGGGGGGAGGTGATCGTCACATGTTTTCTTGCCATGGCGGGCAAATTTGTGGGCCCGGCCAAATATTCGGTGTGGAAAGTGGCTGCCAAATGCGCCCATGATGGCCTACCAAACATGCCCTTAGATGAGAAAAAAGAAATTCAAATCTAAGAGTCAACCATTCACAAGTCAGTAGGCCCGAAACCAGAGTCTGTCATTTTAGGGTGGTAACTGGAGCCCAACCCTATAGACTTCAACAAAGAGGGGCCGAGATGTTATCCCCCAAATATTGGACGGTGGATCTCAGCCAATCACACCCGATTTTTGCAAACACTTTGTTGTGGAGTGCCATGGGCACGGGCCACCCACTAGTGTATATATATATAGGTCAGGATCCGGAGACAACAATTTTCACAACATTTTCAACAACAAAAAATTGGCATGAGCCAATATCTAAATTATAAGTTTTGAAATTGGATGATTTTTGGCGAGGATGGTCTCTATGGTGAGGGGACCATCCTTACAAAAGTTCAAATCATTCTGACATTCGTAGACTGATTTAGAAGTTGAAGAATTATGGACCGTGTATTTTTACTGTTAACTTGAAGACTACACTTGATGTGGTTAGAAAATTCAGAATGGGCTGATTTTTTGTAGGAGTAATCTATATAGTGAGAAGATCATCCTCACCAAAAATCATCAGCTATTGATCCATCTTCCATGTGGGTGTGCCAAAATTGTTGTCTCCCGATCTTGACCCTCTCCCTCTTATCCGGCTTCATAAATGATGGCTGAGATCTTATCACACCAAATGAACGGTGGATCTCAGCCACTTACACCCAATTTTGACAAACGCTTTGTCGATGAGTACCGTGGGCACCGGTCACCTACTATTTACTTACATATAAGGAATGAAATGGGTTGGATTTACATATTGCCCAAGGGTCCTCAGGCTCAGGAGCCCCACTTTTATGCCTTGAGAGGGGTGTTACTATTACAACGAATTGGAACGGCCAAGGGCAAAAATGAAAAAAATATATTTTAATGATTTTAACGGAAAAAGTGGTGCTGAAATTCAAAATTAAAAAAAAAAAAAGAATTTAACAAAAATTAATGGTTTTCTTATACCCCTCTTATCTTATATGGCTTCAATAATGAGTGGCTGAGATCCACTATGTTTCATATCGATGGCTGAGATTAACTCCCACCCGATTTTGACAAATACTGTCGGAAAGTGCTGCGGGCACAGGCCACCCACGCATATATCAAGACAACTCAGTTGTATTCTCTTATCTTATCCATCCATCTAATGTGGACTGTTAGATAAAGAGTGGTTGAGATCAAATCCATCGATCTAATGTGGATGGTTAGATTTCAGCCACGCAATTCGTCTCATTTGACCTTTATTCAAAATTTAAATGTGAACACCGTTATTTTTTGTTATTTATGTTATTTTTTCCATTTCTCGCTTTGTGCGTTACAATTAGCTGTTATAATGGAAAAAATGGTAACGCCCCAATCCGTTATATCGTACGTTTGAGTGCCGAAGGCACCCAATTTTTGCAAATGCTTTTGTCGGAGAGTACCGTGGGCATAGGCCATTTACCATTCTATATAACAAAACACATTGGTTGTCTCCCTACTTATACCTCCTCTTATAAGTATCAATAAAGAAGGGCCGAGATCTAATCCTCCCCAAATGGACGGTGGAACTCCGCCACTCACCTGATTTTGGCAAATTCTTTGTCAAGGAGTGCCGATGGCACGGCGCACCCACTAGTATATATATATATATATATATCAGATTGGATTGGGTTATCAAGGTGACCCATATCCATTGATAGCCTTAATGGGGAGTGAGATCCAACTGCTTCTGAATAGTCAACAAATTTTGGGTGGCCCACACCCCATAGAAAAATGTTCACAAAATCAACAGTTTTGGACGATCTGATTGGTGATATTGGTAAGTTTATAAGTAGATCGGACAAGAGATGCAAGTTTATACAAGCAACTTATTTGTATAGCCTTATACAAGAGTTCATCCTTCATGGAACATGATTTGGGTAAAAACTGAATTGGGCTCATCTAGATTTTGCCTACCAAGTAAATGAAACAAGAAAACAGCTTTTAGTAAGCAAATGCGTTTTAACCTAATCCATTTTTTTATCCACAAAGATTGTTCTCTCACGCAAGTGAATCAAAACCCTTCACCTACTTTTCATTAGCCTCCCACGTGTTAGTTTTTGGCAATAGATCATCGAATTAGGATTGTTCCATTCGTGCGATTTTCAAACCTTTAAACGATTGGCTGCTCAACTATTGGACGATCCAGATTGATTGGTGTGCTATACAAAGTGATCAACCAAATGGGATTATCACAACAGTTGTGAGATCTTCTAGGAGGGACCCATGTCTTGTATGTTTGGCACTTCGATCTTTTTAATTTTTTTTGAATTTTCATAGAACACTAGTGATTGTTAATGAGTGTTGCTATCAAGGTTTAAAGGGGACCGTTATAACGGCATAACGGACTGGGGGCGTTACCGTTTTTTCCCTTATAACGAAAAAAACGCTCAGGGGCAAAAATGGAAAAATAAATGGAAAATAACGGAATATAACAGATATAACGGAAAAAATGGCACTGAAATTCAAATTTTGAATTTTAAAATTTGAATTTCAAAATTTCAAAAATGGAAAATAACGGAAAAAAATGGAATATAACGGAAAATAACAGGAAAAAATGAAAATAACGGCCATTTTTTTTTACAAAATTTTTCAGAAAATAACGGAAAATAACAGCCGTTTTTTAAACCTTGGTTGATATCATGCTAGTTGTCCATTTATGTACTTCTATTAATTGCGTATATGCTAAGCGAAGCTACGCGTTACAGCCGACATCTATATCTAACAACGCTGTTTTAAGTCGTTGAAAAATTTTACAACACGATCGTCGGGAACATGTCAGATACTAAAACAGGGTTGTTTGGATGTGGGATAGAGAACCGCTTAGCATGGTCTGCTATGTGGTACATTTTATTCAATTGAAAAGAAAATAAGGGCGTGTTTGATTGTCATGTGGGAAAATTGCATTTTCCTTGGGAAAAAAAACTGTCCCTTGTTAGATAGCCATTTTAAATCTGTCATTTTCCCTACCAAGCCATTTAAATTGGGATAATTTTCCCTACTAAGCCCGGAATTCATTTCCCATCTAGATAGGTGAGAATTGATTTCCACCTGAAAATAAGTCTTTATTTTCTCACATGATTGAAATATGTGTTCTCAATTTCAATCAATCAGCCCTATAAGGCATTTTCCAGATCTATTTTCTCGAAAAAAATTTCTGTGCAATCAAACACTCCCTAAATAAAAAGATACGAACGGAGCAGTATGAATGATTTCATTAATGTTCCCATGGCAGCGTTGATCACTAGCACGCAGCCCCTTACTAGAGTTGCAACTCCGCAAATGACAATATATTTTATTTTTAATTCAAATGTTTTTTTTAAGGAAGTTTTTCTCGTCTTTTGTGGGTTGCATCTGGCCAGCTCTATTAAGGGGCTGCTTGCTTGCATTCTGTTCTTTTAGGTCCCGGGCACATGTATGTTTGCCCCACCCCCTTGATGGACCTACACACTAAAAATAAGCCTGGTTGATGATTTCTAGCTGTTGGATTTGAGCTTTTTTTTTTTTCCTCATGGCCTTCATGAACAGGCCTATGGATAAGTACCAACCCATAAAACTTTGATGAAAAAAAAGCTCAATCCAACAGCTAGCTAGAAATCATCAACCAAGCTCAATCAGGATGACTTTTGATGTGTAGGTCCACCAAGGGGTTTGCCAACCATTCATAGGTCAGTAGGCCCAAAAAGAGTGTGTCAGGGGGCATTTAGGCGGGGCCTATCAAGGAGCTAGCATTCAACGGTGGACACAATGTTTTGCATAGGATCCTGGACTCAAGCAAGGGCAGTAGATCTACAACTTTTATTTCCACACTTTACCCTAACAGAATTTAATTGTCCATTGAATTCCCAAAGGGGCCCAGCAACCAAGGATGAAAGTCTCGGGATCGGAGGTGGATCAGGGGGTTCCCGTCCCGATTCGGATCAATCCAATTCAGAACTGGATTGGTCCATCTCACCTGAGACCATGTGAAAATCCTCTGTAAAACAAAGATATCAGGCGAGACAGAGCTTGGTTTGGATTGGATCGGTGGGCTCCGATCCCGATCCAGATCGAGATCAGCCGAGACTTTGAACCAAGCCAACAACTACAGTTGTGACTTTAGGTGGCGTTTGATAAAACTTTTTTACCTTAAGTCTAAATGAACTGAAATTAAGTGAAACGTAAAAAATCATTCTCCCTTCACTTATTAGGGTAAATGAAAGCATCTTTTCAAGAGATACTACGATTCTCTTTTAATACCAAGAATGTCCAGTTCTGAAAGCTTTTTTTTTTAAAAACTTACGAAAGTGTCCTAGTAAATATTTTATAATACCCACAATGCTCTTGACTCAATTTTAAGACTTAAGACCTTTACAAAAAAATGCAATTCAGACACAAGTCATTAAGCTATAAGACTTAAGCACTATAAGCTTTTAGTTCTGATCAAGGTTTAAAGGAGGCTGTTTTAACGGTTAAACGGACTGGGGGCGTTACCGTTAAAACGGATTGAAACGGCTAGGGGCAAAAATGGAAAAAATAGAATTAAACGGATTTTAACAGAAAAAATGGCGCTGAAATTCAAATTTTGAAATTTGAAAATTAAAAAAAAAATAGAATTTAACGGGAATTAAATGGATTTAACGGCTATTTTTTTCACAAAAATTTTCAGAATTAAACAGCTGTTTAAACGATTTTAACGGCCGTTAAAACAAAAAAACAGCTGTTTTTTTTAGAACCGTTAAAACGTGTTTAAACGGTTTTAACGGAAACGGGCTTGGGGCGTTACCATTTAAACGGCCGCTAAAATCGTTTAAACGGCCGTTTTTAAAACCATGGTTCTGATAATTTAATTTACGGAAAATTGCAGAAAAGAAAACAAACTTTAATTTATTTACAAAAAAGAATACAACTTTTCGCAAATCCCAAAAAAGAAAACGAAGTTTCGTCTGCTGTCAGTCCAATCAGTCCCCGACTGACTAACGAATGACTGATGGCTGACACGTCTGACAAACGCCCTTTTAAAGGGCGTTTATTCCTGAGAAATTTTAAAAAACGTCCCATAATTCCTCAACTTTTAAACCAATCTACGAATATCGGAATGATCTAAATTTTTGTGAGGATGATCTCCTCACCGTAGAGATCATCCTCACCAAAAATCAGCCATTGATTCATCTTCTGGGTACGCCAAAATGGGTGTAAAAATTGTGGTATCAAAAAACGCCCTTTAAAAGGGTGTTTGTTAGTAAAAAATGCCATTTAAAAGGGCATTTTTTACTGACACACACCCTTTAAAATAACGTTTGTCAGTTGTCAAAGGTCTGACAGACGTTTTTTAAAAAAGCGTCTATTACTGAAAAACACCCTTTAAAATGATGTTTTTTACTGACAAACGCCATTTTAAAAGGCGTTTTTTGATAAACATGTGCCACGTAATGAAACGTTTCGTTTTCTTTTTTGAGATTTACGAAAGGTTGTATTCTTTTTTCTAAATAGATTAAAGTTATTTTCTTTTTAGAAATTTTCCGTTTAATTTACAAACGCCACCTAAAGACTAAAACTGGCAAAAAAGTCCAAAAGCCGCCTACCCTAATATCTTAGTTAGCAAAAAAAATTGCCTTCCATCTCTCAATTCTCTAATTTTCGAAAGTGGTTGATAGATGGGATCCTTCACGGAACTTTCATTGTGTTGCAAAATTTCCAGAAGTTCAAAATCCAAACTAAAATAGCTAGTCCAGCCACCAAGGAATTACAAAAAGAATGAAAATCAAAACTTAATTCGCAAGCACCTGTTGGAACTACGACTGACCAACACAAATTTTCTCCTGTTGGGATTCTGTTCTTTGGGTTTGAAACTTTGAAAATTTCTTTGATTCTTTGTTACCTTTGTTTCCCGGAACCATCTCTACTGCTATTTATACCCAATCTCCCTCCATCTCTCTTATCCATCTTTCATTGCTAGCTCTGACAGTAATTGCTACAGCTACTACTACTATACTGCTGCTACTATATACTCCTGCTCTTTGAGAAGGATAATGGCGTTCGCGTTAAGTAATCAAAATCTTCTGTCTAAGATAGCAACCAACAATGGGCACGGCGAAGACTCGCCTTACTTCGAAGGGTGGAAGGCCTACGATAATGATCCTTTTCACCCCACCAAGAATTTTACGGGGGTTATCCAGATGGGTCTCGCAGAAAATCAGGTCCGTGGAATGATCTGATTTTGCACTTAATTTGTTTTCCTTTATGAGGAAAATGGAATTTAAATGGCGTGAACTTAACAGTTTTAATTAATGTTCTTGTGTTTTTTTGTTATATTTGCAGCTTTGCTTTGACTTGATTGAAAAGTGGATTATGAAACACCCAGAAGCTTCAATTTGCACTCCTGAAGGAATTAACCAGTTCAAGGATATTGCTCTCTATCAAGATTATCATGGCTTGCCGGCCTTTAGAAATGTATGAAATGCAGACTATCTTCTCTCTCCTTGCATTAAAATTATTAATATTTATTTAAGATGGTGGTGGTAGTGATTATACTAATAAGGCTAATAATCTTCAGGCTATCTCGAAGTTTATGGGGAGAGTGAGAGGAGGTAGGGTCAGATTCGATCCGGATCACATAGTAATGAGTGGTGGAGCGACTGGAGCTGCCGAGACGATCGCCTTTTGTTTGGCCAATCCCGGTGAAGTGTTGCTGGTCCCCTCACCTTATTATCCAGCGTAAGCATATATCATCTCATTTTGCTTTCATTTATTTTTCTATTACCTTTTGTTTGAATAGAAAGATATTAAGTTAAATAATGTGAATTAGGTACATAATGACAAATTTGAGTTTTTCCACCAAAAATAGAGGAAAAAAGCTAAAAAATTTTAGGTATATATCTATTATTAGTAAATGGATTATTTCATTCTATTAATAGATTTGCACTTTTTGGAGGTCAATAGTTGGACCAAAAATTAATTCAAATGGGGTTTAAGCTTTAAAGTTGATCAATACATTGTTAGTCAACTCTCTCTGACTAATACATGTCGTTGGACATTGAAAGCGTACAACTTATTGGGTTGAGAGTCACAGGCTTTTTTTGAAAAACAAAACATGCAAAAGAAAGAGGGGAAACCATAGTTGGCGTGGTCATCAGGTTTCCTTAACTATACATGGCATGATTCTAATTGGATTGGACTCTTTTTGTGTCCAACATGGTTGTACACTACACAATTTTCTTTAAGGAGTAAGTATGGAAACATCTATTTCCTACTTGCACATTTACCCTTCTTCCTCAATGACACCCTACACCTTCAACTCATAGCTCCAAACAGTTCAATGAACCTTGTGCAAATGATTTATGTGTTGTGTTATGTAGAGACTGATGATTCTTGAAGCACTATACATGAAGATTTTTTTTGAGGCTTTTTTGTAATTCTCACATAGTTTTACGAAAACCCTAATTTTGTCTTGGGGTTATATATACTCCTGTTGGTGAGAAACGAGCATTTCAATCTTGTATTGTGTGTATTCTTTTGCCCTAGAGCATAGTGGAATCAGTGTGAATCCGTGGACGTACCTCGATCTAAAGGGAACCATGTAAATCTTTGTGTTGTGGTTTGTTTGCATCTTTGTTTTATTGCTCGTTTATTGTTCTTTCTTCCCAACATTATGTACTTAGCTGCTCATATTCAATCAGTTTTGCTTTGCTTACAAAATTTGAATTTGGTTTGCAGATTTAACCGATACTTGGAGTTGCGAACAGGAGTGCAACTACTTCCGGTCGTCTGCGAGAGTTCTAATGGTTTGTTTGCAGATTTAACCATAGCTGCATTAGAAGTTGCATACAAGAAAGCCCAAGAGGCCAACATCAAAGTAAAGGGCTTGTTCATAAACAACCCATCAAACCCATTGGGAACCATCCTAGACAGAGAGACACTAAGAAGCCTAGTGAGATTCATCAATGAAAAGAACATCAACCTAGTCTGCCATGAGATATATGCAGCCACTGTCTTCAGCCAGCCTGATTTCATAAGCATCTCTGAGATAGTAGAGGAAGATACGGACTGCAATCGAGATCTCATCCACATTTTGTACAGTCTCTCAAAGGATTTGGGGCTCCCAGGCTTCAATGGTGTTGACATAATATACTCTTATAACAAAACTGTAGCAAGTTGTGCTCGCAAGATGCCGAGTTCTAGTTCCACACAGACCCAACACCTAATTGCTTCAATGTTGTCTGACGATGAGTTTGTCCGGAGGTTCATTACCGAGAGTGCAAGGAGGTTGGCAAAAAGGCAAAACACTTTCACACAGGAACTTGCTAAAATAGGCATTAATAGTTTGAAGAGCAACACCGATCTCTATTTGTGGATGGACTTGCAGCCACTCCTCAAGGAGCTGACGGTAGAAGCAGAGATGTCATTGTGGCATACGATTATCAATGATGTTAAGCTCAATGTTTTGCCTGGTTCCTCTTGCCATTTCTCAGAGCTTGGTTGGTTTAGAGTTTGCTTTGCAAATATGGATGATAAAACTGTGGAAATCGCTCTTCAGAGGATTCGAAAATTTGTGCTTAAAAGGCAAAGAGACAAAGGTTCCAATAAAGAACAAGGGCTGGAAGGGCAAATTGGGAGTGGTGTAGACCAATGTTTTCATGCCCGGACCAGTCATCGACCCGATCAAGGGACAAATTTTAATAACACTGGTGTAGACTAGCTAGACCGAGGGGGGTCCCCATCTTTATGGTATGTTGGGGTTTTTATAACTTTATGTTTATCTTTTGTGTAAGGTTTCATTATCAAATGGTCCCTCTACAGGCACCCACCTCTTTAAGCTCCGCACATCTTTTACAATATATTTTTTTTCTTTTAGTTTGGGCTTCCTTCTTCTTCTCCTCATCATTCCTCAAGTCCCATTGATTTTGGCTTTCCAAATCGCCTTCAACCTCGCCATTTTTTTGGGGCTTTTTCTTTTGGAAAAATTCCTTTATAATCTGGGGTAATCTAACCATTTTTCAACCTCCATGGATTGTATTTTAGCCCAAAAACCAGCAAAAACAGTCCTTAAAATACACAACTTGGGGGGTTATGGGTCCCATCAATGTCATGGGCCTCTGTTGCCCTTTTTTGAGCGGCCATCTCGCTGTCATTTACTGGCCAGCCGCTCCCCACATGACCCAATGTTCAGCTGGTTTGAGAAAGAAGGCTTTCTGAAAACCCCAAGGTTGAAGAAAACTTTTAGATACAGTCGATGCAGAGGGCTCTCGTGGTCCTACGTAGCTCATGTTTTGGGCTCACTAACCGAATGGATGTTTAGCCTACCCCTTGGTAGATATACGTACCAAAAATCAACATGATTGATAATTTTTAGCCATTGGACTGTACCCAAGAAATTGCGAAAAATAAGCTTGAATCCAACGGCTAGAATTAATATATAAAAAGTGAGAGAAAAGAAAACCAATCAAAATGATTTTTCGTATGTATATCCACCAAGGGGTGGGCATGCGTTTAGTGGGCCCAAAAAATGAGTTATGTAGGGCCATGAGAGCCCTACTGCATCAAGGTTCTCTGCATCTAATCTTTTCCCAAGGTTTGGAAGGTTGAAGATAGGGGGATCTTGTTGTAAATTTTGAAAAATTGTGGGCCCAGCAATAAATCAAATTGTGGGTTTAAGCAAGGTTTAAAAGAGGCCGTTTTAGTGGTATAACGGACTGGTGGCGTTACCTTTCAAACCGTTAAAATGGACGTTAAAACGAATTGTAATGGACAGGGGCAAAAATGGAAAAATAGAATTTAACGGATTTTTTGAGAAGGTCAATCAAGTTGTTTTTTACCTCAGTATTCGATCAAGTTGTGTTATGAGCAAGTTTTCACTGAGTCAACCTAAAACCTAACCTGGTCAAGTTAACTTGGTCGAGTTTCGAGTTGACTCGAGTTTTAGAACACTAGTTTGATGTTAGAACCAAGGTTTAAAAAACGGCCGTTATAACGAAAATAACGGCTGGTATAACAGATTCAGACCTACCCCGTTACGTTATGGACCGTTAAAACGCCCAAAAAATAACGGCCGTTGTAGCGAAAATAACTGCCCTTATTTTTCCGTTATAACAAAAATAACGACTTTTATTTTCTGGAAAATTTTGTGAAAAAAAAAAAAAGTCGTTATTTCCATTTTTTCCGTTATATTCCGTTTTTTTTTTCCATTTTTGTAAATTTGAAATTCTTCAGTGCAATTTTTTCCATTTTTGCCCCTGAGCTTTTTTTTTTTCGTTATAACGGAAAAAATGGTAACGCCCCCAGTCCGTTATTATAACGGTCCCCTTTAAACCTTGGTTAGAACCAAACCGATAGGAAACGGAACTGACTAGAATCAAAGGGTACCCTACGACGTTTATTTTCACACTTAATATCCATTGAAGTGTCCCCCAACAAGTACAAGAATGGGTGAAAAGTTCCAAAAGCTGCCTAATTCTGTACAAAAATTTCCTTATAGAAGTTTAAGCCAAACCAAACTAGCCCAGCCACCCTCAAGGAACTTAAATTAAGTTCCCTGTTCCTTACGACTTCATGCAATTTCCTCACGTGGTGTTTTTATTTTTTTCATCAGTGCAACGTAAGCACTTACGATTTCCAACACAAAAGATCTTGTAATTCTTTGTTACCTTTGTTTCCCGGCACCACCCTCTATTGCCTATATATTTAGATCCTCCTCCCGTCCTCTTCCATCTCTCCCATTGCTTTGATAGTAATTGCTACTACTACTGCTGCTGCTTTGGGAAGGATAATGTGGTTCACGTTAAGTCCTTCTGTCGTCTAAGATAGCAACCAACAACGGACATGGCGAAGGCTCTCCTTATTTCGATGGGTAGAAGGCCTACGATAGCGATCCTTTTCAACCCATCAATAACCCTAATTGGGTTATCCAGATGGGTATTGCAGAAAACCAAGTGATTGATCCTATCTGAGGAAATGGAATTAAATGGCGTGAACTTAACAGTTGTGTTCTTGTTGTTGGTTATATACGCAGCTTTGCTTCCGCTTGATTGAAGAGCGGATTATGAAACACACATGGTAATGAGTGGTGGACGTCAATCAAGTCAAAGCAAAGCTGCATATATAATCACATAGCAATGAGTGGTGGAGCGAGCGACTGGAGCTGCTGAGAAGATCGCATTTTTTCTGTTCTACCCCGCATGAAGCCTTCCTGGTCCCGTCACCTTATTATCCAGCCATGGCCGTCTCTACCATAAGGCCAATAAAGCGGTCGCCTTAGGCTCTAGGTGAGAGAAGGTCCAGCCCACTAACCTCATGGATGTTTAGCCCACCCCTTGATGGATGTACAAACCAAAAATTAACCTGATCGGTTATTTCTAGCCATTGGATTCAAGCATGTTTTTTGAGTAGTAAATCCAATGGTCAGAAAACATCAATCAAGCTGATTTTTAGTGTTTGTCCACCAATAGGTGGGTTGATCATTCACGCATCATTAGGTCCAAAAAATAATCTATGTAGGGCCACCACGAGAGTCCACTGCAACTATGGGAGTCCTCTGACCACATGGAGTTTAGCCGACCCCGTGTTAGATATTCATCGTCTGATTTAGTAACCAAAAAATGGTTGAATCCAACGGCTACAATCATGCCTTAGAAGTGCTAAAATCTAATAATTAGAGATTATCAAACATGGTGATTTTTGGTGTGTACATTCACCAAAGAATGGGCAAAAACATCCATACGGTCTAGAGGCCTAGAGGCCAGCGGTAAGTTAAATCAAGGTTTAAAAGGGGCCGTTATAGCGGTATAACGGACTGAGGGCGTTACCATTTTTCCGTTATAACAAATTGTAACGCGCACTTAGGAGCAAAAGATGGAAAATAACAGAAATAACAGAAGTAAATAACGGCTGTTATAACAAAAGTAGCAGCCATTATTTTTTGAGTGTTAATTTTAACGGTACATAACGTAATGGGGAAGCCTGAATCCATTACTACTGCCATTATTTTCGTTATAACGGCCATTTTTTAAACCATGACTGCGTACGCTTTCAATTATGACATAAAAGATTGTGCATACAATGGTGATTCACTTAATAGGGGTCACATCGTAAAATTGCACAAAGTTAGTACTGTTAGGATTGAGTGATCGAAACCATGGTTTAAAAAACGGCTGTTATAACGAAAACAACGGACGTTATAACGAATATTTGAGAAAATTAAATGGCCTATTTTTTGTTAGACACATTTTTTTCCGTAATTTTTCATTTTTGCCCGACCGTTACAATTTGTTATATCGGCCTTTATAACGGAAAAATCGATAACATCCCCAGTCCGTTATACCACTACAGCTGTGACTAAACTAAAATGGGTGAAAAGTCCAAAAGTCGCCTATATAATATCTTGTTTAGCAACAACATTACCTCATCTCTCAGTTCTCAAAGTTTGAAAGGTTATGGATCATCAACATGACATCATCGTCCTTGTCATCGTCTTCGTCACGAACATCTTATCACCATTGGCTTCTTTCCTTGATTTTGGATGGAGATTAGACTTGCAAAAAAAAATAATAACACCAAAAAATTAAGGGTTGGGCTCCAGGGACTGGCTTTTTTTACCTGCTCCCGTTGCAGGACACAATATGAGCCACGTGGAACGTTCTTAGAGGACTCTGACCGTATGGATGTTTGCCCAATCCCTAGATGGACTGACAAAACCAAAAATCAGCTTGATTAGTGATTTCAAACCTTTGGATCTTTGAACCTCAAATACTGCTCAAATACACACAGTGGAGATCAACCCATGAAAATAAGTCCAATCCAACACCTAGAAATCACTAATCATGCTGATTTTTGGTTTGTAAGCCCATCTAGGGATTGGCCAAACATCCATACAATCAGATCCTCTAAGAGTGTACCATGTGGCTCATACTGTGCTCTATAACAGGAGCCGGTCCCTGATCAAATGGAAGGGTGTCTCTTCTTCATCTTCTTCTTCTTCTTCTTCTTTCCTCTCATTTTATCTTCTGTTGTTGAAACGTTTTGTGTGAACTTTCAGCCGTCTACCAGTCAGAATCTTTTTCTTTGACTTTTGAGAAGGAAAATTCTTAAAATGGAAGATAGCTGGACTAGCAAGACTGGACTAGAGGCAAGCGGGTCCAAGTGTACTCATGAAGATGGCATAGCTGACCAATAAGCCGTCAATATGGTTGACCCAAAATCTAAGACCATCAAAGTTTCAAATACTTAATTGGTTTATACCCCCTCTCACTTATACCCCCTCTCATAGGCTTTAATAAAGAAGGGCCAAGATCTTATCCCCTAAATGGACGGTGGGTCTCAGCCACTCAAATTCGATTTTGACAAATGATTTGTCGAAGAGTGCCCTAGGCGCGGACCGCCCATTAGTCTATATAACAAGTGACAGTGATTTTCTCCCCACTTATACTCCTCTTATACGCTTCAATAAAGAAGGGTCGAGATCTTATCCCCCAACTGCCCAATGTATCTCAACCACTCACACCTGATTTGGCAAATTATTTGTCCAGAATCAATCTGATAACTTATTGGATCATGATTCCTAGGTCTAGACCCGATGTTATCAAATTGGATTTGGTTATCAGGGTGACCCATATCCATTGATAGCCTTAATGGGGAGTGAGAACAAACTCTTAGAGATACATTTTATTCAATTGGCAATTAAATAAATAAAAATGTACGACGAGCGGTACGATTGATTAAATAATGCTCCCATGGTTGCGCTAATCACCACTAATTTTTAATGAGGATTAGTAGCACGCAGCCCCTTATGTGTCACTGTTCCATTTGTCTATAGATGCCGTTGAATTAACAGTCAAGCATCTAATTTTACATTTTTTTTTATCGTTTCCCTTCAAAGGGTACTTTTCCAGTTTGGAGAAAATTGTGTACAAGTTACACAAAGCTAAGCGTTACATCCATCATCTATCCTTGACAGCGCTCGTTGAGAACCGGTTAGGTCTGAACTCGAAGTAGAGAACTTAGATGTAAAAACCAATGAAATTTGGATGAAAAATAAACTCAAATCCAACAGCTAGAAATCATCAATCGGGCTGATTTTTTTGGTGAGTAGGTCCACCAAGGGGTGGGCCAACCATTCATAGGTCAGTAGGCCCGAAAGAGTGTGCCAACTGGCATTCAAGAGGGGCCTATCAAACATTGTATAGGATCCTGTCATCCTATACTCAAGCTGGACTCAAGCAAGGTTATAATCTTGGTCAGCACAAAATTTGATCAGAAGCTTCTATCTCTCAATTCTCCAAGTTTCAAAAGCCGTCTAATATCTTGGTCAGCAAAAAATTGAATGATATAAGCTTCTATCTCTCAATTCTCCTATTCTCCAAGTTTCAAAAGCCGTCTAATATCTTGGTCAGCAAAAAATTGAGTGATAGAAGCTTCTACTTCTCAATTCTCCAAGTTTCACTCAATTCTCCAAGTTTCAAAAGCCATCTAATATCTTGGTCTGCGAAAAATTGAGAGATAGAAGCTTCTATCTCTCAATTCTCCCAGTTTTAAAAGCCGTCTAATATCTTGTTCCGAAAGAAATTGAGAGATAGAAGCTTCTATCTCACAATTCTCCAAGTTTCAAAAGCCGCCTAATATCTTGAACCAAAATTTCTTCTTAGAAGTTCAAAACCCAAATTTCTTCTTAGAACTAGTTCTCATGTTCACGTGCGGTCGTGTTCTATGATTAAGTGCAACGCAAACAACTACGACTGACCGACGCAAATTTTCTCCTGTTGAAACTTTGAAAATTTCTGTCTTTCTTGTTTATTTGCCCGGCGGCACCGCCTCAACTGCATATATATACGATCCTCTCTCTCCATCTCTCATTGCTCTGATAGCGATCCTTTTCACCCCACAAAAAATACTAAGGGGGTTATTCAGAAGGGTCTTGCAGAGAATCAGGTCCCGTTGAATGATCTGATTTTTCCACTTTGTTTTCCTTTCCGAGGAAATGGAATTAAATGGCGTGAACTTAACAGTTGTGTTCTTGTTGTTGGTTATATACGCAGCTTTGCTTTGGCTAGATTGAAGAGTGGATTATGAAACACCCAGCGGAATGAGTGGTGGTCCTCAATCAAGTCAAAGCAAAGCTGCATTTATAATCTAATTCGAACTGGATCACGTAGTAATAAGTGGTGGAGCGACTGGAGCTGCCGAGAAGATCGCATTTTTTTTATGTCCTACCCCAGTGGGATCCATGGATCTTGTGTAAATCATGTTAGACAATCCAACTGCACAGTGGGTTTTTCATGCTATGGTTACCCTCCTCACAAAAAAAATAGTACATTTCGACGTAAATAAATAACTCAAATTGTTTTGACCAAAGAAGAAGGCTTCTTGTTCTTTTGAGAAATCCATGGAAGCTTGTTCAAAATAGCCCCATTTCTCTTTAAAAAGCAATGAAAATGTCCTCCAATTACTGAATAATCTAATATTGAAATCAAGATGTAAAACTATATAGGAATTGTGTGTGTGTGAGAGTACATTTGTGTTGAACGGCGACATCTACGGCGAAGGCCGACGACACAACAATGATGATGGCCAGCAATGGAGCACCGACTATGACCAGAGATGGTCATGGAAAGATATATTGGACTTAAAAAAATTTGAAGAGAAAATCACAAAGGTACGTAGGGCTTTCTTCTTTGATTTTTTTTTCTTTTTTAGTAGCTCTTCGATTTTGTGGTATATATATATACTAGTGGGTGGCCCATGCCCATGGCACTCCCCGACAGAGCATTTGCCAAATTTGGGTGCGAGTTGGCTGAGATCTATAGTCCATTTGGGGGATAAGATCTCGGCCATCCTTTGTGGAGCCGATAAGAGGGGTATAAGTGGGGAGACAATTTTCCTGTTCAATTAATCCAACCGTCTAAATTTTATTTTATATAAGGGTTGATATGGGCCCTTGGATATATGAAGCTTATAAGAGGGGGAGACAACCGCTGTGTTTTGTGTGTGTGTGTGAAACTTGATTAAGTAGTTTCCTCAGTACTCGATCAAGTTGTGTTGAGTGAGTTTTCACCGAGTCAATCCGAAACCTAACTGAGTCAAGTTAGTTTGGTCAAGTTTTAAGCTGACTCGACGAGTTTTAGAACAATCGTTTGATGTTGGAAGTTAGAACCAAACCGATAGGAAACGGAACTCACTAGACTCCAAGGGTACCCTACAACTGTTATTCTTCAAGGGTGATCAGAGCTATCTGCTGTTTAGTAACACGTTGACCAGCAGATCGAGGGTGGCCACCTGGCTCTGCCACAACTCGTAGCCCTAGATAGCACATTAATATTTTTGGACCCACCATACGAATGGATGTTTAGCCTACCACTTTAAAAACGTAATGCCCAAAGCCCGTTACATTATGAACCGTTTTGATGCTTAGAAAATATAACGGTGGTTAAATTCGTTATTTTCTGAAAAAAGTTCCGTCATTTGTTTTCCGTTTTTTTTTTTCCCTTAATTTCGGTTTTTTGTTTTTGAAATTCAAGAATTTCAGCGACATTGTTTTCCATTTTTTCCTGTTTATTGCATTATGCCCCTATCCGTTCATTTTAACTGCCATTTTAACAGAACAAAAGCCAAACTAAACTAGCCCAGCCACTCCCAAGGAACTTCAATTATTTCCTTAACCACTGTATCTGTAAGCACTTATGACACACAAAAGGTCTAGTAAGTCTTGCTCCGGCACCAAGGTTTAAAGGAGGCCGTTTTAACTGTTAAACGGACTGGGGGCGTTACGGTTTAAACGGCTGTTAAAACGGATTGAAACGGTCGGGGGCAAAAATAGAAAAAATAGATTTTAACAGTTTTTAATGGTTTTAATGATTTTAACGGAAAAAAAATGGAAAAAATGGCACTGAAATTCAAATTTTGAAATTTTAAAATTTTTAAAAAAAATTAGAATTTAACAGATTTTAACGGAAATTAAATGGATTTAATGGCCGTTTTTTTTCACAAAAATTTTCAGAATTAAACGGCAGTTTAAACGATTTTAACAGCCGTTAAAACAAAAAAATGGTCATTTTATTCAAAACCGATAAAACGTGTTTTTAACGGAAACGGGCTTGGGGCGTTACTGTTTAAACGGCCGTTTTTAAAAACCATGCCTGGCACCACTTCTCGGTCCAATCCAGAACAGGATGGGCGCATCTCGCCCGAGACAGAGTGCAGCTTCTTCGGGAAACAATGGTTTTGGGGCGGGATGAACCAGTTTTGAATCTGATCGGTGGGCTTTGATCTCGGAGTCCACCACGATCCATATTACGGCCGAGACTTCGAAACTTCGGAGCCCACTGCGATCCGTATTGCGGCAGAGACTTCGAACCATGACTGCAACTACTACGACTACTGGTAGTTTGGTACTGCTTTGAGAAATGTAATTCCATTTCCATTGAAGGGCCCCAACAATTGATACAGCTGCGACTTGGACTAAAACGGGTGAAAAAGTCCAGAAGCCGCCGACGGGTTGGACTCAAGAGCCCGCCCTTTGTGTGTAGGCCCACCAAGACCCGAGCTATACGTTCATGGGCCTATACATTCATGGGTCATGGGCCTGATAAAAATATCAGAAGATAGAAACAAGAATATCTCTTCAAACAAAGGCACCACCACCACCATTCATCCTTTTGGATAAGATCCAAATAATGGAGGTACATAAAAATATGGTGGCACAAGAAATATAGCTAAAGGAAGATATGAACACCCTGGCTTTTCTAGGACTACCACCTTTGCAAATCACAAGGGCTTCTCTACGGATAGAGAGAAGCCCAACCCTTCCCTCCATAGCCCCCCACAATCCTCATGGCACTTCTTCCCCTAAGAGAGCATGGAAACTACAGGCCGAGGCCAAGGGTTTCGGCAGAGCGGCCGTTAGGGTCTCGGAGGAGAAGAAGAGAAGCCAAGATGACAACGTGAGCAACAATGGCAACGACAACGACAACGACGATAAGATCCCACAAGTGATTTGGGAAAGAATGATCGTTCGGATCTTGTTCTACGTAGGCATACCCATGGCAACTGGTGTAGCATTGCTATATATATTTAGCGCACTTAAGGATCAACACGTATGGGACGTACCCCTCTGGCTTCCCTTCTTGTCGACGTTACTCGCCTTTGGGACGTCGGCGCTTGGGATTGCATATGGTACATTGTCTACAAGTTTGGATCCAGACAAAAAGGGAACAGTTCTTGGATGGGAAGAAGTTCAACAGAATTGGCCTGAGTTGTGGAGAGAGGAGGATGAGAGCAAGAGATGATGAATTAAGGATGTTAAATATTTGTTTTCTGCATTTTTTTTGTAGTTTTTTCTTCTTACAAAACTTCATACATGTAAGCCTCTTGCAGATAAAATCTAATCATAAATGATGATGAATTATGTGAGATCATTGCATGTGGATCCCACAATCTAGGCTGTTTAAAGCCATCTGATGCAAGTGATCAAAGGCAAAGCAAGCCTGTGGATCCCACATTCTAGGCTGTTTAAAGCCATGTATCTGATGTAAGTGATCAAAGGCAAAGCAAAGGCCGGCTCTACCATAAAGCCAATAAGGAGGTCGCCTTAGGCCCCAGGTAATAGAAGGCCCCCCAGCGCAGGTGAGAGAAGGCCCAGCCCACTAACCACATGGGTGTTTAGCCTACCCCTTGTTGGATATACAACCCAAACTCTAGGCATAGATTTTAGTACATTTTACGATTGATTCTAGCCATTGGATTCAAAGATGTTTTTTTGAGTAATAAATCGAATGACTAGAAATCATCAATCAAGCGGATTTTTAGTGTATTTATCCACGCAGTCATTGTGCCCAAAAAATGATCTATGTAGCAGGGCCGTCTCGATATAAGTTGAGGCCTAAGGCGCGCGAAAACTTTTTATAAGGCCTTTTTATATATTTAATATATATTAATATATATGATATTAATTAAAAAATTATAATCTATATAATTGAAAATCTTTATATCAAAACTGTTCTTGATAATCAAAAACTACGGAAAAAATTTAGATACAGAGGACTCCCATTGCAGTCGATGCAGAGGACGCCCGTGGCCCTACATAGATCAATTTTTGGGCTCAATGACTGCATAGATGTTCAGCCCATCTATTGATGGATAAGCACACTAAAAATCATCTTGATTGATGATTGCTAGACATTGGATTTACTACCCAAAAAATATGCTTGAATCCAACGGCTAGAACCATGTCCTAAATAGTACTAAAATCTATGGCTAGAGATAATCAATGGAGTAATTTTTGGTTTGTATAACCAATAAGGGGTGTACTAAAAATCTCTGTGGTTAGTGGGACCTGGGCTGGGGCCTCTTCCTCACCAAGGAGTCTTAGGCGACCGTCTTAATGGCCTTAAGGTAAAGCCCGCCCTGTATGTAGGGCCGCAAGAGTCCTCTGCATGGACTTCAACGGGACTACGGGAGTCCTCTGCATTAAATTTTTTCCGTAGCTTTTGATTATCATGCAATAGTTGTTAAATAAGATTTCTACTATATAAAGAGTTAAAAATTTTAATTAATATCATAAATATTAATATATTAAATATAAAAAAGGGGCCTCAACTTGTATCTGTGGATCCCATAATCTAGGCTGTTAAGAGCCGTCTGATGTAAGTGATCAAAAGGTAAAACAATAACCCCATGTCGTTATCTTCTGTATGATGTAGGACTTGTGTTTGCCTCCATAAACCAAAGATTAGTTGGACGGTGGAGCAAGCAACTACAAATGACATCATGGGGTCATGCCCAATAACGATAGCAACATGAGCATGTAAACAAATTGAGAGTTTGAGACTAGTAGCACCATGACATGTAATGTTGCCACCATGACATGGACATGGATATAAACAATTATTTATCCCCATTTTCAAAATTAAAATGCCTTCTATGTAGTCACAATGGCTCCAAATGTGATCACAATGACTTGTGTGGTGACATCCTCGAAACAAACGGCCGAAATTATCCGACGTGGATCGAGACCCCTTTACTGGTTGGCCTCTTTTCAACGTAATTAACGACCTAGTTATCCCATTCCCTAGTTCAATTTTTAAATTTTAATCATATTACGAGAGAAAAAAAAAATTCAATCCGAGCCGCACGATCCCAACATGATATAGGCTATTTTGTTTATTTAATTAGTAATTACAATTTTTTTAATGTTCGAGGCGTCATCGTCAACCCCCCCTAACTGCTATATTATATTTTCAACCAAATTATAATTAAAAGTGTTGTAATCACCAACTACTGAACTTGTTATGGTCATCATCGAGGCAAATTTTTGACGATAATAATGGTTAAAACCCGTGACATGGATTACAGTAGTTCTCGAGATGGCGAGTTGTTGTTGACTCTCGCGACGTCACCGAAGACGGTGATGCACGAATGGTGTAGACTATTGGTGGGGGGATTAACGTTAATGAGCTTGGTAACTGGTGAGTACATTTAACTAAGGCAGCATTTGAAAAGGAAGGACAGGAAAAGGACATTCACTTTTTTTTTAGGGTCGGGCTCGGGGGACCCCCAATTTTTACACCCATTTTGGCGTACCCACGTAGAAGATGAATCAATGGCTGATTTTTGGTGAGGATGGTCTCTATGGTGAGGAGATCATCCTCCCAAAAATGTAAATCATTCCGATATTCGTAGACTGGTTTAGAAGTTGATGAATTATGGACCGTCGATTTTTACTATGTAACTTGAAAACCACATTTGATGGGGTTAGAAATTTCAGAATGGGCTCATTTTTTGTTGAGGTGATGTATATGATGAGGAGATCATCCTCACCATAAATCAGTCATTGATTCATCTTCTACGTGGGTATGCCAAAATGGGGGTCCCCCAAGCCCGACCCTTTTTTTTATTTTTAAGTCTAGAGATTGATTTTTTTAGAATGTCTTCCTTGTAAAAGCCATGCAGGCTAAAGGGTTGGTAGGACTGAACTTGACCATTTAAAGAACCTGCACCTTATGGGATTCATATAGTCCATTTTTTTTTGGAACTATGGGTATCTGGGCCTCTTAGAGCACTCAACTAAGTCCCACGGGGGCACGTATGTTACCCCTTCCACACGTGCCGTTTCGATATAAGTTGAGGCCTAAGGCAAAAATTCTAACTAGGGAAAAAATTTAGATGCAAAGTACTCCTGTAGTCCCATTGCAGTCCATGCAGAGGACCCTAGTCTCTCGTGGACCTAAATAGATCATTTTGTGGGCCTAATGACTCCATGGATGTTTGGCCCACATATTGGTGGATAAACACACTAAAAATCAACTTGATTGATGATTTCTAGCCAATGGATTTACTACCTAAAAAACATGCTTCATTCCAACAGCTAGAATCAATCCTAAAAAGTACTAAAATATAAGGCTAGAGATAACCAATCAGGTTTATTTTATATTTGTATACCCAACAAAGGTTGGGCTAAACATCCATGTAGTTAGTGGGCTGGCCGCCTTAACGGCCTTAAGGTAGAGACGGCCCTACCCGCGGGTGGCCCCAAGGGGATTCGAACTCAGTACCTCTACTGACCCAATGCGAGGTCCTGGCCATCTCCACCCGACTTTTAGCCCCTGGAGTTGGATCAATCGAGTTTTCAATCAATTTTTTTGACATAGCTGTTGAGATCAAGGTTTAAAAGGGGTCGTTATAACGGTATAACAGACTCGGGGCATTATCGATTTTTTCTGTTATAAGGGCTGCTATAACGGATTACGGTCAGCCCATAACGGATTAGGGTCAGCCCACTTGACTGTCAACATTGTTCGCAAGCATCTAAACATAAATACATAATGAACGTAACAGAAAGTAGGTGATGATCTCAAATAACATAGTCAAAAGGTTGGAAATTGGAATATTTTTTACTCTCCCAGGCAACAACATTGATGGGTTGACACGCTACTTACATTTGGGTGTTAGTAAACAACAACCCAAAGGGGTGACCCTAATTTAAAGAAGTACAAGGGGGCCTTACTAATTCAACCAATTTTCTCCGGGAGTATTGCTATACAAGGTTTAAAAGAGGCCATTATAACGGTATAGTAGACACGATTTAACGGACAGGGGCTATTATCCTCTTTCTTTTTTGATGGAAAGAAAGAACAATAAACGAATAATAAAACAAAGATGCAAACAAACCATAACACACAGATTTACGTACGTGGTTCCCTCTCGTTTGAGGTACGTCCATGGATCCACACCGATTCCACCATGCTCTAAGGCAAAAGAAATACACACAGTATGAGATTAGGATACTCGTCTCTCACCAACAGAGATATATATAACTCCAAGATGAAGTTAGGGTTTCTGTATATCTATGTGAAAATTACAAAAATGCCCTCAGGAAAAAGTCTTCCCAAAACAAAATTAGGGTTTTCGTATATTTAGCTGGGCCGTGGAATCGTGCCTTCATGTACAGTGCTTCAAGCATTATCGGTCTCTACATAACACAACACTTTTAACATTCCTATTAATTATATTTACATGAATAGTTGGAACTAATATATTTTACTGAAAATTGCAGAAAAGAAAATAAACTTTAATTTATTTACAGAAAAGAATACAACTTTTCGCAAATCCCAAAAAAGAAAACGTTTCGTTTGCTGTCAGTCCAATCAGTCGTCGACTGACTAACGAATGACTGATGGCTGACACGTCTGACAAACGCCCTTTTAAAGGGCGTTTATTCTTGAGAAATTTTAAAAAAACGTCCCATAATTCCTCAACTTCTAAACCAATCTACGAATATCGGAATGATCTGAATTTTTGTGAGGATGATCTCCTCACCGTAGAGATCATCCTCACCAAAAATCAGCCATTGATTCATCTTCTGGGTATGCCAAAATGGGCGTAAAATTTGGGGTATCAAAAAACGCCCTTTAAAAGGGCGTTTGTCAGTAAAAAACGCCCTTTAAAAGGGCGTTTTCTACTGACACACGTCCTTTAAAATAACGTCTGTCAGGTTGTCAGATGTCGGACCGACACTGACAGACGTTTTTCAAAAAGGCGTTTATTACTGAAAAACGCCCTTTTAAAGAGCGTTTTTTTAATAAACATGTGCCACGTCATGAAACGCCCTTTTAAAGAGCGTTTCGTTTTCTTTTTTGGGATTTGCGAAAACTTGTATTCTTTTTTGTAAATGAATTAAAGTTGGTTTTCTTTTCTGCAATTTTCCGTATATTTTAATATGCATAAAAATATAATTAAAGAAAATGATTTATTTAAATTTTAAAATATGAGATTCCATATTGATTTGAAAAAAAAAAAAAAAAAGTCCACAGTACATTTATACTTGGGTCCTATATGGCTGCCCTCTGTAAAATTTCCTAAAAGCAGTTCTTGTCCATAAATGTTGATAAAAGTTTTCTAGATCAACACATTTTAACAAACAAATCCATTTCTAGACAATTTTCCTGTGGTCACCATAATTGCCTTTAGTTGATTATTTCAATGTTGGTTTAAGAAAATAAGTACAACTCATTTTAATTTCAACTTAATAGCTTAATTAAGTGATTTCATCATTTTCCATTATTGATTCTCATTTATCTCCCATACTCTGCTTTTGGCTACGGGGCGGTTATGTCGAAACCATACATTTCTTTATCCATCGGAGCGCACAAATACCAGACTCTGGCAGAGTCAAGATGGTTTTTCCCGGATGAAATGAAACATTTGATGCTGAATTAGGACATGTGATTGATTTTTTTTTTTTCACCTATTTTCCTTGAATCACCTTGCAAACTCACTAACTTCCCAACTTTGAATGAGAATTTCAAAGTCCTTGAATTTTCAAGTCTTTCTGCTCCAATGAATTCAACAAAACAGATCAATAAGATCCACCATGGCCTTCATACAAAATCTCACATGAGCTATCTTCTGCTTTCCATTTGCTTGGTCCATAACCAGTGCTGAACTAAATACCAAAACAAACAAGATTAAACAACAAGATTAAAAGAAGAAATACCATTGAATTAGAACTTGATAAAAGCCATCCAATTTACTTCAAGTTTGGAATTTTCTTCCATAAAAGTAAGATAAAGTTAAAACTTCAATGAATCCAACATGAAAGATCACTAAGGTCCACCATGTGCTTTCCATTTTCTTGGTTCCATAATCAGTTCTGAACTAAATCCTAAAACAAACAAAGTTCAACAAGAAGATTAAAAGAAGAAATCCAACTGAATTAGAACTTGAAAAAAGCCATTCAATTTACTTCCAAGTTTGAATTTTTTTTCTCCAGAAAAGCAAGATAAAGTTATAACTCCATTGAATCCAACATGAAAGATCACTAAGGTCCACCATGAACTTCTTACAAAATCTAACATAACTATCTTCTGCTTTTGATTTGCTTGGTTTTCCATAACCAGTGCTGTAACTAAACACCAAAACAAGCAAAGTTCAACAACAAGATTAAAAGAAGAAATCTCAGTGAAATAGAACTTGAAAAAAGCCATCCAATTTACTTCAAGTTTGAAATTTTTTATCCATAAAAGCAAGATAAAGTTAAAACTCCATTGAATCCAACATGAAAGATCACTAAGGTCCACAATGGCCTTCATACAAAATATCACATGAGTTATCTTCTGCTTTCGATTTGCTTGTTCCATAACCAGTGCTGTAACTAAACACCAAAACAAGCAAAGTTCAACAAAAAGATTAAAACAAGAAATCTCACTGAATTAGAACTTGAAAAAGCCATCCAATTTACTTCAATTTTGAATTTTTCTTCCCTCACAGATGTACTCATAAAAGCAAGCAAGATAAAGTATGATTCAGTCATGAAAAAACACCACCAGAAAACTCAATATATTCCAAAATTTAGTCATCCTCTCTATATATATTACTATAAAAGCAAGCAAGATGAAGTTAAATGATTCAGTCATGAAAAATCACCACAAAAAAACTCAATATATTCCAAAATTCATTCATCCTCTCTCTATATATTACACACCCCTGAACATAACCATGAAGATCCATTAATCCACCACCATCAACTGTACAAAGGAGCTTCTCTGTTCTTAGGGGGCATTGCCTACGATCGGCTTCGATGAT
This sequence comes from Euptelea pleiosperma, assembly GCA_035048495.1. Taxonomy (NCBI): domain Eukaryota; kingdom Viridiplantae; phylum Streptophyta; class Magnoliopsida; order Ranunculales; family Eupteleaceae; genus Euptelea; species Euptelea pleiosperma. Next base: position 8,423,575 of record CM068547.1, read on the forward strand.
TTTTCGAATCAATCGCTAATCAAATAAAGATTTTTTTTAATAATTAAGAGATAACACAAGCATTTGGGTTCTCTTCTACACTCTGGACATAGTACTGTGTGGTCATGTGGGGATTGTAGGCCTTGTAAGCCTTGACAAGTTCGGCAACCTGTTCGTTGGGATCTTTCTTCTTCTCTTCTTCTTTCTTAGGTTCTTCCTTTTTCGGTTCCTCTTTCTTGGGCTCCTCCTTCTTCTTTTCAGGCTCTTTCGCAGGACCGACGGAGACGATCTCGGTGTGCCAGAGTTTCCGCAATTTGCTCACAACGTTTACAGGATCGACATCTCCAATCACCGTTAATTTCTTCTCCTTCATGTCCATGGAGATGGAATCAATCCCTACAAAAATTACAGATGAGAAACAATTTAATTGGGATTGTTTTAATTGGACTGCACTTCAAGAACTGCATAATTCAAGAGAAGATGATGGTACCTGAAAGGCCAGAGACTGCTTTCATGGCCTTCTGCTTGGCTTTGTCGTCATGTAAATCCAATTTCAACACCACCTTCTGTAAGAACAAACCCAAAACACCAAAAGATCTAATTTGAATCAATCAAGTTTCTAAAAACCCACATAAATCAGAAGAACGGAATAGTTCAATTTTCAAATTCTGATCTGATGAAGTTGAAGAACATCAGGAGTTTCTGAAAACCATTCTAGAATCCCCACAAGGGGGAAAAGGTGGATATACCCAATAAGATCTGTAAACCCAAAAAAGGAGAAAAGGAAAAAAATCAAACAAATACCCAAAATTTAATCATCAAAACCCATGAAGAATCAGATTCTAGATTCCTCAAAACCAAAAGAAAGAGACCCAGATGAAGATATGTCCTAGAACCCCACCAAAAAAAAAAAAAAAACAGAACCCAACAAAATTAATGATTTTAAGAAACAGATAAGCTAAGAATCTGAACTGAATTTGGACCTAAAATGGAAATCTGACCTTCATTTCTTCTGATTTTTCAGCGCTTTGACCCAGAAACAATAAGGAAACCAGAAGAGAGAGAATATACAGAGAAGAAGAAGAAGAAGAGAGTAGCTGGAGATGCTTGCTGAACAAGAAAGCTGATTTAAACAAAGAGGGGGCAGTCACAACTCACAAACACAGTGAATCTACGGCGTTTCTAAGAAGGTGCGACTCATTCGTACCGATGAAGCACTGAAGAAAGCCTCTCCCTCTCTCTCTCTCATTATAACGTTTTGGCCGTCACGACGACCGACCATTGCAGTCAATTTCGCTATCTACAGTTACCACGCGCAATTTAATAATCAGGGCGGTATACATCTCACCGTTTAGTAAAACCTTGATGACATCGGACTGTCATCGAGGCCGATGGCGGTACATGGGAGCCACATGGCATGCTCTTAGAGGACTCTGACTGTATGGATGTTTGGCCTGATTAGTGATTTCAAACCTTTGAATCATTGTATTTGTATCCACAAAATGGTCAATAATGCTCAAATTCCCATGGTTAAAATCAACCCATGAATATAACTCCAATCCAGCGCCTAGAAATCATTAATCATGTCAACTTTTAGTTTGTAGGTCCATCTAAGGGTTGGTCGCATGGTTTTAAAACCGGCCGTTTAAACGGTTCTAACAGCTGTTTAAACGGTAACTTTCTAAGCCCATTTCCGTTAAAACCGTTTTATAGGTTTTGAATAAAATGGTTGTTTTTTTGTTTTAACGGCTGTTAAAATCGTTTAAACAGCAGTTTAATTCTGAAAAAATTTGTGAAAAAAACGGCAGTTAAATCCGTTAAATTTTATTTTTTTAAATTTTTTAAATTTCACAATTTGAATTTCAGTGCCATTTTTCTATTTTTTTTCCGTTAAAATTTATTTAATTCATTTTTCCATTTTTGCCCCTGGCTGTTTCAATCCGTTCGGTGACGCCCCCAGTCCATTTAACCGTTAAAACGGACTCCTTTAAACCTTGGTTGGCCAAACATCCATACGTTCAGAGTCACCAAAGAATATGCCACGTGGCTCATATTGTGGGCTGTCATCGGCCTTCATGACAGTCAGCTGTCATGACAGTCAGCTGTCATCAAAAGTTTTCAAATTCTAAAGATGACATATATTAGACCCCACTGCGTACCAGACGGGCAGAACGGGCAGAATTTTGCTGATCGACGTCCGTCCTGACGGATCACAATATAAGCCATGCGACACATTCTTGAGAAAAATTTTGAAGCAGTGAATTTTTGAAGCAGCGAAGCAGTGGCCAATCACATTTCTGGGTTTGTACGAAATGAACAGGAGATTGTGGTGCCATGTGATTGGTCGCTGCTTCAAAACATTTCTCCATTCTTATGTATGTTTTGCACATCCGTAGATGGACTTATATACCAAAAATCAGCCAGATTAGTGATTTTCAGACGTTTGGATCTTATACCCCAAATAATGCTTAAATTACACGGTTAAAACTCAACTCATGAAAATGACTCCAATCCAACGCTTAGAAATTACTAATCAAGCTAATTTTTGGTCTGTAAGTCCTCCCAGGGTCGGAACAAACATCCATTAGATCAGAATCTCATAAAATATGACACGTGGCTCATATTGTGATCATCAGAAAACTTACTGATGAACTCAGTTAGCAAAGTCAGACTCCGTAGTATTCCCATTGGGTGGACTATCAGTGGCTCACATTTATATACCTGACAGAATTGTAAGACTATCATTTGATAGATGATGGGTACAATTAATCTGATCGCTTCTGATTCTCGAGAAGATCTGTGGGCCCTCCAAAAGGCATGGTAGGGCCGTCAGGGCCGTGTTTGTGGACCGAGTCATTTCCGTCCACGAAATGGAGAATTATATGATATAGTACCAAAAATATGGTTGAATCCAACAGCTACAATCACTCCGAAAAGTGCTAAAGTTTAATGGCCGGAGATTACCAATCAGGTTGATTTTTGATGTGTATATCCACCAAGTGAGTGGGCCCAGATGGCATGGTTAGTGAACAAAAAAATATCGATAGATTTCACTCCTTTTGGGGCGAGTGGGCCCAGATGGCATGGGTTAGTGAACAAAAAAAAATCGATAGATTTCACTCCTTCTGGGGCATCACTGCTCAAAGAATAAAACTTCGATGACAGCCAACTGTCACCGAGGCCAATGATAGCCCACAATATGAACCACGTGGCATGTTCTTAGAGGACACTGACCGTATGGATGTTTGGCCAACCCCTAGCTGGACATACAAACCAAAACTCAACATGATTAGTGATTTTTAGGCGTTTGATTGGAGTTATTTTAATTGCTTGATTTTAACGGTGGGAATTTGAGCATTACTGACCATTGTTTTGGGTACAAAGGTCCAAAGGTTTTAAATCACTAATCATGCTGATTTTTGGTTTATAGGTCCAACTAGGGATTGGCAAAACATCCATATGGTCAGAGTCCTCTAATAGTATGCCAAGTGGCTCATAGTGTGGGCTGTCATCGGCTTTGAAGACAGTCTACTGTCATCAAAGTTTTACTCCTACTGAAACTGCCCTACGAAAGGTACGGTAGGGCCCCCTTTATGTTAGATGACTCATTTAGGTCCACCAAAACGAAACCTCTTACGTGCCTTCAAAAAAGGATAAAAGTACAAAAATCTGATGGGTCGGGGCTCCGTTGACAGATCTAAAATGACAGGGATACCATATAAGCCACGTGGCACACTTTTAGAGGACTCTGACCGTATGGATGTTTGTTCTATCCCATGGTGGACCTATGAACCAAAAATCAGCTAGATTAGTGATATATATGCTTTGGATTGGACTTGTTTTCATGGGATGATCTCAACTGTGGGAATTTGAGCAGTATTTGAGGTACAAAGATGCAACACTTATAAATCACTAATCACGTTGATTTTTGGTTTGTAGATCCACCATGGAATAGTACAAACATCCGTACGGTCAGAGTCGTATATCAGTATGCCACGTGGCTTATATTTTGTCCCTGTCGTTTGGGCTGTCATTTTAGATCTGTTAACAGAGCCCGACCCAAATCATAGAGATTACCAATCAGGCTGATTTTTTCGCTGTATAAGGACGTGGGCTTAATATCCATCAGGTCAGTAGGCCAGGGGGGGCAGCAATGAGTAACAAAAGTCGCTAGTTCTCACGCGTTTCACCACTCAAACTTCATTAGTGGGGCCCTACGAAAGGTACGGTAGGGCCCTGTTTGTGTAGGATGAATCATTTAGGTGTACCAAAAGGTAAAAATGAAAAAAGATGTAACAAGTTATGCCTGAAAAGGTGAAGCATACTCACCGCTGTCAACTAGGCCCACTGACCGCATGGATGTTTATCTCACCCCTTGGTGGATATATAAGCCAAAAATCATCTAGATTGTTAATCTCTAACCATTAGATTTTAGTACTTTTTAATGCCTTCTTATAGCCGTTGAATTCAATTATTGTTTTTAGTACTAAAATCAACGGCTGAAAATCATCAAACAAGCTGATTTTTGGTATGAATGTCTACTAAAGGGTGGGCTAAAAATCCATGCGGTCAGTGCAGTGGTGAGTAAATGCACTTCTGCATTGGAAAAGATCTCAGGTATACCTTGTTACATCACGACATAGAGGAAAACTCTACAAGCCTTCAAAAAGCCAAAAAGTGTTAAATCTAATGGCTAGAGATTACCAAAGAGATTATTCTCTTTTGCATCTATAAAGGGGTGGGCTAAATATCTATCAGATCAGTGGGTCAGAAAAGTGTCAATATTTTCCTTTTTGTTTTATTTTATTTTTTAACACATTTTAAATGACAAATTCGAATTGTTCTCGAACATTCCCCTTTCACTAAGGTATAAAAGGGGCAGTTATAACGGACTGGAGGCATTACCGTTTTCTCCGTTATAACAAATTGTAATGCCCAGGGGCAAAAAGGGAAAATAATGGAAAAATAACAAATATAACATAGAAAAAGGAAAAAATAATGGTTTTGAAATTAAAATTTTGAAATGTCAAATTTTCAATAACGAAAAATAACAGAAATAATGGCCTTGTTGCACAAATTTTTCCAGAAAATAACAGTCATTATTTTCTTTATTATGAAAAATAACGACCGATATTTTTTGACCGGTTTTAATGGTACATAACGTTAACGGGAGAGGTCCAAATCCATTATTTTCGTTACAACTGCCGTTTTATAAACCATGCCTTTCACTCGAACTTCATTATCGGCCATAGCTGGCCCCGGGGACATCAAACTTTGAAGTCTCCCACCCAAAATGTCAGACAAATACCCCCAATCCCTTAACTCAACCCGCGTTAAGCCCTTGGTTAATGATTAACAAGGGTACTTGTCAGACATTTTGGGAGGTATGGTAGGGCGCTGTTTGGTTAAATTGACTCATTTGGGTCCACCTAAACGAAAACTCTACGTGTCCTTGAAAAGCCAAAAACTTCAGTAGTCGTCTTCATGGCCGTGAGCACAGGAAGTAAGTTGAGGAGGCACATATGGAAAGGGTCAAGAGTGTCGAGATTCTGTATCAATTTTGATAGTGAAAGCCCTCAAAAAGCCACGTGGCATACTCTGATCCTTGGGGGGCTCAGTGAGCCGTGAATGTTTTGTCCACCTCTTGGTGGAACATCATACCAAAACTCAGCCTGGTTGGTGATTTCCAGCCATCTGATCCAACCACTTTCTTTTTTTTTTAATTATGGGCTTAGAGCTATTGATATGTTTGAGGGGGCCACTTGCTGGATTTATCCCGGCTTTACATGGCGCATGGCGTCTCGATGCAAGTTGAGGCCGAACACGAAAACAACATATGGGGCCTATTTTATATTTAATATATTAATATATATGGTATTAATTAAAAAAAGTTACGGCAAAGTAGTCCGTGCAAACGACTCTCACGTCCCTACATAAATTATTTTTTGGGCCTAATGACTGCGTGAATGATCAGCCTACCTATTGGTGGATAAACACACTAAAACTCAGCTTGATTAATGATTTCTAATCATTGGATTTACTACTCAAAAAATATGCTTGAATCCAATAGCTAGAATCAATCTTATAAATCCTGAGGCCTAAGGTGACCGCCTTATTGGCCTTATGGTTTAGACAGCCCGGACCTGGCGCGTGTGGAATGTGTACACCTGTGCCCCATGGGATTAGTCAGGCGCTCTAATGGCTCGGACACCCTCAAAATAAATAAATAAAAACTATTGATAAGCCTATTCATGAAGCCCATGATAAAAAGTGATCAAATCAAATGGTTACAAAGAGTGCCATATGGAATTTCAAGGGATTTTGTATCGAACTTTTGATAAGAATATAACTTTATTGACCACCCACAATATGAGCCAAATGGCCTAGTTTTAGAGATTTCTGACAGACCACCCACAATATGAGCCAAATGGCATACTTTTTGAGATTTCTGACCGCATGGATGTTTAGCCATACAGACCAGAAATCAACTTGATTAGTGATTTCACACCTTTGGATCTTTGTACCCCAAATAATGGTCAAGGGTCGGGCTCAAGGGACCCCCATTTCTGACCCCCTTTTTTGACCCCCATCTTGGCATACCCACGTAGAAGATGAATCAATGGCTGATTTTTGGTGGGATGATAACCTCACTATATAGATCACCCCAACAAAAAATCAGTCCATTCTGTTACAAGGTAAAAATCGACGGTCTATAATTCTTCAGCTATTAAACCAGTCTATAAATATCAGAATGATTTGAATTTTTGTGAGGATGATCTCATCACCGTAGAGATCATCCTCACCAAAAATCAGCCATTGATTCATCTTCTATGTGGGTACTCCAAGATGGGGGTCAGAAATGAGGGTCCCTTGAACTCCAATCCAAATGTAGGTAAGCCATAATGCTCAAATTTCCTCGTTAAAGATCAACCAATTAAAATGACTCCAATCCAATGCTTAGAAATCACTAATTATGCTAATTTTCAGTTTGTATGATCAGACCCCACCCAAGAGATCATCCAACCCGGAAACTAGGCGGCTAGGGTGAGTCTAACCGTTTGATCTATGAACACCCTTGAAATTTGAAAGTAATTAGTAATACCCTAGTATATTCTTGGTGTTTCTTTTTTTCTTTTTCTTTTTTTATGTTTTGAACCATTCGATGGGAATAGAACTTTGCTGACAGATATCCATCATCAAATGACGGACCACAGTATATGCCACATGTCCTAGTCTTAGATATCGCTGACCCGCATGGATGTTTGGCCTAATCCTAGGTGGACCTATGTTAGTTTTTAGGCCAGGAGATATCCTAAGGTGGGGTCCTTGATTGAAAGTCTCTATAGTCTTAGATATCGCTGACCGTATGGATGTTTGGCCTAATCCTAGGTGGGCCTATGTTAGTTTTTAGGCCAGGAGATATCCTAAGGGGCCTTGATTGAATGTATAGAGACTCCAGGCCTTTTTTTAGGAAAAAGATGTAACAAGGTATGCCTGAAACTTTTTCTAATGTGGAAGCACGATTTTTGTTACTCACCGCAGTCATCTAAGCCACTGACTGCATGGATCTTTATCCCACCCCTTAGTGGATATACACACCAAAAATTACCCCGATTGATGATCTCTAACTATTAGATTTTAGTACTTTTTGGGGCGTGCTTATAGCCATTGAATTCAACCATTTTTTTAGTACTAAAAGCAACGGTTAAAAATCATAAAACAAGCTAATATTTTGTGTGAATGTCTACTAAGGGGTGGGCTAAACATCCATGCGGTCAGTGGGCCTAGATGGCAGCGGATAGCAAAAACAAAAATGCGTTTCAGCATTTGAAAAGATCTCAGGTATACCTTGTTACATCATCTGGGCCCACTGACCGCTTGGATGTTTAGCCCACCCCTTATAGATATTCACAGCAAAAATCGGTTTGTTTGATGATTTTTAGTCGTTGGTTTTAGTACTCAACACAATGGTTAAATTAAACGGCTATAAAGTCACCTTAAAAAGTACTAAGAGTATGCAACGTGGCTCATATTGTGGACTGTCATCGGCCTCAATGACAGTCCATTGTCAACAAAGTTCTACTCCTGGTTGTTATGTCCCGGCAGGGTAACGTATGACACAAGAAAAGTTCGAGTGAAAGGTTCGACCGTTTCCCGAATATTCGCCATTTTGACGAACAATTGAAAGGTTCGACCATATTATACATTCTATAAAAAACATTGCACTATATATTTACAGATTTTGCGTACCTTAGTTTTGTCCGTTTGGATCGTGGTCAAATGCAAAATCCGACAGATCCACGCCAACCTGATATTTTTCAGTGCGTGATTGTAGAAACCGATGGATGGATTTGTCTCATTGTGCATGTATCTGTCCATACTTAACAGTCCTAGAATATTATACTACCACTTGCACACAAAAGTAATCTTATCGAGGGGTCGGGAGTGGCACTCCAAACGGAGTTTTCTTACATGTGGAAGCTCAGTTGATCGATGTTGGGTGCTCGTTTGTTTGGTTCACCGGAAAATTCAGATTCAGAGTTTTTTTTTTGTCCTTGGAGAAGTTATAATTTATAATAAAAAATTCTGCATTTGGCAACAACAATTAAAAACTCAAAAATCCAACCTGACCTGGCCGGTCAAATCGGGTCACAAAATTGGATTGGCTTGATTCCAGCCCAATAATCTTTGAAAAAAACATTCACCTTCTTGTAATAACCTGCTCAACTCGGCCCAGTTGTACTGGTAACCCAATTGAGCCGAACACGGCTTGAACGACTGACCCGGGTGATCCACCAAGGGCGAGCAAAACATTCATTGGTCAGTGGGCCCCAAAGAGTTTCCATGTAGCGGGTTGACCCGGTCGAACCGCCTGTTGAACTGGTGATCTAGTGAACTGGTTTGATGACCGGTTTAGGTATGAAAACATTACTCATGGTATCGGACCTCCAGATAAAATAAAGTTGTGGTGCAATTGCAGAAAATCAACAGACTGACTTTATTTCGGTTTGTTGGTTTCTTATTTTGTTTTCCAAAAGTCTCTTTTTATTCTAGGTTTTTTTTCCTTATAATGAACCAAACAAGTATTTCGAAAATTTGCAAGAAAACATGGTCTCCAAAATTCATATTTTCTACGACCAAACATAACCTCCATGAGTTTCGCCAGCTCAACCTCTGGAAATATTTTTGGTAACCCTTTCTCGTTGTTTTGGAGCCAAGATTTTATTCAAGGGTGGGGTGCCCGTGTTTGATGGTCCCCCTCCAAAAACGGCACACACGTGGAGTACTCTCTAGGTCCCACTTACCTTATGGATATTTGGTCTGCCTCTTGATGAATCTACAGATCAAAATTAGTATAAATAGTAATTTATAGTCGTTGGATTTAGCATTTTAATAATGTGTTTTTTTACTATAATTGTTATAAATCACTGATCAAACTGATCTTTGGTATGTATGTGCACCAAGAGGTGGTCCAAACATCCATAAGGTTATTAGGCCCTAATTAAACTAAGCTCCAAATGGCATTTTTGGGAGGAGGAGACTTCAAATTTAGCAGCTGTAGGCAAAGCAGCAAGCTAAAATAATGCCCCGTTGATTACTCTTAAGGACCCCCTGACCTTATAGATAGTTGGTCCACTTCTTGATGGATATACACATCAAAAATCCGTTTAGTTGATGATTTATATATGTTGCCGTTGGATTTGAGCTTTCTTTGAGATAGACAGGTGGATCAAACACCCATAAGTTTAATAGGCCGTAAAGTGAGTTCCACGTGGCAGTTTTGGGAGGGGAGACTTCAAATTTTGAAGTTCGTTCCTAGGGGACAGTAAAAAACACTTCTCCCAAAGTTGAGCTTGCTGACTATATGAACGTTTGGCTCACCCCTGTGAACCTTAGCCACATGTTCGTGATTTTAACTGTTGGATACGTGCATTTTTCATGGGTTGGTTTTTAGCCGTGTGATTCAAAAAAGAGAGAAAAAGAAGAAGAAGAAGAAGAAGAAAAGGGTATAAGAATCCAGTAGCTAGAAGTTACCAATTAGGCTGATTTTTGGTGTAAGCCCACTAAAGTGTGGGCCAAATGTCCGGCAGTGTTCTTGAAGAGTGTGCCACACGGAACGTTTTTATGTGACCCACAATGCCACAATGAGAGCAAACCTGAACAAAAAACATCTCTTATCCTTTGCCCTTCTCAAAGAGCCAATTCTTGGCACAATAGCACTATGTCATGAGCCATGTGGCAGGCTAACTGGACCTTTATAGAAGAAAACAAAAGTAGGGAATACTCAACCAAAAGAGTAAAACTCCTATCACAGCGTTCTGATGCTCTATCACAATGCAAATCACATGCCATGTGGCATACTCTTAGTGGACGCTGACCGTATGGATGTTTGGCGAGTCCCTCAGTGGACCTCTAAACCAAAAATCAGCCTGATTAATGATTTGTAAGCAATTCGATTGAAGTTATTTTCATGGGTTGATTTTAACGGTATGAATTGAGAATTTGTTGTGTTAGATGTCTTGTATTCTATAGAAGTACTATTATACAGGGATTTTACTATTAATTAAGCTACAACTTGACATTTTTTTCATCTCGTACAGTTTGTATTGAAGCAACCCATTTGAAGGTACTTCAAGCATTTCATTGTACTAGAGATCTCTATATATTCGCTAAAGGGGCATCGGGGTTTCATATGTATATAGAGTATGAAAGAAGAAGCTATTGTAACTTGAATTCTTTTGAGATACTAAAAAGAGTCTTAATCACACTTGGACTTAGGCACATTGCCAACCGTGTAAATTTGCTATGTTTGTGTGACTTGTCTTCTCATTTATATCTATTTTTGCTGGTTCATGGAAGGTCGATTTCCAACAGTAATAAAACATCAAATTTTTCACATTTTTTGACTCAAACGTGACTGATTGAACCCCTTATAACGGACCATTTAAAACCTTGCCCAACAGCTTCAAGCCTGAGTATTCTTCAAGACGTACCTAGTGAGGTCGTGCTAGATGGAGGCCCCAGGATGCTTCTTGTTCTTGTTTCATGTAGTCCTTTTTTATCACTTAAGTTATTGAGTCACTCAACCATCTCAATCACTACCAACTATACACTTGATAAGTACCCTTCACATGATTGTTTGTTTCTTGAAACCATGGTTTTAAAAACAGCCGTTTAAACGGTAACGCCCCAAGTCCGTTTCTGTTTAAACTGTTTAAATCCGTTTTATCGGTTTTGAAAAAAACGGCCGTTTTTTGGTTTTAACGGCCGTTAAAATCGTTTAAACAGTAGTTTAATTTTGTGAAAAAAATGGCCGTTAAAACCGTTTAATTCCGTTAAAATCCATTTAATTTCCGTTAAAATCCGTTAAATTCTATTTTTTTTTATTTTCAAATTTCAAAATTTGAATTTCAGCGCCACTTTTTCCGTTTTTTTTTCCGTTAAAACCGTTAAAATCTGTTTAATTCCATTTTTTTTCCATTTTTGCCTCTGACCGTTTAAACAGTTTAAACAGTAACGCCCCCAGTCCGTTTAACCGTTAAAACGGCCTCCTTTAAACCTTGCTTGAAACCATTCTAGATTCCCCACAAAGGGATAGGTGAATATACCCATTGAAACTTCAGTACTTGTCAAGCTTACATGTGGTAGTGATTTTGATGGGTCACTAACTTAAGTGACAAAATTGATCTCTATATCTACATTTGCCTGTTGGTTTTCTATGGGGCCACTTTTTAGCTACTAATGGTAAAATCAGCATTACACCTCAAATGCCCAACTTGAATGGCTGACTACTTGTTTGTATAATGTGAGCTGAGAAGTCAAAACTCAAGTCGAGTTAGGGGCTTGGTGTGTGTGTGTGTGTGTGAGAGAGAGAGAGAGTGTTTGTGTGTGTGTGTGTCTGTCGGGGGAGAGAGCTTCAGTGTTTGTTCAATGTTTGATCCCCCTTCAATAAATGAGAGTTCATATTTATAGGAACACAAGTTAGGTGAGACTTGGCATGGTCGTCTAGGAGGGTAGGTATGTATCATCTGATGTGTGTAGGAAGCTTCAGTCAACCCATCGACCAAGTGTTAGGTAGAGACTACTCATTAGAATGATGCCGACTAGCAAGGCGAACCCACTCCTTTGTTCAAACTCGTAACCTCAACTAGTCAACTCTCCCCTCCGCCAAATCAATCTCTGAGTCAGGTCAATCAAGTCCCCCTTGGGCCCTTCCTAGGTCCGCCACTGCATACAGTCAGTGGTCTCTAAAAATGTGCCACGGGGCTCATATTGCGGTCCGTCATCAACGCCGATGAGTAGTTAAACCCAATCTAAACCTAGTTTGTGACGGTCCCCAACAATTCAAGCCCAAACCCAGCGCAAGAATGGTTATAAGCTTTTTATTGGAAAACGCCCAAGCCCAGTCTACTTATGAAGTTGGCCTTTAAATTTACTCTAGGCCCAACCTGTTGGACCCATAATTGTAGCCCAAGCAGGCAAGGCGTAGAAGCTTTAAGGCCAGCCCGGCCCATTAACACCTAGTGCCAGAATTGACCTACACCCATTGATTTGTCCTCGTCATTATGATGATGATCATCAAAAGTCAATCTACCCAAATATTATTGACCATACAAAAAGTTGAATTGAAGTAGCGGGTTTATCGGATTTTCCAAAATCCAGATTTCTCAAATTCAAGTCAACTTTTCATGAGGTTAGGAATGTAAGAATGGACTAATCTTGTTTTATTTTTTTTGACTAATCAACGTCTCACGACGTATATAGGGTATTTATACATTTTAAGAGAAGCGCAATGACCGATTCTGTGTAAATAGGGGGGTGTCATATCAAAAAATCACCATCAGGGAGGAAGGGGAGAAGGCGTTCACGCTATACCAACGGAAACATGCATCATCGTGTGCTAATGTTGTTAAATCGAAAGATCGTAATGATTTGATAAACGTGGAAGGGGATCATATTGAAATTCGACAGTCATGGCACTACTTTGTTAAAGTTGGTGGTCCATTATACCATTGTAACGGCCCCTTCTAAACCTTGTTTCGTAGCTATCAAACTCAACTATAAATATAAATATATTAGAACCGAACCGATAGGAACCAGAAACGATATATAAATATACTGTTAAAGTTGTCATATTATCAAGATTGAAGCTGATTTACCTAAAACGAACCAAACAATTGGTTCCGGTCAAGTTCCGGTTCCAGATCCATAATTTTGAATTACCGATTAGAACCACGATATTGAATCCGATTCTGGGTACCTTAGGATCCGACCCGGAACCGACCCCTTGACACCCTTAGGAGGAACCTAGGAATGGATAGAGGGGGTATATATATCACAGAATGTGAAATCGACTTAAAACCAGCATCGTGCTTTCCCACCCCAACTAGGTACATATTATTTTTAATTTCATTAACCATGATTATGGGTCCCACCCACCCATGGTTTTGTATCTAGGGCGAAACGAGTAAAACTTTGATGACGGGGCCCTGTCATCAAGGCCTATGACAGGGCCACGTGGTACATTCCTATAGGACTCTGACCGTATGGATGTTTTTACGATCCCTAGGTGGACCTGCAGACCAAAACTCAGCTTGATTAGTGATTTCAAACCTTTGGATCTTTGCACCTCAAATAATGGTCAATCCATGAAAATAATTCCAATCCAACGCCTAGATATCACTAATAGGACTGATTTTTAGTTTGTAGGCCCACCTAGGGATTGGCCAAACATCTATACGGTCAGAGTCCTAAGAGTATGCAACGTGGCTCATATTGTGCCCCTGTCATCAAAGTTTTACTCGGGCGAAACACGGATAGAGAAATGCAACGGCAACACCATGTCACATCACAGGTCTTAAACAACACAAGAATAATCAAATCCAGCAACTCCTAATCGGGTCCCACGACATGTCGGGGGCAGCACAAAACACATGAAGCCTGTTGGCCCTCCTAAGATTTAAAAAGGCCCGTCGTAACAGTATAACGGACTGGGGGCGTTACCCTTTTCTCTGTTATAACGGCCGTTGTAACAGATTTCAACATGGGTAAAAATGAAAAAATGAAAATAACGGCACTAAATTTCAAAATTTAACGAAAAATAATGAAAAAAATGAAAAATAGCCGGCATTTTTTACACATTTTTTCAAAAATAACAGCCGTTATTTTCGAAAAAATGGCCATTATAACAAAATTAATGGTCGTTATTTTCTGAGCATTTTAACAGTGCATAACGTAATGGGGTAGGTCTGAATCCATTATAACGGACTTATTTTTTGCCGTTATAACACCGTTTTTTAAACAGTTGACTGTTCCACCCTTGGTAAGTTATGGGTCTCACGGATCCCCTTGTCACAATTTGAAGGGGGCACCTCCAATATGCTCTATGGAACACTCGTTCGGGCCCACATGGGTATATGGACCCAAGTTAGCAATTTGGAGTGCAGCAAAAATATGGGACGGGTCGGGCACAGTTCAGATTTTTAACTAAAAAAATATTTTAAAAATTTTGGCAAAAATAATTTAAAATTATAAAATAAAACAAATAGTCAAATGTTACAACTTTTTTTATAAAATGATTTTTCATGTTCAAACGCCCAAAAAATAACGGCCGTTATTTTCCATTATTTTTCTATTATAACAAATATTTTCTGGAAAAAATGTGAAAAAAACCGGACATTTTTTTCGTTTTTTTTTTTTTTCGTTATTTTCTATTTTTGAAATTCAAAATTCAAATCAAATTTGAATTTCAGTGCCTTTTTTCCGTTTTTTCGTTATTTCTGTTTTTTTCATTTTTTTCCATTTTTGCCCCTGAGCGTTTTTTTCGTTATAACGTTAAAACGATAACACCCCCAGACCGTTATACCGGTCTCTATTAAACCTGCATTTTTTCAATCCTTTGAATAGGATGTTGTTCAGTTCGTTTTTTTTAAGTAACTCGCACATTTCGCAGATTATTTGTAAATAATTCGAGAATTTACTGACTGGGGTATGGACACACAGAGCCATTGAATCACCAACCGGGCTATTTTTTAGTGTGTATGACCACCACCCTGAGTTAGCAAAGCATCCGATCAATGGCCATGTTTGCTCAAAACTGCCTTTTGCACGAATACGTTTCATCAGCCACGTGGCAAACTCTTCGAGACCACTGATCCTATGGATGTTTAGCCCATCCCTAGGTTCACATACAATCCAAAAAAATCACTGATTGGAGATTTTTAGCCATTGGATCCCCATCTTTTTCATGGATAGATTTTTAGCCATGGGATTTGAGCATTATTTAGGACAAGGTTTAAAAGGGGCCGTAATAACGGTATAAAGGACTGGGAGCGTTACCGTTTTTCCATCATAACGAATCGTAACGCTCAGGGTCAAAATGGAAAATAATGGAAAAACGGAGAAAAATGGTGCTGGAATTCAAATTCGAAATTTGAATTTCAAAATTTCAAAAACGGACATAACAGCCGTTTTTTCACAAAAAATCTCAGAAAATAATGGCGTTTTAACAGTACATAACGTAGCAGAGGAGGTCTGAATCTGTTACGACGGCCCTTATTTTTGTTATAACGGCCATTTTTTACACCATGATTTAGGATACTCAACGGGTAGAAATCATAAATTAGGGTGATATTTGGCCCGAGGCCCGCGGCCCGGCCCTTTCAACTCGGGCTTAGCCCGGCCCAGTCTGGCCCGTGAATTAGATGGGTTGGGCCTGATCCCAAAATGCAGCCCGAGCCCGGACTGCAGCCCGCCCCACTGGTGGATTGACACACTAAAAAGCACCATGACTGGTAATCTCAAGCCATTAAATTTCAGTACTTTTTCAGGCGTTATCCGTTGGATTCAATTATTTTTTGGAAAAAGATGTAACAAGGTATGCCTGAAACTGTTCATTTGCGAAAGCGGCATTTTTGGTAGTCACCGCTACCATCTGGGCCCACTGACCGCTTAGATGTTTATCCCACCCCTTGGTGGATATACATACCAAAAATCACCTTAATGGGTAATCTATAACCATTAGATTTTAACACTTTTTAGCACCATTTAAGGCGTTCTTATAGCCGTTGAATACAACCATTTTTTGAGTACTAAAACCAACGGCTAGAAATCATTAAAAAAGCTGATTTTTTGTATGAGTCTCTATTAAAGGGTGCGCTAAACATCCATGCGGTCAGTGGGCCCAGATGGCAGTGGTGACTACCAAAAATGCCGCTTCCGCAAATGAAAAGATCTCAGGTATACCTTGTTACATCACGACCCTTATTTTTTTTTAGTACTAATACCAACGGCTAAAAATCATCAAACAATCTGATTTTTCGTAAGAATATCTACCAAGGGATGGGCTAAACATCCATGTAGTCAGTGGGCCCAGATGATAGGTGAGTATAATAACAATTGTACTGCCTGACTCCACAAATAGTCAGGTATACCGTGTCATCAGGACCCTTCTTTCCATGAGTAAGTGGATCACAGCCCACAATACGAGACACGTGGCACACTCTTAGAGTGCGCTGACCATATGGATTTTTGTCAATAATAATGATGGGTAAAAGTGTCAAAAAAAAAAACCCGAAACCCAAGCCTTTAAAAGCCCGCGGCCCGACCTGTGACCAAGCCCGTCAGTCCGACCATAGACTGGGTATTCTTCAAAATGAATTTTTACATGGTATTCTTCATGATGAAGTATATATGTGACAACCAAAAGGATTCGAAGATCCTAATTTTCCTGAACATGTTTGTCGTCTTCGGAAATCAATTTATGGTATGAAACAAACGCCCTGTGCTTGGTTTCAATGTTTCTCAAATTATCTTCGGAAATCAATTTATCTCCCTTGCTTCAAATCCTATTTTCCACGTTCGAACAAAGCATTTGGAAGTAGACTATCATTATGTGCACGAGAAAGTCATTCGAAAGAGCTAGAGATTCGGTACATTACTACAATTGATCAAGTGGTTGATATCTTCACAAAAGGTTTGACCACAACTAGATTTCAAAATTTAAAGTCCAAGCTCCTGTCCCGTACTCGGCCCATTAGCTTGCAGGGGTGTGACAAAACAAATTGACCACGTCAGTGTGGTTGTAACAAACTCCTTTATGATCTTTTGGGTTGTAAATGTGTTCATAAACACTTGGGTTGTAAATGTGTTTATAAACACCATGTACAAGATAGAAAATTCAAGGAAAAATATCCATGATTTCATAATGAGGCTGATTATTGGTATGTAGGTCCACTTAAGATGGGCCAAACATCCATATGTAGGGGCGGGTCAATTCGACCCTCTTGTAAGGGGGCCCGGCCCAACCCTTTAAAAGCCCTAAAAAGATGGCTTATTTATAAATTTCAAACCCTCAAGGCCGGGTCGGGCCCAAATATGTAAGGCCCTTCTAGACAAGGGTTGGGCCAGAGTCACACTCAATGGGGCCCAGCCCTTCCCAGTCCTTAGCAAATCATAGCAAATCATCTATGTTTTATGTATTTATTTTAAATTATATTTCATAAACCAACGCACTTAGTGCATCTTTTTTTTCAAGAAAATGACATTAGGTGTGTGGTATATTCAAAACGAAATCAAGTTGCCATTTTTAAATATAAAAAAAATGGGTTGTTCTAAGGTCACTTATCTGTTAATGAGAATTCTCGGCTACCTAGGAAATTTAATCCTTTTTGGACAAACAAAACATACAAAAAGGGAAAACCAGTTGGCATGGTCTCCTAGTTCCCTTGGGTACACATGTCACGACGTTGTTGGTGTTGGACATTACAATTATCCTTAAAAAATGAAATTTTTTTAAATAATTGAGCCATTCTAAAATTATGAACGACCCAAAATTGTTCTTATTTTGAAAATTTTAAGAATAATTTAAAATTGTTCCAAAATGACTGTTTTTCTAGTATAAATTTATAATATATTATTTATTTTATGAAGATTTTAAAAAGACAGGCTTTATTTTCAAACCTTAATTGTTCATCCCTATAACGAAAAAATTATGATTATTCGTTAAAAAATCTACATAGATTAAACTGAGGAAACACATTACCAAGTCAAATGCCTTATTCAAACATCCATATTTTTTACTTAATTATTTTATTTTTTAATACTCTTCTTCTAGGCCCTGACCCTACTCTGACCCGATCCCGGCCCTTAAGGGTAAGGCTAGGGCCTAGCCGGTTCAAGCCCTCTAAGGGTTAGGGCCAAGCTAGGGCCTCACCCTTATAAGTGAGGTCAGGCTAGGCCCTACCCTAGCCCGGCCCTTTGACAGCCCTATCCAGACAGTCAATGATCTCTAAGAGTGTTGCACGTGGTTCATACTATAGTCCACTTAGGGATGGGCCAAACATTCAAAGTTGAGGGTAGGCGACCTAAGTGTACTGCAAACTAAGATGTTTTATCTTTTTGAATAAAAGTAAAAAAATCGCTTTTGTTTATTGAGAAAATGGCATGCAATAATGAAATTTGTGACCATTTTTGCATTTTTGCAAAGTCGCAGCAAGTTTCATTATTACTTGAGAAGTCAAAATCAAGACTTCTTTAGAAAAAAATAAAAAATTACATCACCACTGTAAAAACTTAGGGTCGGGCTCCGTTGACAGATCTAAAATGACAAGGACACAATATAAGCCAGGTGGCACACTGTTACAGGACTCTGACCGTATGGATGTTTGTCCTATCCCATTGTGGACCTACAAACCTAAAATCAGCCTGATTAGTGATTTATAGGCTTTGTAGTGGACTTATTTTCATGGGCTGATCTCAACTGTGGGAATTTGAGCAGTATTTGAGGTTCAAAGATGCAATGCTTATAAATCACTAATCAGGCTGATTTTGGATTTGTAGGTCCACCGTGGGATAGAACAAACATCCGTACGGTCAGAGTCCTGTAACAGTGTGCCACCTGGCTTCTATTGTGTCTCTGTCATTTTAGATTGGTCAACGGAGCCCGACCCAAAAACTTATTAAAGCATCAACGTCTCTGAATCCAAACCATTAGATAGTTTTTCGAGATGGGTCGGGCTCAAGGGACCCCCGTTTTTTACCCCCATCTTGGCATACCCACGTAGAAGATGAATCAATGGCTGATTTTTGGTGGGGATGATCTCTATGGTGAGGAGATCATCCTCACAAAAATTCAAATCATTCTCATATTCATAGACTGGTTTAAAAGCTGAAGTATTATGGACCATCGATTTTTACCATGTAACTTTAAAACCACGTTTGATGGGGTTAGAAATTTCAGAATGGGCTGATTTTTTGTTGGGGTGATCTATATGGTGAGGTTATCATCCCCACCAAAAATCTGCCATTGATTCATCTTCTACGTGGGTACGCCACGATGGGGTCAAAAAAGGTCAGAAATGGGGTCCCTTGAGCCCGACCCTTTGGAGATTTGTATGGTGTGATTACCAAAGACCGGCAATAATTTGGACCTAGGGATAATGGCCAATAGGAATGAAAGTTCATTTTTTGGTCACTAGCTCTAGTGATCCATGTTGGTCACTATGCCTCTTTACTTGACAAGTAGGGTATACAACCCTAACAGTAATTTTCCTTAAGGGCCTGTTTGGTAACGCTCCGGGGCGGGCAAATAAAATATTTGGCCGCGCAAATATTTGCCCGGCTGTGTTTGGCAGCCACCCGCCCTCGGCAAATATTTAGCCGGGCCCTCATATTTGCCCTCCGCGGTGGGAAAACATTTGATCACCCCCCCCCCCTGTGAAAATATTTTCACGCCGATTATGCCTTGGTGAGAAAATTTTATTTTCTCGCCAGAAAATCACTATTTTCAATAAAAATTAATTTTTAAATATATAAAAAAGATAAAAATGAATTTTTTTTTATTCTTTGACATAATATGTGGTTCCCGCACTAACCCAACCTATTTTTGACTTACTTTGATATGTGGGACCCACTCAAATTGAAAGAAAATGAAGTAAGCTGAAGTGAGCTAGCTCGTACACGTACCAAACATTGTTAAATATTGCTATGAGCAAATATTTAGCCAAGATAATATTCGCCTGGCTAAATATTCGCCGTCGGAACTCTTTTTCTCACGTACCAAACAGGCCCTAAATTTCAAAAATTTAATGAGGTGGTTGTCAAATAAAGTTGCAAGTAGTGGAGAGGCATTTGTGATCAACATGATTGCCCTAAATTAATCAAATTTGTACTTGATTACTTTTGGAATACCAACATGGAAACATAATAGTTTCTCATATTCCGGTAGGGTCTGGATCGGGGGACAACCATTTTGGCGGACCCACATAGAAGATGAATCAATGGCTGATTTTTGGTGAGGATGATCTCCTCACCCTATAAATCACCCCAGCAAAAAATCAGCCCGTTCTGAAATTTCTAACCCCATCAAATGTGGTTTACAAGTTAAACGGAAAAAAATAGACGGTCCATAATTCTTCAACTTCTAAACCAGTCTACGAATATCGGAATGATTTAAATTTTTGTGAGGATGATCTTCTCGCTGTAGAGATCATCCTCACCCAAAATCAGCCATTGATTCATCTTCTATGTGGGTCAGCCAAATGGTTGTCTCCCGATCCCGACCCATTTGAGTAACCCAGTGTCCTGAAAAAGCTAAACTTATGGAGTCATCCCCCCCGCCCCGATGTTTTTTTGCGAGACAAGGTTCGCTGTCCCTTGCGACCTTCAAACTTTGAAGCTCCCCCTCCCCGAACGTCTGACACGTACGCTAGGCCTGAACCTAACCCACGTGGTCCTGAGGACTGTACAGATACCTGAGATGGAGAAATATTTGCTGTCTGATGCACCAAACTTTGAAGTCCTCCTCAAACAATGCCACGTGGAAATGTCTTTCAGGCCCAGATACCCATGCCTGTTTGATGGACCTCTTAATGGATCTATACAACCAAAACCATTGGTGATTTTTTGCCGTTAGATTTGATCAATTAATAGGTTCATTTCTAACCGTTTGATTTTAAGGTTTATTTTGTTGCTAAATTCTAACTGCTAGATATCACCAATCAAAGAGATTTTTGGTGTATGGGTCCACCAAAAAGTGGGTCAAACATCCATAAGATTAGTGGGACCGAAAGAGTCTCCATGTGGCATTTTTAGAAGGTAGAGACGTCAAAATTTGAAGGCCTCTACTATACGAGAAATTTTTTGGAGTGTCTGGATTTTTGAAGCAGCGATCATGCGCCCAATAATCGCGGGCCACATATACCTATGGTTTAGACTTTGGTTTAAAAAGACTTTTTAAAAAGTAACTATGAATATATGTGGCGCGCCAACGTGCAAAAAATTCTCAGGCAGCAAATATTTTCTCGTTCCAACGTGCAAAACACGTGTATTCCACCAGTCCCATTTAATTCACAAGTTCGTTGGATTTTACTCTTGATTTCCTGCTTAGGACCATGCCCCCTCCATGCTTATCTGTCACAACAAATGCATGCACTAGAGACAAGAAGATAACTCTGTTAAATATAACGGCGTCAAAGTAACGTTTCTGTTATTGTCACCCCCATAAAATCTCGACCGTCGTAACGACGGAAGTTATTGTCGTCAACTCCTCTTCCTTTTCCCTCGGATCACGCCTTCCATTCCTCTTGACCCCCCGGCTTCTCTTCGTTAGATATTTAATTTTAATTTTTTTAAAATATATAATAAACCAATAAATAAATAATAAATAAATAAAACAACCAATATCTCTTTCGTTTCTCTAACAAGTAACAACTATTAAACGCTTCCTTCCTTCCTTCCATCCATGTCTCTTTCCCCCTCGCAGAATCCTCGAGGGAGAGAAGGCGAAGAACACCAACATAAATGATTCCTAAACCCTAACCCTAGCCCTAATTGTGTTCTCCAATCTTCGATTGCTCTTCAGTTTTCTCCAAGTTCTGATTTTCCTTTGCTGTTGACGATGGATTTTGAGGAGACGACGAAGGATTCAAGATTGGCGATCTGCTTACCGAGGAAGAATTCAAACCCTAGCGCTCCTCCTTTCTATCATCTCATGAATGGACCTGCATCTCCTCCCTGTTCTTGGTTCGAGATCCGGCTTTTCTACGTACGAATTGCTCCCTGCGTCGTCGGCAGCGTCCCTGACCATCTCACGATTCGCCACCTCCGACGCGAAATTGGGGTTTCTCTCGAGATCAATGGCTCTCGAATCCCTGCCTCTGATACTGCATCGCTCACGCTCCGTTGCGATCGGGTCGATAAGGAGTCGTCGGAGGTTACGTATGTTAGTACTGATAGCATTCGAGTCACGGGAGCTATTGAATTCGAGGTTTGTGAGAGAGAAGATATGATCTTGTGTGGGTCTCTGGAACGAATGGAGTCCTCTTGGAGCAATGGTGGTATTGGATTCGATAACCATCAGGGGTTGGAGAATGATTCCAAGATGGGTTGGAGTATGGATTGCTATATGGCAGCGGCCATTGCAACGGGGTCCTCTGCATTCTTTCAGCCTAAGCTTGGAATTTCGTCGCCTTCAATTGAGGTGTATGTTGCTGGGTGCTGCTCTGGTGTCCCTCTGATTCTTACGAAGACGATTCAACTTAGCCCAAGGCGGAAGCCTCCGAGGCATGGCACGCTTGACGCCATTCCGGAGGATGAAGAAACTGGGAAGGAACAGAGGAGCATCAATGGTTTGGTTCGCCACAGGAAGTTGCAGGTAAAAATATGTTGTCACCGAATTTCAACCTCGTTTCATTTATTTGCTTTGTTGAACATAGATACATCTTAATTGAAATTTTCCCCTGTTTGCTAAGTATATTGTTATTCTGTGAGGCTTCCCTCTTGGATGACTGCAACAGATGAAAAGTCTTCCTTTTACCCTGCTATGAAAGAAATTCTTCTTGAAGTTGGGAGAAATGCATTTCTTTTGATTATGAGCTGTTCTAGAAATTCATTGATCAGCTTTATAATAGAATCATATACGGGTTATTGGTAATGAGGGTATTTTGAACAAAGGTGGAGAACCCTGTTGTTTGTGGGCAAGCTGAAAAGAACAGTCTGCAATACTAGCTGGCAATATGGGTTTCTTCCCGGGATAGCAAACTCCTGTATCAAGCTCTACCTATATTGCATAGACACGAGTACAGGTGTCAGAGTCCGGCATGGGTACAAAGTATCCAACATGGTGAACTTGAAAAAAGGAATCGTGAACTTGGTAGTATACTTTAAATAATGTGAAACAAAGTGATTGTCTTTTATTAATGAGGATAATAGTGCATAAAAAGTATATTATGATTTCTATCATATATTTATGACAAGAGAATATGTGTGTATAGAAAACTTCAATTGTAAAAGGTAAAATTCATAACGTATATAAAATGTTAATTAGTACTTTGCAAGTAAGGAAAGGGAAAACGAAACAGAATTTAGAAGCGTCGACTAGAATCTGTATCATATCAGATTCGGACACACGTTTGACGTGGGTACTTTGCCCATTTAGAAGAATCCATGCAACATGGAGCTCTACATATGTATAGATCACACTAATGTCTATGCTTTCTTGTAATAGCATTATTCCCACACTTTCTTGGTGTATATCATATATATTATCTTCACTACGACTTACCTAAGTATGTCATTGGTGAAATATATGCATAGTATTCTCTCACATGATGCAACGAGTTCCATAAATTTCAGTTTGGAGTTATTTTCAACCCCGTTTAACAAGAAAACAAAACGGAGATTTTTCAACATTAGAGCCTTTGGGCAGAAATGGAACTAGAGGTTTCTATAAAGTTCAGATTATAAACAGGATAAAACATACCCATCTGAAAAAAGAAAAAAACAATAGCTTTTTCTTTATCAACGGCATTCTCCTTGTCATAGAAGCCACCCTATATGGTATTTCTCCTTCATCCTCTTCTTCCTGTGTGGAATTCTTTTCTTATTTTGTATTTCTTCTCCATTATTTACTAAACCATCTTCAGTTCCTCTACCACATTGTTAGGACAGCCATGTTGCTAGATGATGACCAACTTTTATCACCAATCTGCAAGGGAAGTTTTGAGTGATTGAGATTAGTGTTGACGAGGATCGGAGTGAGAAGAGGTCTTTCATAAATATAATGCAGAGGAACTGTTATATTCAAACTGCATCAACAAATACACTTGCAAGCATGCTATAGTTGTTGTTTATGATCTATAGAGTATAGACATGGACAACCATGGACACGAGTGTCGTGTGTCAATATGGATATACGGTGTCGGACACAACAACCCTTCAAAAAATTTAGAGAAAACAGACACAGTCATAAAAATAAAAATAAAACTCGGTATCATATTGGAACGGCACATCTAGGCCGAGACAGAATGAGACAAAATGAGACTTCGAACCATGTATATATGTATCTATGCATATGTACATAGGAAAATCCCACAAAATAAAATATGTGTATATAAGCTCAAAGAAAGGTTCCACATAAAATTTTAGATTTTGGTTTAAAATACTTACTATGGAATGAGAAACAAGAAATGTAACACATCATTCCTCCCTTCTCGTTTCTTTAATCACCAAAAAGGTAAGGTCGAGGTAAAGTAACCATACTTATTTGAAAGAGATAAATACAACTGGTGGTAACAGCTACGAAATAGAGATACAATGGATCTCACTTGGGAGGAGAGTAATTTAAAGGCTACAACAAATACCAATTAGTTGATACTGGACACGTGTTGCTAGTGGCGGAGCCAAGATTTTGTTCAAGGGTGGGCAATACCGTACAGATTTTGTTCCAGGGTGGGCGAAAGGGTACTTTGAAATCTTGGCTCCGCCACTGCATGTCACCACGTGCCTACCTACAAGGGAGACATGTCCCATATATCGTAGGTCATGGTAACAGTCATAAATCCCACAAGGTATGCCAAAATGGTCGTTTCCAGGATTGCAAATGTGCAAGAAGAAACAGATTTAACATCCATACAATGGGAAAAGCCCTCATATTTTCTTTCTTGTGTGATTTTAGGTTTAGAAAAGGACCCGAAAAAAGGGTCTAACATGAGCATAACACTTGATGAGAAAGATTCGTTTGAGGAAAAGGTCTTACCTAGTTCCTAAAAGAAGGGCAATATGATCGAAATGGGAAAAAAAAAAGAAGGGAGCACAGTTCCACATGAAACCGTGATCCTTTTTTTCGGTCAAATATTAAGATTCTTTATTGTAGGTTTTACGGCTCAAGAAAACATGAAAACACAGAAAACTCCAACATGTGCATACACTTGATGAGAAAGATGTTATTCAAGGAAAAGGCTTCAACTAGCTTCAAAAAAAAAAAAAAGAAGAAGAAGCGTATGATCTACGTGAAAAAAAATTAGGGGGCAGAGTTTCAGTTAAAACCGTCACTTTATATGAAACTACGATTAGAACTCTGAATCGTAAGTTTCACATAAAAATTAAAAGATCTTCTATAAAGGGTTGCAATCTAGGATTCATTGTTTGAGTCGAGATCAAATTTGAATCATAAGATCTTAATGACAATGATTTTAATAATGATAAAACTCTGCTGGTGTAGTGTTTTTCCATGCATCGCCGGTCCCACGCCCGGATGAAGGAGACGGGTTATTTCAGGTTCGCAACCAGTGTAGAACTTTGACATATCCTATTATGACTCCTGACCCGTTGTTAGCCAACCCCATGTCGTTTGGATAAGGCTTACGATGATGATGATGATATTGTAATTATGATATGAAGTTTGCTTGCTTGTTTAAATGTGATGATTGAGTAAGATCTTTCCACATTCAACGATGAAGCTTAAAGGTAGTAGTTCTCATTGTTGGCTTTCACTACAAAGGATATATAGCAAGGTACACAAAATGATGGAACGGATGATTCTCCAAAAAGATTTCCAAGCCAACAAAAGATAGGATTCATGGTCCATTCATAGAACCTGCATTTCATATATCCAAATACCACTAGATCATTCAGATCCTATTTGTTGAGAACAACAAGGCCTGAGCATCCTTATTTAGAACAGGATCCCACTCCACCTTTCCCACCAACAACCACCTATTTAACTAGAACTTCCTCATGTCCAGTTCATTTTTCATTTATCACATTGAATCCTCAACTCTTTACAGAATTCACAGTATCTAGTACTTCTGAAATTGAGTTTTATAGACTCGATAACTAATGTCATTGATGATTAAGCTGAATAGTAATTGTCTTTATTTGACAATTGGACATTTAAAATTGATGATGAGATAGTTTCTAGACTTTATTGGACATTAATGTAAGTCTAGGGTTGATGACATTGGCTTTGAGTAGTAGATGCTTTCTTGAAAACTTGTTTTAGTAAGTGATGGTAATAGATGTTTGTTTGCATAGAAGTAGACCTTAATTTATGGCATACATTATCTTGTGTTTATAATTCAGTGGTGTATTGCCATGAAATATGGTGTGATATGATGGATTAGAGATTTAGGTCTGTTCTCAATTTTTTGTCAAAGAAATAATTGAAGGTCTTATGATTTAACCATTTCTTTATGATTCCATTCAAGTTCATGAATTTATGATGCAATTTGATTATGTGATTATTGGTGATATCGTCTTCTCAAAGCATACTGTTTTCAAAATAAGTACCTCAGATATGCCATACCTTTCCTACAGGTGTTGGAAATTAGTTCTGTGAGGTTTTGTTTCAGAAATTATGATGAATTGAAGTCTTATAATTTGTTCTACTCCACCATTAACATTTAAAACCCTAACTATTAATTTAGGTTCTTAGTGCTCATGGAGTAGTTTCTTGCATGATGCAGTTTAATTGTGTAAGTTCCTATGTCCTAATTATTAGGTGCACACTGCTCACAGAGAAGTTTCTTGCATGAAGTAGTGTAATTATTTAAATACATATGTCCTTGTGGAACTATGTTATACTAAATATGGCATTCTAATTCTATAACCTTAAATATCAGAATAAGTTTTGCCCCTTACTCAAGAGTTACAAAAAGAAAAAAGAAGATAATTCTGTACTTTTTATCCAATTCCTTGGATCTGCTTGTCAACAGACACAAAAGATGCACTGGTTGAAATTATGTAATCTGAGATAATATGTGAGACTAAGGTTGGAAGATAGAAACATAGTTCAGGCTTCGGTATGACCAACGTCTTACATGCTTAATTTAAGGCTCTCCTCGTGTATGTGCAATTATATTTGGGTATTTCCGGTTGATTTCTTTGATGTGACCTTGTTGTATTTAACATGGACTCTCCATTTTCGAAGAATTTGGTGTGTCACATTATGTGTCCTGTTCACGTTTCAGACACATGCCACACACTTCTCTAAAACAAACCTAAATTTATTCAATTATTTTGTTTTCAGCTATTATTTTTATATTGTTGATATGATTTTAATGTAGATCACCTTATCTAAATACATCCCTTCTATCTTTCTACTTAACCTGAACTAAATATTAAAAATCATATATATTCCACACATCCGTTGTCCTTGTTGCATAGATCTTGTTTGATTATTGAAGTGGATTTCTTAGTTTCATCTGGTGGATCAGAAGGGTGGAATTCTCTTTTTCAGATTGTGGATTTCTTATGAGATTAATGTTAGTTTGTTGAGTCCTATGAAGTCGTTCGTCAAAGGGAAGAGACACCATGACTGATGGGCTTGCTACTGTGGTTGTATCAATGTATGGCATATATGCTAGTACCACCATCCCACTTCCCATTAGCACTACACCCTTGATTCTGACGAATAACCTTTCTCCACAGCCTCTCCTGCTTCCCTCAAAATCTCTGTACCCATTTCCCCTCTCCCTTATCCTACCCATTGCTAACCTCGCAAACTTCTTACGTATGAAAATTTTCTCCTACTTGATTAAATCTTACATTTGCCTCACTCCCTTTCCTCTCGACAGAAATTTTGTTCGTCTTTCTTCAATTTGACAGCAACTATACAAGGGTTCAAAAAAGCAACATCCATTTGTAGAAGATGATTATTTCGGCTTGTTGGCTGATGTTTTGTGGTATCATGTGGTACTTGATCACTCGTAATATTCTGAAGAGCATTTCTCATAACATGGGAACTGCACGGATGCCCATAATATCTTGGAATTCTTCTCTGGGCTCTCTTCTCTTAGATTAGAGGAGCTTTTCCTTGAGTGAATTGTTGCTCCAGAGGCTCTGCAGAAATGCTCTAGAATTTTTCGGAGACCCTGAGCTTCCTTTTTTTATGCGTATGGAAATCCACTCAATTCTTTCATACTAGTAACAAGTCTAATAATATGGATTCATCACATATATCAGAACATTTCATAATACAGAACGTGGTATGATTGGGTCGAATAAGCCCTGATGGAATGAATACTCAATCGCTTGTGAACCATCAGGTACTGTCTTATTCAATGTTTGTTCAATTACTCTTTTACCTGCAAACACAATGTAGGCATTGGGTTTCAGTTGTCATCTGTACTTCAAATGTACAGGTTGCTGGTGTTGACATGATAGACAAATGTAAATTAGTTTTTAGGTTATCTATTTTATTTCCTCAAGTAGCATGCATGAAGCAGTAAGTGGCTACCTGTCCCTTACTAGTTTAGTTCCGCCTCATGTTAGTAGCTTCTTTCAAGGTTGTGCGGAGGAATCCTTTTCTTGGAGGAGTCGTTTTCTTTGGCATATTCTTCCATTTGCTGTTTTGTGGGCTATATGGAAGGAGAGGAACCTTAGGGTTTTCGAGGGTAAAGTGGCCGACGTTCCTGAGGTAGTCGTGAAAGTGAAATCTCTTCTTTTTCATTAGTCTTCTTTTTCAATGGTCGTTAAAGTGGCTACCTGTCCCAGCTCTCAACGGGCTTTCTCTTCTCTAAGATTAATTTTCATAAAAAATTTACGCCTTCCAAAAGTACTTTTGGACAAACCACTGAAAAGCTCAAGAAGCATCATACTGAAGATCCAAACAATTCCGAATTAATTAAGGAGTTGGCTTCATAAGCTTGTTGCAAGCCAGCAATGAAATGAAATTTGTTCATTTCTTGCCCTTTCTAAACTAATGATACATGGTATAGATACTCCGCTTGTATGGAAAAGGTTATTAGCATTCCAGATTTATCTAGTAGTAGGACTAATCCCAAAAAAAGGCCTCTACTCATGGAGAAACCAGGGAGCCCTGACCTTTCTAAGATAGGATGTGGGAGAAGCCCGCACTTAAAAAAGTTCTTCCATTTCCATGTTCTCTTGTCCAGATCCATAAACCCGCTGCTCTCTGCCATGACATCACGTAATGGCATCTATATTAGTTTTGGATTAACAGCTTTAAACCCGCTGCTATCTGCCATGACATTATGTAATGGCCTGTATTTTAGTTATGGATTAACAAATTTACTAAGTACTAATAATGCATTGCTACAGAAATAATGTAGATCTGCTTGGTATTTTAGAAGGTGGTTTTATCTTTTTTGATTTCTCAATTATATTGATAATGAGATTTATCAATGATTAAAAAAAAACTAATCTCAAGAAATGCTTCACCAATTTTTTGTTTGTTTCGTTAAACCGATGTTTGATCCTGTTTGGGCCTTTTTAACAGGTCACAGATACGGATGTTGACGAATACGATTCAGAAGGAAAAGTTGCCCACAGTTTCTACTCAGATGATATGTACTCCGATGAAGATGGGCAGCTTTCATGGTTCAATGCTGGTGTGAGAGTTGGTGTTGGGATTGGTCTGGGGATGTGTCTTGGTGTTGGAATTGGTGTTGGACTGCTCATGCGCTCCTATCAAGCAACAACCAGGACCTTCCGGAGGAGGTTTTTCTAAACTTGCCCTTTGCATCAGAAACCTTCATTTCTGTTCAGATAAGTGGTGGGTTTCACCAGAAAATCCCTAAGTTGCGGCTTTGCGGAAGAAGCCCGTTCTTCAGTTGCTCTTGTAGGCATGAGTTTTGGTACATGGGTGGAGGTTGTACAGTTTTTTGGGTAGTCGATTAAGTTTGTTCTTTTGATAAAGAGCTCTTAGGGGATCTGCCACTCTCTTCCATCTCATCCCTGTAGCTGACTATAGCATAAAGTGTTGCTTCAACTGACATAGTGAGGTGGATGTAACATAAGATTGCTTCAATCCTCAGACCAGCAAAGGCAACGGCAGCACTCTCCGATTCTGTTATATAGTTTGATTTCCATTCAGCGGGCCTGCACGTATAGAGATTTTTCTTCAGGAATTAGTGTAAGCTTGTGAGTGTGGATGTGAGTTGTGAGTCCGCTTCCGTTTGTTGTTGTCTGTGCATGTGTTCTTTAGGGATTGTGCGTCAGTTTGAAATTTATGGAAAATTTATTTTTGGTTAATCATTGTAGAATACAAACTGTAGTTCTTTCTCTGTATCAACTTCCGATTGTCTCTCATTCATCGATTCAGTGAATAGTCATATACATATGATCTATGAATTGCATAACTGTAAGCATGGCCCCCTGCGATGAACTCGAAGTTGACTCTGTCAGATACATTGCATTCTTGTGGTTGGTCAAGTAAACCTGGTCATGTTGATTTTGTCCTCTGTTTATAAGAAACATCGTTATCCATGTTGAAAATAAAAAATAATTTTGATTTTTGCTGAGGTTGACAATGGAGGTGGTTGAGAGTTTGATGAATGTATTCCATATTAATGTCTCAATCAGGCTTGAATGTAAAATATTAACAACCAAAAACTAGTTTGTTCGTTTTGTAAACTTTTTGGAGGAGTATATACTATTATGCCAATTATATGCTTGAAAGTTGAAATGGACTTGTGATTGTTAAATAAATAGAAATGCTCATATTAATCAAATGATAATAATCTTCTGATCATGGACTTTAGATGATCTTTTGCCTTGAGGTATTACCCATCAAGGTCGTCTGTTAATCGGATGGATAAGATGGATGGGCATGAGAGTCAATTTAAATCGACCCTACCTTTGATATCATTGATCTGACCCACCAACTGTAGATTCAAACCCTATTATCAGTGGGTCGTGAAAGTTGACTTAACACCCATGACTCAGCCCATCATTGTTGACCTAAATTGACTGACAATTTTTAAATTACAAAAATGCCCCTTTCTTCAACTTTAGATCACAAGAACGTGTGGGTATTGGCCGAAACCCTAATTCTAAATCAAACTGTTGTGGTGGTCAGCCAGAGAGCCATATAAAAATTCAAAGAAAGAGAAAAAAAATAGTTCATTTGTGTAATTTTCTCCTTTTTGAAATTATTTCTTCACGATCTCATTTCTTTGTATTTGTAACTTCCTAAAAATCTCCTTCAAAAATATCATCACCCAATTCAATTTTTATTTAATTATACATTATGTTCTTAAAAATACATAAAAATGAGAGTTCGGAATTAAAACTGTTTACTGGAGTGGTAGTTGACTGGTCACGAGAGTCTGGTAGAGTGACCACCGCTGCCCAACTTACCGGAGTAGCTAGGTGACCAACACAGTTATTTGATTTGGGATTAGGGTTTCGGTCTAAGGCTAGGGCTGCAATTTGGGTGAGCTCAACCCGACAAGTATGGTGTGCATCCATATGGCCCAAGTAGTGAATGCCAGCAAACCAGCTGAGAGATTGGGGTGAGGAAGATGGAGAAAGACAATCAAGGTTTCAATAGAATTTCTTGAAAACTGATATCCATTTGTAGGACCAAGAATATGGGGAGAATTTTGAACTTGTAATTCTTGTATGAATAAGCCTGTAAAGATAATAATATATGAATGTATATATATTTTGTTAATGCGGTCTTATTTAACATGATCTTGAAATGAAGCTATTATTTAATGGTTTGCATAACAATCATTGCATTGACCAATAAAGAATTTTAATATGAAAAAAAATTTAGCAACCTTTCCTACCGATAAAAAAAATTAAGAAAATTACCAACCCCATTGGGTTGGACTCGGTCTGTGAAATCTAGGCTCTACTTCAGGTTGGCTTGGGTTAGGCTAGGGTTGACCCCCAACCTGATCCAACCTGCCCGAGTTGCGGCCCTATCTAGGCCTATGTGTTCTTGTTCTAAGGTTGAATAAAGGGCTATTTTCATCCTTCCAAAAAAAAAAAAAATTGTAAGTGAATTTGGAAAAACTAGTCAAACAATGGGCCGGGTCAGGGGAGTGAGTCAAAATTTTCAAATCAAGGGGTATTAGTAAAACTTCACTGACCATCGACGGTAAGCGAAGCTGCTGACCGCCACAATATGAGCCATGTGGCACATTATCAGTCGACATTGACCATATGGGTGTTTGGTCAATCTTTATGTGGACATACAAACCAAGGTTTAAAAGAGATCGTTTTAACAATATAACGGACTGGGGGCATTACCGTTCAAACGGATTGTAATGGACGGGCAAAAATGAAAAAAAAGAAGAAGATTTTAACGGAAAAAAATGGAGCTGGAATTCAAAAATCAAAATTTGAATTTCAAATTTTCAAAAACAAAATTTAACGGTAATAACGGTGGGTTTTTTCTACAAAATTTTCCAGATTTTAACAGCTGTCAAAACGATGTTAACGGCAGTTAAAATGAGAAAAGTGGCCCTTATTTTCTAAGTGTCAAAACAGTTTTTAACGTAATGGGCTTGGGGCATTACCGTTTTAACGGTTGTTAAAACCATTTAAACCTTGTTATTTTAAACCATGGTACAAACCAATAAACAACTTGATTAGTGATTTCTAAGCATTGGATTGGAGTCATTATCATGGGTTGATTTTAACTGCAGGAATTTGAGCATTATTGACCATTATTTGGGGTATAAGGATCCAAAGGTTTGAAATTACTAATCAGGCTGATTTTTGGTTTATAGGTCCAACAAGGGATTGGCCAAACATCCGAATGGTCAGCATCCTCTAAGAGTGTGCCGGGTGGCTCATATTGTGAGCGATCATGGCTTCGCTGACCGTCATGGTCAGAGTAAAGTCAAATTTCAAAGATAACATGGGTATGTCAAAAGTTCCCAATATTTTAGTAGCTTCGAATCTAGAAAGCTTTCATTTGGTGCGTGGAAGGCAAGAGACAAAGCCGCGTGGAACGGATGTTGGGGATGATGGGATCACATGGATTCTAAAAAGTTAGTTGGAACCGTTGGATTTAATCATTATCGTCTAAATAAAGCAAAGTTTATTCTCGAATATGCTTGTTCTCGGAGAAATCGCTGTGGTGCCCTCCTTATCATATTCCTAAATGACCCAAAAGCCCCTTCATCAAGCTTTCAGTGTAAAGAACATGGAAGCTTCGTGTTTTTCACCCTTTGGCTGACCTAAGCTTAACGCACTTCTATCACCTAGGTACTTTTGGTGTATTAGTTTGGCTCTTAACAGTTCATATCAGAGCCAACACTACGTCACAGGTTCCAGTCACAGGTGAGGTGACCTGAGAAAGGGCTACCTGGGGGTTCGCTCAAAAAAGAAAATAGAGGTACCAAAAAAAAATATCGGGAACCTACTCACAAAAAGTGAGAAAATAGTGGTACCGGAGTGAAAGCCACCTCAGAGTAGACCACCGTGAATGTTGGCCTTGGAAGCGTGGTGGAATGTTAGGATCATAAAGGTTAAGACTTTCCGCACCTCTATCACCTAGGTGCTTTTGGTGTATTGGTTTGGGTCTTAACATGGGTCACCTCTTCAAAATGCCATGGACCCACAATTTTAGCCCTTGATGATGGTTAAGATAAGATACTTGGTCAATATGATGTTTACCATGTAACTATTATAATAAGGGGCCCTCCATTTGAATGGCTGAGATCGAATTGACTCGTTGGATCATATCATGCAATTTTTGATGATCGCAACAAAAACAAGCTGATGGGCTACACATGGAATGGGT
The DNA here is from genome assembly GCA_035048495.1 of Euptelea pleiosperma. NCBI lineage: Eukaryota > Viridiplantae > Streptophyta > Magnoliopsida > Ranunculales > Eupteleaceae > Euptelea > Euptelea pleiosperma. Next base: position 8,457,335 of record CM068547.1, read on the forward strand.
GAGCAGTGTATCTAACACAATAGGATGGTGTGAGACAACCTATCATCCACTTTTTGGTTGGCAATCTTTCATCAGCAACAACCAAATATGAGTCAAAAAGTTCCATCAACAGGTGATGGAAAGTCCAAGCCACCATACATGTCGTTATCATGGTTAAAAATCTTGGGATCGGTGGGCGCCGATCCAGATCCAGATTGGAGAGTGGATCTCTCGTCTCGGATCGTCTCGCTCGATCTAAAATGGGATCGGCCGAAGACTTCGAACCATAGTCGTTATTGGTCCGAAAAAGATGTTTTTGCCATCCAATTGATTAAAATATTATATTTAAATGGCTAACCGAAGCTGTTAATAGCGTGGTTTAGAAAGTGGCCGTTATAACGGATTCAGACCTCCCTCGTTATGTTATGAACTGTTAAAACGCTGAAAAAATAATGGCCGTTATTTTCGTTATAACGGCCATTATTTTCCATTATAACAAAAATAACGACCCTTATTTTCTGGGAATTTTTGTGAAAAAAAAGCTGTTACTTGTGTTATTTTCCTATTTTTTTTTCATTTTTTTGAATATTTGAAATTCTTCAAAATTTGAATTTCAGCGCCATTTTTTCCACTTTTTCCCATTATTTTCCTTTTTGCCGTTGAGCATTATAATTTGTTATAACAGCCGTTATAGCAGAAAAAACAGTAATGCCCCCATCTGTTATACCGTTATAACGGCCCCTTTTAAACCTTGGTTAATAGTTCAAGTGATTCTCTATGCAAAAGTTGTGCTAGCTTATTTATTTGAGATTAAACTTGAATGACTACAGTGAAGCACACTTCCAAAACAGGGTGTCAACGGATTGCTTTCGGTTCGGTTCGGTTCCTAAGGTACTGAAAATCGGAACTAATATTGTCGTTTCTTATTGATTCTGGTTCTCAAAATAATGGATCTAGAGCTAGAATTGATGGTTTGATTCTGGTCGGTTCCAATTTTGAGTAAATCAGTGCCAATCTTGATAATGACAATTTTAACAATATCCTATATTTAACATTATATTTATATATCGATTTTGGTTAGGACTGCAACTTGGGCGGGAGTTGAGCCCGACTGGTTGAACCCGACGTTAGGGTTGGGTTGGGTTAGCCCTTTCAGAAATTGGATTAGGCTCGGGCCGGATTTTTGGTAACCCAGTCAAATTGGGTTGGGTTAGGGTTGAGGCTCAGCCCAACCCGAACCCGACATACAAACTACATATATGTTAGTATACTGACGAACATTCACACTACATTTTGGCAAATGTAGCAACCTATGGATGTTTGCTCTTAGCAAACTACAACCCTTGTGTGAGATTACAAAATGCCCTTGAAATTACATCTTAGCATTTTATGTGATTGGTTGATATTGAAAATATCGTATTTACTTTGACAATTGTTTTTGGTTATTTCTTTAATAACTTTTATCATGCATTTGAGCTACTGAACTTTTTTTTCTTATTATGAAAATATCGTGTTTTCTTTCATGAGGTGTTGGAAATGAAGCTATTATTTAATGATTAGTATAACAGCTATTGTATTGACCAATAAATTATTTTAATACGAAAAAATTTAGCAACCTTTCCAATTAATAAAAAAAATTAATAGATTGACCAACCCGATAGGGTTGGGCTAGGGCTGAAAAATCTATGCCTAGCCTTAGGTTGGGTTGGGTTAGGGCTCAGAGCATTTAAGGTTAGGTTGGGCTAGGGTTGACCCCCAACCCGACCCAACCTGCTCAAACTACCTAGAACTAGAACTGTTATTATTGGTCTAATTCTAGATCTTAGTTGGTCATTTCTAAAAAAGTGTGGAATTGGAATTGAAGTTTTCGGTTGCGGTTCTAATTTGGTTCTGGTTAAACGGGTACAAATTGACACTACTTTCAGAACACTATATGATCACACATACTAGTTCAACGAAGAAAAAAAGTTTACACTATAATAACGAAAGTTGATTGAAATGGTTTGAACATGTGCAACAAAGACCAATAACAACAATGAGAACATCAACTATTTAATACAAGTTGAAGGCTCTAAACAGACTTGAAGAAGGTTGAGAATGATTCACTCTAAGGCCATGTATGCTTACACCTCTCGTTTGGCAAACTAGTGGAAGTAAAAAAGCAACTTCTAAATTAAGTTGTTGAATTTAAAAGTTGCTATCTGGAAGAAAAAATTTGTTTGGTGAAACTTTGACTTATAAGTCAAAAAGTGAAAGTTAGTTTGCCATGAAATAAGTCAAAAAGTCATTTTCTTATAATTCCCGCCCCCCCAACTTTCAGGTTGTTGTAATACCCCTTTTGACCCAATCCAGTGTCATTGACTCACTGTCCAACCCACGTGTCTTGTTACAATGGCAAAAGTGCCCTTATTTTCTTTAACTTCCTCTGTTTTGCTTCTCACTTTGCCACCGCCACCACCTCTTTTGTTGAAGGTATCCAACCCGAATCCCGAGAATCGATTGTAAGCCACCAGATGTTGGACTGAAGATGAACCCATTAACAACATTGTTGCAATACGACATGGTCTTAGTTTGAATTGTAAATCTCTCGATCAATTTATTCGACCTACGGACTAGGAGATGAAGAAAAGAGGTAGAAGCGGAGGGTTGCTGCAATAGCATCGACCAGATCGAGAGTAAACTCATGCGACCGCCCTGAAATTCGGCCATCAAACATCATGCCAATAGTGGAGATTTTGTATCTGCAGTTGGATGTTGATTTGTAAGGATTTAGTAGTTGAAAGGGAGGTTGTGCCATCATCTTTTGGTTTCGGGCGCGACAAGACTCCTCTTTGACAAGATCTTTGAAGCATTTTCTCAAATAAGTATCGGTCTCCACAGGAACCACCAACACCACCACTGCCACCAGGCAGTGCTTCTCTAATCCGATCTGATGTTAGAAGACGGGGATGTTGTTGGTGATGAAACCCTAAATAATTGAACAAATTCAAGAGCAAGAAAACAAAAGAGATCCAAGAAATCTATAGCGTGCAACCAGAACTGGATGCAAAACATAGCAAGACACCACTTCGAGAGGGTCAACCTCCTGAACAAATCGAGACTAAGTTTCTTTATATCCTTTTAAATGCCAACTTACAGAATATATATAAACCTTCAATCTCTGTTTTTTAAATAACAAACAAGACCTATTCTAAGAAACACGATCAAGCAAATCACTCCACTACTAATAAGACTCCTATTCTCACTCAACAACTAACAGATTCAAGATGACTAAGGCTCATCTTTGACACATCACAATTGACACTTGGACTAACATAAACAACTGGACTAACATCAGCAACTCCTATTCTCACTCAGCCACTAACAGAGTAAGTCCTATTCTCACTCAGCCACTTACAAACTTGAGATGGTTAAAGGTCCATCTTTTATTGAACAACTAACACCTAGACTGCAGATGTATGATTCATGGTAACCTCATCATGAATTCAAGCACATTACATACCCCACCCCTTAAGAAACCTTGTCCTCAAGGTTGGACTGAGGGAACTTTTCTTTGAGCTTGTAATAACCTTCCCAGGTGGCATTTGCCTCGTCACACCCTTGCCACTTCACCAAAACTTTTGTCACTGCTTTGTTCCCTCTTTGAACCATCCATCTTGCCAAAATATCATCGGGCTAAGGTTGTAATACACCTTGATCCGACATGGGGGGTAATTGATTGTGCACCTGAACACCATCACCCACATTTTTCTTAAGGTTTGATACATGAAATACCGGATGGATGAGAGATGTATCTAGAAGGTCGAGCTTATAAGCAACTGGACCAATTCGTGCAAGAACATGATAAGGCCCAAAAAACCTTGGAGACAACTTTTGAGCCCTTCTCATGGCTACGGACTGTTGACAATATGGTTGTAGCTTTAGGTAAACCCAATCACCAACGGAGAACTCACGTTTAGTGCGATGAAGGTCTGCAAACCTCTTCATTCTCTCTTGAGCCAGCAACCAAGTGTTCCTTCAAAATCTTCATAATTAGTTATCTTCCTTTAAGATCATCGTCCACGGCTTGAACTTTAGTAGTGCCGGCTACATATGCGGTGAGGCGGGTAGGAGGAACACCATAAACAACCTCAAAGGGAGTCGTCCCAGAAGATGAATGGCTATTAGTTTTATACCACCATTCAGCTAGGGATACCCATTTAGCCCATTCCTTTGGTTTGGACCCCGTAAAACACCTTAAGTAATTCTCTAATGATCGGTTAACAATTTTAGTTTGTCAATTGGACTGGGGGTGGTATGCTGAGCTATGGCTCAATTGGGTACCCTGTAATCTAAAAAATTCCCTCTAGAAAGTGCTTAAAATGGTGTGGATCACTAACAATCGAAATAGGCATGCCATGGAATCGAAAAATATTATCAATGAATAGCTTGGCGATAGAAGTGGCAGTGTAGGGATGGGAGAGAGGGATGAAATGTGCATATTTGGATAGTCTATCCACCACCACCATTATGCAATCTTACCTTGTGAATGAGGTAAACCATCTATGAAATCCATCGATATTTCTGTCTAGATACGCGTGGGGATTGGCAAGGGTTGTAGCAGTCCGGCTAGTGAGTCATTCTCCGACTTGCTACGTTGGCACACATCACATTCCTTGATAAATTGTCGCACAAACGACCGCATGCCATTCTAGAAGAAATCCATCTTGACTCGTTGCAAGGTCTTGTGGTAATCGACATGTCCTCCATTAGGGCTTTCATGCGTGTGCTGGAGCACCTTGGATCTAATAGAGGAGTTTGGTCCCAAATAGAATTGTCCCTTATAAAACAAGATACCATTGTGAGAGGTGTACCGGGTAAGGTCCAGCTCCCCTTTACTAAATCAGTCCAGAATGAGCTGCATATCTAGATCATCCTTGTAATGGAGTCGGATCTCCTCAATCCAAGACAACACTGGTCGTGTAATGCCCATTACAGTGCCATTCGTTGTTAGAGTCCCATCTTCTAATCGCCTTGACAGAGCATCCACCACCTTTTTTCCCTCCCCTTCTTATATTCAACAACGAAAGTGTACATCGTTGTTGCATTGGGGTGCCAATGCGTTGTTCTAACAAGTATTTGAGGCTTTGTTGATCGGTTCTAATTAGGGGTGTCAATTTTACCCGATTTAACCGGAACCGGAACTGAAAACACCGGTTCCAATACCACATTTTTGGGAACCGATTAAAAAGAACCGGAATCGGAACCGAACCGGAAACTAATGGTTACGGTTCTGGTACTTTAATATGGAACCGAAACCGATAAGAACCGGAACCGAACCGATAAGAACCGGAACCAATATATAAATATAGTGTAAAAATTCTCATATTACCAAGATTGGACCCGTTATACCCAAAACCGGAATCGGAACCGACAAAAACTACATAATCGGTTCCGGTTCTGGTACTATCACTTTGAGAACCGGAACCGATAAGTACCCGAACCGATAAGAACCAGAACCGTTTGTTCCGGTTCTGGTAACCTTAGGAACCGAACTGAAACCGACCCATTAACACCCCTAGTTCTAATGGTGAATTTCTATCCCAACAGATACGGTCGCCATTTCGCAACTGCGGTAACTAAGGCAAGCAACTCTTTCTCATATGTTGATACAAGGAGGGACCTTCCCTTCAAGGCATGGCTAAGGTACGCAAGTGGTCGACCATTTTGCATGAGGACTGCCCCTAGCCCGTTGCCGGCAGTGTCACATTCAATAATGAATGGTATGGAGAAATCCGACAAGGCCAAAATAGGAGGTTCAGTCATGGCGTGTTTGAGCTGATTGAATGCCTCTTTTGCTACCTCCGTCCAATGGAATGAATTCTTTTTTAGCAGTGATGTGAGAGGACCAGCTATCCACCCATATCCTTTGATAAACTTCTGATAGTAACTAGTTAACCCCAAGAATCCATGCAAGGATTTAATGGTGTTGGGTAGTGGCCAATTCATCATGCAAGAGATCTTGGTTGGATCAGCTGCTACTCCATCTTTGGAAATGAAATGGCCGAGGTAATCCACGCTAGTACACCCAAACCTGCATTTATATTCTTTTGCGAATAATTGATGAGTTCGTAGCACTTCTAGTGCAGCTCGGAGGTGGCCCAAATGCTCATTTATGCTCTTATTGTAGATTAATATATCATCAAAGAATACTAAAATTAACTTATGCAGAAAAGGGCGAAACAACTCATTCATTAGACTTTGGAATGTAAATGGAGCATTCGTGAGACCAAAAGGCATTACGAGAACTTCGTAATGACCTTCATGAGTTCTGAATGCTGTTTTGGGGACGTCCTCCAGTTGTACTCGAATTTAATAGTAGCCCAAGCGGAGGTCTAGCTTGGAGAAGATAATGGCGCTATGAAGCTCATCGAGCAACTCGTCCACCACTGGTATTGGGAACTTGTTCAATTGTTTCTTTGTTGAGAGCTCGGTAGTCCACACACATGCGCCAACTTCCATCGGACTTTCGTATTAACAGTACTGGTGATGAAAACTAGCTATTGCTAGGCAGTACAATCCCAGTTTGAAGCATCTCTCGCACAATCTTTTTGATCTCTCATTTTTGGTAATAGGGATAACGATATGGTCTCACACTAACAGTGTAATAACCTGAACTTTTGTCTAGGGATAATAGAGTAATTTACATTAGAAGGGTATTTTTGACAAATGATAAAATTAAAATAATTAATATCTTTGAGTTACATATTAATTGTCTTAATTAAAAATTTTCATAATTTTTAGTCTTTTGGAAATAATAAAAATCTTTCCCTAATCAAAGACTTGAACTTTAAAAATAAAGAAACTGTTTAAATAAATTACCAATGATAATTAATTGTACAAATAAATAAAGAAAGACTTAATTCTCTTTTGAGCAACTATTAAAAATAGAAGAATCTCTCCAAAACTTATACATTTTCATTTTTTCACCATTAGAGAGTTCTCCATTACGAATCATTGAGAGCTTTAAGAGCTATAGAAACACTATAACGTCTCACCCTTTGAGACTGTTCCTTTAGATAAAAATATTCATACTTTCAAGATGTTTGACATATTCAAATCCTGGCTTCATCCAATGATGATCAATAAAAACACCTGCGATTACTTTTTCACCATTGATTCAAGTTCGGATGAAGATCAACGGACAAGGTAGGTACACTTACATATTTTAATAGATAATCTTCCTTATTTTACTTTACTAATCATGTTATATATATATGTGCTTAATTTATGATGTTGTGGATATTATTGTGATTCGGATCTGATCGGATCGACCGGTGTGCAAAAAAAATAAGGTTATAGATAATGATTTTGTATAATATTGAAGTGTTAGTTCGGGTGTGATCCTAATGGATACCCGCGGAAATAAAAATTAAGAAGGGCTTAGAGCCCTAGGGTGAAAGACCCCAAACCCTTGCAGAAGAGCCTTTTGGTTACTCCCGGCGTGGGAAGAAGAATGAGACCCAAGATTGAGTTGTAGTTATAAGCGTATGAATATAATATTATTTGGCTAATCGTGAGAAATATTTATTATTCTTGACATTACTAGTTTATATCATCTGTTATGCATTGAATATGTCATGATTTTTGAATTAGAATATGCAATATTATCTGTGATATATATGTGGTGTACAGTGGATTATCTACTGGGATTTGGCTCGTGGTGTTTACCAAATATTTTAAACTTAATTAAGGATGGTGTGAATTTCAGAGTTGATGCATTTGATGAGAGCGATAGCATGGAAAGATCGGATGGACAATTGAGAACGTCGATGAGATTGATGCGGGACTTTAGATATTTTGTCATTTGTGTCATTTTTATAAGCTTAATTGTTAAAGAATCGTAGTCTATTAATTAAAACTTTGTTTAATTTTTTAGAATCATGTGGATGATAAATACTTGACTTCCTAGACTCTTTGATTTAACCCTTAAGTTATATGATCATGAATCCTTAACAAATACATTAATTTTTATGGATGTGTGGTACTTATAATTATTTTATATATTATTCGGGTACCTTTATCGTTAGGGCAGATTTCTGAGTCCAACTGTTAAAATAAAATAGTAAATGATATTTTTGGACAAAGTGCATTCACAAAAGATGCTAAAAAATGATTTTTTAACAGTAGAGAATTAATAAGATAAATTTTTATTGAAATTATATTTTTTTCAAAAATTTTACGCATATCTGCTAAAATTCTGAAAATTTAATTCAAAAAGCCTATCAAATAGAAGTTTTAGCCAAAACATCTTTACTATTTTGATATATTATGAATTATGGTCATTTTTAAAAATTATTTCGGAGTATTTTTTTTTTATCACACCCTAGATCTTGGGTAAAACAGATCGTTTTTCAGGCATTCGGGTCAGATCCGGGTGGCCGAGTCCGGGGCGTGACAAACAGGCTGGGTCCCCTTAATTAAGGGAATCCAATGATCATGCGATCTAGATGGTGGCAATCCCTGTGGTTCTCCAAACACACTGCTAAAATCTTTGAGTAATTTCTGAAATTGCGAATCTATCATGGGTTGAGGTTGGACCCCAACTACGCTGAAGAGTTGTAGCAAAACTCTGATTTGATTTTGAGCTTGTCATCACCGAGGACTGCTAGGTCTGATGCTGCTTCTCCATGGAATTTGCAAGGTTTTCCATCAAGATCAAACTGCATAGAAAGGTTAGAGAAGTCTCACATAATGGGGCATAGAGTTCTCAACCAATGAGCACCGAGAACCGCATCACATCCACCCAATGATAACAAGAAAAAATCAATTGTGATTGGTTGGTTTTGTAATGATAATGTGACCTCATCAAATCATCCTTAGCCATTTAATTTGTCCCCATTTGTGACCATTACCTCGAATCGTCCACTAGAGAGAATGGATAGCCCGGCCTTCTTGGCGATTACTGGATCTAAAAAATTGTGGGTGCTGCCCGAATCAATTAACACCACAATTTTCACTTTGTTTAAGTTACCTCTCAGTCGTATAGTTTGGGGGGCTGGAGCTCCAGCGATCGCATGTAAAGATATCTTCGGCCTTATATTTGGTTCTGCCTCAATTGTTGGTTCTTCTATAGCATCGATCTCATCTTCTATGGCTGATTCATCGCCTTTTACCCCATCAAGCAAGTAGAGTTTTTACACCTTACACCTATGCCCCTGTGACCATTTATCGTCACAATTGTAGCATAAACCTTGGTCACGACGCTCCTTCATCTCAAATTGGTTGAGCCTTTGCACTGGCATGGAAAGCTTCCTTGCAACTGGTGGTCCAATAGTGGGATGAGTTGGTCTTGGCGTGCCATTGTGGCAGGACGATTGGCGACGATATTTTATTTTTTCTTCTTGGATCCGTGCTAACCCGAAGGCAGCAGACAAGGTAGCTGGTTTGAACATCTTAACACTAAACCGAATGTTCTCTTTGAGGCCGTTTAAGAAGCAACTTATCATGAAGGATTCTCTCAACCCTTCAATCCGGTTTGCAAGAGTCTCAAACCGTGTTTGATATTCGTCTACGGTGGTTGATTGGCGGAGCTTGGTGAGAACTTCCATTGGGTCATCATACTCAATAGGACCAAACTAGGGTTTCAAGAGCCTTTGCAAAGGCATCCCAGCTGGTCAAAGCCCCAGAGTTTTCCATCTAGTTGTACCAAGGAAGAGCCTTCCCTTCCATGTGGAATGAGGTGATCATGAACCGATGTGGATGGGGTATCTGGTGGTAAGAGAAAAATTGTTGGGCTCTATACAGCCACCTTGAAGGATCGTTCCCATCAAATCTAGGAAAATCCAAACGGATGGATCTAGTGTGGATCCCCACTTGTCGGTTGTTGGGCTGCCGATTCGTCGCGGGACCAAAAGAAGATTCGGCATCTTCACGTAGCGGATTACGCGTGAGAGTCTCGTAGCTTGTAGCTAAGACACCCAACTGTTGAACCAATTCATCAAGGACCCTCTGATGTGATTATTGGGTTCCCTTGATTCGATTGGCAGATTCAGCGACTTGGGAGATTCTGGTGCCGTCAACCATGGCTGGAACGAGCGGCTCCAATACCAAATGTAGCGTGCAACCAGAAATAGATGCAAAAGATAGCAAGAGACCACTTCGAGGGGGTCAACCTCCTGAACAAATTGAGACTAAGTTTCTTTATATCCTTTTAAATGCCAACTTACAGAATATATATATATAGACCTTCAATCTCTATTTTCTGAATAATAAACAAGACCTATTCTAATGGACACGATCAAGCAAATCACTCCACTACTATTAAGACTCCTATTCTCACTCAACAACTGACATATTCAAGATGACTAAGGCTCATCTTTGACACCTCACAACTGACACTTGGACTAAACTGGACTAACATCAACAACTCCTATTCTCACTCAGCCACTAACAGAGTAAGTCCTATTCTCACTCAGCCACTAACAAACTTGAGATGGTTAAAGGTCCATCTTTTATTGAACAACTAACACCTGGACTGCAGATGCATGATTCATGGTGTAACCTCCTCATGAATTCAGGCACGTTACAAAATCAATAAGTCATTCCAAATATAACTCATCCGAAGTAACATAGTGGTTTATCACATCCCTTAGGTTGGTTGTTCCATTCTGAAACCAAATCAAATCAATTTAATCTTAGATTTCATTTTATCTTGTAAATTCAAAACCGTATGATATGCACAAGTACTATATGAGATTTTATAGTGAATATCCACAGATTTGGGGTGGTAACGGGGCTTGTGGTGGTGATAGCAAAGAGTGAAAAAAAAAACAGAGGAAGTTAAAGAAACGAAGAAGATAAGGGCACTTTTGCCATTGTGATGAGACACGAGGGATGGACTGTTAGTCATTGATGCCAGACTCGGTCAATAGGGGGTATTACAACAATATGAAAGTTGAGGGGGGTCATACGAATTACTTTTGAGTCTTAGGGGGGTAATACTAAGTTACCCATATTATATTCTAATAAATCATTAATAAAGATCATAAACTAATAGCACATATGTTGGTTTTTAAAAAAAAAAATTAAATTATAAATGGTCTGTAATAAACGACGCATCTCGTTTTATGGGTAATTATTAAAAGAAAAGAGATGGTCTGCTGACCTGCTTCTCAGCAAACCATCCCTGCTTTTTTTTTTCCCTTTATAATATGTTTTCTATCTACACTTCATAATGTGGAGTTTAGTAGATAGAACCAAAACACAAATTCCTTAGAAAGAAAAAATGACTCTAGAGAGAGAGAGAGAGAGACCTCAGGGTCGATGGAGTAATATTGGCATTTGGAGATATTCACTTAAAATTAGAAGTGTCGATTCTACCAAATTTTTTTTGTTTGGCTTTTGCTTCCACAAAAAACAAGCTTTTGACTTCTAAAAAACAATTTCAAACGAGGCTCTATCTCGCACCGAGATCACTATTTTACAGAAGAGTCTCACTTTGTCTTGGGCAATATGGGCCGATCCTACTCTGGATCGGACTGATCGGGATCAGAGCCCACCGATCCAGCCTCCGATCCCGAGACTTTCATCCTTGATTTCTTGGGGTTCAGAATCTGAAGGATAAAATGACAGAATTTTTTTACCCCAAACAAGAGAGAAACCTTTTCCTACTCCCCTCCACTCCCCCATCCACCCATCCATTTCTCTCCACTGTTCAACGGTAGGATGAGGGCAGCGAAATAAGTTTCAGGAGGTCGACCAATCAAATGATTCTAATTGGATGATGATAGATCTTGTTCAGAAATCTTTTTAGATATTTTTCTCCGTCATTTCTAAATAATAGGAAAAGTTGTCCGAAATAAAATATTTTATAGACGAAGTTGCCAGTGGAAAACATTTGTATTCCAAGTAATACATTTTGAGAAACCATACAAAACTTTAATTTACTAGCATAACATGATTATTGTGGAGATTAATCCAAATCCCAGGACCTTTCTCGTCAGAAAAAAAAGTTTTCCAAAGTTATGAAGGTGAGCGAGCCACCAGACAGACCACAATTCATCTTCCTCGATCTCAGGAAGCAGAAAGAGAAAAGGAAAAAAGAATAGACAGAGAAAATGAAGCGGAGAAGCCTCAAGGCAGTACAAGCAGCGGCACTAAAATTACCACCAGCGGCTGAGTAGAGAAAGAGGATGAGAGGATCCCTTACAATCACCACCACCACCATGAACGAAACACCTTCACGTCTCCCATTAGTGGTTTCTCTGAACTGCCTGGAAGACTGCAACATCGAACAAGAAACCCTCGCCGGCATCGCCACCATCGAACACGTGGGCCTCAACCGTCTAGCAGACGGCCGAATCGAGTCCGCCGCGGCTGTCCTTCTCCACTCCCTTGCCTTCCTCCCTCGCGCCGCCCAACGCCGTCTCCAGCCATGCCAACTCATCCTCTGCCTTGGCTCCTCCGACCGCTCTGTCGATTCCGCCCTTGCTGCCGATCTCGGCCTTCGACTCGTCCACGTCGACACCTCACGCGCTGAAGAGATCGCTGACACCGTCATGGCTCTCTTCCTTGGCTTGCTCCGTCGCACTCACCTACTCTCTCGCCATGCCTTTTCCGCTTCCGGATGGCTCGGCTCGGTCCAACCGCTTTGTCGCGGTATGAGGCGGTGTCGAGGACTTGTGTTAGGGATCGTCGGGAGATCGGCCTCGGCGAGGTCGTTGGCTACGAGGAGCTTGGCGTTTAAGATGAGTGTGCTTTATTTTGATGTTCAAGAGGTATCAATTTGAAATTTTGAATCGATCGGTTCGTGTAATTTATACTTGTTTTGGTAAATTTGCTGATATGGTTTGAATTCGAGCAAATGTTAAGCTGATCTGCTTGTTTCTGATAAAATGCGTCTTTTGGAAGTTATGTTCTGGAAGATTTAGGTTTTTGCTAGGAATCATGGATGTAGTTAGTTGGAAATTTTAGTGAAGCATGGTTTTTCTTTAAAAAGATTTGCACTTCTATACAGGGGAAAGGAAAATCAGGCAGGCCTTCTATTACATTTCCTCTGGCTGCCCGAAGAATGGATACACTTAATGATTTACTTGCCGCGAGTGATCTTATTTCACTTCATTGTGCTCTATCGAATGAAACTGTTCAGATTATCAATGCAGAATGCTTGCAGCAAATAAAACCTGGTAACATTCAGATTTCAGATCACACTTGTTGTAGCGGGTTCTCATGATCCATCCTTTTGTCCTCTAAAGAAGGAGAAATTGCTTGTGTGCAGGGGCATTTCTTGTGAATACAGGTAGCAGTCAGCTATTAGATGACTGTGCTCTGAAGCAGCTTTTGATTGATGGCACTATTGCTGGCTGTGCGCTTGATGGTGCTGAAGGGCCACAATGGATGGAAGCATGGGTATGAGCATTAGCCTTAGGGTATGAAGTGTAATCTTGGATGCATATTTAGGCATGAATTCTGTTCTTTGAATTATGATTACTTCAATTTACATTACTTCAAGTTCTTCTTTGATACATGATTGTTTCCAGTGTAGGTTTCTTCTCTTATTCAATCTAAGATTCTTTCTAATATCTTTTGATAAGTAAATCTTTTCTTCATACTGAATATATAGTTTGATGACAGTGCTGTATATGCCATTGCTGATCTGGTGTTGCATAAAGTCATTCAGGGAAGGGGTTGAACTGTAGTGCAATTTGTTTACATTCTGCATCACAACCATGAGTTTGTGGTTTGATTCCTAGCTTACCTACCCAAAAAGGAATGAAAAGTCATTCAGTGATTTTCACTCTAAGCAATTCACGCGTAGTCTACAAAGACGTAGAATGCAGTGATTACAAGATAACGTTTGCCCTCAATATGAGAATCTTTGACTCGTTGCATTCTTCTCCTAGTGCAGACCATAAGTTTTGGTCTATTGGCAGAGCAATAGGAACTCTCAAATGCCAGTGGTACATTTATTTCCTTGATGGATCTGCATGACAAGGTCCTCTAACATTTAACATGTCCTTGATGAGGTGTTAAATAGTTCCTGGAAAAGGTCATAGGTTGGCAGCAGCTTGGTTGTGTATGAAGTTTCTTGGATGGAAATAACTCTTATCTAGTAGTCAGATATTTTATTTAGTGGACATTCACCATGTAATAGTAATAGTCCTCAATAATATATATATTTTTTTGATAAGTGAAAATTTTATTGAAAACAATATTTTAATGGAAAGAGCTATACTAGATTAGGGAAGAGAATTCCCTATGTGCAAAAAGTCTTTATTTACACCACTCTTACCTAATGAATCCACATGCAATACTAATTGCATTAATTTTAGTATGATTATGGACCACCTATAGCCAATTCTAAAATGTGACCCATCGCATTTGCTAATCTCTAAGAACCACTTCACTCATTATGAGTACGTGCTTTGCAAATCTATCTTCAAAAATATGCTTGCCCAACATAGCATGTCCAGGATGTCGTCCAATTGAGGAATTGGAAACCGATATTTGATGTTTATGCTATTAATAGCTCTACTTTGTATACACATCTGCTATGGGCCATCCTTTTTGGGTGTAAGGAGTGCGGAGTTAGCACCTGGACTCATGCTTTCCCTAAACCTTATGTTGTAACTCTCCTACTTGACGTCGCAATTCTTCCTGTTCTTTAGGACTCATCCTGTAATGTGTTCGATTGGGTAACAACGATCTTGGAACAACATCAATGTGATGTTGGATGTCTCATGCAGGTGGTAGACCATCTGGGAGCTCTTCAAGAGCCACATTATCAAATTCATCTAGCACATTCTGTATGTCACTATGTTGTTAGGTAAATTCTGTATGTTGTGTCTTTTCCTTCACTTTAATGCATATACAATCCCCGTATTCCGCGACTCCTCTTCGAATTGTGCTTTTAAGTTCAGCAAGTTGTTCGCTTTTCCTTTTGCTGTTTGAGATATGTTACACTCCTTTAATGGCAAAAAAGTGATCTTCGTCCCATATTTTTGGAATGAATAGATGTTCTCCTTCCCATGGTGAATTGTCGATTGGACGTATTTCCAATGACGCCCAATAACATGAGCCATGCATTCATTTCCATGATGTCATACCACACTTTATCCGCATAATTCTTTTCCAATTGAAAAAGGCGACTAAAGAACGAGTATTAACTGGTACCTTTAAGTTCTTCTTGAACCAATGAATGCGATATGGCCTTAGGTGCGATTCTTGTTTATTTCCAAGCTTCGTTACCATCTCCTTATAGACGATATTCTCACTGCTGCCACTATCCACAATAATAGTGCATTGTTTCCTGCCGAAAGTGCTCTGAGTACAAAAAATGTTGAACCAAAACCACCAATTCTCGTCCACAACCTTACGTGACGTCAACACCATCTATTGGATTCTTAGTGCGTCAACTATCTCATCTATCTCCACTCTGCCCTCATCTCCATTTCCGCCCATTTCTGCTAATATCATACATTGGTTCTCTGATCTCCATGTATTCTTCCCCTTCTTCGTAGTCCTCTTCCTCACCCTCCATCATATGATTGGGGTGGGTGTTGTTTCGTTTTGGACCCTCAAAAGCACAGTGTCCGGGTTCTTGACAAAGAAAACACACATTGCCTTGAACATCTTCAGCAAGTGGAAGTCTAAGTGCATTACCTAGGGCACTAGGGTTGGGCCGTGTACCTCCTTAAGGGTATCATGTGCCCCGTGGACTCTGTAGGGGTGTCCCATTGGCTTTGATCGAACTTGGGGCTGTCCTTCTTGGTGGTGTCATACTTTGTGTTCGCAACCTACTACTTTGTAGGCTTTTCTCCGCTTTTAATGCAAACTCCTAAGCTTCATCTACATCCTATATCCTCATATGGGAAATTTTCTCTTAAATGTTAGGGTTCAAACCAGTGAGAAAACGACTCTGACATATTGCTTCTGTCTCTTGTGGTCCAGATTGCATAGATAACTTATGAAATTCCTCTGTGTAAGCTCTCACATCTAAACTCCACTGTCTTAAATTCAAACACCATTGTGAAATTTCTGTTTCATATGATTATGGAAGGAATCTAGTTGCACACACTTTTTCATCTTGTGTTGAGAACTAATTTTCTCTATACCCTTGTGGACTCGATTTTCCTGAAGAACTAACCACCTTCTCAAAGAGAATATGGTAAACAAGATGCAACCAACTTTACCTTTCGGAAAACTGAGACGTCAAATATAAGTTCTACTTATTCTAACCAGTCGATAAAATTGTCAGCATCCAATCGCCCATAAATTTTGGAATTTTGATCGTGAAATATTACCATAAGATCATTGCCGTTGCCTGGATTTTTTCTCGGATAATCCCTACCTCCTTGATCTCCATAAAAATCTTGATCCCCACTGAATTGGTTTCTCAGGTTTTTCACATTTTTCTCAATTTTTGTGAAATTCGTGGTCTCGACCGTAGCCATCAAAACCACCATCTCCATCCTCACCATGGAATACGACGCCATCACAACCCAATTCTTGTCGAAAATAATGCCCATAATCATTATCATAGTTTTTAGGGTGTATGTGCCGATATTGAAATCTATGAACATACTTATAGAAAAAAATCTATGAACGACATGATAACGATCTCCATCATGATCATCTCCTCTAGATCTTGCTCTCGAGGGTGATGATCATCTTCTCGTTGCACCGGAGTAGTTTCAGGTGGGATGTCCACACTAGAAGACTCATCCTCTTCTATGCTTCATCGATTCTTATCTTCTTGGGTTTCTCTTCTTGCTTGTTCTAACAATTGCAGAAGCCTAGGTAGATCTTCTGTGACCCGTTCCAGTTGCATGTCGATCCTTACTATGTGACCTTCTAATCGATCTTTCGATCAGTGGGGTCTAGATTGTTTCTTTCATCAGGGGCTTTTTTTCTGTTAATCAAAGTCAAAGTTCCAGGCCTCGAAACATGCTCTGATACCAAAAATGATGCAACCCCCAAGCATAACTTAATTTAATTCAGCAAAAATAAGAGAGAAATAGAGCTTACCAAGCAAGAACTCAACAAGAGTCTAGGATAGCCCCCTAAATGTCCCGTAAGGTTTCTTTCAATTCTCAAACTCCAAGTAGTTAATAAACCCTTACAAAATGTTGCTGGTCCCTTTATACTAAAAAATAATGTAAAAATGTCTAAAATATCCCTTATTAATGGCGTAAAATGTAAGTACTCCTAAAACTAGTTATTGGTGTACCAAAGTACCTTCTTCTAAATTCTAAATCAACTTTAGAAAATTAATAAAACAGATAAATTGGGACACCACTAAAACTGGCCTGCATGAACAAGTAATAAATCAAATAATAGTAATGCATGTATTTCAGGGTACTCTCTTTTGAGCAAAGTTGCATAATTAGTGCATTGCTTGAGCAAATGTCAAATTTTTCTTCTGATAATTCCTTTGGTGTGCATGCTGGACGTATGTTCATGGGACATAGTATAGATTGACACATCAAAAAAGAAGAAGAAGGATAGAGTGACTTTACAGGATGGGCTTCACCTGTTCTCATACATTCGACTTTACAAGATGGGCTTCAGCTGTTCTCATACAAAAATATTAGCTTATCAGAAAAAAAGAATGATAATCTTGCAAAAAGAACGTATCGAAAAAGGTTATCGAAAAAAGTGGAAATAAAAATCTCTCTATATGCTTCATCTCCATGGTGTACAACATGCAAGCTTGTCATAATTGTTCTTTGATTTTCAAAGTACACTGAATCACTGATAGTTGTTGGGAGCTGACCCCAACAACTATCAGTGCCATTCAATTGTGTTTCATTACAGTAAAAACATGAATTTTTTTCAACACCTGTTGGGTAGGGATTTTCAAAAATCTCTATAAAGAAAACCCAGTAGACCTAAGAAAACAAAAGTAGGGTTTCTGACAATTAAGTGTTTAACTATAAACTACTCCATGAAAGATAAGGTAGAAAATGCAATACAGAATTCATGCCTCAATAGAAATCAGACATCTATTGCTTTCTCTATATGTCTCATCCATCTCGCTCTTTAATCTCGATGGAAATCAGACATTCCAAATGCATAAACACAGTGCACTACCATATCTATTGCATTTCTGTGTGATATAGACAGACACAGCAGTAATGGATTATGGTCTATTTTTTATTTTATTTCTTGGGTGGAGCTGATTCAATCCAATCGTGGCTTCACCTTCAGGTAAAAGAGATGCCGAATGTATTGATACTACCCCGTAGTGCAGATTATAGTGAAGAAGTATGGATGGAGATAAGGGAGAAAGCTATTTTGATACTGCAGACGTTCTTTCTTGATGGAGTTGTTCCAAAGAATGCTATCTCTGATGAGGATGATGAGGTAAGTGGAACCTTTTGCGAAGATGAACAATCTGAGAAACCAGATAAAGAAAGTTCCTTGCGGGTTTGTGATGGTGAGCAGCTGACAGATGACATTCAATTAAGTCCTGAAAACAGTGAAAAGAAAGTTTTTTATCAACCAAATGAGTCCCATAGCCAGGCTCAACATTCAGGTTTGTCTCAAAGTACTGCCACTCGGTCTGAGGGAAGGAGTAGCAGGTCAGGTAAGAAGGGTAAAAAGAGGCATGCCCGCCGTAAATCCCATCAAAAGGCAGATGACCCTTCTGCATTAGAAAAGGACAGCAACTGTACCTCACAGCGAGAAGATGATACTGCTATGAGTGGCACAGATCAAGTATTAAGTTCCAGTTCTCGTTTTGCTTCCCCAGAAGATTCCAGAAGTAGGAAAAATCCTGTTGAATCAACACCAGAATTAACGTCTGAGCGGCACATGAAGTTAAGCATGGGGCTTAATAGAATGTCTGGTGAGCTGCTTAAAGATGGGTATGTTATCGCTTTACATGCGAGAGATCGTCCTGCATTTCATGTGTCCAGGCAAAGAGTCCCTGGTGGTGGTTGGTTCCTGGACACCATGTCTAATGTGACAAAAAGGGATCCTGCAGCACAGTTCCTTGTTGCTTTTAGAAGCAAGGTATTGTAGACAGGAACCTTTCCCTTTGCACCTCATTTCTGTTATCTTCTGTTTGTAATTGCAACTAATAGTGGGGAAGTATTATATGTATTGCTAATTAGCTGATATGCTTATGCCGACACATTTTCTTCAGGACACAATTGGATTGCGATCTTTTGCTGCTGGTGGAAAATTATTGCAGGTAAATTTTCATTCTAAACAGGTTTACCTTTGTAATAATCTGATACTCATATGGGGAATATGAGTGTTAAGTGCTATCATTATTTGCTTTTAGGTTTATATGGGGTTATTATGCAGTGTCTATGTTCATTTAAAGCAAAGGTTCCAACTCTGATCTATGAAAGCTGTCAAGTGTTATTTGAAACTGAATTCACTATCAATCACCCACTGCGGTTTTTCCCGTAAAATGGAACACAAGAAGCTTGTATTTTCTCAATGACTGAAACTGTTGTTAACATATTAACACAGGTCTTAGACATTTCAGTTTGAATTTGGGAAGGCCATGGGAAAAGTGTGGTTTCTCATCGGGTTAATGCACATGATAGCAAAATGATTCTATTACAAATCCCAAGCCTGTAGTCGGTTGTTGTACTGCACTGCAACCATGAGGTCACGAGTTGTATCCTAGTTCAACTTTATGGACCTCCATTGGACGACCTTAAAAATGCTTTGGCTGGTATGAAATTAAAGAATGCCAGTAAATGGAAAACTCTGCAAGCCTACTGTTAAGATGATATTGTAAAAATTTAGGATTTTTAGTTACGGTATTTCTCATGAAATTTGCACAAGTTTGTCTTAAGTATTTCCATCAGAATCCATTCTTCGATGGCTGTGCTCTCCTGAGCCCCTCCTTTTTTAACATACCTCATGGGATGATGGCCCAATTAAGTGCAGTTATAGTTGAGGAATTTTTTTATGTCCTATTGATCAGACTTTGGCATTCCAGATAAATAGAAGAATGGAATTCGTGTTTGCAAGTCACAGCTTTGATGTTTGGGAGAGTTGGATGTTGGAAGGCTCTTTACTGGAGGAGTGCCGGCTTGTCAACTGTAGAAATCCCTTGGTAAGTCATCTCTTGTGAATTTAGTGTTGTCCTTTTTCTTTTTTCCTTCACAGTAAACTACACATCATTGGTTTTTCTGGTTGTATTATATAAAGATTTATAAGTGCAGCCATTCATGTAAATGTTTTCCTTTTTCATATATTTTATTGATAGACATAGTTTTGAGTCTTTTGACTCTTTTCATTTGAAATTTTACTAATACAATTCTTTTAATGAACTAATTGCTACAAGGACTTACTGATATAAGATGGTACCCCCTCTATGGGGAAAGTCAGGGGTTCAATCCTGTGTTTGGGCAGAAGTCTTCTTTACCAAAGTGATCTGCATTTTATGCTGATTAGGCTGCAACAGTTTCCAGTAGATGGAAATTTTGCCAAATAAAAAGTTGAAGACAACTGATGACCTGAAACTTTCAAGAGCAACAAATAACAGACTATTCAACATGAGAGAGAAATCTAGGTAATACAAATAGAAATTCTTTCTCTGGCAAGGTATTAAACTTCGAGCCCTAAACAATGCGTAGTTAAAATTCGGTATTAATTTGAGGAAGTTTAATTTGACATGGAGAAGTTCTGTAAAAATTCAAAGTTTGGAGATCTGATTTATTTACACATTTGTAATACTAATGTAGATTGAATGTATGAAATAAATATTGAATTACAGAGAAAAATAGTTCTTATTGAAGAACAAGAACAACTACAAAATACACAATTTGAGGAGTGTCTAATCTTGACTTGACCCCTACAAGTTGCTTTTGAGACTCAAAAACCCCTAATGGAGTGGCTGTTTTTCATGTAGGAACCTCTTAAAAGCAATGCAATGTTGAAAAAATGGAGATAAAAGTGTTTATAGACACTTTTAATATATTTTAAGTTTTGTTCCTAAACATCGACCGGAAAAAAAGGTTCTGGTCCTGAACAGTAAAATTCATAGAAATACTGTAGGTTGACTTTACTTTGCCGGGCAAAAGTCAACAAAATTCAACGAATTTCATAAATTCTTTTGATATTTCTTGTTAAGATCTAGGGTTTCATAGATGAGAGAGAGAGAGAGAGAGAGAAGAATAGTGGGAAAGATGGGATAATCGAATTAGGTGGTATTGCCCTAATCGATCCCCTTTTATATTAAAGCATAAAAGAAAGAGTAAAGACATTAATACCCTTATATGTCTCACATATATACCCACATGCATAAACAATTATAACTAACACTCCCCCTCAAGTTGAAGAGTATACATCATACATCTCTAGCTTGGAACAAATTAGATCCATATGAGTCTTGGATAGAGCTTTAGTAAACACGCCTGCCAACTGATCTGCTCTCTTCATGTACGGAGTCACAATTTCATCACTCGCCACGTTGTCTCTAACAAAGTGGCAATCCATCTCAATATGGTTTGTCCTTTCATGACACACAGGGTTGGAGGCTATATGAAATTATGAATAGCTGCCTGATTGTCACAATACAATTTCACAGGAGACTCCACACTCACACCCAACTCAAGAAGGAGATGCCTCAACCAAGTCAATTCACTGCTCGTATGAGCCATTGCTCTGTATTCTGCCTCTGCATTCAATCGTGTCACTATCAATTGCTCTTACTTCTCTAGGATACTAGATTTCCACCAAGGACCGTACAATAACTTGTAGTAGATCTTCTATCAAAAGGTGGACCAGCCCAATCCGTATCAGTATAGCCAACCACTCGAAGGTGACCATGTGACATGTACAAAAGACCCCGGCTAGGAGCTCCCTTCAAGTACCTCACTACATGAACGACGTCCCAATGCGGAACACGAGGTGATTGCATAAACTGACTAGTCACACTCACAACAAAAGATATATCAGGTCTGGTACATTGTCACAAAGTCGAGATTCGGATATAAATCGGCAAGGGGTCATGTCGGGAAAATTCGGATAAATTCGGTAAAAATTAGTAGAAATCGGCAAAAATAAAAAAATATATCATGGCATTTTTCAAGTTAGAAATGTTTTTAACAAAACACATTTATATGATGAAAAGCACATCTATAATTCCATAATATCAAGTAATAACTCAGAACTCATAAGCAGATATATCATTCATAATTCCAAAAATCGGCAAAATCAAAATCAAAAGGGAAAAAAAATGTGTCTCAGTCGATTAATCGGCAAAATTCAGCAAAATCGTTAATTAATCGCTGAGTTTTTTTATTAATCACAGATTTTCCCGTTTTTGCCGATTAATCGGTGATTGATTCGCGAATTCAAAAAATCGTAGATTTTGAGAGATTTTTGTGACTAGGGTCTGGTAATAGTCAAATAATTCAGTTTGCCAACTAATCTCCGATATCTACTCGGATCATCATACAGCTCCCCCTGATTACTTACAAGTTTAGTATTAGGATCCATGGGTGTATCAATCGATTTGGATCCCAACAAACTTGTCTCCTCAAAAATAACCATAACATACTTTCTCTGAGATAGACTAATCCCATGGCTTGACCTTGCAATTTCAATACCCAGGAAATAACGAAGTTTCCCTAGATCTTTAGTTTAGAAATGTTGCTGTAGAAACTGCTTCAACTGTTGAATTCCTTTAGTGTCATCTCCAGTTACTACCATATCATCAACGTACACCATTAGCACAATGGTGCCATTGTCTGTTTTCTTCACAAAAATCGAATGGTCTGACTGACATTGGTTCAGTCCAAATTGAACTACTACTTCATTGATTCTGCCAAACCACGTACGTGGAGACTGCTTCAAACCATATATCGCCTTATTTAGACCACAAACGCGACTAGATGACTCCCCTGAGCAACAAAACCTCGAGGTTGCCCCATATAAACCTCTTCCTGCAGAGTACCATGCAAGAAGGCATCTTGACATCAAGTTGATACAACGGCCAATGCAAGGAAGCAACTAAAGAGCAACATGAACTGATGCAATCTTAGCCACCGGTGAAAATGTCTCAATGTAATCAGTACCATAAGATTGAGTATACCCTTTGGCAACAAGACGAGCCTTCAATCGTTCAATCGACCCATCAGGAAGACACTTCACAGTATTAGAAGACGTGGCAATAGATTGATGCGGTTGGATGAGCCTGGAG
This sequence comes from Euptelea pleiosperma, assembly GCA_035048495.1. Taxonomy (NCBI): domain Eukaryota; kingdom Viridiplantae; phylum Streptophyta; class Magnoliopsida; order Ranunculales; family Eupteleaceae; genus Euptelea; species Euptelea pleiosperma. The sequence continues at coordinate 8,480,466 of CM068547.1, forward strand.
TAATCTTCATGCTACATAGTCACCACCTCCGAGTTAGCCTTAAGTGGTTGAGTGGGTGTAGCTGATACAGATCCAAGAGTAAAACTCTCACTATAGGATGCATGGTTTGCCCAGTTGGTAGGTTTACTATACAAATCCTAGCAAAAATCCACTGCGTGACCATCCTTACCACAGTGAGTACACTTACGAGGTCAACCACAACCACCAGAAACTACAAGAGCATATTTGTCTCCAGTAGAGACTAATCTCCGAAATCGACGCATGCTGGGGACGAACAAAAATATCAGTCATACTCGGAAGTTTGCCACTTCTCAAGATTTGAGCCTGAATTGGCTCATATTCTAGTCGGAGACTAGAGAGAAATCGAGCAATGTCAAAGTCTTCTCTCTGTTTACGTTGTTTTACCATATCAGATATAAGGGGTTGATAAACATTCAACTCATTCCGAATGTTTTGAAGAGCTGAATAATACTCAGCCAAGATAGTTAAAGGCGCAATGCGCACTTAAGGCACTAAAACCTCTAGTGCCTGAGGCGCAAGGCGAGACACGCGCCTAATTGAAGCGAGACGCAATATTAAAAATTATAAGAAATATAAAAAATAAAGAAAAATAACATCATAAAATAATAAAATAAGTAATCATTGGGCCATGAAACATAAAATATAGCAAATGTCGAAAATCTCAAGTAACCCAAAAGCAGTTCCAGTTAACATTGTCATTATCTGAATACAAAACAAGTAATCAAAAAGCCATAAAACATAAAAGATAGCAAATGTTCAAAATTTCAAATAGCCCACAATTAGTTCTAGTTAACATCGCCACCATTTAAAATATAATCATTAGCTTCATCCCTATCATCATCAGATGTGAGCCTCTTCAATATATTCATCTTCTTCTGTCTCCTTTGAATTGGCATCTTCCACTTCCGGCTCCCTTATTAAAGCCCTTGCTCTTACTCTTGACCTTGACTGTGATCTAGTATTTGATGTTGATTCACCAACTCCAGCAGCTTTCGCAACAACACTCCATGTTAAGCTATCATCCTCAAACACCAATTCATCTTCTGCTACTCCACCTTCTGTTTTCATCTCCTCAAGTAGTTATTCATTGCTTTTATTAATGTCTTTCAATGAGATAGGTTCAATTGTATCTCTCCTAGCATACCGATGTTAAATATAATAGGGCAAAGAACAAATTTTTTTACAAAAGAAAACGTATTTTAGTGAGGATCGCGCCTGATGTGCCTGGAGCCTGGTTTGAGGCGCGTGCCTTGACCCTTCTAAGGCACTTTAGGTGTCCTTGGAGCCTGATGCGCGCGCCTGGGATTTAGTTTCAAGGACATTTTGTAATCTCACACAAAGGTTGTAGTTTTTAAGGATAAATATTTATCGGTTGCTGCATTTGTCAAAATGTAAAATACAGTGTGGATGTTTGTCGGTATACCAATACATATATGTAGTTTGTATGTCGCTGTCAGGCTCAGGTTGGGTCAAGTTGGGCTGAGCCTCAACCCTAACCCTACCCGATTTGATCGGGTTACCAAAAATCCGGTCCAAACCCAACCCAAGTTCTGAAAGAGCTAACCCAACCCAACCCTAACGTCGGGTTCAACTCGTCAAGTTCGGGTTGAGCCTGCCCAAGTTGCAGCCCTAACCAGAATACATCATCCCAACTTGTTCCCAGATCTCCTTAGCACTATTTAGAAACATCAAATTAATGCTAATTTTTGAATCCATACTATTCCACAGACAAGTCATGATTTGGGCATTCTCCTGCACCCACTTTGAAATGTTATTGGCATTAGACTTTGGCTTTTCTTCAGTCAAATATTTCACTTTCCCTTTGGCTGTGAGAAATTGTCACGCTCCCAAATCCGATATTTGATCAGATCGCGCCTCAAGATACGCGAAAGGTCGATATGACCAAATATCGGATTATTTGGGGGCATGACAGAAATACTTCAACAGCTTTAGCCCAGGGAACATAATTACTTCCATTGAGTCTAATGGAAGTCATCTGGATATTAAAGAAATCTCCCGGCACCACAACCTTATTTTTATCATTCATCACTGCTCACCAGAATATCACAGAGCTAAACAATGTGAGTAGGATTCAAACCAGAAGCAAACCACTTCTAAAATCACCCTGCAATATCCTGGAAGCCAGATAACCACCCATAAAACCTGCGATTTTCTCAGAACATGCAAAGAACAGGTGCGATTTTGGCTGGAGGGGAATCTCTCAGATTCTGGACCCTGCGATTTTGGCCGGAGAGTAATCTCCCATCATCTAATGCTTGCGATCTACCCTGGAGGCACACCTAACACACATCAACTTGATCTGAGAACAATCTCCCCACTTTCGATTTGCCCCGAGAGGACTTCTCTTAGTTGCAGGAGAACTTTTCACACACCAGGCACAAATACCAAACAGAGGCCATGATCTTCATTAGTTTTGCAAGATGGCCTTCTCAACTTCACATACAACCTGTGGTCGAAACCACCACCACGGAGAAGATCTAGGTTTTTCACAAAACCCTAGATTTATTTATTCACCACAAAAGAGGAAAAGAAGAGAAAATAGAAGAGAAGTGAACCCTAGAAACGCATGATCAATGCTTTGATACCATGTTGAGATCTAGGGTTTCATAGATGAGAGAGAGAATAGTGGGAAAGGTGGGATAATCGAATTAGGTGGTATTGCCCTAATCGATCCCATTTTATATTAAAGCATAAAAGATAGGGTAAAGACATTAATACCCTTACTCGTCTCATATAAATACCCACATGCATAAACAATAATAACTAACAATTCTAATACTATGCTCTGGTTATTTGTCTTACTTTCTACAAAAAACTAGGTTAGATGCTATTAGGAACCTAAAGGTTACAACTAAAGGAGCCAATTTGGGAAAAATGGGTGGGCAATTATTCTGAAGTAGGCTTTTGTTCTGCTTGTCCTGTGTATACATTAATGGACTCCTTGGTGCATTATATAGAGGAACTTACATATTTGAAAGACAATGAGATAAAGAAAAGATTTGAATGTTAGAGAGACTGAGTCGTCCATCACCATTATGTTACTTAGATATCCTAATTTGGATGGAGTGCCTATCTTCGTACACATTTTGGGTACTAGTACCTATGGGAGAAATGTGTCCAAGCCATACCCTACCTAAATGCCATATCCTTATCAATTGCTCCTAGTTGACTACATCAAGTCTAGAAATATACTAGATGTGTGATGCAGCTGAGGGTATTCTGGCATGAATAATTGGCTACTTGATGTGGCATTGTCACGTGTTTGCGCCAAAACGTGGTGAGCCTGCATTTTTATATTTCAATTGTAAGCGTTTATATGACTTTTCACTATACCTCCTACGGCCGTAATGGACCACTTGGCATTCTTAATAGCATGGTTAAAAGTGTTGCTTGGCCATTGGATCGTTTGGTGCCGAGGCAATGTGAAAAAAGGCTGAATATGGGCTGTCTTGGGTGAGTCAAGCTGAGACATACTGTCTTGGTCTCGGCCGAGACTATGAACCATGCTCTGTGGAGAAATGTTTAGTGGACCACTTGGTCAGCCACCTAGCCAACCCCGATGTTTGTTTGCACCACATGTCCTTGTTGGAACTGGTAACCTGATTCGTTGGTTCCCTTTTTATTGGTGATAAACATGACATAAAATTAGAAATGAACTTTCGTTCTTTGGGTGCCCCCCCACCCTATTAGTGATAGACATAACAGACTAGATTTATTCCCCTTCCATTGGTGGTAAACATGCTAGGTTTTAGGCAAGGAAATAAATTTCACGAATTATCGAAATATTTTGCGAAAGATTTCCATTTTTTAGGTTACCGACAGGAAAGAATACTTACGTCTAAATAACGTTAAATTTCCCGAAATATTTCCATTCATGTCGAAATATTTCGCGTAAACAGTAAATTTCGATCAATTGACAGTGTAAATATGTATTATTTTGGTCGAAATGTTTCGACATGTATGGAAACATTGAAAACATTTCAATCGTAGGTAGGAAACATCTTATTTGAGCTCAAAACCGCTATAAATCTCATATTTGATCCATTTAACCCCTTTCCATACATTTTGTTTATACAAGAGATCAATCCATTGTAGATTTTTTAGTTCGTAGATTGATCGTGAGGAAGAATCAAATCCCATTTGGGAGTTTTTTCAAATTCAAAATATACATAAGGATAAAATTTCTTGCTACAAATAAATAGGTTAGGTGAAAATTCATTAAATTTATGAATCTATGATGCATTTACACTAGATTTGTGCACACGGATTGAAGATCGTTTAGGGTGAAAATTTGGAATTTGGGAAAAACTCCAATTTAATTAGTTTTTACCCTAAACATCCATGATTGTGCATAAATTGATTATATGTTGCATAACTTAGCCCGTTCTACGAGTTGGTTGAGTTAAAAAAAATTCAAAAAAAATTTACCCTAAATTATTTTTTTTCAAATAAAAAATTAAATGTTCAAAAAATTAAATAAATGTTATAAGTTAATAGTAAATAGGTTTTATAAAATTACATATAATGTTAAGAAATTAATGTAAGTGAATAAGGATTTGTTAATATATTACTTTATGACTATAATATACACACATTTATCAAAAAAAAAAATATTATAGACCATTATGGTCATTCATTTCCGCACTACGTATGGTTGTATATTATGGTTTAAAAGCTTATGAGTGTGTTTTTATGCTTGTTTCATCATTTCCCAAACTTTCCACAAACATTTCCGCATTATTTCCATCATTTCCGCATTATTTCCACACTGGTCGAAATATTTCCATTTTTAGACTGGTCGAAATAAAACTCGAAACCGAAATTTATTTCCTTCGTTTTAGGTAAGGTTTTAATGGATGGATTTTCATTTTACATTTTTCTTGTTTTCCTTATTTTTTATTTTTATTAGAGAAATATGAATCACTCAAGATTTCTGATGTAAGATCAAGGCTGACATTGATAGATGATTATTTTTTGGACAAACAAAAAATAAAAAAAGAGATGGAAGACCAGTGTAACAAGGGGGCACATGCACCCCCCGAAGTACCCAGGGCACAACATTGTGAGGGGGTAATGCTTTCTAGCTAACCCAGCTATCTGTGTAGCACTGCTCTCTCTATAACACTCCTTCATACTACACGCATACGTACACACACTAGAATTTGTGAGAGCTTCAAGACATTGAGAATCAGAGATCTATAAGTGATACAATTAATGGTTCCATGATCTTTGATAGACTGCAGTGTAATAGTCCTGTTAATAATTTAATTAATAAACCTCTCAATCGTGAAATTTGTAAAAACAAGGTGTCTTCATGTTTGGATCATTCTCTTTCTTTATAGTTTCTTTTCTTTTTCTTTTATTTCTGCACGAGTAGAGCCTGCACTGCCAATTCTATCGTCTAACACTGTAAAGTTTTAGAACAACATAGTAGGTATCCTTACTACCCTTGCTTGGCTTCAAATGCAGGCTGTATTAGATGTACGCATTGAGATTCTTGCAGCTGTAGGCGAAGATGATGGAGTTGCACGCTGGCTTGATTAGGGTGTATCTTGGAGTGAGAAGCCTAACTTACCCCCTCCCATTTCTCCTTGTTTTTCGGGTCTGTAATCCTCTCGATCAACTTGTAAAGCATTCAATTTTGATTATTAAAATAGGAGAACCTACAGTGTCGGCATTGTGTGTGTATGTTTTGTAGTAGGTTCTTCGATCTCTAGATAGCAGCTTGAAAGTATTTTATTGCTTTTACAACAGGATTCTCATGGTGTGACCACCTTGACCTTTGCTTCTCTCTCAGGGTCCTCAAAAGGAATTATTGTATTCTTCTCTGTTTGAATGAAGTGATATTGTTGCTTCTACAGAGATTTGTGTTGCAATTCTTCTCTCTTTTTAAGACTTTTGTAGGAATTATTGAACTCTTGTGTGACAGTTTGGAGACACTGACAAATGGTCCAGAAAAAAAAAAAAAAATAAAAGGTTTTAAGTTTACAGATTAAATGGTTAATCATCTGGATCATCTGATGAAGTTGACTTTGGCTTAGTGGATTTCCTAGGTGAGACCCAACAAATGCTGGAGTCAACTCTTGCAGAAAGTTTTTTGGTACTACTGTCTGAATTATTCTGTTGTTTTGGCTGGTTGCAGTTGGATGATCGTAACCTTCCGATCGACACCATTCTTATGGACATTTAAGAAAAAACTAAGCATACTGTCCTGGTGAAGCCCACCAAATGACGTCCTAACCTGTGCATTTTTGCCACGTATCCTGATATTTGGTTTATATACTGGTCTTTTCCTTTTATAATCCTCAGATATTCATCTGCACCCAAGCTGTTCATCTGTAGGCTTGACACTCCATGTGAGAGTGGACAAAGGCGTGGCTGTCATAGCTTTGTACTAGGGGAACGCTACGTGCACCTTACATGTGGCACACTCTTAGAGATCATCGACCGTATCAATGTTTGGCCCGTCCCTAGGTGGACCTACGTGCAAAAAAATCAGCCTGATTAGTGATTTTTAAGGATTTGATTGGAGTGGTTTCATTGGTTGATTTTTAACCTTAGATTTCGAGTATTATTTGGGGTACTCAGATCCAAAGGTTTGAAATCACTAATCAGCCTGATATTTGGTATATGGGTCCACATAAGGATGGGACAAACATCCATTCGGTCAGTGATCTCTAAGAGTGCGCCATGTGGATTATATTATGGTGTCTCATGGAGGTCGGGGCGTAGTTAGTAAATTCTCATATTATTCGCGTTTAATACCTGAATTTGCTGTATGCCGAATTGCTAACTATAGTCGGGTGCACCCCAACACACGCGGGTGTACCCCAACTCAGGTTTTGCTTTGAAGTAGAGAAGCATTTAATTGTCACAAATGTGGGTAGCAACCTCGATTTTGGCTTTATAATAGCATGGATAGATATGCCTTTTGGTTCCCATCCCTCTTTTAAGTCCCCCTTCTGAGTTGTCACCCACCGGCTATGAGGATCCCCATCAACATCTACTTTTTGTGTTACATGTGGAATGTTAACGAGCAACTGGGTTTTTCTGTTTATTATATCTAATTTTCTTTTAATTAGAAAAAAGAGAAACAAATTCAAATGAGTCCCAATATCAAGATATCATCATCATCATCATCATCATAAGCCTTTTTCCAATGGTATGGGGTTGGCCGCATAAATCTTTTTTCTCCATTCAATTCTGTCTAGAGCCATCTCTTTTGTTGAGTCAAGTTTCACTCGTAATTTCACTCATCTTCTCAAGCATGGATTTCGAGAATCCAACTAGTGTTGATAGTGCTGAGCTGACATTCACTTTTTGCCAAAGCAAACCACCGCTGGATCCCAAGAAGATGAGCGAATTTACGAATGCATAAAGGTGAGTCCTTCCAACCTGTTCTTTTTTTCATTTAATAAAAGGTAAAATAGTCATTATATCTATCATTTGCTATTTCCATGTGAATGGCGGATCAATCAGATACAACAGTTCACATCTCTGCGCTCGATTTCCTGATCTTGATCTCGTGATATCGGGACTCAATTCAAATATGAAAAGATAATTGAAAGGGCAAACATAAACCCTACTCCCTCCTCAAAAGAGGGGTTTTGAGTAGGTTTATCTTCAATTTTTTAACTTTGAATAGATTTTAAATTAAGGCTCTTTATTGTTCCCAAGTCAAAATGGACCGTTCGATCTCAATCATGGAGATCTAGACCCGGGCAATTTAACAGTTTTAATTAAACAAAAGGCAATGACATTTGTTATTGATAAGTGATCAACTTGTTAATGCACCCTTTAGTGACAAGTATGACTAATTAAAAATCTTATGAAAAGTTAAACCACTTCGGCCCAAATTGGTATTAATAAAGTCTTGAAAACTAAACTGTGAACTTGGTTAGAGGTCTTTTTTGCCTCCAACACAAGCACATACCCACAAGAAATGCTAGCATCACCAGTCTTTTTTGAGAATCTGGCCACGCCCTTGATTGTCCAACATGTGGAATGGGACATACGGGTTGCCAGTTGGAAAGGTTCCATCTATTTAGATTCTGCATGGTTGTCCTGAATAAGTTTTCTAGATATGTTTTTGACATATAAATGTCAGAGAACTTTTTCTTTCTGTTGATCACCATACAAAGCTTGAAAGAAAAAGTTCTATGCCATTTATATGTCAAAAATATATTTTAAAAACTTATTCAGGCCAACCATACATAATCTAAATAGATAGAACTTTTCAACTGGTAACCTGTATATCCCATTCCACAGGTTGGACACTCGAGGGATCAAATAGGGCTGGTGACGCTAGCATTTCTTTTGGGTATGTGCTTGTGTTGGAGGCAAAAAGACCTCTAACCAAGTTCACAGTTTAGTTTTCAAGATTTTATTTATACCAACTTGAGCAAGTGGTTCAACTTTTTGTAAGATTTTTAACTAGTCATACTTGTCACTAAATGGTGCGAAAATAAAAACAAACAAAGATTAACAAGTTTATCACTTATCAATACAAATGTCATTGCATTTTGTTTTAGGATCGGGCTCCGATGACAGGTGAAAAAATGACAGGATTCTGTACAGGGACACAATATAAGCCACGTGGCATACTCTTAGAGGAATCTGACAGTGTGGATGTTTGTCCAATCCCATGGAGAACTTATAAACCAAAAATCAGCCTGATTAGTTATTTATAGGCGTTGGATCTTTGTACCTCAAATACTGCTCAAATTCCCACAGTTGAGATCAGCCCATGAAAATAAGTCCAAACCAAAGCCAATATCACTAATCAGACTGATTTTTGGTTTGTAGGTCCACCATGGGATTGGACAAACATCCATACGGTCATATTCCTCTAAAAATTGCCACGTGGCTTGTATTGTGTCCCTGTACAGAATCCTGTCAATTTTCACCTGTCAACGGAGCCCGACCCTTTGTTTTACTAAAACTTTTAAATTGCTCGGGTCTAAGTCGCATGATTGAGATGGAAGGGTCAATTTTGACAGTCACTACAAGATGAGATAGACAAATGAGCCAGTTTTGTTTTTAGCGGGTTTTAAGAACTCATTGAAAAATTGTATTTGGTAAAATCTAAAATAAAAAAACTATAGCCCAATAAGCTCCCAAATCGTCTTAAGCAGAAGCTGTTTTTGAGTGACAAAACGGCTTTTGCTAATTGCTTTTGCGGTATGCCATTCTTAAAAAAGGGAATTTTAGTAACACCCACTCTGAAATTTGAAAGTTCAGTAATACCCCCTTATACTTTTAAACTTTAGGATTACCCCCTTTTACCTAGTTTTATAAGTGGTTGACTTGGGTTAACACGGACTTGAATCACACGTTGTTAGCATGTTGTACTTGCAATATTATGGTCCTTTTAACAGGTGCATGATGCATGTCATGTTATACATGTTGTACTTGCAATATTATGGTCCTTTTAACAGGTGCATGATGCATGTCATGTTATAACGTTAGTCAAATGATGGTAAAACTAGGTCAAGGGGGGCATTCTTAAACTTTAAAATTATAAGGGGGAGTTACTAATTACTTTCAAATTTCATGGGGTGTTACTAAAATACCCCAAAAAATTCTATACAAGTTTATCCTTGAAAAAATTATAATACCAAAACTACCATTTTGAAAAAAATAAAAACAAGTTCAAAAATATTTTTTAAGTGCTTTTAACTACTTTTAGGGGTAAAAATAGTATTTGCTATTAAAAAGCACTCTTTTACCAAGCACCATGGAAAAGAATCACTTTTCTTGTATGGTTACCAAATGGTCAAAACAGCTTAACTCAAGCACTTTACCTATAAGTGCTATTGAGTAAGCACTTAAGATAAGCTTTACACTTATCCAAACACAGCCTTTAGAAGCATACAATATAGTAGGAGGGGCTTTTGGCCTAAAAGGCTTTTCAACGGCCAACAAATAAGGATCAACATCTCGTTGAGGATCAACAGATGAGGCTTTTCAATGGGCCTTATATACTAATTCTTCTATTGTCTCATTCCATTTCATTCATCTCGGTCGATATGTCTCGTTCTGTCAGCTTATCTGGTTTTGATTGGTCCTTTTGGACCCTGATTAATCTTGCAAGGTCTAAGTAGGCAGAGTTGAAAATATGGCCAAGTATGGTCCATTTCCCTGACCCAATTTTTCTGCAGGTTGCGTCGTGAAAATGACAGTTTTCCACATTTTCTTGTAAAACTTCAGTCACAGCACGCAATTCGAGTCACATAGCACACTATTAGAGGGTTCTGACGGTAAGGATGTTTGGCCAGTCCCTCGGTGGACCTGCAAACCAAAAATCAGCCTGATTAGTGATTTACAACCTTTGGATCTTTGCACCCAAATAACGTTCAGTAATGCTCAAATTCCTAAAGTTAAAATCAACCCATGAAAATAACTTCAATCCAACGCTTAGAAATCACTAATCAGGTTTATTTTTGGTTTATAGGTCCACCTAGTGATTGGCCAAACATCCAGGTGGTCAGTGCCCTATAATAGTGTGCCACGTGGGTTGTAGTTCGCGTTGTGACCGTGACTAAAGTTTTCCACATTTTCCATCCAAACATCAACTTTGATCTATCTTGTACCTTACGCATCTATTTGCGTGACTCGTGGGTAATAATTTTTTTTTAAATAAAGGTCGTTATTTAGTGATTTCTCTAGAAAGTACACCAAATAAACTATTAAGCGTCGATTAGGTACCTCACGAGCTACCGTAACAAAGAGCCATGCAGGTTTAGCATCGTATAGTCCACAATCCATGGTGATTACATGAAGTCCACTTTGTTGGACCCACTGGCCCATTTCATTAGCTGTTAACATAAAGTACTTTAAGCTCTGATGTCCCTGATCCGTCCTCCCTATTGATGCCATAAAAGTGGGCCCATCATTCTATCCATCCATGATCCAACCTAAGAAATCTCCGAAGCCAAAATAAATCCTCATTGGGTAATTGTAACCATCTGATCAGTCCCATCTTTTTGTGGGTTTTAGAAAAAATAGCAAAAAATAAAAAATAAAAAATAAAAAATAGGAAATAAATTGGTAGAACGGATGGTTCTGATCATCTGATCACCAATCAGTCTAATATTTTCCAAATTCAACCATCAAATGGTGGGTCCCAAGTTCCTAACACCCATGTTACCATGTAGGAATGATGTTTTTATAGGGGAGCACGAGGTTCGTTGATTATAGAGGCGTCTTTGAAGGACGAAGCAAAATCTGTAAATTGTGACAACTCAAGGCACAATTAGATAATCAAAATTCTGAAGTTGTCCAAGTAGAACATATGGATAGTTATTAAGGGATTGTTTTTAAAGGATCAAGGTCAGCTGGGGGGACAAGCTTTTTTAACAATCATTTTGACGTGCCCACGTGTAGGGGTGTCAATTTTACCCGATTTAACCGGAACCGAATAGGAACCGGAACCGAAAACACCGGTTCCGGTACCACATTTTTGGGAACCGATTAAAAAGAACCGGAACCGAAACCGAACCGGAAACTAATGGTTACGGTTCTGGTACTCTAATATGGAACCGAAACCGATAAGAACCGGAACCGAACCGATAAGAACCGGAACCGATATATAAATATAGTGTAAAAATTCTCATATTACCAAGATTGGACCCGTTATACCCGAAACTGGAACCGGAACCGACAAAAACTACATAATCGGTTCCGGTTCTGGTACCATCACTTTGAGAACCGGAACCGACCCGTTGACACCCCTACCCACGTGAAGCCCCCCCATCTTGTACTGTTTTTAAAAGATGAAAGAAATGATATCGAAAATAATTAAGTTGTTAATAAGGAATTGTTTTGGAAAGATGAAAAATGGCATGGTAAGTAATTAAGTATTTATTAAGGGGCGAATCATTAAATTAAGGAAAATTTTAGTCGCACCCCACGAATTGTGCTTCAATTTGTTTAATTTACGAAAATGCCTTCCACTGGTTAGAGTGTTAGACTCGAGATCACTACGTGCAACTTCATGCAAGTGTTCAAGGCCCCACGTGACACACTCTTAGAGGACTGAGACCGAATAGATGATTGGCCAATCCCTAGGTGGATCTACAAACCAAAAATCAGCCTGATTAGTGATTCTTAGGTGTTTGATTTGAGTTATTTTCATGGGTTGATTTTAACCATGGAAATTTGAGCATTATTGACCATTATTTGAGGTACAAAGATCCGAAGGTTTGAAATCACTAATCAGGCTGATTTTTGGTTTGTAGACACCTAAGGATTGGAAAAAACATCCATACGGTCAGAGTCCTCTAAGAGTGTGCCACTTGCACGCTGTCATCAAAATTCTACTCTAAAAAAATCACATCTATTATTTGTCAACATAATCGTCCGATGAATTACAAAAAAAAAATAAAATTGTAGGATGAATGTTTAGTTTGGGTGCCCTTACAATTAATGGCGGCATACGCCTAGAAATTTTTAGTCTTTTAGTAGAGGTGCTTGTAACGAACTAACATGTGTGTATGAGTATAAGTGCCTCAGTGAACATTGCGTACAGCCCAAGTTTTGGCTTTAATAATGAGTCGAACTTCGATGATCGACATCCCTCATCAACGATAATGAGGGACAACAGTATGAGCCACATGGCACGCTCTTAGATAGGGCTGGCTCTACCTTAAGGCAATTAAGGCGGTCGCCTAAGGCACCATGGTGAGAGAAGGCCCCCAACTCAGGTCCCACTAGCCACATGGATTTTTAGCCCACTCCTTATTGGATATACAAACCAAAAATCAACATGATTGATTATCTCTAACCAAAAAGTTTAGTACTTTTACGACACGATTCTAGCGGTTGGATTCAAGCATTTTTTTGGGTAGTAAATCCAATGGCTAGAAATCATCAATCAAGCTGATTGTTAGTGTGTTTACTCACCATTGTGTGGGCTGAACATCCACAGTCATTGAGCCCAAAAAATGACTCTGTAAGGCCACGAGAGTCCTCCGCATCGACTGCACCAGGGGTCCTTTGTATCTAAATTTCTTTCTGTAGTTTTTGATTATCAAGAACAATTTTTATATAAATATTTCTAATAATATAGTTTAATTTTTTTTTATTTAATATCATATATATTAATACTTAAAATATATATATATATAAAAGCCTTGTATAGAGTTTTCGCCTTAGGCCTCAACTTGTATGTAGACGCCCTGCTCTTAGAGACCATTGACCGTATGGATGTTTGGCTTATTAAGTGGACCTAGACCAAATTAAATTTCAACCTGATTAGTAATTTCTATCCATTAGATTAGTCTTTTGATGATTTATTTTTAACTGTAGATTTCAAACATTATTTGGGATATTCAGATCCAAAGGTTAGAAATCACTAATCAGGCTGACTTTTAGTATATAGGTCAACCTAAGGTTAGGCCAAACATCGTTCCCGTGATTCCACCTGGATTACACCTGCCGTCGTCAAAGCTCTGCTCTTTAACAATGGTGAAAGCAAAATAATATTGAGTAGTGAGGGGCATTTAATAATAGTTTACCTCTTATAAATTTTAATAACCGTCTAGTTTTAGCTTTAGATCTGACGGTTAATATCATACAGTGCTCATCCATGCTCCATCAAACAAGTGGCCCCACTTCATTGGTCTTTGGTGTTCACAGCAGGAACACTAACTCACAAGATGAGGGAGTAAAACTTCTGTCACAGATGTTATGACCGAAGCCAGTCACAAACTACAATACGAGACACGTGGCACACTATTAGAGGGCGATGACAGTATGGATGTTTGGCCAGTCCCTCGGTAGACTTGCAAACCAAAGATCATCCTGATTAGTGATATACAACCTTTGGTGTTTTGCACCCAAATAACGCTCAAATTCCTACGGTTAAAATAAACCCATGAAAATAACTTCAATCCAACGCCTAGAAATCACTAATCAGTCTGATTTTTGGTTTACAGGTCCATCGTGGGACTGGCCAAACATCCATACAGTTAAGGCCCTCTAATAGTGTGCCACATGGCTCGTATTGTGGGTTGTGACCGGCTTCGGTCATAACATCCTGTACAATAGATGCTCTGTGGGTCCCAGCTTAAGAGATCCCTCGTGGCAAAGATTGATTAAAAAACAAAGTTTCTGACCATTGATGTTTAAGAACTTAAGATCAGGACCAGTCTGCCACGTGTACGGCAAGCATAAGTGAGGGCGGTGTCTTCCCGTCCTCCCAATCTGACTTTGAGGAGGTTCTTAATTTCTTATAAGGTCGGCTGGCTCTGCGGCCACAATTATCTCTCAGTCTGATCAACCAAACCAACAAGAGAAGAAGCAAAGAAGTGCGTACGCGCACACGCGCAAACGCAGAGCATATGGTGTCTATAAATCCAAACCCTGCACAAACAGGTTTCTACTTGGACCCGATGGGAATGGCTGCTCTACCTGGACTTGGTTCCTCCGTACCCACATCAACGACATCTTCATCAGAAGATCTAGCGAAGAAGATTCGAAAGCCATACACCATCACCAAATCCAGAGAGAGCTGGACCGAGCAAGAGCACGACAAGTTTCTCGAAGCTCTTCAACTGTACGTTTAATCTTCTTGCTTAATTTTCGTTTTTCGTTTACTGGGTCGGTGTTTAATTCAACTTTTAATCAGTTTTGTCAGTTGGGTTTTGAGGATTTCAGTTAATTTTGAATTGGGTTGCGAGAATTTTGGTTTTCTCTGTTATGGGATTCAATTATCTTCTTGTTTATTTTACTGGGTCTGTGTTTTTCTGCAACTTCACTTGGTTTCTTAAGTTGGGTTTTGAGGATTCAATTGGTTTTGAATTGGGTGAAGAGAATTTTCGTTTATTCTTTTGTGGGTGTTGAAAATTTCTTATTTTTGTATTGGGATTACAGTTTTTTGGGATTTTTTTAATTTTTATTTTTTGAGTGTGGAACCACAAAATGGGTGTTTATGGAGAGAGGACTTGAGCATGGTTAATGGATGATAGGGTCAAGAGACTAGGGGTTTCTGATTTGGAGTTGGGAATGGGTGGTAACAAAGACATTTCTGACACTCGGTTTTTGGGTACATGCTGCATTTCTGTCGATTTGATTGGATTTGGGTGTATTTAGGGTTTTGCTAGTGAAATGAGATTTTCGTCGGGGGCGGGGATGAGGTTTTAGGTTGTTTATTGTGAATATATCTGAAATTATTACTATTTTGGTCGTGTTACTAAAATTTGGAACTTGTGATTTGTATAGAAGTGGGTGGTTTTGGTTTGAATATTTGAAGCCATGTCATGTAGTTTGGATCACTACAAAAGTAGGAATTGCATGGAACTGCACTTTATTAATGTTTCGTTAACTGTGCAAATCAAGGACGAACTTCCAATCTCTGTACAGTGATTTTATCAAATTATACCTGGTTCGTTATCTGGTTTGACCTGTGTAGATAGCAATTTGCTATTTCTTTTAAAAAAAAATTATGAAACTAACGGTGGAATAGCCTAAATTTCCCCCAGCTAATGTTACATCGATTGGTCAAAATATCCTTCCCTGTTCACTGTCCGTCAAGCTGTATATTTGCAGAATAGTGAAGTCATTGCACTTTAAAGGAAGAATAGTTGAACTAAAAGCTGATGAACCAAGATGAACAGAGTGGGAGCCTGAGAATTATGAGCTGATTTGAGTTACATGTCCTTAAAACTGCTGAGTTTAAGAATTCTGGAATGGGCTTGGTATTATCAAGAACCCTAGTAAATAAAACAGCGACAACTCAACATCAAGGTTTAAGAATGATAATCTTATTATACATGCATTTTTTTCACAATCCATTTAGTTTATTATATATTTGGATAAACAGGGCCAATGGTCATAGATTGATAGGCTTTCTTCAATCAAGGAAAACTCTTGAATGTGGGTGTGTCAAACCAATCTTGGTCCTACTGCCGCTTCAACCTGGTATAAACTTAGCTGTGCAAGCAAGCCGGTGAATCAGTCAACCATCTACTTTTACACTGCAAGATTGCTTGGGAGATTTGGGGCTTATTCTTCGGGTCTTTCGGCATAAGCTGGGTGCTCTTTGAATCGGTCTTAGACACTTTGCGCAGCTGGAAGTGCCCAAGCTTCACGTGGTGCGGTAGCAGACTTTGGAGTTTTTTGCCCTTTGCGATTTTGTGGGGCATTTGGAAAGAGAGAAATATGAGAGCTTTTGAGGGAAAGTAGGCTTCTATTTTTTATTTCTCTCTGTCCATCAAGGCTCTGCTCTTCTTGTGGTCCAAGCTCTTTGAGGAATGTAGAGATCTATCTTTTGAGGACCTAGTGTTTAGATGGGATTCCATTATGTATAGAGGCTCTAAGGATTCCTTTTCTCTTTTCTTTGGAGGTCTTTTCAACCTCCCTCTGGTTTTTGTATCTTTCTTCCCTTCTCTAATATATTCTACTTTATCAAAAAAAAAAAAAAAAATGAATAAGAATTCATACAGTTGAATGAGGAAGCCATGTTATCGAGATTGTAGAAGTATTAACTCTTAGCGCTTATTTATCTATAAAAAAAACTCATAGCACGCATTTGTGGCAATCCATCGGTTTGAGTTTTTAAAAAAATTGGTGTGAAAAAGATATGCCTTTATGATCTTCCATCATGAAGGAGAAGTGAGTATAACTCTTTAATGAGTATTTTGTGTAGTGCTTTTTAATGAGTAAGGTCATGATGGAGAGCTTCATCTAAGGTTAATGTTGTTAGAATCTCCATCTAGAGAGGGGGAGCTTCATGCTTTCTAGTTTTGTTCTTGCTATTGCAAATAATGATGGTTATTCCTGATATGATTTGTGTCCACTTGACTTTTTTAGCTTTGACCGTGACTGGAAGAAGATTGAAGCATTTGTTGGGTCAAAGACAGTTATCCAGGTAATTTCAAATCCACAAATCCAGTCTTGCTAAAATAAGTTAGATTGCAACTAATATTTCATTTGCTATTCATGGATGGGAAGAGTTGAGTTCTTTTAGGATGAAGTGTGTCATACATTGTTGCATGCCTTAGCTTCTGAAATATCTTAGACAAGGTTCTAAATCATCTGTTACAACGTTATAGAGGACACTTAACTTTACCTTTAGTCCATTATAACTGATTACATTAGTCACATCTGAGTAAAAAAAAAGGGTTAAAATATGATTAGTTTTTATTTTTTTATTTTTCAAACCAACCTTGATAATGTAAGTAAAGGATAACAGACAAAATGATGGTCGTTATAATGCTAAACCTGTTTTCGGTTCTGGACATTATATTCTATATAACATAATGGGGTTGGGGTGATACTGTTATAACGGCCGTTACAACTTTTTTTTAAATCATGATCGTAGATACTAGCAAGAAAATGTAAGAAAAGATCTTTACATTCTTTGATTCTGGATCACTATGGTATAGAAGTATTGAGGTAGCAAGCCCTTGCGCACATATCTCTCCTCAATTTTAGTTTTCATTGCATGGAGGAGTGAAAACTCTTTATTGGGGTCGACTGGGCTCCATTACAAATCAAGTTGAATTGTCAAATCTGGTACAATTTGGTGGACCGTCACTCCTGGTTGCTGATCATAGTTATCCCTTAGATCTGTGCTTCAATAAAACTTAGTGTGGATGTTTATTATTTTCCTTGGCGACACTAAAACTGATTTGAATGGCTTGAAGGTTTTAAAAATGCTTATAGAGACATTCTTGGTTGCTGATCATAATCATCCCTTGGATCTGTGCATCCATAAAAACCTCCACTACAATGTAATTTCTTTGCTTGAATTCGCTAAAACTGACTTGAAATGGGCTTTGAAGGTTTTGAAAATGCTTATAGAAACTTCTAAATTCCAACTTTTCAGACCTCTAAAATGCAAATTGACAGCATCAGCTAGGTGCCCTTGCTGATGTCAAGTTCTTAAGTACTTTGCTTATCAAGCCAAGTTCTCCTAAACAGGAATATTTCTCTCTCACAATGATATTCACTTACCAATTTTTTTTTTCATGTCTTCTAATGTAATTCTGACTGCACATTTAAAAATTTATTGAAAGGTATGTGCAAGCTTGTTGTCTGTTTACACTTGTGAAATAAGACTATTAAAATATGATGTAGGCATATTTAGACATATCAAACCATTCGAGGATTATATAGGTACAAACATAACCTGTTTTCTTTATAGTTCTTTGGTTGTAAGGACCATATATCAATACTTCTTTTTTAAATAAGTAAAGAAATTGTACTGAAATAAAAGAAAAGGAAGCTAATAGTTTCTTCCAATGAACATAGAGTGCTGATATACACCATCTTTAGCTGACGTGTCGGCACTTCTAAGGACATAACCATATAAAATCTCTTTGCATCATGGATGTAATCAATAATATTTGCAAGTCTCAAACATAGTCACAAAGTCGGGATGTAGCAATAAATCGGCAAGGGGTCAAGTCGGAAAAATTCAGATAAATTCGGTAAAAATCAGCAAAACATTTAACAAAACACATTTATATGATGAAAAACACATCTATAATTCCATAATAATAACTCTTAACTCATCAGCATGATTTATTATTCATAATTCCAAAATCGGCAAAATCGAAATCAAAAAGAGAAAAATGGGTCTCAGTCGATTAATCGGCAAAATCGCTAATTAATCGCCGAGTTTTTCGATTAATTGGAGATTTTACTGATTAATCGACGTTTGATTCGTGGATTCGAAAAATTGGAGATTTTTGTGACTAGGTCTCAAAGGACTATTTATCAATGCCATCTTAATCTCTGTTGCATTGATACATGTACGTGTGTTGTGTCTGAAACGGGCATGGAGTGTCAGATTTGGCAAACTATTACAAATAGGATTCATGGAATCGGAAGTATATTTTAAATAATGTAAAAAAAAGTAATTGATTCTCATATAATTATGAGGATGATAGTGGATTATGTAATAACATCTCTTATGATTTGTATCATATGCTTATAGACAAGAGAAAACATATTTGTAATGTTGTAATTGAAAATAGAAAATTAGTAATTGAAAATAGAAAATTACACACACACACACACACACACAGACATCCTCATATAATTATGAGGATGATAGTGGATTATGTAATGACAACTCTTATGAGTTGTATCATATGCTTATAGACGAGAACACATATTTGTAATGTTGTAAACGCACACGTACACGCACACAGATATATATATAGGGTCAGGATCGGGGGACAACATTTTCACAGACACACACACACACGCACACACACACACACACACACATATATAGGGTCAGGATCGGGGGACAACATTTTCATACAACATTTTTGACAACAATTTTGGTGTATCCACATGGAAGATGGATCAATAGCTGATTTTTTGTAAGGATGATCTCCTTCATATAGATCACCCCTACAAAAAATCAGCACATTCTGAAAATTTCTAACCCCATCAAATGTGGTTTTCAACTTAATGATAAAAATAGACGGTCCATAATTCTTCAACTTGTAAACCGGTCTACGAATATCAGAATGACTTGAATTTTTGTGAGGATGATCTCCTCACCATAGAGACCATCCTCGCCAAAAATCGTCTCATTCCAAAACTTCTAATTTATATATTGGGCTGCACCAAGTTTTTGTTGTCAAAAATGTTGTATGAAAATGTTGTCCCCCGAAAAACACAGTAAGATTGTCACCGAACCGCATAAATTAGAGTCTAGATTGGGTGCCATGTCCTTCATTGAAGTGCGCACTTTAGGTTCCTGGGAAAGAGCTCAGACCACGGTAGAGGGTGAAGGACTTCGATGACCACCCCCACTCCCTCTTTTGTTTGGCTGACTGTGCCTGTGATGTGAAAGGATAGTGAAGAGGCCTTCAAAGTTATTGAACTGAAAGCACAACGGGAGATTCTTCAAACCAAGATCAGGATAAAGGAACAAAGGCTGATAGACAAGATGAATATAGTCAAAGAAATGGGATGTGTCCCACCAGAGTTTAATTGAGTGTCGGAATTTGACACGTGTCTGACATGGGCAGTTGATGAGTTTAGAAGAATCCATGCAACAAAAATTTTAATCGTAAATTTATGAATTTACATATTTTTCATTCTCCATATTAAGATATGTGTTTCCAGTCAACTGTTCCATGTCAGTGGATAAGTTGAATAAACAATGTTCTTTCAATTATTCATTTTGTTGGAAAGCTTCACAGATATTTATTTGGCTGGCATTAGGTATATGCATGCTTCACCTTCTCATATGCAAATGCACTTACTACAGTTGGAGTATCCAGGGGATCCTGTTCAACAACTTACTGGCTTGTTAGCTCCTAATTTGTTATCTCTGGCTCTGGTTTATTTGTACTGACATCACTAGAGACAAATTCCATTTCCAAGAAGGCTGAAGCATTTCTTAATATCATATATTGTTGTAGTTTATATGTAGTGTCTATATTCCAGATGTTAAAAGGTAGCCTTTGCAGATACGCAGCCATGCACAGAAGTACTTTCTGAAGGTTCAGAAGAATGGGACAAGTGAACATGTACCTCCACCTCGGCCAAAGCGGAAAGCAGCTCATCCATACCCACAAAAAGCATCTAAAAATGGTTAGAATAGTTTAACTCTATTAGCTTGGTTCTCGTGCTGTAAAAAATAACTCTGCCCTCTCATGTAAAAAATAATTCTGCCCTCTCACCCTCTAACATGGTCTGCCCTCTCACAAGTGACAGGGCCGTTTCAATCTTCGTCTGCTCAGCTTGAACCGGGATATGTTCTCAGGCCAGATTCATCATCAATACTTAGGAACTCTGTTACAAGTCCAGCCTTGTCTTCATGGGCTCACAATTCTGCACCACCAGTCAATGCATCACATGTAACAAAAGGTTTTATTTTTCTTACATGTTCTCTCGTGACGGACTTGTTATTTCTTGTTCTAAAATATCAGTGGACCTTGTGTGTAGATAATTTTCTAATGATGTTATTTTTCCAGATGATATGGGATCTGCAGTCCCTACTGTGGTAAATAATTGTTGTAGTAGCACTGAAAGCACTCCAAGGACATGGCCAACTTGCGAAACAACTGATCGAGGGAATCACGGCCCACCACTGAGAGGTGACTACCTTACATATATTCATAGGCTCTACCTTCTGAAGGTGGTGCTATGAAAAGAAAATAAATTTAAACTAAGGAAATAGGAGTCGAGATTCTTCTCTTCACCATAGGCCCACATGCGAAGTCAGCTACTCGGCCTCCTCTTTCTTTTCTTGCACAGCTCCTGTCTCAAACCCTCCTGATTCAAAAAATTTCTACTTCGAATCCCTGAGGTGTCAACAACAATTTCTTCAGACCTAACCCTTCATTTGTTAAACTCCACCATTTTAGTCAACTTCTCCCTGAATTGCTCTAAATCTTGGGTTGCAATTGTTTGGTAACATATACCTATGTCAACTCCTTTTGAACACGCATTTATTGTAGGCATCTTACGTGGCAAACATTTCTGACACATAAAACAACTCGCCCTTGAAGTGTAGTGTTCTTTGGCATTCCTTGTTCCAGTATGATGTTTTCTCCTCTATGCTTAAACGATTAAATATTTTCTTATCCATCATACACCACATGTCAATCGTACAAACCGGGCCTTCCTTCAAAACCTCTCTGTCCTCTTGTTGCATTTACATAGCCAATATCCACTTAACACGAGCCCAAGCCTCACTTCATCAGTTAAGGCATCGAGTTCATAGTGTACTTGATCTGCATTTTCTTCATGTTCTTGTTCTGTTGACGTCCCTTCAACAATAACTTTTTGTTTATTTGGACATCTGAAAGCAAAGTGCTTATGTCCTCTACTTTTAAAGCATTTGAGTCTTCCATCTGCTTTGTTAGGTCTTTCTCGCTCTTCATTTTTCCATGATCAACATTGGTTGTATGGTACTCAATAATTTCTCATCAGATAGTCTAGGCTTGATCATAGGTTCCGTATTGTTGACCTCTTTCGGTCTCTTCGATCTATAAGGCAATATGAAAAGCATACCTTTTTTTGGACAAGTAACGTGAAAAACATACTTCATAGTGTACAATAGACAAAAGCCACATTTGAATCTGGGGTTTTCAATCCTAACTTGTACAAACCCACCAACGTGTCTTCATCTTCAAACTCAACACGTACCAATAATTTGTGAAACTTATTTGTATATTCTTTTACAGACACCATGCCTTGTTGCAACTTTTGGAATTGAATGTTTACATGTTGCAAAAATTTAACTTTCAATTTTTCCTAGGTTCTAGCTTTTCCACGTCTAGATCTTATCGACTTCTTGTTATTTTTGCCACCAAAGTAAAGTTGGACCCTTCATTTTAGTGGTTGCAAACTGAATCTTTGAACCCTTGTCAACCCATGCCAATCAATGAACTTTTTGAGGTTTGATACCCTACCCAAAACACTTTTGGATTATACTTTTCATGAAACTCTAGCATTGCATCCTTATCCATCTTTCGATTCTGGTCGGGTAAGCGATTTCTTTGTGGATCTTGAACATGTCCTCTTAGCTCATTGAGGATAAGATAAACTCTCATTCTGGATATATCCATTAATTTATTTGGATAGGTTGGTTCCTCTGTGCAATCAGCACTTCTTGATGATCATCTCTGTGTAGAGGTTCCTGAATTTCGTCGACCTTGTTGTTTATCGTAGGTCGCTGATATCAGTTTCATCTGACAAATTTTATTGTAAGGAAAGTTACAAATCTTAGAAGTTACACTACATTTTCTATGATGTAAATATTAAAGAGTGTTTTTGCTAATCAGCAAAGCGCCTCTTCACTTGACATGTACCATCGACAGCCCCTAACAGCATTTTCTTTTTAGTTTTTGAAATGTGAACCTTTTTTGAAAATAGTATTGTCATGTCTCATAGTGTGTCAGGGTACATGTGAAGCGCAGATGTGCTAATTAGCGGCCTTGCTGATTAGTGTTACTTAGCCAAAAATGTGTTCAATACTAGAATGATGCTTGGATTAAAAATATTTAAACTTAAAGCATTGGAACAACATATTGGATGGAAGATGTGTATCTATATTTGTGTCTTGGATTTCTGGAAATGAAGAGTTGTATTGACGTTTTCCGTACCAGTGTGTCCTTATTTGCATTTGTATCTAGGCATCTTAGGGCACCAGTCGTAAAATATTAACTAAAGGTCTAATATGGAGTTTTAGTGAGCACCTCCCTAAGCCATGTTTCAGGTACTAGGGGTCTCGACTAGGCAAATCGATGGCTAGGTGTCACCAAGGTGAAGCTTTGACTACACTACCCCAGTTAAAGCGCGACTCTAGGGGCAAAACCCTAGTGTCAAATGACCAATCCAATGGGATTTGATTGAATGGATCGAATCTTGAAGAGGATTCAATCAAGGATCAAATCCCAAAGGACTCATTCAAAAGAGTTCCAAGTTGGGAAACCCAAACAATTTCAGTAAAGTTTGAAATCATTTTACCAAAAGTATTACTCACAAATATGAAAAACTATAGTCGTTGCGCTCAGGCCTCTCTCGCCGGGAGGCCCTTTGTGAGCAGACTTTACTTTGATACGAAATTGATGTAGGATGGCAAAGATCAGTGTCGAAGATGATGATGCTGGAAGCGAGCCAAAGTCTTGAGCATGAATTTGGCTCGATGCATATAATAGCAGTAAAAACAAGAAATAAGTAGAAGAAAGAAATGTGCACCTCCATGCAAGCACAAGATTAATGATATGGTATCGAGCCATGAAAGAGAGAGAATTCACTCAACATAGGGGACGTCACAGCCCCACAAATAGCAAACCCAACACAAAAAAAAAAATTCACTATTCACCATCTGAGCATCTCCCCCCCTTACATATATTTATAGGCTTTACCTACTTAAGTGGTGTCCCATTACAATAATACTTGTAACATTCGTAGGAAACTACTACTAAACAATTACAACTATAAAATGGAAATACCAGCTGAGAGATTTTCTATTCGATGTAGGCCCCACATTTGACATCAGCCATTTGGCCTCCTCTTTCTCTCTTGGACACCCTATTTGCTTGCATCTTTGTGATCCTCTCGCTTATGCTTTTTATTTTTTTTTGCTAATTTACTTAGCAGGAAGGCAATTTCTTCCTTTTATAATACTTGCCATTTTTTATCGCTGTTGTAAAGTATGCGTCTTATACTACTATAGGCACATTGATTACTTTACCTTTTGTTTGATGCAGTTATGCCTGATTTTGCTCAAGTGTACAGCTTCATTGGCAGTGTCTTTGATCCAAACACCAGTGGTCACTTGCAGAAACTAAAGAAGATGGATCCAATTGATGTTGAAACAGTAGGCCTTTTATCGAACCTAAACTATTTTGACCATTCTACATGCATGAAGAATTAGATTTATGATTTATGTTGTGAATCATGGTTGGTATTAATTTAGCTTAATCTGAGGTGAACAATACGAAATATATCTTAATCTATATAATTCTTCAGTGATGCAGAGGAAGAAGTAATCTTACTAGCATTTCTACGTATCAAATATTGGATTGGATTTCCTCTACAAGTCTATTTTCTTGGTTCGAGGAATGCTTAACTGAAGAATCATTACATTTAATATAAATTTTGTCCTCTTGCCTTGTAGTATCTAGAAAAGGAATCGTGGTTTTTTGTGTTCTTGCACACAGTAATCAGTAAACTAGTTTAAAAGATATTGTTGTCACTCTTGAGGCATGCTTTGTGCAAACTATTTTCTTAATTTCAGTTAGTACTCAAGTTTCTAGTTCTACTGGCACAAATTTTTGTTATCAGTCGTTTAAATATAATTATATAAGTTTATTGAGGGTAAAATGCCTTTTAATTCTTTGTGGAATTTGTTCCATCTATAAACCCAATAATATTCTTGGTTCAGCTGGTGAATCATGCTTTGTATTAAAGTTACACAACCTACTTTTAACACTAGAAAATTCCGCTTAACTTAAGTGGTACAACAGGAAGAACTTTTTAGTAGTAAGGAAAAATATGCATACCAGCAATCAGTTTGTTTGCCTATTAAAATATTTTGTGAAGAAAAGCCTTCAACCGGTGGTGTCTTGTTTCTTTCTATAGTCAAAGGCCCCTATAGAAAATCCATGACTACTTATAGCTGCTTAATAATTCATCCAATTAATGGCTTTTCCTAGGGACGATTCCTATTTCAATTATCCTTTCATGCCTTAGGTCAGACTCATGATTAGCTAGTGTGTTTGACAAAGTACAAATCTTCACAAGGTTATTTTGACTCTTTAACCACCACAAGCTACCATTATCCACAAAGATGTAGAGATTGGTGAGGATGTGACCCATAGAATTAGTGTTGGGTGGTCGAAGTGGAGACGCGCTTCTAGAGTATTATGTGATACATGTACCTATCAAACTAAAGGGAAAAGTTTACAAGGCAGCAGTAAGACCAGCTATGCTTTATGGAGCTAAATGTTGGGCAATCAAGAAACAATATGTTTGTGGAATGAGTATCAGAGATGAGATGAGGAGTTGCAATGGATGGGTTAAAAAACTAGGATAGATGAAACGAGCACATTTGAGGAAATCTAGGAATAGCCCCAATAGGAGATAAAATAAGGGAAAGTCGATTGAGATGGTTTGGGCTCATACAATGAAGATCAACAACAGCAGCACTAAGAAAATGTGCTTTGATACAAGTTGAAGGCCCTAAAAGTGTAAGAGGAAGGCTCAAAATGGCATGGAGTAAAGTTGTAACTTGTAAGGAAAGATTTGAAGACTCTGCCTGTAAAGAAGATATAGCTCTTAATAGAGTTGACTGGCGAAATAGGATTCATGTTGTCGACTCCAATAGTTGGGATAAGGCATAGATGATGATGAACCACCACAAGGTACCATCATTTCTTTACTATAGGTTGAGACCTTCAGACTTGATGCACCATTGATGGAAATAGTAGCAAATAGCATATCTGAGCTGCTCAGTGGCTGAAAGTGCGACTCAGGAGTTGAACCAGCTCATTGAACAGTTGTTCATCTTTGTAACACATACTTTCTGTTTTTGCTCTCTCTGCCCCTCTCTCTCTCTAAAATGGTAATCACTCTTTTGATAGGGTAAAAGAACTAAACAGCCACCACTATTACAAAGTATCATACATCCATCAATTCTAGGATCTTAAAAAAGGTTATATAGGTGTAGAAGAAAAGGATAAAGGAATCTGTACACCGGGTATGTTAGCATATGCCCCTACATCTCTCTCTAAAAATTAACTACTTTTTCAATTGGTGACATTGAGACTAGCTGCAATTTGCATTTCATCAAGCTGTCTTTTAAGGGAGAATAGAGCTTTGAAGGATTTCCAACTTAGCAAAAACATTTTCCTATAATTCAGCTGCATCTTGAGTTGATTTTATGAGTAAAATCGGAATTGCTACTGACTGTTTAGGTATTTCTAATATTTTTTGAACTTCTCTTCTGTATTTTCTACTTCCTTTGATGTTGATGAAGATATTTGGTATTTCTTTTGGTTTTGACCTACACAAACATAGAATCTTCCATTGAGGAGGAGAAACTTGCAGAAATCAGGGATATGCTAAAATCATTCCTAAAGTAAATCTGATGCTGTATACTCAACAGATTTTAATAATGCTTCAGGAATTGAAGTAGATATGGATCAGTCATGCACACGGAAAGAAACTCACGTGGATCTAGTTATGGTATCTAAACAAGATTTGAGAGATAAAAGCTGTATCTCTGAAATCAAATTTGATTGGCCTTTTGATAGTTGAATTTCTGACACAAAAGTAATGGTAATATTGACTTGATTTTCTATCTTCTGACTGCAAAGGGTTAGATTAATATTATGATGAATGGCTGTATCGGACCTGGGATGAATGCCTGATTACTCAGAGAATACCCTCAAACATGATCAGAAACATAAAGCCAGGGCGATTCTTATCTAATGAAATGTTGAAGTGTGATCTACTGACATGCTTTACTCAGGATTCACAAATAAAGAATAACGAACATTAACTAAAGAGGGTTGATGATTCAATGCAGCACCTGCAACCTCTCTCTAGAGATTTAGATGGTGTATGTTTGTATGGATCAACTTTTGTTTCAGAAATAGCTAATGCATTTATTTCGTCCCTGTCCAGGTGTTGTTGTTGATGAGAAACCTATCTATCAATTTATCAAGCCCTGATTTTGAGGATCATGTAAGTGCCTTCTTCCACCAATGCACGTGCATTTCATTTTCGTGAAATTATATTTATCACCATATGAATGCATCTGACAGCAGTCACCCTTGTATGACTTGAGTTCGAAAAAGGAACCGATTTAATTTAGTAGTTCCAAGTTCAATGTAGTTACCAATTGTTCTTGCACTGCTCTGTTTCATTTTGAAGCTGGGTTTGGTAGCTTGTGAGCTACCATTTGGTTGTCTCATGGGTTTCAGCATCATATACTCCGACATCCAGTGTTCTAGGCTGTGGCATCAGCAGTACACTTTTTGTTACTTATGTCAAACCCAGTGGATTGGAGGATGCATAGTATTGAAACTCGTGAGAACATTTAGTATGGTATCTTTTTTTTTTTGATAAGTTATATGTATGATTAACAAAGGGGAGAACCCCACAAAATACAACCTAAAAGGGCCTCTAGAGAAGAGCGTCACAACACACAACTATACACAACTCAAGAGGGAGAGGAACCTCCTACCATCTCATCCCGTCTGAACACAAAATCCTCAAAACAACATCCTCTAAATTCTGGTGAAAAAGAAGACCAGCAACATGAATTCCTCTTTGCATCTTGAAATTTTCTCCAAGATGTCATTGTACCATTTTTTTATTTTATTTTTTTTGATAAAAAGATGTCATCGTATCATCCATGTACAAAATAAAGATGTTCTCTACTAATTTAGCTTGTTAGTACAACAATTTGGTATAGTTTGCATTTGTGTTTGGTGGCAAAGAAACAAAAACTTTGTATCTCTTTTAATCCTCTACAAGCATTCTGAAACTTACCTTGATGGTGGTTACTTCTGCTATTGTTTTTCTTTGGTTTAGGTTATCAGGCTTAGATTTTAGAAATCAATGACAGAACACTTGCACTTGGTGCCACCAGTAACTAGTAGGATTGTAAACATATCGAGACTTTTTAATGTTGCAAATGAAATGGAGTAAAATGTCGTTTGGTACAATGAGATGACATTCAATCTTGTTCACCGTAAGCAATTACTAAAGACTACCTGGACTCAGATTAGTGTATTTAGGGCAGTAGCACTAAAGTGGAGAGACCCTTGAACATTGATTTGAGATTTGACAGTCCTCTTTTGTCTGCGAAGTAAATCTTTTCAGGTGAGGATCAAATCATACAGTGAAGACTGTCTTATCCGATCCTTCTGCGCTTCAAGTTTAAGCCTCTCTGGCAAACCGAAGGTCCCTGGCCTCGAACAAAATTTTTGTCAAGCAATGATACGTTTTCCCAGCACATGAGATTTGTCTTACATGTGCTCCATCTTCCATATTTTTAGCAATGGTTTTCTTCCCTATATACGCCTCCTCACGATTCTTAGAGCCTAGCTGTTTAGGCTCTTGTAACAGGGTAACAAACTATCATTTGTAGTTTGTTTAGCTCCTTGTTTACAATCCTCTCAATTCCTCTCCAGTGAGCAGATATCCCATCAAGCTCCATAAAATTTGTGATGAGTGCATAGAAAAGAAATGACACGTTCATCCTTAAGTAAATTGTTGGACTAGCATCAAATGGGACGGAATGGTTGGTGTTTATTTCAATGATTACTTGCTTGGACATAAATATTAAGCTCTCCAGTCCTCTTGTTGAAATACAGAGGAAGGATATTGTTGCTTTAGTGCATCTATAGGGGATCTATCCTTGAGCATGGTTGGTATCCATTGTTAAGTGTCTCATGCAAAGGCACAGTGTGAAATGTTTTTTCTACGAGTATAGCATGTGTAAATAAGAATTATGGATAAAGTTCTTTCAAGCATCACAAAGAATGTTGGTAAGTCAGAAAAAGCAATCATTTTTGGTGTTTCTCCAATATATGAATTTAATTCTTTGAAATTGTTGCAGAGAAGGTTGCTCTCATCTTATGATGTTGACTCTGAGAAGGGTAAATCTGGTGGTGCAAATGACGCCCGTCATGCTGATGAATCTGAGAATACGCCTCCTAGCAGGTAGTGAGAGAGAAATTAGAAAAAGCTAATCACTTCTCATATTATTCTGCATGATAACTGTGCTTCTTTGCCCATTTCGTTCTTTGCACAACCTGTTGCTAACTGCATATAAAATGCCAGGACGAAGGGGAATGACCTGTGAGCTCCCATTGCGACGAAGTTTCAATTAAGTCAAGATATTTATGCTTGTGTGTATTTATGAGATCGGTTAGCTGCAGTTTGTGAAAAGGACAACTATCATTTTGACGTGTCATGTATTTTACTCGAGAAATGATGTTTTTATGAGCTTGTCTTCTTCAAGGTATAGTTACCTGGAGGATATCCTGTACAGAGCTGGGTATCTGTATCTTGAGTTTTTGACTGTATAATTATTGTAAGAGTTATGTTGAGGTTTAACATACAAGAAGAGTGTGTTACTAACCAGATCACCTGTCAGTACAACTGGAACCAACAGGTGCATCCATCTGATCCGTATTCATCAACTCTTTTCTGTCTGGTTTGGTTCAACAACTGATGGGTAACTGGTTTATGCTTCATCGAATAACTGTTGCAACTTTAGCACACCACTGCATTCATAGTAGACAACCTGCCTGTTGTTGGGGGGGGGGGGGTGTTTATAACAAATTGTTTGCTCAACTCAATGGTGATAGAGGGGTGTTCAAAATCTCAATCTGTTCCTTGTGTATATACCCCCAGTATTACGTCCATGATCGAAGTTTCCCATTATACTTGTGAACGTGTTTGGCTGCAGGAAGAAGGGAGAGATTTCCATGGGTGAGGGCCTCCTCACATGGAAAAAGGGTGAAGTTTTTTAGTTTTGTGAATGCTTGTTTCCTTGATATACAGGGAAGGAAGCACAGGGTTTGTTCGACCTTTTATTCTCTTCCGAGTCAAAACATTTTATTGATTCAACAACTTAAATTGTTCTACATGCTCTGTCAAACCAAGTGGACCAATACAAGTAGTCTGCACACCAGATCATTGAACCTCGCTTTTGAGGCTCAACCAACTTCCATTTCGGTGGTCGACAAAACTTAACAAAAATCCAGCCAAACAGGGGAGTTAGAAAGCCCATTAGGGGCTTGTTGGAAGTCAGAAGACGGGGAACAAGTTGTCTACCCAACTGGAGCTCAGTAGCTGAAGCGCTTGCTGCCTTTCCCTTTTCAGTCACCCTCTCTGCTTTGTCTTATGTAAGCAGAATGTAAGCTTATAACAACATGATACCGTGCAATCGATTATGGGGCCGATCGCAACAGCTTTCGCAAACCAGGAGAGAACGAACACCATTCCTTGGGCCTCATTACATTCTTTTCTCAAATTTGGATCCATATTTAGCAGCTTGAAAGCCTTGAGCAGGCAAACCACTGTAAGGTGTTTCCGGCGTTGCCCTAGATACAGCTCAGAAGTATGCCCCTTCTGTTAGACCGGATTCAGATGTTCCATCCCTTGGGTTGCGGGTTTGATAATTGAAATAACTACACTATTTTGAATTTTTCCTATTCCGAATGTATGGTGATTTACCACTCCTGGCACGCTCTCAAAATAGGTTTTTTTTTCTTTTGTTGTTTGTAACAAAAATGCCGAGTTCCATTCCTTTGGCCTTTCCCCCTGATTATCCGTCGTTGACAGAAACATCAACCTTGTCACCCAAAAATTTGAAGAGACCAATAGAACAAGAAACAGTTCAATTTTTTCAGTGAGGATTAAGCCCTCTGACTCGATCAATGGTGATCAAAAAAATGAAGGGGGTAAGACCAAAAAATGAAAACTCAGGGTTTCGCTGATGTAGATTTATCAAGGGATGCCAAAAAAAAAAGTCATGTGGAATCATATTTGGGTAAGCTTAAAAACTGCTTTTCCGCCGTTGCAAAAAAAAATTTGTTTGGTAAAACTTAAAAAGCACTCTTTTAAAGCCTAATAAGCTCTCAAATCGGTATATGCAGAAGTCATTTCTGAACAGCTTCTGCTAATTGCTTTTTCAGGAAGTTCTTAAAAAAAAAATTTTGTAAGTTCATACGAATTTTTATTGTAATACCAAAGTTACCCTTTTACATTACTAAAACTTATATTTTATTTTGCTTTTACCACCAAAAATGCATTTTTTACCAAACATCATAGAAGGGTTCTTTAAGAAAAGCACTTTTCTTGTATGGTACCGAACTGCAAAAACAGCTTAACTCAAGCACTTTACATGCAAGTGCTATTGGGTAAGCACGCAAGATAAGCTTTAAGCTTACCCAAATGCAGTCCAAGGATATTGAGGATAAAAGCCATTGATTGTGGCGACCACTGGATCACCAGGTTTTTTTTTTCATCCAAAATTTGCAATATTGTTGTCATCATCCAACCATATCAAGTCTTAAGACACAGGCTCTTGGCGTACATTGGGTGAAAAACCTGCATCTAGGGGTGTTATTGGGTCCATCTTGTTTGATGGGTTTCAATCTGAGCACTAATGGGCCTTTCTTGGCTTGCCCTTATAAGTCCAACGGGAGGAGACTGGGCTTGATTTTAGAGGCACATAACTAATTGTCCCAGATTCAGGTCTGACAGGATTGGCCCAATGGGCTCTTATAAAATTTCCCCAACTTAACCTCTTATGAGATCTCTCATTTTTTTTTTAATCCTACCTAATATGACAAGATATCATGTACTAATTAGATAACAATTATAGAAATTAATTTTAGAACTCAAATATTAGTGCTCATAATTAGTTAGATATTAACTAAAACCCTCGTGTACTAATCAGTTGGTAAGCTGGGCTTTTGACTGGACATGAACTTAAAAAAATTCTTGGGCCGTCCTTGGGTAAAGCCTATTAGGCCCACCACAGGCCTAGTCTGGTCTCGGACCTCTTCTAATTATTTGTGGAATGGGTCTGTATGCCTAGACCATGCCTAGCCAGTCCTAGTTTATAATTAAGAGCTAGAACTTGACTAAAACCCACATGTACTAAATTAGTTGGTGGGCCAGTATTACACAGGGTTGTAGAAATATTCGTGGGCAGGCTTGGGTAGAGCCTATTAAGTCCATCACAGACATAGGTAGGGCTCGGACCTATACTAATTATTTGCAGAATGGACCTATGAAATCCAGTCCCAGTTTATAATGAGAAATTAAAAAAAAAACCTCGTGTACTAATTAGTTGGCGGGCCAGGCTTGTGACGGGTATGGGTTTATAGAAATATTCAAGGCCAATGTTTGGACAGCCTATTAGGCCCATCACAGGCATTAAGAAGGGCTCGACCTATCTAATTATTTGCTGCATGGGCCCAGGTATGCCTATGCCCGGCCCAAGACAGTCCTATTAATAACCCCTATTTCCATCGTGTCCTAAAACTGTTCTAGACAGTCATTTTTCGTCTACAATAATCAACTTACCAACTTCTAATAGTCCAACGCTTTTGAAAGAAAATTCGATCAACCACCCTAAAGATGAAAATACTGTGCTTCTCAATTCCATTGTCCGAGGAAATGCTACCATGGTGCTAATCTATGGGAAAATTTTAGCCGGAGAATTTTTCCTTTGGGGCGCATAAAAACGTGTCACGTCACAAACTCTTTTTGGGCCAACTGACCCCGAACAATTCGCCCACCCCTGTCAATGGGCCTACACACCAACAATCAGCCTGATCGATGATCTCCAGCAATTGGATTTGAGCATTGAGATCATCAATCAGGCTGATTTTTGATGTGTCGGTCCTTCAAGGGGTGGGTCAATCATTCATGGGTAAGTGGGCCCATACAAGTGTGCCACATGGCACATTTTTATGTGCCCACAGCCCCACAGGAAAAACTCCCCTTGAAGTTGAATTTACTCACCAATCCCTATCCCAGCCACACCTGCAACAGTACCACGAGCAACTCCAACTAT
Source organism: Euptelea pleiosperma (assembly GCA_035048495.1). Lineage (NCBI taxonomy): Eukaryota > Viridiplantae > Streptophyta > Magnoliopsida > Ranunculales > Eupteleaceae > Euptelea > Euptelea pleiosperma. The sequence continues at coordinate 8,513,539 of CM068547.1, forward strand.
ACGAACAGTGATGAGTTATCATTCGTTTTTTTCTTTTTCTGGTAATTAACATTCCTTCTCTCCAATTTTGTTTCATATTTTTTTCTGTGGTTCCCGAAAGAAAGAGCAACTCAAAAATCTCTACCAGATGCCAATTGGAAATGAAATTCATATAATACACCAACCCCAGACAAACTCTCCTCCCTTGGAACAAGCAAATGGAGACCCCACATACCCGTATGTATCAAACGGAAGAAGCATATACCACCACCACCATCTTCCACTATCTATACCTGAAACCCATGTCGACCTCATGACTGTGTCCCCCCATATTAGGGGTAGTAGCAACAGGGTGCGTCTGTTTTGAGTTTGCTCTCAATTCCATCTCAATCAGCCTTTCCAATGCCTCCGGATGATTGTTTCCACCAACACCAGGAGCTAAAAATGCCACAAGAAAAGAAAATAATTTAAACTAAAATTATCGTATAATTTCAGCTGAAATAAAAGTCATGGATTGACACCAGTAGAGATTCAAATGCAGTGTACTCCTGAAATTTTTTTTTATTTTTTTGATAATTTATTCCTGTTAATTTTTGAATTTTTAGTGTTAGGATTCACCAAAATAATTGCACTGCATATCAGACTGCCAGGACTCTCAGGATTACAAGTCTGAATTGCTTATCATACCAATATAATGAAGTCAAAAGAGGGAGCCTGTCTTTATAATTCACCGAGAAAAACATCAATGAGGTTAGCAACATGGCGATGAGCTTATTTACCTGGCATTGGCATTCCCAGGCCACCATAGCTAGGCTGCCGCTGACTCAAAGGAAAACCTCGCATTGGATTCAGCTCTGGTATATAACCAGCCATGTGATTGATGGGATGAGATGACAGAGGTGCACCTCTTGGCAGTCCCTGTAGTAGGTGAGGCGGAGCAAAATTTCCTGGCATGTGCATGTGCTGTAACATTGGATGATGGACAAGAGGATCAAACCTTGTTGGCCCACCAAGGGTATGTTGGAAAGAAGGGGGACGAAAAACACTTGAAGGAAAATGATGGTGAGGAGGTGGCTCGTGATGGATGGTGCTCTCTGGGCCCATAAATTTCATTAGAGGATTCATATGAGCATGATGAGAATCTAATGGCTGGTGCAAAGGCCTCCCATGATTCATCTGCTGGTTACGAAACTGTGGAGAAGATGGCTGACCTTGCAGATTCTGATGTGGAATCTCAGGCTTGACCTGATCGTAAGGACCACAAAGAAAACGTGGATCATCCAGACGCGAGACCTTGGATCTTTCATCTTTGAGGATAGCATTTAGAGCTGCTAGTTTATCAACAATATCAACTGGTGTGTTTGAGGAAGACAATAACTCAGCTTTAGTTGCATTCCCAACAGTCATAAACATGGAGTGTTGGGGGTTAACAGGATCACCCATTGTAATCAAGCTCTCCTCTTCAGGCAGCCGAAGGTCCATTGTGCCATCAGCTCTGTCTTCAAAGCTAACAACAGCATTGAGCTTTGACCCTACTTCAGTTTGAGGAACATCAAAGCCTAACCAATGCTTTTCAATCTTATCGGATTCGCTTTTCTGCATATGTTTTGGTGCAAGAATATCGCCTTCAAAAGTGGTCTTGCTGGATCCATATTCGCTAACTGTTGAAGGAAAGAAACCATCATCTGCAACTAGAAATGGAAATCCAGGAGGCTCCAAAACATCAGTTTTTGTGGCCCCACCAATTGAGCCTTTTTGCACGGAAACTGGTGCTTCCACTGAGTGCAGCTCCTTCATGAAGGCCGTACCAAAGAGTGTCTCGAGAGTCAGAATCGTTTTGGAGTTGCGAACATTTTCAGCGTTCCCCTCACTTGAACTGTTGAGGACAGTGTTAACACTTCCCACCTCATAAACATGGAGTTTGTCAGAGGATCCTACATCTGGATTGGTGGATGGTGCCGGATCTTGCAGGCTTGTTCCCTTCTGTAACAAAGAAAGAAGGAGTTGGGATGCACGATCATCAACTTCAGCTTTTGGTAGTTCATCTTTTGTCTCGCAAACACTCCAAGCTTGCACAGGTTGCTTCGGATTTGAACTGTTTTCATTAAACTCTGACATAATGGACTGTTCAAGGTCCTCACATGTAAGTACTGGTGTAGTATCTGGGTTATTAAAGAGGTACACTGGCTCAAGGACTCCAACTGTAGCAGAAGTTGCAGTGGATGTCATAAACCTGTGCTTAAGTTCTTTGCTTTCGAAAGGAAAGATTGGGGGAATGTGTTCAGAGGTTTTCTCATCAGATACTCCAGACAGCTGAGATCCACCTTTCTCACCATTGACAATCAGTGAAAGCAAGTCTCTAGGTTTACCGGATGAGAGATCATCTGCTGGTTTCTTTTCTGCAGCAAGATTCAAAAGAAGAATTAATGCTTAATTCTGCATTTAGCACTATGCAGAGGAAGACTTTTAACTCACAAACATTGATATAGGCTTACCTTCGTCAAGAAACCAATGGGCAAACTTGGAGTGGAAGGGTATGCTCTGTGTATCATCTGCTTTAACATCGTTATGCTTGAGGAGCAGTGGAACAATTAATGATGTCAGCTTCTTGATGCTAAGCATCATATAGATTACAAGCACTACAGTTGTCCAAACTAGAAAATTTTCCTTCAAAGTATGACAAGTATAACATTACCAACCTACAACCTAGACAACCTTTTACTAGAAACAAAAGAATTGATTAAGCCAGCCAAATATGTTCAGGGAAGCTATATTCTGTAGATGAAAGGAAAGTACAAATGACTCAGAAGTCAGATCCATCACAATTCAAAAATAGATCCACAGCATGCAATAACTCGAAAATTTTATACATCCTGGGAATTTTTACATATCCCACCATGTTATCTTTGAAATTTGACATACACCCCACAATTTGAAAAAAGTTTGACTTACCCCCATGACTCGGTCCACGTCATTGACTGTCGTTGACCTAGATTGACTAACAATATTTTTTGAAAGGACGAAAATACCCTTTCTTCAACCTTAGATCACAAGAACAAGTGAGTTTTGGCCAAAACCATAACCCCAAATCAAACAGATGTGGTGATCAGCCTACCGGAGTTTCGTGGCTGGCCGACCACCACTCTGGCGAGCAATTTAAAATCCAACGAAAGAGAGACGTTAAAAACAAACCCATTGGGTTATTTTCCTCCTTTTGAAACCTTTCTTATTTCTTTTAAATCTATTTTCTTTGTATCTATAATTTCCTATAAGTCTCCTTAAAGATAGTTTAACATATACTCCATCACCCAAATCAATCTTTCTTCTTTAATCACACATTATGTTCCAAAAAACATTTAAAAAAAAAAGCAATAGTTTGGAATTAAACTTGTTCACCGGAGTGGTGGTTGGTCTGCCACGAGACTCCGGTAGGTTGGTTGCCAATTATGGGTAGCCAACCTACAGGAATCTAATGGCCGGCTGACCACCACAAACATTTGATTTGGGGTTAGGGTTTCAGCACAAACCCACATGTTTTTGTTTTAAGATTGAAAAGGGGTATTTTTGTCCTTTCAAAAAAATGTTAGTAAATTGTGGTCAACAACAGTCATATAGATGGTGGACTATTGTGCGGGTGTATGTCAAATTTCAAAGAGAAAATGGGGGGTATATAAAAAAATAACTATTGGTAATTTAGCACCTTCATGGCCATAGAGTCACAACTTCTGGCTGTTACCACACGAGCAAACGATAATTAAATGGAAACTCGTCACAAGGTCAGGAGTTCCCCACAACTACATGAGCTGAATGAAAAAATGATGCATCATCATCGCCACCGTCACCTTCGGGTTTTTACTGTGATTGCATGAACCGGAAGACAGGTAAACAGGATGATGATATCATCATCAAATCTTTCCCAAGAATCCCAACGGCCATCCACCCCAAGGTAGTTAAAGGAGCAAGGCACACTTAAGGCAATAGGACCGCTAGAGCTTGAGGCGCAAGGCGCACATAAGGCGCTAGGACCTCTAGAACCTGAGGCGCAAGGCGCAAGGCGAGGCACGCACTTGATTGAAGAGAGACGCAATATTAAAAATTATAATAAATATAAGAAATATAAAAAAAAATAACATCATAAAATAACAAAATAAGTAATCATTAAGCCATAAAACATACAAGATAGTAAATGTTGAAAATCTCAAGAAACCCAAAAGCAGTTCTAGTTAGTATTGTCGTTATCTAAATACAAAATAAGTAATCAAAAAGCCATAAAACATAAAAGATAGCAAATGTTCAAAATTTCAAATAGCCTCTAATTAACATCGCCATCATTTAAAATATAATCATTAGCTTCATCCCATCATCATCAGATGTGTTAGTCTCAATATATTATTCTTCTTCTATCTCCTCCGAATTGGCCTCTTCCTCTTCCAACTCCCTTATTAAAGCCCTTGCTCTTACTCTTGACCTTGATTGTGATCTAGTATTTAATGTTGATTCACCAACTCCAGCAGCTCTCGCAACAACACTCCATGTCAAGCTATCATCCTCAAACACCAATTCATCTTCTGCTACTCCACCTTCTGTTTCCATCTCCCCAAGTAGTCACTCATTGCTTTCATCAATGAAATAGGTTCAATTGTATCTCTCCTATCATACCGATGTTTAATATAATAGGCCAAAGAACAAAAAATTTACAAAAAAAACATGTATTTTAGTGAGGCGCGCGCCTGATGCACTTGGAGCCTAGTTTGAGGCGCGCGCCTTACTAAACGCTCCTCGCCTTGACCCTTCTAAGGCGCTTTAGGTGTGCCTTGCGCCTGAGGAGCATGCTTGGAGCCTGAAGCGCGTGCCTTGACTACAGAGATCCACCCAGCATTGGCATTCTCATCCAACCTACATAAATAGAAACTCAACCGACCAAAACTTGTATTTAAAGTTTTGAACATCTTGAACAGCAAAAATGATGGGTGTGAATTTGGTAACCTGCTCACAGCAGATATTGGCACCATCATTCAGAACGATGCTGCTGTTTCTCTGAAGACATCTAATTAAGTGGAAGTTTCTTTTACTTTTTTTTTGAAATCAGTAACAAAGAATAAATATATTAGAAAAACGAAGAAGGGAGATGAAAGGAAAAGAAAGCAAGATAGAAAAAAGAATTCAGGAAAAAGAAAAGATTATACCAACATATCCACTACACTATTGAACCCCTCTCTTGAAACACCTTCCATGGCTAAAAAAATCCACCTTTTCAATAGTCAACCTCAATACAAGAGAAAACAACATGTTCATAGTTGAGACCAAATCCCAAAGTTCTCTGATTATAAGATATAGTCTCTGTGTACCCTTCTTCTTGCCGGAGGCCCAACCTAATAACGCTAGAGTCACCCTCCACTACAAGATTCCCCATGTTCAAACTCTTGGAAATTTTTAGACCTTATAAGAGAGACAAAGAATTGATTTTATTCCAATTGAACTCCCCTAATGCACCTAAATACACTTGAATAATTCTCCCCTCTTTATCTTGGAATAGACACCCGAATCCCGAAGGGGTAGATTTCCACCAGAACACCCACAAAAATTAACTTAGGATAGTCTTCTTTTGTAGGTCACCAAAATTTGCACTAATGAAGTGGAAGCTTTGGCTCTTTTGGAGGGCTTAAAGATTCTTTCGAAGATTTTTTTTCCGTGTCATCTTGTGAATGATGAAGGCGATTTGTCAACTGCCATATCATGGGCCTCATGCATTGAGGCCTAGAAAACTAGCGAATATCTTATGAACATAAGATATCAATCAGCATACATTCTTTGATATTCCCCCCTATAACTACAATGTAGTAAAATGAAAATGAAACTGAAATGAACTAATCTGACCAAAATTTTAGTGATGGAATAAGCAATAAAAATGAAATCAGGACAAGTATATCTAACTAGTAACTAGAAATTTGTAAATATTATGAAAATTGTAGCAAGAATTATATTAGACAGGTAGAGAGAAATTTCCATTCTAAGGGTCATGATTACCTCAATAAAACTGGAGGAGACACCACTATTTACAGTTAATGCATTGCCAAATAGCTTTTCCAGGATTGAAGTTGAATGTTCTTGACCAGTTGTCCCGATAATCTCATGTCCCGTCACTTTCTCAGCATCAAGATCTGTAACTTCACCGTCTCCTCGACCTTCATAGGCTTCTGATTGATTAGAAGCTTTATATGATGGATTGACATAACCAACTGAATTGTCAGCAACCTCTACACCTGATGATGGAATAACCATCTTAATCTCATACTGCTCACTGAAGTTCATATGCGGCACGGATTTTTTATCATCTAGATTAACAGGAATCCCATTTGCCACGAAATTACCTTTGGTATGGGTAACATTATCCTCGAGTCCAATATTTCCAACCTGCAGAAGTAACAGACTATTCAACAAGAGGGGATGAGGGGAGGCACAGAAAGACAGGCAGGTATTAGGGCCCAATCTTGGATCCGTGTCTACTAATTGCTAAGCCATTTCTTTCCTACAAATGGACTTCTCTGGTGCAGGTTGAAGGCTGAAAATGATGTGGATTGATATGGTAAGAAACGATCTGAAGACACATGCCCTTAAAGAAGGAATGGTTCTAGATAGAGTTGAATGGCGAAATAGGATTCATGTTGCCAACCCCAAATGGTTGAGATAAGGCATAGATAATGAAGATGATGATGATGATCTTTCCAACAATATGTAAATGGATAATGTTTAAGATCCACAACTGCCTACTTGCCCAAGTTGGTAAGGGCTTGGATTGTTGAGAGCCAGGTCCTGGGTTCATAACCCATTTGCACTTTTGAGTTACTGATTTCACTAAAAATACATGATAATCCAGTGTCAAATGCCAAACAATTTTTAAAAACGTTGCTTACCCAGTGGCAACACATAACATTCTACACACTGGAAAAAAGATTATATTTAAGACCAGAAAGGAAAAAATAGAAATACCCGAACTATATATAATTACAAATAGTCTATATGTAATATCTGAAATACAAAAATAGTACAAATACAACCTGAATTAGGTTAGGTCTCTTGCCTTATCAAAAAAAAGAAAACTTAGCAAAAAATTAGGGTTAGGTCCCTTGCTTGACTCAACTGACTCCACTTACTCATCATAACCTAGAGACAAAATAAAGTCTGTTTAACACAACCAAGCCATGATCTGTTCCCCTGACAGTAGATACGAGTTGAGGAAAACAGGTGAAATTCACAACAAAGTTATGGAAGATGGAGATAAATGACAATAAATTTTCTGTTAAGAAAGTTAAACATGACGATTCCAATAACAACGATGATGGGATGGGTGGCCACTACGATACCACAGGTGGCTTTGGAGGCCTTGACATTGAACAGCATGGGAGCAGCAACCAATACTAGAGATTTAGATCCTCATCACCTATGTCACTAGATTTAGATCGATTGATGATGATCACTGAATCTCTTTGTATTACCCGAACAGTTATATTTCGATTACCTATTATTTGCTAATGCCATATTGTCTTTTTTGTAATTGATTGCCTTACAAGTAACTAGTTAAATGGTTAGAGCATTGACAAAGACTTAACGAAATAAAATTATTCTGCTAAAGATCACATATTATAAAGGATTATGAAAACTGAAAAAGAATGTGATAGATAGATGGATCGATGGATGGATGGATGTCATCAGCACGAACATGCAACCCAATCATCAGTCCAATAATAGCAACTTAAATGAGAAAAAGAAAATCTAATACCAAAGCCATTAGTGGAAACATGCACCCCAATCAACTTATTAGCATGAGAAAGAGACCATAGCCACCTATGACATTCAACCCAATAAAACTGAATTTCACAAGCAGTGTTCCTCTATGAGAGGCGTAAGCCTCAAGGCGGTACGAGGAGTAAGGCTCAATTTTTTTCCAAAAGTGCTCTAAAAATTCTATAAACATCATAACAAATTATAAAAAAAATGAATCGACTTTAGAAATAAATAAAAAAACATGAAAATTATATTGTTAGCTCATCTTTTTTATGATTTACCCTGAGGAGTGACAATTCTGAGCCAAACACATGACATATGTAGTTATCATCAACATTTAACACTTAAAAAGTATATGCATATCAACAAAAATAAGGTAATCAGTCAATCAGAAGTATTCAAACATAGATAAACTCCCAAATAAAGATAATAAGTCGGCATAATTCAGAAACCATAGATTCATTACCAAAAGATAACAAGTGAACAACCAAATCATAATCCATAGTTTCCATACAACCAATCAATCATAATCCATAGTTCCATACAACCATAATTCTAGAGTAAAAGGCGAGGAATACTTTTATTAATTGTGTGCATTTGAACTTCTCAAAAAAAAAAAAAAATGTGTGCATTTGAACTATTTAGCTACAATGAATCCATAGAAAGAGATAGAATCAAAATCGGATGAGAAATGAGAGAACAATGAACAAATCTCCTAAAATGGGAAAACTAGGGCAAAAGAGATGGACTTTAAAATTTCTCTAAAAAAAAGATAGAAGATGATCCTAGAATGTTTTTTATAATAAACATGATTGGGGAGGGTATTATGGAGAAAGAAGTGAAAGAAGAAAAAAATTAGGCTTTTTAATGTTCAACAGGCCCAGTAACCGTGCATAGTCGGGGCTTAAGCTTTGACTGCGCCTTGAGACTTATGCCTCGACTGAGTGAGGCTTAAGCCTCAAATATTCTAGTTGAGGCTCAAGCTCTGAAGATTGATCGGTATGCTTCACCTCAAGGCGACGCCTCACATGCCTTGAGGTGCAATTTTTAAAACAATGTTCACAAGATGGGATTAGAAAAAGGAAAAAGGGGTTACGGTTTGAGAGAGTGGTGTTTTTGCGCAAAAAATTGAACCAATAATTACTAATAATTATCAATAGCTGCCATAAGTACCAAATCTCTACCACGTTACTTATCGTATTGGGAATTAATCCACTGCCTAATGCCGACTTGCCAACTAAACTTTTAAGTTACAGCTGTTGAAATAGAAAGAACGAGCGTTTATTTTTTCTGTAAATAACTCCAGTAAAGTGCAAAAGATAATTACCTCTGATGCTGGGTCAGGGGTCAAAGATTTCGTTCCAAGATTCTTCTCCATGATTGTGCTTGTAAAACCTGGGGGTACCAGTGGTCTAGATGCAGGAGTTTGTGTGGGAAATGAACACTTGGCTGAATCACTCTGTGAAGTTGGTGGTGCCACATCCTCAGATCCCTTGTTTTTGTTCGAAATCATCTTATGCTCTTCAGAATCCTCCAACAGTGTGGCAAGATCTGGGTTAAAATTTTCTTTATGCTTGTGTGGAAACTGTTTCTGCTTCTCTTGAAATGCTTTGTGTTGTTCCTTCCTCAACAACTCAAAGGAAACTGCATAGTGAACAGTAATCCACTCTATCATCTTTGAACAGTGCCATAACAAGGCAATCTAAAAGACTGACAAAAATAAAAGGCAATCTAAAAGAATTACCTCGTCTCTTTCTTTCCTCTTCCACTCTATCCTGACTTGAACATTCAGATGAACCAAATGTTTCATCATCAAACAAGTCAGTTGCGTCTCTCCGTAAGTGAGGTACTGCCTGGAAACATGAAATAGACAGTATATCTTGGAAAAGTTCATCATATAGAAAATTTTCAGCCAATTGACCTTGGGCTTAATTTTTTTAAATACCCACAAGCGGAGCCAATACACAAAGTACGAACAAAACCTTATAAGGGCGTGGTGGATGATATGGTTCATTACTCCTATTGAGCTGATAATGACCATCTCCTCGAACCTTTGGGGCTGAAGCCCCTGCCGTGTATCCAGATGGTCTTGGAAAAGCACCACTTCCTAGAAGCCCATCGTGCTCAGGATTTTGCCAAGAACGCCGAGATTGGTTGCCATAATGTCTTCCAGTATCTGCATGGTAAAATGAAACATTCAAGAGGCAACAGAATCCAACGCAATTCCAATCTATCAGTCACTAGTACCCATGGACAAGGCTGCAAACCAGACGAATCTAAACACAATCACAAGTGGCAGCAGACAGCAGTATTACCAGCAGTTCAAGTGTGCCATGAAAAGAAGGTAAGCACGGAAAAGTCTATAGCTGGAAAAATCTTAGCACGCCAATAAGATTTTTCGTCAAGTTTCAAAGTTTAGGAGCTTAGCAATTTATCCTTTCCACGGGAATAGAAAGAAGTAGGATTGTCAACAGGTAGGTTCGGTTCAGGTACCAATGCACCCAGAACAATAACCTATTATGTAACACGGTTCCAATTCCTATTACGGTTCTGGTACCAAAACAAGTGGTTCCAGAACTGGAACCGATAAACATACGATTCTCCCATCGGGTATTGGGTGCCTGTACATTGTATAAATTTGAAAAAATAAATAAAATGATCTTCATACTAAAGTTTTGAAAAACTTGGCATATTTGGTACTACTATATACATCAATTACGGGTCCTATCTGTTTGGGTTCCAATTCGATCTGGGTGCTACTGTACCAAAAACCAGAGCCTATTATATATTTCAATTCCGGGTCCAAAAATAGCTAGTCCCAGAACCATGATAATTGGGACCAGTTCCTATCGGGCATCGGTTAATCGGGTACCAATTGACACCCCTGTTGCTGAATTGGTTTTCTACATCACAGCTATGAGACTACCTACCAACCAAAAGGAACAATATGTAAGACATTGAACTCTTGAAACTAAGGAATGGTGACCTTCTACCCTCATTGGGTCTATGGATAGATTTTTGCTCTCCTGCACTAGGTGCCTGTTCCTTCGAAGAGAGCTTTCTTAACGACTTAGAGCTTGGAGCATAGTTGGCTAGATACAAGACCCATAATAACTCTATTTTATAGAGTTAAAGAAGATTTATTGAGAAGCCTAAATCCTATCACTGCATGGCTCCGAGGCCTTGCTCCAAAACTAACCAAAGAAACCAAATTCTAGTTGACATCATGTGGGTTAGAGTTGCAATGGCTGCTTCATATGAATCCTCCAATTCCAAGAACCAACTCTCAGTTGTGACTTATCAAATAAGAATTGATAAGGTTTCTGATTTAGATTCATAATAGTTTCTAGATACTCAAAAATGTTTCTTTGTGAATTTTCTTCCTGTTTTAGCTCACTGGGGTCCCCTTTCGCTTTGAGGCACCCAACAACATAGGGAATAATTACCTATAAACACGGGACACAGAGAAAACGTATACTCTACTATGCTCTTTTTGTGTTATCAAAATCTTTGTTGCACTCATGGTGCAGGAATGCAAGTGTCTGGGTTGAAGCAATCTGTTCCCTTAGATTTAGTAAGTCAGCTTCAGACAGCACCAAAAATACAACTGCTGGCTAAGAGTTCCAACCTTAAGCCTCAAGTCCCCATACATGCAATGGAATCCTCCTCATGCTACATGTGAATTGGCAACAGAGAAGCTCTTCACTGCTACAGTAAGTCTTAATCAGATTTCTTACAATGGGAAAATTATTCTGAATTATAGTCAGGCCAATGAAAATCGTCATGGGAAAAATTGTCACTGCTGGATATTTCTCTTCCATAGCATTGCACAAAAATATCAATGCATAACAATCTTCATTTGCAAGGAAAAAACCAAATGCATACATTAAATCAAGCAATAATATAATAAAACACCAAACCATGGTTACTGCTTACCGGTCTCCAATTCTGACTGTGAGTCCCCATCTCTATCGTTCGACCCAGAAGAACGACTATCCCACCTTCCATTGATTCCTCGAGAATAATTACCAGAATCCCCTCTATTGGGAGGGGATGATCCATATTCACCACGCCTGAAACTTTGAGAAGATAAACTTCCAGGAATTCTTGGCCGCTCAGGTATGCTATTGGAAGCATCCCCGAATTCACTGTTTCAAAAGAAACATCAAGAGTAAGTGAAACACACCCCAAATACAGAAGAACAAGAAGAAGAAGAAGCATGGGCAGTATCATTCGTGGACTGGAACCAACAAATTTGACCTTAAAAGCAAAGAAACATCATACCTTAGAATAGATGGATCCAATCTGCTGGGTAACTTTTTGCAAATATCCAACTCACTTAAAGATAAAAGAAACTCTCTTGTATATGAAATCCTAGACTTCCTGAAACCCATTAGGAGAAGAAAATAAGTTTTTAATCGACAAACAGAAAAAGAAATGTCAAACCATTAAAACATAAAAGGGTGATGGAGCATAAATAATTACTTCGGAGATTCTTGAATGGTTTCAACCGACTGTGCTGGTGAGCATTGATCTTCATATTCAGCGCTCATTTTGAGATTCTTGGAAAAAATCACAATTTACACAAAAAACAAATGAAATGCGTTCCAAACAAGAAAAAGCATCAGTCGTCCCTCCAAGTTCCAATCATACAAACGCACATCCACTAAGCAGAATCTCAAAATCCAAATGTCAAAGTCCAAACCCAGTCAACCAACCCGACACTCTTACCCCAAAAAATTTCAATCATCCGTTCATCTAAAGAGAAATCCAGCTCTGAACCAATATACAATCCAAATTCAAAATACTATCACACAATTTTCCACAGAACAACTCTCCCTTTCCTAGTGGCACTCACTGATAGTCCTTCCATGCGTGTCAAAACAAATAAACACGCCGACAAAATGGATTAAGAAAAACTAAAACCCTCGTACTAGAAATCAATATTGAGCTGTCGCATTCTCTATCCCAAAGTTATCTACAATCAGAGCTACCTCTAACAAATTTCCCCGGACTCCAATATCCAGTAAGGATCCGTCTCTCAAAATCGATCTCAAAATAGAGAGAAAACCTTGTGCGGAATCATTTGTCAAGGAGGGCAAATCCCCATATGAATCTCATATTCTCCACTAAGCAAAACGAGAAATCACGCATCGAAAATGCTTAAATTCTTCTATTAACAATTCCAAATAAGCATCAAATAGGAAAATTTCCAAAGTTTTATATCATACTCATCAAACACTGAAATTAGGGCAAAATTTCTCTAAAACAAAGAGGATGGGATGAAGTGGAACAACTACCTGAATCGGAGAAGGCGAGAGTGAATCATTCATTCGAACATGTTCTGAAAACTGAAAATTAGGGTTTCAATCTTAACTATTTTTATTCAATTTTCATTTTACCCGTTGGATCGGTCGGAGAGAGAGGGGAGAGAATTCCCTTACTCGCAGAAGAGGAGAAATGGCGTTCAGAGAAATAACAAGTAGAAACCAACTCAACAAATTTGTTTTATTTAATTAGCATTTCTCCTTTAAAACTAGAAGTAGCCAGTTTGGGTAAGCTTAAAGCTTATCTTTCGAGTGCTTACCCGATACTTATTTTGACATTTTCTTGCTTTTCAAGAAAAGTACTTTTTTTTAAAAGTCCAATGTTGTTTGATTAAAAAGTGCTTTGTTGGCGGCAAAAGCGTTTAAGTTTTGAACTTTTGACAGTAGGAAAGAGTAGCTTTGGTATTACAACATATTTAAGGATAATCTTGTAAAGAATTTTTTTAAAAAATCGTTCTTTTACGGCAATTTGGGAGCTTATTGACTTAAAAAAAAGGTATTTTTTAAGTCCGTCTAGAGTTCCACCCATTTCTTACATCCAGTTCTTACACCTGGTGGTTGGACAATCCGACCACACCGTGATTTTTTCATACTATACTCATCCTCACAAAAAAGTAGAACATTTAAGCATTCTTAACCTCGTGAAAATTGGACTTTAATTTGAAAAATCCAAATCATTCGATTAAACCATTGTTTTGGATCAATTTTTTATATGGTTAGCAATTTTGAAATGAGCTTATTTTTGGTGATGATCATCATGGAATGAACAACTCAATTAATGGTTGGATTGCCCAACATTATCTCTAAGACTTTATTTTATTTTATGATAAGTACTTCAAAGTTGCTAAAAGTTGGCTTATTGTGATTTTTAAGCTTACCCAAAAGTAGTTCCACGTGCCTTGGAGGTGGGAATTGTGAGTCTCGCTACTTCAGAAAATTACATGTGTGTTTGGTCTGTTTCAAGTTGCGCAATTTTGATTTCGTGCGAGGTCTTGAATTTCTGCCTTCTTTAATGCCATACTTGGGAATTGATAAGTTGTTCAATCTTTAAAAATCTTTTACTCATTAAGATATTTTTTTATATATTGTAAATGCACCATTCTATTTGAAAAGTCTCGGTTGTCAATCCCATGAATACTTAGCTCTTTTGTAATATAACTCACTGAGTTAAGAGTTCGTTGATCACTGAAGTGTCAAACAAGTGGACTTCATCAACAAATCAAAGAAGAATTAAAGCTAAATAAAATCAACTCAAATGTTCGAGCTCAACTGAAGACAAAGTCAAGCTCATACTATGAAAATTTAAAACAAATGATCGAAAGCACATTCTCACTCTACGAACGTTCAACTATCATGAATCTCGTGTTGCGGATATCTGCGTACATCTAAGGGTACACTGCGCGTATGCTAGTGGATCAAAATTTACCCTAGATGACTCCCTGCTAGTTTGGTATCGTTTCATGCGAGATCTTGAATTTCTGCCTTCTTTAACACCATACTTGGGAACTGATAAGTTGTTCAATCTTTAAAAGTCTTTTTCTCATTAAGATGTTTTTTTTTAATATTGAAAATGCACCATTATATTGATGTTTCAACTTAGGATCCACCTCATCTATGGGGCCTACCTATTATGTGCAGTCCACTAACATGTGTGACCCACTTAGCATATAGGGATGCGGGGCCCACTTCAGGCTGTGGGCCCATTCAACTTGTAAGGAATATAATGAGAACAAAAGAGTGAGTTAAAGTCAAATCTATTATCTATACTAAAGCTCGGCATTGTTGAGGTGGCGCTCTGCCAATCTTTTTTCCAACGATTTTGTTGAAAATATCATTACTAAGCTTTTCCAAAAACAATCCCTTAAAAATTGATTTAACCTTATTAAAAGTCAGGAGTATATTAGACTTTTCTTCACAATAACCTTTCTCCTTCCAACCTCTTCCTTTCCAAAAACGTCTGCAATCAGATAATTTATTTCCTTCTCCTAAAACGTCATTGTTAATCCTCCAAAACCCTTCATTAATTAATTGAAAGCTCTTCAATTTCCAATAATGTTTATCCATGCAAAACGTCTCTCACGACTCACAAGCCTTTCTCTTCTTACCCTACCTTTCCGAAAACGTTTCTCCCTCTCATATCTTCTCTCCATGTCTCTCTCTCTCCATCTAAGGTATGTCTCTCCATTCCCCCACAGAGACATCTCTCTATCTCCCCCTCGCCCGTTTTGTTTCTTCTCCATTTATTTCTCTTCCAACCCCAACACATTTCTTCCCCTCCTGTGCGGAGATGTCTCTCTCTAACTCCTCTTTTTACTCCACGAAAGTATTCTTCTTCGTCTTTTTAACAAAATAAATTTATCTATTTGTTGACAGGGCGCCCTTTATGGCTATATCATTTTTGTCATTATGCCTTTGAAGATAACGTCGTTTTTGCAGAGAACTGGAGGCATGAGAGAAAGAGGTATAGAGGGTAGTCATAGAGTTTGAGGTTTTAGATTGGTTCGTTTGACTTTATTTCATCTAAAGAAAGGCATAAGATTTTGTGGGTATGTTAGATCTATACTTAAATGGCTAGAAAATCTTACTGTTTTTTTTGTGGGTCAATTTGTCTAGAACATTTGGTTCTATGTAAGGCTTTGTTTCAAAATGTTCAGGTATGAGTTTTGTATATAATGAAAAGTACGCATGAGTGTTTAAACATGGGCTCTGAGAGATTGTTTTTAAGGTTTAGTTGGAAAGAGTTTTTTTTTGTTGTGGGTTTATTTTCTTGCACTTTCTCTGAAAATATTAAATTTTGGAATTTTTTTAAAACTGTTAAAAATGAGATTGTTGGATGTGGGTTTGTGCTAAGAAAGTTTATTTTTACCTACTTTTAACTCAATTTGTTAAAAAAAAAAAAATGTTTTTGGGGATGTGTTTTTTTTTTAATTTTTATTTTTCTGAAACGACTAGAAGAATTTTTTTTTTGTAGTGAGGAACATAAATTTGTGTCTTAATAACAACGATTTTCTCTCTTAATTAAGATTTCTGTTGGAAAAAAGTGTTCTTGCTTTGTTTTCTCTTTAAATTTGATTACAAACGCTATTTTTATGGGCCTTTCCCCTAATATGTGGACTTTTGCTCAAATTCGTGTTAATACTCTGTTTTTGGTTTCTAATAGGAAATAAATGATTTTTTTGGGGTGCCGATGCTCTTTGAAAATGGTCTCTTGCTTCTAATTATTGTAGGGGTTTTTTCCAGCATGGATGCTATTACTATTTTCTTTCCTTTTTCGCTAAAAAGCTACTGTCTATTAGGGTACTATTTTAAGGAATGTTTTGGCCCTTTTTGGTGTACCTTCCAACCTCCAAGGTTTAGCAACAATAACATTAGGGTCTGTTTGGTAACCCGGAATTGAGCCGGATTTGGATTTGTCTCTGTGTTTGGGAGGACCGAATTTTGGGAATTATATTTCCAATTCTATGATTTCCTGGAATTTGAAGTTTTAGGGGGGGAGAAGAAACTTCTAATTCCGGAATTCTATTTCCGGACTGGAGAGATTCGAGAGAATTTTTATCAGACTCCACTCTCACACTCACCCCTAAGTGGACCTATAAACCAGAAATGATGTTTTTATGGGATGATTTTTAACCGCGTGATATCTAGCATTAGTTAGGGTACAAAGATCCAAAGCTTATAAATAACCAATCAACCTTATTTTTAGTATGTGGGTCCACCTAGGCAATGGACAAATATCCATATAGTATTAGTAATTTGACACCATTGGATTTGTGTTTTTCTATGGGTTGATTTTTAACCGTGAGATATTTAGCATTATTTGGGGTACTCAAATCTAAAGGTTAGAAATAACTAATCAACTTGATTTTTAGTATTTGGATCCACCTAGGGATGGGACAAACATCAATATAGTATGTTGTCTCAAATAATGTGCCACGTGGCTCATAATGTGATCCAGCATCAACGTTGATGACGGACATCTGTACTTGTTGCATTAGGTGCCACTTAGGCTTTAGATACATGAGATTTTGGCACATGTTAAACATGGTCAAAATATTATCAAAATAATTTTATTTATTATTTTTTCAATTTTTTGTTAAAGTAACATCGATAACAGTAAACTAACGAATGACAAAAATAACAGCTGTTATAACATAAAGTTCTTGAGATGATATTTCTCTTATGTAAATAGATAGAAAATTCAATTATGTTAGATATCCAAACAGCTTAAATTAAAATTCATTAGGAATTCCAAGTAAATTCCACGGTACAACCAAACACAAGAAATTTCAATTCGTGGAATTCAAATTCTCAGAAATCATAAATCCTGGACTTCTATTTTCAATTCAAAATCCAAGGCCTTAGAATCAAAGCATTCGGTGCAAATCTATTTCTATTTCTTCTGCTTTACTTTGAATTATATTTTTCTATGGTGCAGGTTGAAACATTTGCTTCTCTCCTTTCTCGATTTAGCCTTAATGACCATGCTACTACCAATATCTGCTCTCTCAAGATCCTGCATCTAAGATCAATTAGCAATCTTACCAAGGACACTGTTTCAGCTGTGAGTTCAAATTGTCAGCTTCTTGAAAGCTAGACCTTTGCAAAATGCACTGGAATGCGATGTTTGCGTATTAATGCAAATCAGAGACTTAAAAACTTCAGTGTTGGACTATCCACACTTGAAGATTCTTCATCTTTTGACTTATAACCTAAAATCCTTTCGGTATCGAGGGCATCTTACTTGATTTCATATGAAGTATGTTCCGCACTTGATGGATGCAATGCTTGATTTCAAAGATGGTCCAGGAAACCATTAAGATTCTTACACCATGTGTGTGGTTTTTTGAGGTAGATCTTTGTCACCCAACAATTTCCGTCATTGTGCTGTTTTATTCATCTTCTAGCCAGAATTTCAAGATTTGCATGGCTTGGGTTCAAGTGGGCCCACAAGTTGAGTACACAAGTGACTTCACTGAGATGTTTCAATTTACATATGAACTTTGTAACGACTTTGTATGGCAGTCCACTTGGCCGAGTTGGTCACGACTTTTGAGTTGCGCACAAGTTTATCCTAGAATGGATTGCATTTGCCACGTGGTCATCAAAATGTTGGAAAACCTAGGTCGCACCATGTGTCAATCCAATTTCCTGGGCTAACCAAGCACCTTTGCAAGATGTGTGACTCCAAAGTTCACAGCAGGTCCAAATGCACGCAAAACCCTAATAATGTGACCCCAAGCACGCACTTGGTTTATAGATTAAGGGAGTAAAACTTCGCTAACCACCCACAATATGAGCCACGTGGCATACTTTTAAAGGACAGTGACCATATGGATGTTTGGTCAATCCCTAAGTGGACCTACAAACTAAAAATCATCTCGTGATTTCAAAGCTTTTGATCTTGTACCCCAAATAATGGTCAATAATGATCATATTCCCACTGAATCAACCTATGAATATGACTCCAATCCAACGTTTAGAAATCACTAATCAAGTTAATTTTTAGTTTGTAGGTCCACCTAGGGATTGGCCAAATATCTGTACGGTCAAAGTCCTCTACAAATGTGCCACGTGGCTCTTATTGTGGGTGATCATCAGGGGGCCAGTTTTACTCTTAAGGGGGTGTGTTTGGCAACACTTAAAAAAAAGTTTTAAAAAGATAATTTGGCAAACTGAATTTCCTACCCAATTGTGGGCTGGGCCTTAAAAGCCCACCTGGTTAGTCCGGCCCATTTGCAACCCTATTTCAGAGATAAGAGAGGAAGAACAACTCTATCCTCTCATGGCGTCCTCTGCAATTTTACAGTCTTGTTCTTCTTCATTTCATGGTCGATTTCCGGTAGTTTCAGCTCCGGTTTCGACCCAAATTCCGGTCGTAAACCCTAGAAATCGATTTGGGTTATCGGTGAAAGCTTCTACGGGGATCGTTTTGGTGGAGAAATCTGAAGCAGTGAAGGTTGAACGTCTCAAAACGACTTATCTGGAGAAAATCGTTCCTTTGCTCAAGGAAGAGTTCTCTTACACAAACATTCATGAGGTAACAATCCCTTTTTCTTCTAATTCTAAGGTATTCGAACTTTGATTTACGTTCAATTTTGTAAAATTCTCTCGTTAATGTGAATTTCGACAGTACACAGAAATTAGCATTTGGTTTTTCACCCTTTTTTTTTTTTTTTTTTTTTTTAATTTGAGTTTCTTTTGTTCGTTTTTAAGATTAGGGTTCTGAAATTTGATTTCTTTTAGGTGGGGATGTTGAATTCAAGACTATGAGTGAGGATAGGACTTCTAACTCGTTTTAGGGTTTTTTCAAGTTGGGTATTTGAGTGTTTATTAATTTTAAAATGTGCAATCTTGAATTTGGAATATGGCGTAGGATGATGATGATGATGAATATTGAATTTGGGCAGGTCCCTAAGATCGAGAAGATAGTGGTGAACTGTGGAATTGGAGACGCTGCGCAGAATTCCAAGGGTTTGGATGCAGCGATTAAGGATTTGGCGCTCATTACCGGGCAGAGGCCCGTGAAAACCAGAGCAAGGGTGTCCATTGCCACCTTCAAGCTCAGGGAAGGTGAACCTATCGGCATTGCCGTCACACTCAGAGGAAATGTGAGTCCTTTCTTTACTCAGTTTCTTTTTTTTTTTTGATAATGTGAGATGCATTGAAAAAACCAAAGAGCTACAAAAGAGGGGAGGGGAGGTCGAGATAACCTCCCCCAAAACAAAAAGCAAGGGAAGAAAGAAAATGAGCAAAAACTGAGATCTAAGAATCCCTGAGCATAATAGAGTCCCATCTAAAGACGATTAGGTCATCAAAGACCAAGCCTCTGCACTCCTCAAATAATTTAGACCAGAAGAAGAGTAGCGCCTTGACAGAAAGAACATTACTCAGTTTCTAGGTGCTTCTTATACCCAAAATCGCATTCGCATTTGCATTCATTCCCAATAGTTGTTGAATTGACAATTAAACAATTTACAGTGTTCTTTGCTTGTAATGCTCGAACCTGGAATTTAAGAATTCAAAATGTTTCATTGCTTCGAAGTCATGTTTTTTCCATTCTGTCAATTCGTTTGATTGATACTTCGGTTGCTGAACTAGTCAACTTTGCTGCTATTCTACCGTTTTATATCTTGTGCTGGTAGATCTAGAGTTTACAATAGAAAGGAAATGACACTTCATAAGCACAATATCAGGATACTGGTGTATTTGCGCAGGATTGGAATGCATACTCTTAAGAGGTCTTCTAGCTCAGAAATGTCATTGAATTCTTGTTGGAGAGTGTTTTTTGGCTGTGTGGCCAGCTTTCCGCCTCTGTTAGACCTGTGGACCCTTTGATATACATTGTTACACCTCCCTCTAACAGCTTAAGCTTTTAGAGTAAAGTGGTAGTCAACATGGTATCAGAGCAGGAGATCCTAGTAGGTCGCAGGTTCGAGTCCCCCCGGCAAAGTGTTGAAGGGGAGTGCTGTTTGGCTACGTGGCTAGCAGTCCGCCTCTGTCAGACCTATGGACCCTTTGATATACATTGTTACACCTCCCTCTAACAGCTTAAGCTTTTAGAGTAAAGTGGTTGTCAACACGAATGATCTCTATCTTCCCCACTGTTCTGTTGTTTGAATGGTTGAGAAAGTCTAGTGAATGGTCTGGACAAAGGGTCTATGGATCAAATGGTTATGATCGTTTGATTGTGTTGATTTGAATTGGGAAATTACCTATATGGGACTCATCGAATGCACCGTATCTTTCAGTATCATGTTTATAGACATTTCCAGCCCCATTATACTCGAATAGTATTTATTATCCTTCCTACAGCAAAGATTAAGTGCATTTTAGGCCTATTGCTTATCTTTGATTGAATATTACAGATGATGTATTCGTTTCTGGATCGGCTCATTAACTTGGGGCTTCCTAGGACAAGGGATTTCCAAGGTGTAAACCCCAACAGCTTCGATGGACACGGGAACTATAGCATAGGAATGCGAGAACAGAGTGTATTCCCAGAGATTAGATATGATGCCCTTGGAAAGCCAAGGGGAATGGATGTCTGCATAACGACTACAGCCAATACAGATAAGGAAGCTCAGAAGCTACTTGCTCTTATGGGGATGCCGTTCAGAGAGGGTGGAGGTCCAACAGTATTGGTGCGCAAGAAGAAGAAAAAGGCTCATCATTTTGAGTCGAAGTCGAAATCAAAGGGACGGAGGTAAAGGGATGATTCTTTGAATGAATCATTTATTTTTGTGTCTTCCCTTCTTCGACATACATTGTTTTTTTTTTTAGGTTATGCTTCAGAGAGATCTTAAAGGAAAGTAATTCCTTATCATGATTGAACTATGTATTTGTTGTATTAAACATTTTGTGTATACCTGCTGATGGGGTGGTGCGATGGTTTTCTGCAATTTCCTGTTGATGATCAACATGATCTCCTCACCATGGTGATCATCCTTACAAAAAAATCAGCAAATTCTGAAATTTGTAACCCTATTAAATGTGGATATAAAGTCAGTGAATGAACAGTCCAGAATTCATCAACTTGTAACCCATTTTTCTTAGGGCTAGAAATGTCGGAATGAGCTGATGTTTTGTGAGGATGAGGAGATCATCCTCACCAAAAACCAGCCCTAACTCATCTTCATGTGGGCCCCACAAAGGCGCATGTCATTTCGGTGTATGCCTTTCAGCTTTCGAAGTTCATGGCTACGATGTGAAGTGAGCCTTCGTTCTGTTCTTCTGCCATTGCGACTCGATCCCAGTGTCATCACTGTCACCGCCATAGTAACTGCCAACAACAGATCGACCAGCTACAAAACTCTCCAATTGGCATTATTGTAATAAGAAACATATGCCAATTTCCCGCATGTAGAATCCCTATTCGAGAAAAAGGATCCAAATATCCAAAAATCACACATGCAGCATCAAGATGAAGCAGCCGGGGTACATTCACAACATATGATACTTCTGGTCACCAGGTTCTGGTTAGATAAATCAACTTGGGGCTTGTTTGATTGCACAGGAAATTTTCTTTTCTCATGGAAATTTTTCTTGGAGGAAAAGGGTGGATTTTCATGGTAACGAATTCTCACCTATGTGGAACAGAATGAATTCCAAGCTTGGATGGGAGAATCTCATTTTCGCACGAAAATGTTCCAAATTTAAAATGCTATCAAACAAGGGAAATCTATGTTTTCCCAAGAAAATGTGATTTGCCCACAGGAAAATTGACAATCAAACACGCCCCTAGTTACTATCCTCGAAGATGATCTGAAATCAACCACCTTCAAAGTGCACGAAGATGATGGTTTTGCTTGATATGCATAACCTCTGTTGCTTCCCCACCCGTCGATCTCTTTCAGCAAATAGAAACATCATCTGTCAACGAACGCAGCTTGATTGCTGAAATAATATAAGCAGATTGAGAACCTTTATGTCGAAAAGGCGTCCAAGGCAATCCATTTGGTCTTGGAAGCGAAATTTGAGACTAGTTCATATGGAGATTCCCCTTGGTCTAATTCCATGACGGAGAGTGAAGATTAGAATGAGTAGAGCAAAATCACCATTAGATCATCACCTACTGAACACTATATCATCAACATATACAATGATACACCTTCTCTGGGAACTAATTTTCATCATTTTTAACAAAACACTACAAATCCACACAACTGGTAGCTACATTTCAGTCTATATATAGCCTTTCTCAACTTCCAAACCTTTCCTTCATCTACTTGAATACAAAATCTTTGTGGGAATTCATAATTCTTACCAAATTACATCTGGAATGTAATGTATGCGATCCGCCGAGTCGGTACCAATCCATCTAAATTCAATACGATCCAATTGTGATACCGCAACACCAGCGCAATTTTAAACCCAATAGGACCCACATAAACATGGCAATTTACAAAAAACAAGATATTTTTTTTACATTAAAGATTTTTTTTTTCTGTCTGGGAATTAACTCTCTTGTTATAAAACTGGGGCAGCCGATTTCCCAGTTTGATCCAAGAAATCGAGAACCTCTGTTCTGCTCCTAACGATCCGGTGGAAGACCTCTCTGAGTTGGCGCTGTAAAGGAATCAAACCTTCTTCCAACCTCCGGCACGTCTCTGCCAATTCAGCCACCTGCACTCCCATCTCCTCCATTTGCTCTGCCTCCACCAATACCCGACTCGAATCCGCGAATTCAATCAACGCTCGCCCACATTTCTCCAACCTCTGCATCTCCTCTAACAACCCAGCTGACCCTTTCTTCTCCTTCTTCTTCCACTCCTCCGCAATTCGCTCTTGTAACCCGATCATTGGCCCGGCCCATACCAGCTGCCGGGGCACCGGGATATGGGTCGCAAGCCCATTTCTGTCCTGACAAGGAATCGCGGTCACAAGAGCCCACATAACAAAAACCAATACAGCACTCATGATGTAAACCGGCAAAGCCAACCCAGTCGACTCACCGCCACGTGGCGCTACTAGATTGGTCGACATAGCTTGAATTTGCTTGGCAGCTGACCATGTACTCGATACACTCCACGACAACGACCGGAAATGGCCGGTGTTCCGGTCCTTAATTGCGGCGGCACCACCACTTCTCCGTCCAAATGACCACGTTCTCTCCGTCGATTTGTGATTGCTCCCATCTTTATCGTCGAGTGACATGGATGTAAGAAGAGAATTCAAGGCTTTCCTAGCGCGTCGAAGCTGGCCTTCTCCCAAGGGTTTTTGTTGAAGAGCTGATACTGCAATCTCAGCTAATTTCTGAGAGTGTCGGATGGATTCGATGCCTTGGGTGATGGCGTTGCATACATCGAGAGCTTTTACAGTGCGATCGAGCAATTCTGGGATGAGGCGATCAAGGGGTGGTTTGACGATGTGAGATGGATTGCGGCCGAGGATGACTACGGCTTTGAATTCTGCTTCGCAGCAGAGGAAAACGTCGAGGAGCTTTCGAATCCATGCGATGGAGAAGAGATTATGGAAATCGGTGGTGGTGGTGGTGGTAGTGGTAGAGGATGGTGAGGATGAGAGATCGATGAAGCGATCAGCGATGTGTTTCTGGAAGAGTTCGAGGTCTTCGAGGTCTTGTTCTTGGTTGGCTTCCATGGAGATCACTTGGTTTCTGCGGATACTGAGAATCGAACGACCTAAAAAGGCCAACGGAACTGATGATCCCTGGTTCTCCGCTGTAGGCATGTTTTCAGCTT
This sequence comes from Euptelea pleiosperma, assembly GCA_035048495.1. Lineage (NCBI taxonomy): Eukaryota > Viridiplantae > Streptophyta > Magnoliopsida > Ranunculales > Eupteleaceae > Euptelea > Euptelea pleiosperma. The sequence goes on from CM068547.1 coordinate 8,537,828, forward strand.
TTCTCCAGACTCCACACAGAGAGAGAGAGAGGGTTGAGAACTTGAGAGGAGACGAAGAACCGGTTTGGCAGTTAAATGTGCCTAAAGATAGCGTGCAGGGGACGAGACCGTTTCTTCTTTCTTCTCTAAGACGCTGACTCAGCCGTTACTTTATTTTATTTCCATTAATGCCCTTGCTTTTTTTGGACAACTACAAAATGGTACAAAAAATGAATGATTTCGCCCCAACCCTTAGCGGACCTACACCGAAAATCAGCCTGACTGTGGAGTTGAATATCCCAACAAATGCTTGGAATCTAACGGCTAGAAAGCACCCATGATATAAGCTCAAAAAGCCCATGGCCATAAATTTGTTGATCTGCAACCTTTTGATCCGGCGTCCTGCCCTTATAGTTAAGTGCCACCTGTCCTGAGGTTAAGGTGGCCATTAACTTGAGTTGCTTTTCTCCGCTGTTAAAGGTAACTACAATTAAGGGCCACCTTAACTTCAGGACAGGTGGGTCTTAACTAGAAGTGGCACTACGCGGGATCAAAAAAATTTCTCCACCGATGAGTGGGTCGTCAAACATTCGTTGATTAGTGGGCTGAAAGATTGTGCCACATGGCATTTGTAGGGTAGAGTTGGACATCATAGATGAGTCTGAGTTTGATGCCCCCTCCTAAAATACCGGGTTTAGGGCCCACTGACCTTTTGGAGGTTTGGTTCCCTCCTTGATGGGGTCTACACATCAAAAATCTGTTTGATTGGTGATTTTTAGCCATTGGATTTAGCATTTTAATTCTGTTGGATTCGAGCATTGTGTTTTTAGATGCTAACATATTACTTTTAAAAATCATTGATCAAGCTGATATTTGGTCCATAAGGTCAGTGGGGCCTAAAGCGAGCTCCACATGGCATCTTTGGGAGGGGAAGACTTCAAATTTTGAAGTCCCCTGGAATACAGCAAATATTTTCTCGATACAGAGGGACTCCTCAAACGTAAATATGTAAGCGCCACGTTAGTTTCTAAAGTGTTACTAAAGGAGTGGCATTTTGGTTGTTATATGTAAAAGCGAGGGCTTTCAGTTAATCTCGAAGTGATGCGAGGCTGAGTCAGCAAGACAAGCCTCGTTCTTCGCAGAATTTTGGCTTGTTCTCTCTGACAAATAGACAGTCTGGTCCAATGTCAGAACTAAAGAAAAGTATGTATTTTGACCCAGTCTACGCTACTCGATTCCCTACGACGCGCTCGCACGTTCCACATCTCCACATGATTAAGATAGTTTGCAGGCCGTCCGCTACCTTGACATCGCCTTCCCTGAAAACCTTATCGAGCTGTTCATAAACACGTAAGTCCCTCAATATGCCACGTCGTATATTCATCCGGGTCCACATCTTGGTCGACCTACACCCCGAAAATCAGCATGATTGGTGATTTCTAGCCAATGGATATGAGCACTTTTTCATCGTGGGCTTCGTAAACAGGCTTATGGGTTGGTTTAAAAGAAAAATGCTCAAATCCCAACAGTTACAAATCACCAATCACGCTCATTTTTAGTGTCTAGAATCAGGCGTGGGCCAAACATTCATGGTCAGTGGGCCCGAAAGATATGCCATGTGGCATCTGATGGACTTCTAAATCAAAATTTTATTTTACAGGATGGGTAGGGCTCGGAGGACACCCAATTTTTTGACCCCCATTTTTGACACCCATTTTCGCTACCCACATGGAAGATGAATCAATGGCTGATTTTTGGTCAGGATGATCTCTATGGTGAGGATGAATCAGTATTGTGGAATTTTTTTCTAACCTTATATACGATGGGCCCACCACTTATCTGGCAAACATCTTCACGTGGTTGCATCAAGATTCGATACTTTAACAACAGCGACGTATAACTGATCTAGATAAAAAACAATGAAGTCAAGTCAAGATACATGATGCGAGCTGAGGTAATCACCATCTTTCTTGCCGTGTAATTGGTCCTAATGAATCTCGGCCGTTGAATTGGTGGTCCATTTCCGAAGCTGGGGCATAACCGAAAATCACTCCTGCTTAAAGAGATGACTGATCAATTTAACGGTTCAGATTTTCTACCCATACTCGTTATGAATGTTGGGTTTTCAGTCCCGTTAGTATTAGAACCAAGATTTAAAAGGGGCCGTTATAACAGTATAACAGGGTAGGGGCGTTACCATTTTTCCGTTATAACGGATTGTAATGTACAGGGGCAAAAATGAAAATTACGGAAATAACAGACAAAACAACAGCGAAATTTCCAAAATTCAAAAATTGAAATTGAAAATTTCAATGAACTTTACAACGCAACAATTACGGGTTTTATTTTAACAAATCTTTTTCAGAAAGTAACGGGCGTTATTTTTGTTATAACCAAAATAGTGGCTTTTATTTTCTGAGCGTTAAAATGGTACATAACATAACAGGGAGGTCCGATTCCGTTATACCGGTAGGTATTTTCATTATAACAGGCCATTTTTTAAACCATGATTTAAAAAAATGACTGTTATAATGAATAACAGCCGTTATAACGGATTCGAACCTCCCCCGTTATGTTATAACGCTTTAAAAATAACTGCTGTTATTTTCTGGAAATTTTTGTGAAAAAAACGGCGGTTATTTCAATTATTTTCTGTTACTATTCCGTTTTTGTCTCTGAGCGTTACAATCCATTATAACGGCCATTGAAATAGAAAAATAGTAACGGCCCCAGTCCGTTATACCGTTATAACGGCCCCTTTTAAACTGTGATTAGAACCAGTGAAGAAATAAGACACCTATAAGCTTAACCGTACGATGAATAAACGTTTTTAGGTAAACTAGCAAATTAAAAATACCCTTATCCAATGGAAACTAACGTGTATGTTAAGTGAAGGGACTGACTAATAAAATTAGTCAACTTTGTCTTTAAGTAATTTGGATTATTGTTTTTGTCACGTTGTTGAGTAGGTCTTAACACTACAACTCCAAGTGGGAGTTTTGACTCTAAAGTATCCTTACAAACAAATGCAGTGGTGTCCCTTTACTATAGACAAACAAGGACCAGCCCTTACTAGCTGTGAGTCCCTTTCATTTCCACCACATGATCGTGATCCGATGGTTTAACGAGAGGATAGACTTATATTAGTCATGCAGTCACCCTCACTAGAACAGTTGTTCTCCCTAATCTACCTACTAATCTTTTAATTAAATATGCAATCAAGCCCCTCAGTCATAGGGACATAGTTAAAAAGAAGCACTAAAATAATATTATACAACTTGATGGTGCGACACATTTGTCGCATATGATGACCATATGAGGAACTTGCCAAATGTACATAGGTGCCTTTCCATGTCTAAGAAGTCAAGGTTTATGAGATGTCAAAATTATGGAAAATAATTGTAGGGCTGTTAATGGATCGGTTTCGGATAGGATCGGGGTCAATCCAAATCCAATCCAGATTCAGTGATTAAGTTGCGTTTGGTAAAAAAAAACTTAAGGTCAGAATAAAAGTGAAATTCAGACAAGTAAAAGTGAGTTGGGGTCTCTTAATTTAAGTGGTTTCGACGAAAAGCATCTCCAAAAGAGATTCTAAGATTCTCTCTTGAATATCATGATGTTCTTTTCTTAAAGCTTTCTCTTTTAAAAACTTACGAAAGTGTCCTAATAAACATTTCAAAATATCCACAATGTCTTTAACTTAATTTTAAGACTTATGACATTTATCAAACAATACAATTCAGACATAAGTCATTAAGCCATTAGACCTTAAGCACTTTAAACTTTTAGATCTGAAAACTTAATTTACCAAACACCACCTAGTCTGATGTGATCCAATAAATTCTAATATTGGATTGGGGCCACTCAATATTTGTGACCTGATTGATCAAAAAAATAAAATGCTAAAAATTAGTTAATTACAAATTGTAAAAAATGTTTTATTAATATATGTTTTAATTGGTATTGAAAAGTCTCGGTTGTCAAATCTCAAGAATACTTATTTTTTCGGTAAATATATGTATTGTTGTGCTTGAATCCCTTAAAGACTGAAACATCAAAAATTAAGTGAACTTCGACAAAACAAAAGAATAATTAAAACTGAAGAAAGTACAACCCAAGTGTTCAAGATCAACTGAAGACAAAGTCAAGATTATCAAGTACAACTGAAGACAAAGTCAAATGATCAAGCTCAAGTACATTCTCACTCAATGAACGTTCAACTATGAAGAAACTCGTGTTGCGATTACTTACGCAAATCTGAAGGTAAAACCGCGCGTTGCCAACGGATACTGTTGTACCCTAGATGATTAAATTTTGGTTAGGGTTTGTGTGTGTGATGAGAAGAGAAATTCTCAGAAATTTGGTAGCATTCGGCTATAAACAAAATTGTCCAGCCGACCAGCTCATTTGTGCGGGCAACCGAAGGTCCGGTCGACCGGCCAAAATGGTCTGGTCGACCTTAACTCTTAGGTTCAAGAAAGTTGGCTTAAAGCCTGAGCGGTCGACCGAGGTCTGGTCGACCGGCCAATAATGCGGTCGACCCCGCCAGTTTTGGATATTGTTTGACGAAATCTTTTATGCGATTAGAAGCGCATTTTGGTCATTCAAACGACTATATTCGGTACAGTTCTAGCAAAGGGAGGCCTGCTTATAAATAAGAGCCATCTCCTTCTAATAGAATTAACCCAATCAAGAGATCTCTACTTTACTTTACTTGATTATCATTTTTTAAGTTAAAAGATCTGAATTTGTGAGAGCTTCACCGGAGTAAAGCTGAAAATTCGTTGTGAAGTCTTTAAGTGTTTGGAAAAGACTATTTAGTATTGTTAGTCTGCAAGAATCTTCTTACAAGAAGAGGATTACTCTGGCAGAGCGTCTCTTGGGCAAATTCTTCTCCAAAGGATTTTTCCTTCGATTGTATTCATCGAGAGGTAATCGTTTCTATGAACCAATATCTCGCTGATAGAATTCGATATTTGCGAACACTGTTATTTTGTGATTGGTGGATGAGTGTGGACTCATCTAACTGAGTTGTGGATTGTAGATCCAAGAGAAAATAATTTCTCTAAATAGACTACTGGCTTAGGCTAACTCTCTAGGTGAGCGAGAAGCGATTCTCGTTAGATTGAGACTAAGTGTAATCTTAGTTAGTTGATTATTTATTTCGATTGAAAATGTCGTAATGCATGATTGAAATAATATAATACTACTCGTGATGAGTATTAGACAGTAGACGTAGGTGCGGAGTCACTAAACCACTATAAACCTGAATCTCGTGTGATTGTGAATGTTTGCATAATTGTTTCATTCTATGCTTCTGTGGATGATTGATATATTAATTGCTTGATCATTTTTTTCCTTATGTGATCAATAATTTTTTAATCCATAAAGAATTCACAGAAGAATTAAAAATTGTCCTATTCACCATCCTCTAAGACTTAACCTGGTAATTAAAAGAAAATCTCAAGTATAATATATTTCATTAATAAATATTGTATATAGTAAAGGTTTAAAAGGGGCCGTTATAACAGTATAACGGACTTGGGTGTTACCGTGTTTTCTGTTATAATGACCATTATAATGTATTGTAATGCACAGGGGTAAAAATAGAAAAATAATGGGAAGAAATAGCGCTAAAATTCAAAATTTGAATTTCAGATTTTCAATAAAATAAAATTTACTTTTTAGAAAAAAAAATTCAAGAAAATTTATAACTAACAATTGTTTTCAAAAAACAATGGTCATTATTTTTGTTATAACAGAAAAATAACGGATGTCGTTTTCTGAGCGTTAAAATGGTACATAACGTAATGGGTGAGCTCCGAATCTGTTATAACGGCTGTTATTTTCTATATCTAGTACTATATATATTTTATTGAAAATATCAGATCCGATCGTTATCTGATCAAGTTTGATTCAGAACCGATCACATAGCTTATCGAATCATGATTTCTAGGTCCAAACCCAATGTTATTGGATTGGATTTCCGGAGTCCGGACTATCCATCGACAGTCCTAGTCATCACATTTCATAACGAGAGGACCCTGCTAAGGTTTAGGAGGTGTGAGTTGTGTGATCCACCTAAGAGATCTTTTATACCAAGCAACCACTCGATCGAATGACCATAACCATTTGATCTCTCACATTTCTATAATGGACAGTCAAAAGATATGGTCATGGACTTATGGTCGTCAGATCAAGAAGTTTTAGCATATTGGATTCCCTAGGTGCGAATAACTAAATAGTAGGTCCCATACTCTCTACCCGTAACACGAGTCGATCGTGTGCCTATCAAAACTAATTGAGCCACCCGTGCATACATGGGTTGATAGATTATTTAGGTCAACCGGAGAGACCCCAAATTTCCTCATTTCGAGTTTTGACCAAGTCAAACAACGGTTTATCTTCTCTTTAATTCTGAGGAGGACGTCATCCATAGGATCCATACCGTTGGATTATCTTTGGGATGTGTCGTGTGAATCCCGATGACAGTTAGTGGTGTGGACCTAGAGAGAATTTTTGACGTTGAGAAGTACTCGATGTTTATGTTTTCCTTCTTTCAGATCGATTTTTTTGGGTATTTTAGTAACCCACTCTTGAAATTTGAAAGTAATTAGTAATACCCCCTTATACTTTCAAACTTTAAGATTACCCCCCTTGACCTAGTTTAAGCAACATTTGACTAACGTTAAAACATGGCGCCTGTTAATGCGCGTATGCAAGGACCATAATATTGCAAGTACAATGCTAACGGTGTGTGATTCAAATCCGGTTTAACTTAAGTCAACCACTGTTAAACTAGGTCAAGAGGAGTAATTCTAAAGTTTGAAAGTATAAGGAGGTATTACTAAGTACTTTCAAATTTCAGGGGGTGTTATTAAAATACCATTTTTTTTACCTAACGATGACGGCCATCTAGGGATGTCAGCAACACTGCTCATTTGGGATTTGGTACGTTAGATCATGAGACCCATTATACCAACCTTTACTACACGTGCATCCAAGGCACTTGGGCAAGAGTCAACCTTATAACCATAGTATAAAAACTGTTGTAACAGCCTTTAAAACTTTAACGCCCCAAACACGTTATGCTGTTTTGAAAATGAAGCCCCAAAAGGGGCAAGCCTTATAATGGCCGTTATTTTGGAAAAAAAAAGTTATATTACTTTTGTTGAAGTTAATGTAACAAAAATAAATTCAGACCCTTCTTATAACTGACGTTATAACAGACTATTTAAAACCTTGTTTATAACTGCTGTCATTTTTTTTGGCTGAGCCTTCCTCTCTAGTGACGGAAGGGACTCAGCAGCCCACATGAGTTGCACTTGCATGCACATTTTCATCAGGGGTAGAGTTGCAACTCGGGCGGGTTGGAGGTGTCAACCCGAGCTTCAAGGATCAGAGTTCAAGCTTAAGCCCAATCTTAGGTCGGGCTTAAATTTTTCAATCCAAGCCTAACCCGATCGGCGATCGTATTCCTCGGGTTCGTCAATTAGTCAGGAAAAAAAGGATGGAAGAAGTGGTACGTACCCTTACCGTAACCACGTTAAGTGATGTTGTAGGGAGTATATCTCAAATCCCTGAAAAAAAAAAATAGAGAGAGAAGAGAGGGAGAATAGTAGTAGAGAAGATGAACTTACTCGAGAAGTCGAGGATCGTGTTACCTGAGAAGTTGAAATGTATACGTATGTATACATTTGTGTGTTTAATTGGGTTCGGGTTGCTCGATGCCTCAACCCAAGTCCAATCCAATTTTGATCAGGTTTTGAAAACCTGGCCTGAGCCTGAGTCCGAGTACTGAAGATGCCAATCCAACCCGAGCCCAACGTTGGGTTGAGCCCACCCAAGTTGTAGCCCTAATCAGGAGAAACAACCGACATGATCTTGCCATCTATTGTATTAAACTAGTAAATGGCCCGTGCCCATGGCACTCTCTGACAAAAGTGTTTAAAAAAATTGGGTGCCTTCGGCACTCAAACGGTACAACAAACTGAGGCATTACCGCTTTTTTCCATTATAACGGCTGTTATAACTGATTGTAAAGCACCGAGGGAAAAATAGAAAAAAATGGGAAAATAACATAAATAACAAAAAATAACGGTGTTAAAATTCAAATTTTGAATTTCACATTTTTAATAAATATATTGAGGTCAAATGAGTGGGAGTGAATAAATTAATGAGGGGGATTAAGTGGCTGAAATCTAACAGTCCACATTAGATTGATGGATTTAATTTCTACCACTCTTTATCTTATGAAGCAGGATAAGATAAGAGAATACAATTGAATTGTTTTGTTATATGTGTGGGTGGCCCGTGCCCATGGCACTCTCTGGCAAAGTGTTTGTCAAAATCGAGTGGGAGTTAATCTCAGCCATTGATATGAAGCATAGTGGATCTTGGCCACTCATTATTGAAACCGTATAAGATCGATAGGAGGGGGTATAAGACAACCACTATCACTTGTTATATAGGTAGTGGGTGTGGCTCGTGCCCACAGCACTCTCCAACAAAGTGTTTGCCAAAATCGGGTGTGAGTGGCTGAGATCCGTCATCTATTTTTGGGATAAGATCTTGGCCCTTCTTTGTTGAAACATATAAGAGGGGGTCTTAGTGGGGAGACAAGTTCCCTATTTTGTTATATAGACTAGTGGGTGGCCCGTGCCCACGGCACTCCCTGACATAGCATTTGCCCAAACTGGATGTGAGTGGCCGAGATCCACTGTCCAATTCCAGATAAGATGTCAGCCATCGATATATAGCCGATTGGGGGAGACAACTGAGCTGATTTGTTATATAGACTAGTGGGTGCCCCATGCCATCGACACTCGTCGACAAAGAATTTGCCAAATTTAAATCAGGTGAGTGGCGGAGATCCACCGTCCATTTGGGGGAGGATTAGATCTCGGCCCTTCTTTGTTGATGCTTATAAGAGGAGGTATAAGTAGGGAGACAACCAATGTGTTTTGTTATATAGAATAGTAAATGGCGGCACTTTCCGACAAAGTGTTTATCAAAATCGGGTGGGAGATAATCTCAGCCATCGATATATAACATATCATTATTGAAGCTATATAAGAAAACTATTAAATTTTCGTTAAATTCTATTTTTTTTTTAATTTTTAATTTTCAAATTTTAAAATTTGAATTTTAACACCACTTTTTTCGTTAAAATCATTAAAATCCATTTTTTATATTTTTGCCCCTAGCCGTTTCAATCTGTTTTAACGGCAACAACCCTCTCGAGGCATAAAAAGTGGGGCTCCTGACCCTGACTACCCTTGGGCTATATGTAAATCCAACCCATTCCATTCCTCATATATAGGTAAATAGTAGGTGACCCGTGCCCACGGCACTCATCGACAAAACGTTTGTCAAAATTGGGTGTGAATGGCTAAGATCCACTGTCCATTTGGTGTGATAAGATCTCGGCCATCCTTTATGAAGCCGGATAAGAGTGGGAGACAACCGTCTTATTTTGTTATATAGTTAAAATCATTAAAATCAGTTAAAATTCATTTTTTCCATTTTTGCCATGGCCGTTTCAATCCGTTTTAACTGTAACACCCCTCTCGAGGTATAAAAAGTGGGGCTCCTGAGCCTGACCCTTGGGCTATATGTAAATCCAACCCATTTCATTCCTTATATATAGGTAAATAGTAGGTGACCTGTGCCCACGTCACTAATCGACAAAGCGTTTGTCAAAATTGGGTGTGAGTGGCTAAGATCCACTGTCCATTTGGCATGATAAGATCTCGGCCATCCTTTATAAAGTCGGATAAGAAGGGGAGACAACTGTCCTGTTTTATTATATAGACTAGTGGGTTCCCCGTGCCATCAGCACTCCTCGACAAAGAATTTGTCAAAATCAGGTGAGTGGTGGAGATCCACCGTCCATTTGGGGGAGGATTAGATCTTGGCCCTTCATTGTTGATGCTTATAAGAGGAGGGATAAGTAGGGAGACAACCAATGTATTTTTTTTATATAGAATAGTAAATGGCCCATGCCCACGGCACTCTCCAACAAAAGTGTTTGCAAAAGTTGGGTACCTTCGGCACTCAAACGGTATAACAGATTGGGGCATTACAGTTTTTTCTATTATAACGGACTGTAACGCACAGAGGGAGAAATAGAAAAATAATAGAAATAACAAAAAATAACGGTGTTGAAATTTAAATTTTGAATAAATTGAGGTAAAATGAGGTGGATTGAGTGGCTGAAATCTAACCGTCCAGATTAGTTCGATTGATTTGATCTCAACCACTCTTCATCTAACCGTCCACATTAGATGGATGGTTAAGATAAGAGAATACAATTGAGTTGTCTTGATATATGCGTGGGTGGCCCGTGTCCGTGGCACTTTCCGACAATGTATTTGTCAAAATTGGGTGGGAGTTAATCTCAGCCATTGATATGAAGCATAGTGGATCTCAGCCACTCATTATTGAAGCCATATAAGAGAAGAGGGGTATGAGAAAACCATTAAATTTTCGTTAAATTTTATTTTATTTTTAATTTTAAAATTTAAAATTTAAAATTTTAAAATTTGAATTTCAGCACCACTTTTTTCCGTTAAAATCTGTTAAAATCTATTTTTTTTCATTTTTGCCCCTGGCCGTTTCAATCCGTTTTAACGGTAACACCCCTCTCGAGGCATAAAAAGTGGGGCTCTTGACCCTGACCCTTGGGCTGTATGTAAATCCAACCCATTTCATTCCTTATATGTAGGTAAATAGTAGGTGACTTGTGCCTACGGCACTCATCGACAAAGCGTTTGTCAAAATTGGGTGTGAGTGGCTGAGATCCACTGTCCATTTGGTGTGATAAGATCTCGGCCATCCTTTATGAAGCCGGATAAGAGTGGGAGACAACCGTCCTGTTTTGTTATATAGTTAAAATCATTAAAATCCATTTTTGCCCTAGCCGTTTCAATCCGTTTTAACTGTAACACCCCTCTCGAGGCATTAAAAATGGGGCTGCTGAGCCTGACCCTTAGGCTATATGTAAATCCAACCCATTTCATTCCTTATATGTAGATAAATAGTAGGTGACCCATGCCCATGGCACTCATCGACAAAGCATTGTCAAAATTGGGTGCGAGTGGGTGAGATCCACTGTCCATTTGGTGTTATAAGATCTCGGCCATCCTTTATGAAGCCGGATAAGAAGGGGAGACAACCGTCCTGTTTTATTATATAGATGGTATCTGGGATCTCACAATCTATGATGTTTGAATCTTGTTGATCTATGCAACTGATTTCTTGTGATCAATATATAGAGCCTTACTAGAATCACTAATTGCATGTATTTGGGGGCGTAATTGTATCGTCTCTAAAAGAAGGTTTGCTATAGGTGTGCGGCTTCTGTGCCCAGGGCTGTACAAACCAAACAAAAGAGCCCTGAGCAATCCCCACCTCACCTCAATTTAAAAAGGTAAAAAAAAAAAATCAAAACCGACTAACTTGTGTTGCGGTTGTATTGAGGTTTTGCTTTTTCATTGATGTGGCAAAAGCTCCGCAGGGCTGTTTTGTTTGGTCTGTGCGGCCCTGGCACATAGAAGCCGCTTCCGTTTGGCTATTGCATCTCAATAACACCAGCAACCAAACAACCATCATATTTGTGAAACAAAATTTTAACCCCAAAAGCTATATCCTCTACCACAAGATCTCTTGCTAAAGTATGCACTAGAGGACGACCAAGCTCACAAGAAAGGCTGCTCAACCACCGCCACCACCACCACCACCACCACCTTCCTGTTTAAAGGTCAATCTAGCACAAAAACCAAATTGGCTAAATCTTTGAAATCTACAAAGATAGTGATCATTCTCCGTGGTACGGACAACCTCCCCCCCCCCCCAAAAAAAAATGCCATTTGGAATTTAGTTTAGGGCCTACTAACCTTATGGATGTTCGGACCATGGTTTAAAAAATGGTCGTTGTAACGAAAATAACGGCCGTTATAACGGATTCAGATCTCCCCCATTACATTATGTACTGTTAAAATGCTTACAAAATAACGGTTGTTATTTTCCTTTATAATGAAAATAACGATCGTTATTTTCTGAAAATTTTATGAAAAAACGGCTGTTATTTTATGTTCGTTTTTGTTTTTGAAAAAATTCGAATTTCAAATTTAAAAATTTGAGTTACAATGCCATTTTTTTTCGTTATTTTCTGTTTTTACACCTGAGTATTACAATTAGTTATAATGGAAAAAATGGTAACGCCTTCAGTCCATTATACCGTTATAACGGCCCTTTTAAACCTTGGTTTGGACCACCTCGTGGTGGACTGATATACCAAAGGTCAGCTTGATCAGTGACTTATAACAGTTATATTTTAGCATCTTAAAAGGAAGGCTCAAATTCAACGGTTAAAAATCATGTTATTAAAATGCTAAATCCAACAGCTATAAGTCACTAATTATACTGATTTTTGATCTGTAGATTCGTCGAGAGGTGGACCAAATATCCATAAGGTAAGTGGGCACTAAAGAGTACTCCACGGGGCGTTTTGGAGGAGGGCGGGGCCATCAAACACGAGGTCGAGCAAATTGGTCTCGCGAGCTCCGTTATGAAATAAAGTAGCAAGAAGCAAGGCATCAGTGTGAGACGAAAGTGTGCTCACTCACATCAATATCTTATAGAAGTTCTTCGAATGTTGAAGGATTAGGACAACACCATTATTGGACACCCATCGGCACGGAAAGAGTGCTCCACTTCGACACTGAAAAATAAAGGTGCATTGCACGAGCCCATGTTTGATGTCCCGGGGGACCTTCGAAGTTTGAATCCCCCCCTCCAAAACGCCACGTAGATTACTCTTTGGGAGGTGGAGACTTCAAATTTTCACGTCGGGACAACAAATATTTTCTCTGCATAAAAATGAGACCGCAGCCTTTTGGATCATATGACCTAATATGTGGGTCCCACACTCACCTAGCCTATATTTGACTTACTTCAATTAGTGGGACCCACACAAATTGAAAGTAAATGAAGTTAGCTAACACACGTAGATAAATATTGACATGCACAAATATTTTTAGCCAAAATAATATTTGTCTGATTAAATATTCACCGCTGGAACTCTTTTTCTCATGTACCAAACATGCCCCGAGTGATGTGAACTCCATTTCCACACGTGCAATGCACCATTTAAAGATTCAACACCCTATAAAAGTTCTTTAGAGCAAGGTTTAAAGGGGACCATTATAACAGACTAGGGGTGTTACCGTTTTTTCCATTATAACGAAAAAAAAAAATGCCCAGGGGCAAAAACGAAAAAAAAAAAATGGGAAAAAATGGAAAATAACGGAAAAAGTGGTGCTGAAATTCAAATTTTGAATTTTAAAATTTCGAAAATGAAAAAAAAATTAAAAATAACAGAAAAAACAAAATTAACAGCCATTTTTTTCCACAAAAATTTCTAGAAAATAACGTTCGTTATTTCGTTTAACGGTCCATAATGTAATGGGGTAGGTCCGAATCTGTTTACGGCCGTTATTTTCGTTATAATGGCCGTTTTTTAAACCTTGCTTTAGAGGTTAAGGGACTAGCTAAGAGCCTAGGACAATGGTACTGATGACCGCACCCCCCTTCAACACCCTATAGAAGTTCTTTAGAGGTGGACTAGCTGGGACAATGGTACTTGAGTGATGACCACACCCCATTCTATAAACCGAAAGACTTGCCCACTCATATCAACATCCAATAGAGATTTTTTGAAGATTGAAGGACTTAACCAAGGTTTAAAGGGGGCCGTTATAACGGACTGGGGGCATTACCGTTTTTCCTTTATAACGGCCATTATAACGAATTGTAACGCTCAGGGTTAAAAATGAAAAATGGTGCTGAAATTCAAATTTTCAAAAATGAGAAAAAAAACAGAAATAACGGCCGTTATTTTTTTCCACAACAATTTCCAAAAAATAATGGTCGTTATTTTCGTGATAACAGAAAAATAATGGCCGTTATAAAGAAAATAACAGACGTTATTTTTAGAGCATTATAACGGTACATAACGTAACGGGGCGGTCCGAATCTGTTATAACAGCCATTATTTTCATTATAATGGCCGTTTTTTAAACCATGGACTTAACACCCTTCCCCAATCCAATACACTCTTCATACAAACTTTATGTGGAGAGTATTTTGTAGAGGGGTCGGGCTCCGTTGACAGATCTAAAATGACAGGGACACAATATAAGTCAGGTGGCACACTGTTACAGGACTCTGACCGTACAGATGTTTGTCCTATCCCTGGTGGACCTACAAACCAAAAATCAGCCTAATTAGTGATTTATAAGTGTTGGATCTTTGTACCTCAAATACTGCTCAAATTCCCACAGTTGAGATCAGCCAATGAAAATAAATCCAATCCAAAACCTATAATTCACTAATCAGGCTGATTTTTGGTTTGTAAGTCCACCATGGGATAGGACCAACATCTATACGGTCAGAGTCCTGTAACAGCATGCCACGTGGCTTATATTGTGTCATTATCATTTTATCTGTCATTTTAGATCTGTCAACGGAGCCCAACCCTTTGTAGAGATTTGGTTCATTTACAAGGATTATATAGGTCACTCTTGTATAGAGTGAAAAGTAGTCCTTCATATTACACGTGAAAAACTTGGTGGATCAAATCACTATCATTTATATAGAGCCTAAGGCTCAAAGAGGAGGGCAATGAGAGGAAAGAACAATGACATCTAAGGTAAGTGCACACACCGTAGGACTAGTCCCATCACCAATGTGTTTGGGGGATACTTGCGTTAGCAAAAAAAAATGAGAGTAAAGAACAATGACATTTTGAAGTTTCTATTATATTTTAGAGATGTTTTTTATTATATAAATAAGCTATTTTTTTAAAAAAGGAGACATTTTTTTGACTATTTTTGTGTTGGAAGAAAGAATAAATAACACAAAGATGCAATCACACACAACATGGAGATTTATGTGGTTCCCACGAGATTGAGGTACATTGACGGACTCACGCGGATTCTACTATGCTCTGAGGCAAAAGAAAACATACAATATAATCATAACCGTCTCACAAAAACTGAGGTATATATATATAACCCCCAAGATGAAACTTGGGCTTCTGTATCTCTATGAAAAAAAATATGAAAATGTCTTAAAAAAACCTTCAAAAAATTTGGATCCCCCCCAAGCAAGGGGCGCGTTGTCCCCTGCAACCCCCAGTGAGCTCATCGCAGAGCTCGAACCACGGTGTTGTGGCTTGCTTTACAGTACTCTTAACACTATCTGGCTCCACAAAACATAACACTTTGAATATTATATCTTGTTAGATAAAAGGCTTGGACCTCCATTTTAATGGGGTTTTACCGTGTCAGACTCTGACACACGTGTCCGTGTCCATGCAACACAACGTAATATCTGATATATATTTTATCTCTGTCTTCATTTTTTTTCTTTCCATATTTTTTTTCTCTATTATGTCTTAATTTTGGGCCTTTTTTTTGGCTCTACACCATTTGCATGGCATGTTGATGGCAGTGTAATTATTTCTAATAGACACAAACCCATTGAATCATGCATAGGCTCATGACTTAATTGTGTGAGAACATTGAGAACAAAAACACTAAGTTAACTAATAAACAGTAGATGTTCAATTTGCTAATAATGATGCTAAGGTCAGGATCTCTTCTGTTCATGCAAAATGCAGTGCTGTAGAAAGAAAGGTTCTTTAGTCGGTATTGATGGCCATTGCATCAGCTTGTAGTGGGCCATTGTTGGTAGGCGGAGACTTCAATGTGATAGCTGAATCTCATTAAACTCTTTTTGCCAAACGAAGATATATTTCTACGTTCTCAGTGACTATCGATCAAGTGAGACACTAATTGTTTAGTTCGGATTCTTCTGGTAGCACCATCTTGGACTCTGCACTGTTGAAACACATCACGCCGGAACTAGAGTACTGTTCATAAGATTGCAATCACAATAAAAGAGCTTGAGAGCTAGACTGTTCAAGATCACAATCACAATAGAAGGGCTTGAGAGGAGATACACATGTGCTTAGAATGATTCACTCCTATTTAAGTACTAACATCAAACTCTTGAATAGAGCAAATTGTACCTTCTTTTAACCCTTGTGGAGAGGCAAACTCATTAGCTTAATATAATTTGAAATCATCCCACTTCTAGCTGTAAAGTTTAAACAACTTGATCAAATGAATATTTTATTGCCCATGTGTTTGAACAACTTAAAATAAATTGTGTGAGTGAATGAATCTGATTGATTCATCACCTCAAATAGTGGGTGATTTGGGCACATAGAAATGTGGGTCACCACCAAGAATAGCTCCTTTCTCACCTAAGAAAGGTGGAGAATGCGCGTTGTTGGATGAAAGAATAAATAACACGAAGATGCAATCACACGACATACAGATTTATGTGGTTCCCTCAAGATTGAGATACATCCACGGACTCAAACTGATTCCAGCATGCTCTGAGGAAAAAGAAAAAAAAAAGTCACAATACAATAACGATCATCCCACGGTAACAGTGACTTGATTTATAGTACTCTAGCACCATCAGGCTCCACATAACACAGGTAACCAAAAATTAGCCATTGAGACTATTGATCAACATCTAATTTTCGGAGACCCGTCTTTCCACATTCACTGATCATGAACTTGAGTGAGCCCAAACAACCCAAAAAGTTCTAGATTTCTAAAAGAGGAAAAAGGGCCCATATATAGATTAGGGGATAGGGAGGGGGTGACTAAAGTTACTGAAATAGTAGGAAGAAAAGAAAGGATGGTGTGGAGAATGAGGATCACATTTAAGGAAAGGAGGGAAGGTAGCGACATTACATCCATGACTAAAGTAACCCAACCAACCATGCTTTAAAGGAAACGTTCCCATTGTTTTTCTCACTGATGCTTAACCTTATGGTAGGTCCAAATCCACATTCTCACACTCCATATATTGCTCCTCCCTAAAGCTAAGTATAATCATTTCTCCTTTTCAAACCCTCCTAAGAGGGGACCTTCTAAATCATTTTGTAGTTGGCTTGCGATCCATCCAAGCAAAAGTCGCTCTTCATCTTCACATCAAATATGGTAAATGATTTGCATCGACCCCCTCCTTTTCACTCTCAACATCCATCAATCCATTTTGCTATGTACGTATATAAACACCATTCCACACTAGTCTAAGAAATACCCATTTCAAATTTCACTTAAATAATCACATTAATTTTACTACCATGTCATCCCCGCATATTAGACGTGCGCGCACGTCTCTATTAATCAAAAATTAATAAGAAAGAAAGCAGCCTGAGGTGATTACGAATAAAATTTTCGTAAACCCTACGATTAGGGTTGTCAACGGATATCATTCGGATCGAATATAAGGATATCTGAATCCGACTCGATATCCGACGGATATTCTAAATCAATATTCAAATTTGAATCCGATTCACTTGTCGGATATATATAAAATTTTATTTTATTTATATAACAATAATATGTATAAAATATTATATTTATATATAATAAATATGATAAATATAATATAATCTATTATATATAATAAATATAATTATTAATTAGTGCTACTTCGCCCAACAGGAGGTGTCCTTCCTTGGGCACTGGATCAAGGATGGAACGATGAGGATGGATGTGAGGGTATGCAAAGTGGAGTCTATCAAAGAATGGGGGACCACCCCACTAAAGCCACGGAGTTAAGGTCAGTCCTTGGCCTCATCAACTACCATCGGAGATTCATTGAGGGTTATTCATGAAGAGTGGCCCACTTTCTGAAATTCAAAATTTCGGATAATATCCAATTTTTTGAATATGAATTTGAATCTGGATTCGAATTTTTGACTATCCATTGACAGCTACGATGGGAAGAGGGCACCCGAAAGAGGAGACTCGGGTTACATCTAATCCGATGGCCGAAAATTAGTTGGAGATTAAAGCAATCCAAAAGAGTAATTAGTGAGGGAACAATTTCTTTTAATCACAATGATCAGTTGGTGGGCCCACAGATAAGTTGATGCAATGAGTAGTCATTTAATCACAATATGCAGCTAAATATGTACTTCTAAAAGTTGAAAAAAGTTTGAAAGGTGTGTATAGATTATGAGATGTATGGATGTAAGAATACAAGAGCTAGGACCCATCCTTTATGATGTGTCTCACCTAGAAGATCTTGTGGGTCAACAAGTGATCTGATTGGGTGACAATTGCATCCAACCAATAGATTATTTTTTTTTGTATTTTTTTATTTGGGTTGTTATAAGGTCAACTGTAGTTCGATGGTTAAAGCGTCCAACACCAATAAGATGGTGAACCATGGAATGAGAGTCTCAGGCTACTTGGGGAATCTGTTTCCTTTTTCTCAAAAACTTAAATCACAAAGCAAGATGGAGAACCGGCTGCCAAGGTCCCTAGGTTTACACGTGGCTCATATTGATTGTGTGATACTGTAATTATGTTTTTTTTTTTCTTTTGTTTTTCTTGTTAAACAAGCGATTTATAGTAGAATACAAGATTTTAAAACCTAAAACCCCATCAGTACATTTTTCTTTCTCCATGTCCAAATGAATTGGATCTATCAGATGGTTATAAATTTACGATCACCGTCATGATATATTTCAAAGTGGGTCCCAAGGATTGATGGGTCCTGCTCCTTGTGTTTATAAACTGCATTTAGGCTCTGTTTGGTTCGTGCGCAAATCATCGATCACTATTTTCCTGCAGTTGATTCGCAATTACTTTGACATACACAAATTTCAAAATTTACGCACCGTTTACATTTACCACTGTTTGATTCGCGTGCATATGCAAATGGAAATCAAGTAAAACTTTGATGACATTGGGCTGTCAGCGAAGCTGCTGACTACCAATGAGTTCTTGGCATGTACCCGAGTATTTTTTTGAACGTACCCAAGATTTTTAAAAATTTTTTTATTATAAAAACAAAAAAACATATGGGTATGTGGCAAAAAGCAATTGGGTACGTGCCCGAGAACTCATTGGTAGTCAGCAGCTTAGCTGATTGCCCGCTGTCATCAAATTTTTCTAGAAAAAGACGCATTAATTGATCAAGAAAAGTTTTATGTACACTTATGGCAAGAATCGTTTCTAGAAAACTTTTTCTAAGGCAGTCATATATACCTGGCCTTAAAAAAGTTTAATTCTCCCCGTAGCCTATACTACAAAATTTACCCTAAGAGAGAGATTGATATTAGGTCTTAGACCTTAAACATTTAGAGAGAGAGAGAGAGAGAGAGTGAGTATAGGGTTTTGTAAAGAGTGTGAGCAGTTACGTAATACAAGAGTGTAGAGACGAGACTAGAGTGAAGCCGATGGCAAGTCGTTTTAGGGTTAGATGGGAGAGGGGTTGGGACCAAGGGGTGTTATTGTCGGGCCCTTAAAATATTTAAAGAAGGAGAGGAGGACCTGCACTTGATCACATAAGCAAGAAAGGAGAAGATATGGGTCATCATTCTTGCTGCAACCAACAAAAGGTTAAGAGAGGCCTTTGGTCCCCAGAGGAAGATGAAAAGCTCATTCGCTACATAACCACCCATGGCTATGGTTGTTGGAGTGAAGTCCCTGAGAAAGCAGGTCCTCAACTTTACTACTCTCTCTCTCAAACTCTCTCTCTTCTCTCTCTCTCTCTCTCTCAAACCTTTTTTTTAGTGCAGGGCTTCAAAGATGTGGTAAAAGTTGCCGGTTGAGATGGATCAACTATTTGAGGCCTGACATCAGACGAGGGAGGTTTACCCCAGAGGAGGAGAAGTTGATTATCAGCCTTCATGGCGTTGTAGGAAACAGGTTAATTAACTCCACCTTTTCTTTCTCTAATCAATATTTTCTTTTGCTTTTGTCCCATTTTTCAAATTGTACATTAACAAGAACAAAATATGCTAAGAATGTCATCAGATCATGACCTTTTCTCCTTTGTTGCACCTTATTTGGAGATCAAATTTCCAATTCAATGCATTGGCAACAATGCATTTTGCCTTAACAAGGCACTCGTCTGTTGAAAACCATTTTACTCTAAAAGCTTAAGCTATTATACGGAGGCCTCACAGTGTATATCAAAGGATCCCCGACACACACACAAGTCCAGCACGCATGCGCAATAACACCCCTCGCATGTGCGGGACACACAGAGAGCACAACACTGGGCGCAAACACCCCGGGGATCGAAGCCAGAACCTCCCGCGCGCTCTGATACAATGTTGAAAATCACTATACTTAAAAAAGCTTAAGCTATTAGAGGGAAGCTTAACAATGTATATCAAAGGATCCCCAGCACACACACGGACTGCAAGAGTCTAGTGCACTCGCGTAACAACACCAACTCTTGGCGGCCACCCCGCCAAAAGAAGAAGTAGAGCATCACATATTATGCATTTATTATGTCAAATATTATCAAAATTTATGCAAGAATGTTCATCTGATAATGTCCTCATGGTCTAATTAGTAATGCTCTCCTACTATCTCATATAAATTCTCTTCTTATGGGTTTGTAGGTGGGCTCACATAGCAAGTCACTTGCCAGGGAGAACAGACAACGAGATAAAGAATTATTGGAATTCATGGATTAAAAAGAAGATACATAAGCATTCTACGCCTCAAGCGACGATCCCGCCCAATGTAGAGCTTGTTCGATCCGGTTATGGCTCAAATCAGCTAGATGTAGTGATGAATCAAGACTTTGCAGCAAAGCCACCAGTTCAAGGAACCATGTTTTCTTCTACTTCCCCCCTTTTCATGTTTGACACCGGTTTAGTCGATGGGATTGGTAGTAGCACTAATGCACGAGTGGAGAGTTTTAATGAAGCTAGGGGCCTGAATTCAGACCCTTGGCTTCTAAACCACCATCAAGTTAACACCCTTCCTCCTCCTCCTCCTCCTCCAGTGTTCGCAGGCGGCATGGATTCAAATTATTTGCCACCATTGTTGGAGCACATGGAAAACATGGTACCCATGGAGGTGCAATCATGTAGTGTTAATTATGATGGAGAAATGGCCATGGAGTGCTTACAGAGACAGGATTTGAGTGAATGGGTTGAGTCTCAACAATGCCCAAGCTTTCTATTTTGGGAGCATGTTGAAGCAGAGCTGCGTGGTGAAGGAGTTGCACCTGCTTCATCCAAAATGGGAACCATGTTATCTTCTTACCCTTCATCTTTATAAGGTGTATTAATGGTGATCATGGCCTCTCTCTCTCTCTCTCTCTCGCTCTCTCTCAGAAAGAGGAAAGGGACTTGAAATGGTGGAGCTTATTTAAAATGACTGGTTTTTCTTTTTCTTTGAAGAGGTGCAATGTGAGGACTATTGCAATTAAGCACATGCTTGCAATGTTTCATGGTCTTTGGAAACAAAAGGAGGAGAATAAAAAGGATTACTTTCATTTTTTTTGATGTCATGGTGTTGATGGGCAGTAATGGATCACTTTCTCATTTTCTTAATTACCTTTTGAATACCAAAGACTACTTAAAACAAATGTTACATGAATCCTCCTACATCCCAATGGACTACAATACACATGGCCCACCAACTGATCATTGGGCCAGAATATTGATTACCTAAATGGTCTGATGGTGCTTTGACTGAATGAGCAGGATCGATGATTCGATGAGCCATGGGCACTGTGTGGGCTGATAGGGTTCATTGATGATGACCATGGAGATACCTGCTAAATACTAGCTATAAATAGTTTAAAGTTTTCAAATTCCTACTGCTTTGTTGCTTAGGGCATGTTTGATTGCAATGAAATTTTTTCTGAGAAAATACATTTGGGAAATTTCTTTTTGGAAAATTTCTTAAATGACTAATTGATTGCAAGTGAGAACAAATATTTCAATCATGTGAGAAAATACATCTGGGAAATGCCGTAAATGTATTTTTTTTCTCGGAAGATTTTGAGTTTTTTCTGGTCATTGACAAATGGCCATTTTTTTTTTGTGGGTCATCAAGAAAAATCATGACCCACAAAAAAAAAACCCGGAATCTGAATTTTCTGCCAACCAAACACAGCGTTGAGGAAAAACAAAAGATCAAGAAGAAAAAAAAAAGCATACTTCTTATACCACTCATTTTCATACAATGCAAACCCCTTGTCTTCAATGGTGAATAAAGACAGGCATATGTCAAGAGTTTGATTTGGTTTTTAACTGTATTTCACTGTTTTCATTTGGTTTTAACTGTATTTCGTTGTTTGAGGGAGAAAGAGAGAGATAGCTTCATTCTAGTAGTCTGTCATGTCTGGTGGGGTTTCTCTCTTTTGGAAGCAATAAATCCAATTGGAGTGATTATAATTTATTCAAAAAGGACCTCTTAAAATCTCTCTTTTCTAATTCAACTTGTGTTCTTGAGAAACCTTTCACCAGGATATATATATATATATATATATAGATATATACTTCCTTAAATTCAGGACGTACATGAGGCTGCTTCAACCCAGAACTCTTGCAATCTTGTGTTTTGAGTGACAACAAAGAGAATTGAGAAGGATATAATGACTTTTATTATAAAATATAATTAAAATAATGCAATTTTTTTTGTTAAAGAATGGAGAATCAACATATGCATTGATGTGTGGAAGAAAATAACACCCCTTTTCTAGGTGGGTATGTATGCTAATGTAGCGGAAGCTTGTACGAACAAAGAAGAAGATCTCCGTCTCCTACTTTGAATCCACAAGGAGAAAACACGGGGAAAATTCAAAGAGAAAATTCAAAATTCCATTATATCTTCAATTCGTAACATAACCAATCTTAAAATAGATAATTGAGATCTTAATTTGACAGAAATAGCAAAACTTAGCAAAATTAGCAAAAATGCTAATTTTGACGAAACTCTTAAAATCGCCTTAAGTTGCTAAATTAAGACTTTTCAAAACAAACCAGCCCAAAAATAACTAAAATTAAGCTAATCGAAAAATTACCTAAAATAGTAAATTTTTCTAAAGCGGCAGTTTGAACTCCAAAATGAACTCCTTTGGACTCGTAAGATCTCTTCGAGGCACTCTACATGCATATGCTATAATAAGCAATCCGATTTCCGACGGTTAAGTTATGGTCGTTTGAAGTTGACACTTTTTTGACTTAATTTTCTCTAATCTTGATGTTTCAGAAATTGCTCAGCAACCCGTTCTACATCACATGCTCAGATTGAACCCCGACTTGATGGTTACGATGCAGAACATCAACCATTTGAACTAAAGCTCGAGCCTAAAGTGCTTCACTTTGCCGAATACTCTAATTAAAAAAGAAATATTAGTCATTTTCTACACCAAATCAATTTTCATGGAAGGACCCTCATATACAAACTTGCAATTTTTTAATGAATATTCTAACTATAGTGATTGGCCTGGTTCCACATAGATGTTGGTGGAGCAAGACTTATGGGGAGGTGGGGAGAAGGAATTAGAAAAGACTGTTTAGAGAGTGATTCCCACTATTACAACTCTTTGCGATATTGAAAAGACCTGAGGTTTATTTGGTAGATTGTTGTACTATGGTGGTGAAGCCAAAGTTGCAGTGTAGCGACCGTGAGTGGACTTTCGAGAGTTACATGGAGAGTGCATTTATGGATTTCATTGGATTTGAGGAGGTAATCTCATAATTTTAACTCCAGTGCACTCCTGCCAGAACATGATGGAATGGAACCGCAAAAGTCAAAGGCCCCTGGTCCTCTTATATGATTAAGTACTCCTAAATCATGAATTTTATCCCTCGTTGGATTATATGTAACACCTTTTTGGGTGAAGCAAGTAATATTTTTTCTTTATTTTATTTTTATACTAGTGGGTGGCCCCATGGCACTCCCTGACAAAGTGTTTGTCAAAATCGGGTGTGAGTAGTTAAGATGATCACCATCTAGTTGGGGGATAAGATCTCGTCCCTTCTTTACTGAAGCCTATAAGAGGGGGTATAAGTGGGGAGACAACCACTATCACTTGTTATATAGACTAGTGGGGGCCCCATGCCATCGGCACACATCGACAAAGAATTTGCCAAAATCAGGTGAGTAGCGGAGATCCACCATCCATTTGGGAGAGGATTAGATCTCGGCCCTTCTTTGTTGATGATTATAAGAGGAGGTATAAGTAGGGAGACAACCAATGTGTTTTGTTATATAGAATAGTAAATGGCCCATGCTCACAGCACTCTCCGACAAAAGTGTTTGCAAAAATTGGGTGCCTTTGACACTCAAATGGTATAACGGACTGGGACGTTATCATTTTTTCCATTATAACAGCTATTATGACGGATTGTAACGCAGAGGGAGAAATGGGAAAATAACAGAAATAACAGTGTTGAAATTTAAATTTTGAATAAATTGAGGTCAAATGAGGCAGATTGAGTGGCTGAAATCTAACCGTCCACATTAGATGGATAAGATAAGAGAATACAATTGAGTTGTCTTGATATATGTGTGGGTGGCCCATGCCTGAGGCACTTTCCGACAAAGTGTTTGTCAAAATTGGGTGGGAGTTAATCTCAGCCATCGATATGAAGCATAGTGGATCTCAGCCACTCATTATTGATGCCATATAAGATAAGAGGAGTATATATATATATATATATATATATATATATATATATATATTTTTTTTTTTTTTAATTTTCAATTTTCAAATTTTAAATTTTAAAATTTGAATTTCAGTACCACTTTTTCCTTTAAAATCATTAAAATATATTTTTTTTTTCATTTTTGCCCCTGGCCGTTTCAATCCGTTTTAATGGTAACACCCCTCTCGAGGCATAAAAAGTGGGGCTCCTGAGCCTGACCCTTGGGCCATATGTAAATCCAACCCATTTCATTCATTATATGTAGGTAAATAGTAGGTGACCCGTGCCCACGGCACTCATCGACAAAGCGTCTGTCAAAATTGGGTGTGAGTGGCTGAGATCCACCGTCCATTTGGCGTGATAAGATCTCGGCCATCCTTTATGAAGCTGGATAAGAGGGGGAGACAAACGTCCTGTTTTGTTATATAGATATAGTTTTCATTTATTTTCTGCGCCTCTTCTTCGCTATAATTTGCATAAGATCCTTAGCTATTTTTGGGGGCTATTGAAATCAAATGATTTATGGTTTGGGTGGTTGATTTTTGGTTACTGAACTTATAGTGGTAGCTCCTAGCCACGACTTTTATTAATTAGTATTGGCATGATTGGAATCTTTAGGCAGAGGCAGGGATGGCTCTACCTTAAGGCCATTAAGGCGGTCGCCTAAGGCCCCTCGGTGATAGAAGGTCCCCAACCCAGGTCCCACTAACCACATGGATTTTTAGCTAGCCCACCTCTTATTGGATATACAAACAAAAAAAATCAATCTGATTGATTATCTCTAGCCATAGATTTTAGTACTTTTTAGGACATGATTCTAGCCATTGGATTCAAGCATGTTTTTTGGGTAGTAAATCTAATGGCTAGAAATCATCAATCAAGCTGATTTTTAGTGTGTTTATCCACCAATAGGTCGGATGAACATCCACCAGTCATTGGGCCCCAAAAATGATGTGTAGTAGGGGCACGATTCCTCTGCATCCACTGCACCAGGGGTCCTCTGCATCGAATTTTTTTCCGTAGTTTTTGATTATCAAGAATAATTTTTATAAAAATATTTTCAATAATATAGAGTTTAATTTTGTAACTAATATCACATATATTAATATATTAAATATAAAAAAGGTCTTGTATAGAGTTTTCGCCTTAGGCCTGATCTTGTATCGAGACGGCCCTAGGCGGAGAGATACCATAGGATTATCCAAGGATAAGGGAAAACAACTTTTAGCTAAGTATATTCATGTATAATAAGTGAACTAACTACACCATTGCGAAGGGTTCTCTTATAATAGGATTAGAGAACTATAGGCCCTGCTTTTTGTAAATGTGCGACATGTATTGTACTCATGGAGGGTTATCACCTCTATACAGGACCGTCTCTCCCATAAGGCAATTAAGGCGGTCGCCTTAGGCCTTAGGCCCCGAGTGAGAGAAGGCTCCCAGCCCAGGTGAGAGAAGGCTCCCAGCCCACTAACCACATGGATGTTTAGCCCATCCCTTGTTAGTTATACAAACCAAAAATCAACCATGTTGATTATCTCTAGCCATATATTTTAGTACTTTGTCGGATTGATTCGAGCCATTGGATTCAAACATGTTTTTTGGGTAATAAATCCAATGGCTAGAAAATCATCAATCAAGCTGATTTTTACTATGTTTTTCCACCAATAGGTGGGCTGAACATCCACGCAATCATTAGGCCAAAAAACAATCTACCTAGGGCTGCGAGAGTCCTCTGCATTGGATTGCGGGAGTCTTCTATATCTAAATTTTTTTCATAGCTTTTGATTATCATGAATAGTTGTATAGAGTTAAAAAATTTAATTAATACCATATATATTAATATTTTAAAATATTTAAAAAAAATCCTTACATGGAATTTTCGCCTTTGGCCTCAACTTGCATCGAGACGGCCCTGCCTCTATAACTATCTATATATATATTTAGTTCTTTGATAACTTTATTTCTTTCTCATTTTATCTATATGGGCGAGTTATAGCACGCATCTAAGGTGCGCCAAACCTAGGCCACATTGAAATATCCACTGTTTGATGTGCTAAAGAACATAGACATGTATGTGCCACCTACTAGTACCATTTAACGTGCCAACCACTAGTATACCTATTAACGACTTTTCTTTAAGTTTCTCTTTTTTATTCTCTTCAATGAAAAGACTACATATTGCCAATCCACTTTGGAGTTTCGGATTGTTATCCGTTTAATAGGTGGGCTATCAACTGAATTGCTTCGATCGGTTGGTAAGTGTATGCTATGTTTGGACACAAAGATTTCGCGGACGAGACCCCTTTCCTTGTTTTGGTCATTGTAGAACTCTTTTCGGCCTTCCCAATGAAGGAAATAGAATGGCCGAATGCAACGAGAGGAATCTAGCATGGTTTTAAAACTCGACGACTCATTTCGAAACTTGGCGGAGTCGACTTGACTCATCTTGGGAACTCAGTTTGTATCTACTTGATGGTTCAACTTGAAACTAGCTCCGAGCTGACTCGGAACTAGGTCGAATCAAGTTAATTAATGAATTAAAAAAGAAAAACAAAAAACAAAAAAGTTGTCATTTTTTGAGGTTTAGTTCATCCCAAAAAATGGGATTTTAAAGTTTTGTTTATATTATTTATATTAATAGTTATTTCACGATCTCACGAGTCGCTGAGTTAACTCGACGCGAAGAACTTGTCATTTTTTAGTTAAATATTAGAATATAGATTACAAGTTGAAGTTTGACACCTTTGATTGTAACCATCCAAATCTATCAAATTTTTATGGACCATCAAGAAATTACGATAAAGAGTCTACAAAAAAGTATGTATCTATACTAGAAAAAAATATGGTTGGTGTGTATCCATCTCTTTCAGGAGGTCATGGGTTCAAACCCACACGGGCAGGTTTCCTCCTTTGAGCAGTGTGCCAGGAGTAGAAATACCCTTTACCGGCTTGACTGGTTTCAGGTTTCACCTGGCTTCATCCATGGGAGGGCCCACACGATGGTAACTACAAAAAAAAAAAAAAAAACCAAAACCTGCCGTGCACCCACATTTGTGACAATTAAAATGCCTCTCTACTTTAAAGCAAAAGCCCCGACTCTTAAATGCTTCACTATTTTAAAACCAAAACTTGGGTTTGGGTACGCCCGACCTCCCATGAGGGACCACAGTATAAGCTACGTCGTGCACTCTAAGAGACCACTTATCTTATGGATGTTTGTCCCATCCCTAAGTGGACTTTCAAACCTTTGGATCTGAGTACCCCAATTAATAATACTTGAAATCTATGGTTAAAAATCAACCAATGAAAACCACTCCAATCAAATCCTTAAAAATCACTAATCAGGCTGATTTCTTGCATTTAGGTCCATCTAGGGATGGGCCAAACATCGATATGGTCAGTGATTTGTAAGAGTGTGCCACGTGTAAGGTGGACGTGCATCGCTCGTGTTGTTCCCTAGTATCAAATAAGAGGAACTTGAGCTGTTAGTCATGCCAAAATTGCGATGTGGTACATTTTTGGGCCACTGACCAGTGAATATTTTGACACACCACTTGGAGAACCTACATGCCAAAAATCAAACCTAATGGGGTGATCCGGACCCGTTATACCCGAAACTGGAACCGGAACCGAAAAAATTACATAAACGGTTCCGGTTATGGTACCATCACTTTGAGAACCGGAACCGATAAGTACCCGAACCGATAAGAACCGGAACCGTTTGTTCCGGTTCTGGTCACCTTAGGAACCGAACCGAAACCGACCCGTTGACACCCCTAGGTGATCCTTAGCTGTTGGATTTGAGCATTTTTCTCCATGGGCTAGAACCCTAAATGTTTTTCACCTATAGGCATTTTTCATGAAGCCCATGATAAAAGATGCTCATATATATCTAATGGCTAATAGTCACTTGTCAGGTTGACTTTGGTGTGCATAGGGGTGTACATCTGGCCTGATACTCGAAACGAAATTTTGGCCCAAACGCAAGTATCAAGCTGCCCAAGCCAGTCCCGCAATTTTTGGTTCAGGATTGGGTTCCACCTCCACTGACTAGAACCTGATTTGTTTTAGAAAAAGAATCCCCTCCCTTCTATTTTTATTAAAAGGGTCATTTTATGGGCACCCATGTCTTTAAGCTGGGCACCCACAAGCCGAGATGTCTTGGGTTATGTCTGCTGGCCTAGCCGACATAGTATGTGTCAGTTCATCTGGCTGAACCGACATGGTGTATCACATGTCGGCTCTGATGGGTTGACCATCAGAAAATTTGCCTGTCGGCCCATCAGAGCCACATGTGATACACTATGTCGGTTGGCCAAACGAACAGACCCCCAACCGACATGGTGGCAAGCTTAAAGACATGGGTACCCATGTCGGCTCTGATGGGCCGACCATCAAGAAATTTGCCTTGTCGGCCCATCAGAGCCAACATGTTATATACCATGTCGGATGGGCCAAGCGAACTCACATAGTGCCCAGCTTAAAGATGTGGGTACCCCATATAACTACCCATTTTAAAAAGGTTTTAGCGGCCCCAAAACCACATAAGCCCAAATTTTGGACCAAGCCCAAGGCCCAAACTTGAGTCCGGTCCAACTTTTATTGCATTGGGTAGGGTTATTCAAGTATCAGCCCGGCCTGACTAATTTTGGGGCAGCCCAAAACTCGAGAAAGACTTGAAAGCTCGAGCCAGGCCAGGTAGCCTGAATGTACACCCTAGGTGTGTGGGTTCACTAGGGTAGAACTTTGCTGACAAACGATAGAATGATCCACAAGGAAGACTTTTAGAGGCCACAGACCATATTTATGTTTGGCCCATCCCTAGGTGGACCTAATGCTCAAATTCCATGGTTCAAAATCAACCCATGCGACTCCAATCCAATGCTTAGAAATCACTATTTAGGCTTATTTTTGGTATATAGGTCCACTTAGGGATGGCCAAACAACCATACGATCAATGATATATAAGAGCGTGCCACATGGTTCATGGTGTGGTCCGTCAACGTCGATGAGAGATGTCCAACAACAAAGTTCTGCAAGCCAATTATTATGCAGTCAATGGTCCCAAAACTTTGCCATGTGGCACTATTCAGCGCACGCAAAACATATACAAATGACTAACACAAGTTTCCTCATCAGGTGAGGGGAAACTATGGCTCACCCACGTCTTTCGGCTGGGCACCCACATTCCCAACCATGGGCTGCATAGCCCCCACGGTAGTCCAGTGCCGTGGGCAGTAGCGGAACCAGGATTTTGTTCAAGGGTGGGCAAAAGTGTACTTTTCCAAGGTGGGCGTAAGGGTACTTTGAAAGAAAAAAAAATCATTATTGAACTTTTAAAGTTGAGGGTGGCAACTGCGCCACCCTCACCCTTATGCCCACCTTGGAAAAGTACACTTTTGGAGAGAGAGAGAGAGATTGCCCAGCCAAAAGACAAAATGAAGGGGGGCATTTTTGTCTTTGTGGGTGTAGCCGAAAGACGTGGGGGCCCGTAGAGCGACCCTTTGATCAATTAATGTCCGTAATGGATTTCATCAATGGGCTACGTTTGGGCCCGATCAAGCCCAGGGCCAAGACCAGGCCCAGGTCTTGCTCCAGACTGTCCTATAAAACACAAATTCTAGGGTTTTAAGGGTTGTCAAGAGAGGGAGAGGGAGAGAAAGAGATAACTGAAGAGGGTGGGAGATTTTCGCTTATCAACGCAACCATGGTAAGTAAAAAACCCTAATTTCTTCTTCTCCTCCACCAAATCTTCTGTTAAATCCTAAATTTGATTCCTTTAATCTTCCTCTTCAGATCATCTCAGAGAAGAACCGCCGAGAGATCTCCAAGTACCTCTTCCAAGGTTTCATTTTAATTTTTTTCGTAATTTTTTGTTTGTGATTCAGTGTTTCGATTTCACTCTTTGATATTGGGTTTATTCTCTTTGATTTTACCTGAAATCGGATCAGAGGGTGTTTGCTTTGCCAAGAAGGATTACAATCTGGCGAAGCATCCCGACATCGATGTCCCTAATCTACAGGTGATCAAGCTCATGCAGAGCTTCAAATCGAAAGAGTACGTCCGCGAAACCTTCGCTTGGATGCACTACTATTGGTACCTCACCAACGACGGGATCGAATTCCTCCGGACTTACCTCAACCTCCCATCTGAGATCGTCCCCGCTACTTTGAAGAAATCCGTTAAGCCTGCTGGTAGGCCCATGGGTGGCCCACCCGGAGATCGCCCACGGTAAAGTTCAATTTCCACTATTTGATGTTGATTTTATTGTTGTTTGTTAAGCTTAGGTTTTTGGGTTTTCTTTAAATTGATTATATTGTGTTGGGTGGTGGTTAATTTTTGAACTGCAGTGGCCCACCTCGCTTTGAGGGAGATCGGCCCAGGTTCGGTGACCGTGATGGGTACCGAGGAGGCCCCCGAGGGCCTCCAGGTGAGTTTGGTGACAAGGGAGGAGCCCCACCTGAATTCCAGCCTTCGTTTAGGGTAATTTCACAATCTGGGTTGTTGTTTGATTGCATGATTTTTATAGATTTCTTATAACAGTAATGATTCTATACTTTATAATGGGATTGGTTTCTTGTTCGGAGAGATATACTTATAATACAGAAGTTAATGTGTAAAAGAATCAAAGATTGAATTAATATCCTATGGGATCGTATTGCCAATTGTGTGCTGTGATGGTGGTTTGGTTGAAGTGTGCATTTGATACTTTTGATGCATTAAAGTGTATGTTATGTATCCTTTATCTTGTAAATATTTGTGCACTCATTGAGACCAACAATCTTAAGGAAACCATATCTTTCAGAACTATTGAACTGAGCCTACGAAAGAAGCAACCCAGAGCCTTCAGACATCCAATCACAACTCTACATTCCAAATGGCAACTTCCAAATGCTACACTTTTAACTGCTAAAAGAACATATCACAATCTTCTCCATGAGATACATAAGAAAATAAGGGAGAACTAGCAATTCAATTTGTTTTCCAACATGTAAAGAAAGATCTGAAGAACAACAAAAAAAAATTCTAATGGGAATGCTTTTCTTTGAGGCCTAGAGAGAGGTGATGCTTAGGAATGTTGAATATAGCTGTTAGTGTAAAAATAATGACCTTTCTTATTGTGAAGGTTGTATGGTCAAAGAAAATGATTTTCCCATGCCACACTTGTTAACATGACTCATGGAACCCAATAACCACTTGTAATCTATGCATCTCGTCTCTTGAAGTATCGTGTATTTCTCTTGGATGTTGGAATTTTTCATGATCTTATGGTTTGCAAGTGTGACTCCAGTCAGTTGCATCATTGCTCCTAGAGCAAACAAATCAACTGTGTACTAAGGTCTTGTACCTAAGTCCTTAAGTGCTCCAGAGCACTAACTAGTTTCTCACGAAGTTGCGCAAATGATTGAGCATGCTCATTAGAGGAAACCTTTTACATGACATATAGCCTTAGCCTGGCTTCGAGACAAACTATGTTGCATGGATTCTTCTAAACAGGTGGAGTCTGACAATACAGATTATGGTCCGACATTTCCAAATTTTTTTTTGTTTACTTGTGCTGCTACGTAATATTTGCCATAAGTTACGAATTCTTCCTTTAACAATTGAAGTTTTATATACAACAAAAATAATAGTATGTATATGCATTCTTTTTCTAATAAGTATATGATACAGATCATGAGATTCCTTTCAATTAAAAGAAAAAATCATAAAATATCCTATTACATTATCCATTATTATCCTCACTATTACATTAAAAGGCATTTACTTTGTTTCACATTATTTAAAAGTATAATGCTGAGTCAACGAATCCATTTTTTGAGGTGGTTAAGTTGGACAAACATCCGTGCTTGTATCAACTTAACATCAGATACCAGTTTAATGATACGACTGGTGGGGTTCACTTACACACCATTATATCATATCAATTTCTCATAACAAGACATACTCATATGGAATGAGATGTACCTATTACAAGTTATTGGTTACAATTCAATTATTGCCGAACATTTCTATTTATAGAAATGAGTTTGCAAGTAAAACATTTCTATCTATTTTTTTTTTTTTTTGATAAGTACATTTCTATCTATATTTCATTTACCCTTTGTTAAATTTCTCTATAGTCGTCGCAGGAAACTGGTTCAATAAACCTCCATTCTACATTGTTCTAATATTTTTTTGATCATAATACTAGAAGAAAATATTGATCATAATAATTTATTTAGCTATGGTTGGATTAGGGTTGTCATAGCTGTTGTGGATATTAGTAAGGTCATGCCTGAGTCCTGTATTCCCCATCTTGAAGCTTTTTACCATAATTCTTCAATATTGTATATCATCCTCATGAGAAGTATATTTTTTTAGATGCTTATTGGGCTGGAAAAATACACAGAGATTGTGTGCTGTTTGATAAAAAATGTTAGGTGGCAAAGATGTTCTACATTGGTTCTTAAATTAGGGGACATGTTCATTGACATATTTACCAGCACACTTTATGGGAGACTAAATTTGTAATTTATTTCCATGGTCATTACCTCCACTAAAATGTATTGTTTCTTCGTTTTGGTCAAGGATCCAAAATTTTTCCTCAATTACTATTTGTGAAACTAGTTTGCCCTTTTTTGTTTTACTTTGTTTCCCTATGTTCATGGGCGTTTTGTCTGGAGTAGCTGACTCATTTTGTCACATTAATAATGTCGTATAGAATTAGACCCCTATTCAAGTGTTTTAGTAGAAGATCCCTAGTTCTATTTGACATATATCATGTATTATATTTGACTTTTCTTGTTTTATTCTGTTTCGCTAGCATACATCCTTTTTTGGCATATTATATGATATTATTAATGTAACACAATGATTCATTTTGCTCGACACACGTGTATTTGAGTCCATCTCATTTATAGTTATCACCATTATGCTGGAAAATTGTTGCTCTCACAGTTTTGGCTATGTAAAGGTCCAGGGACACTTGGATATCTGCTGCTGTTGCAGAAATACTAGCAATATTGTATAACAATATGACAATGTGAACATTTATAAATTTTGTAACGTTGCACTTTGTTTTCAACATCTAAACTCACGATTCAATGGTGGTTGATGTCTGATGCACATATTTAAAGCATTTGTTAATTCGTTCATATTTATTAAAGTTGCTACTTTGGAACGTGCAGGGTCCAGGTGGAAGGCCTGGTTTTGGCCGTGGAGGTGGCAGTTTCGGTGCAGGGCCAACTAGCTCAAATCTTGCTTAAGGGGATGCTGGTATTCCAAGTCTTTTAATTTTGTCAGTTTAGGAGTCCAGAACCAAAAAAAAAAGAAAAAACTTTGATTTGTTGCATTTGATGCTGAGCTCTATAAGTTTCTTTAGCTAAACAGTAATATTTTTTTGTTATGGAATCTTTAATTTTGTTGAGCGGTTGTGAAATGAAAGTTAACCTAAGAATTGCCTACTCTCGTATTAGTATCAATATCTATATTTTTTTTATAAGGAGTTGAATTGAATTCTTAAATGTCAAGAAGGAATGTGTGGAACGGGGGCTGTTAAATGTGGAACTGGGTTTTCGTCTCCCTCATTGAATCTTGCTTGGTAAGCATGCATTGACGATCAATTAGGGAATCGGTTGTCCCTCTTCTTCTATTTTAGCATCCTCTTTTCTCAGCAAAACAAAGTTATTCGTTTATTTTAGGAAAAAATGAAGTTTGAACATTTGCTCATGGTAGGTAACATGGAAGTACAAGGTCTAACCCTATCAAATGTAGACTTAAAGCTGATAATGTTGATTTAGATTTTTTTTCCAAACGCGGAACCCACTTTTCATATAGCTAGAAATGCCAGAATGATTGGATTTTGTGGTGAGGAGATCATCGTCTCCAAAAATCAGCTCTCAACTTATCTCCACATGTGCTCCACAAAGTCGCGTAACTTGACCTATATATAAGTTGGGATTCGGTTGCCAGACTTTTCTTTAACATGCGAAATGAAGCAATGGTGGAGCTCACATGGAGATGGGTCAAGGGCTGATATTTATATGGATGATCTCACAAAAAATCATCTAGTTCCCAACATCAATAATAAAAGTAGATTACAAGCTGAAAATTTCCAGACGCATTTCTCAGGTCATATACTTCAAATTGTTTTTCATCAGTGGATGAACATGAAACTCTTCAGTCTTATCGTGGCTGACACCAGTCCCGTGGTATGAGGATGTCAATGGAACCAACCCTTTCATCCCCATCTTTCTCCACTTTCAATCCCATGGACTAGAACCTCATTGACTGGAGCATCTTTAACCTGTTCCCTATCCCATTCAACATCTAGTAGATTTTGCTCTCATGGTCCCTTGAATCCCTTACCAGAATTTGAGTCTCTTCCCTCTGACCTCCATACAGTCCCGGACAAGAACATTGGTGAGCAGATCTCTTGAACTCCACGAGAACCTGTAGGTCGTAATTGCCACCTCTTTTAAGTCCATATGCCACAATCATTAAAGTCCTAGTAGCAGGATCTTGTATTGGCATGCCCTCAAAGGTTCTCTCCGCAAGATTAAATATTCATCCTCCCTGACTTGACATACGAAGTCCCCTTGAAAATGCATTTATGAAGTCTGACCCAATCAACACTTCAATAACGAAACCATGAATCCACCATAAATCCATCGATTGTTCAACAACGAGAGCTTGCCTGAAGAATTCTTACCATCTTCCAGCAGCTGGAAGAGCAAGCCCAAGTCCATCTTCTAGTCTCTGTAGTACACAAACCTCAAAAGCTGTTGTTTCAAGTCGCTACCATCTCCTGTGGACGGGCAGTTTTGTCCATGACGCAATCCATGGACCCTCGACCATGTGATCACTACTCATACATGGTGCTACCTTCAGGAGCTCCATCCAGTAGCCCAGCGGCGTGCATTCACAATACAAGGAATAACAGCCAGCACATATACCCATTCATTCCCTAGAATTGCTTCGAGGGTATGTAACTTGTATACCAAAACTTTATTCTTAGCCTCCCAAGCATCCCTTTACTTCCACAAACACACAAACACTCCCAACAACATTAAAAAGAACTTAAAAGAGTGTAACAGAAGATGAGCTTTATCTACAGTAGGGGAATGCCCCATGCACTTTACATGTGGCAGCTCCTTACACGTGGCACACTCTTAGAGATCACTGACCCATCCCTAGGTGGACCTACATGCAAAAAATCAGCCTGATTAGTGATATCTAAGGATTTGATTGGAGTAGTTTTCATCGGTTGATTTTTAACCGGAGATTTTGAGCATTATTTGGGGTACTCAGTTCCAAAAGGTCGAAATCACTGATCAGGCTGATATTTGGTATATAGGTCCACCTAGGGATGGGACAAACATCCATAAGGTCATTTGTCTCTAAAACTGCGTCACATGGCTTATACTATGGTTCCCATCATCATTGATGAGGGACATAGGTGTGCTGGACAACCCTGAAGAACTCCATGACGACATTCATATCCCTTGTTGCATACACAGAGCGAGAGAGAGAGTAATGGAACAAGACTATATTACCAATACAAAATACCGAAGGGCAACACAGCAAGTGACCAGAAATAGCTAGCACCTACAGACCCCATAACAAACTAAGTACTCAAAAACACTAAAAACACAAGAGACCCAATGGGAGATGTTTCCTCCCTTGTACATTTTTCTGTAAACTCACCCCATCTACTAACAATTCACAAACCAAATATCAAAAATCCCCAAGTACCCCCATCAAGACTAAACTCAATGCCAGCATCTCAGTCTACCTCCTCCATCTTGCTCTCCTCGTTCCCATCCTCCTCCAATGCCGGCATCTCAGTATCCTCACCACCAGCCTCCTCCTCATCATCAATGCTCAGACCCAACTTCAACATCCTGTGAATTCTAGCAGCAAAAGTGTTGGGGTCATCAAGACTGAACCCAGAAGTCAAGAGGGCAGTCTCAAAGAGCAGTAGCACAAGATCCTTCACTGACTTGTCATTCTTGTCAGCC
Organism: Euptelea pleiosperma; assembly: GCA_035048495.1. Taxonomy (NCBI): domain Eukaryota; kingdom Viridiplantae; phylum Streptophyta; class Magnoliopsida; order Ranunculales; family Eupteleaceae; genus Euptelea; species Euptelea pleiosperma. The sequence continues at coordinate 8,574,377 of CM068547.1, forward strand.
TCTGCCCTCTTCCTCAACTCCTCCATAATGCCATTATCAGGGTTAATCTCCATTGTCTTCTTGCTAGACATGTAAGACCCCATGCTGCTATCCCTCAATGCCTGGGCCTTCATGATCCTCTCCATGTTTGCCGTCCATCCATACTCTCCAGTCACCAAGCAACAAGGCGAATCGACAATTCTATCCGAAACAACCACCTTCTCCACTCTGTCTCCCAAAATGTCTTTGATGGTCTTGCACAGACTCTCAAATGATATCTTCTTCTCCTCTTTTTTCTTCTTCTCTTCCTCTGTCTCATCATCAAGCTTCAGACCTTCCTTGGTTGCCGAAACAAGCTTCTTCCCATCATACTCCTTCAATTGTCCGACTGCGTACTCGTCGATTGCATCAACCATGAAGAGCACTTCATAGCCCTTCTTCTTGAGTCGCTCCAAAAACGGAGAATTCTCGACGGCTTTCTTGCTTTCACCAGTAATGTAGTAGATATCCTTCTGTCCCTCTTTCATTCTGGTAACATAGTCCTTCAAACTCGTCAGCTCCTCGCCGCTTTTCGTCGAGTAGTATCGGAGCAGCTCAGCAAGTTTCGCCCTGTTCTGGCTGTCTTCATGGATACCCAATTTCAAATTCTTCGAGAAAGCCTCGTAGAATTTATTGTAGTCCTCTTTGTTCTCGGCAATTTCCGTGAACATCTCAATGCACTTCTTCACAAGGTTCTTCCTGATCACCTTGAGAATCTTGTTCTGTTGCAGCATTTCTCGAGAGATGTTGAGGGGGAGATCGTCAGAGTCGACAACACCCTTCACAAATCCAAGGTACTCGGGAATGAGCTCCTCACAATTGTCCATGATGAACACTCTCCGGACATAGAGCTTAATGTTGTTCATCTTCTTCCTCGTGTCGAAGAGATCGAATGGAGCCCTCTTCGGAACGAAGAGGATTGCCTTGAATTCAAGCTGCCCCTCCACTGCGAAATGCTTCACAGCTAGATGCTCCTCCCAGTCATTGGTTAGGCTCTTGTAGAAGGCGGCGTACTCCTCCTTGGTGATCTCCTCTGGTTTCCGCAACCAGATTGGCTTCTGCTTGTTGATGAGTTGCCATTCATGGGACACCTCCTTAACCTTCTTCTTCTTGGATTTGGTCTCTTTCTCCTCGTCGACATCCTCGACGTCGCCTTCTTCTTCCTTCTTGGTTTCCTCATCTTCATCATCACTAACCTCCTTCTCTGTTGTCTTCTCAGTCCAGAGGTAGATGGGGTAACTGATGAACTCAGAATGCTTCTTCACAAGGTCCTTCAATCTCCTCTCTTCCAAGTACTCCATCTACATAAAAATTACAATTTTACATCAGAATCCCAAATTCAACCAAAAAGAAGACAAACCCAGATGCTAAAAGACACAAATAATCCCAAACTGAAAGAAATTCACCAATTTTAAACGCGATTCTTACCTGATCTTCCTTGAGGAAGAGGGTGATCTTGGTTCCCCTGCCTAACTGTTCTCCATTAACGTCCCTTGTAACGGTGAAAGACCCACCGGCTTGGGATTCCCAGATGTACTGCTCGTCGTCATTGTGCTTCGTCGTCACGATAACCTTCTCGGCTACGAGGTAAGCCGAATAGAACCCGACACCGAATTGGCCAATCATGCTAACGTCTGCACCAGCCTGCAATGCCTCCATGAATTCCTTGGTTCCAGACCTCGCAATTGTCCCCAAATTGTTCACCAAATCTGCACACACACGTTAATTCAATCAAAACCCACAATCCCAATACGAATTTTTGAGTCTAAAACCCATAAGTAAGAAATCAACATCCAAAATTCGATTTTGTTATTCGTTCTTACCTGCTTTGGTCATTCCAATCCCACTGTCGATGATCGAAAGGGTCTTGTTAACCTTATCAGGAACAATCCTTATGAAGAGCTCCGGCTGAGCTTCAAGCTTGCTCTTGTCCGTCAAACTCTCAAACCTGATCTTATCCAACGCATCAGAAGAGTTACTGATGAGCTCTCGGAGGAAAATCTCTTTGTTGCTGTAGAATGTGTTGATGATAAGGCTGAGAAGCTGGTTGATTTCAGCCTGGAAGGCGAAGGTCTCCGCGTCTCCCATCTTAACGTCCGCCATTACTAATCTTCCTTCCAAAAAAAAAAACCAAACACAGACGAAATCAAACACAAGATAGCTAGAGTTTTCGTTCGTGATCACAGAGCACTTTCTTTCTCAGTCTTGGGGGCTTGGAGAAGACTAGAGAGGAATTTATAGTGGTGTTGAGAGAGTTTCTCGAGTCTTCTTTAGATGAATTTGCGAGAAGGGAAGAGTCTCGCCTTGTGTTTCTGGAGTGTTCTAATGTGATTTGTCCCTTAGATATAAGAAATCTAGAAGGTTCGTCCAGTTGTAACGTTCAAAAAAAAAAAAAAAACAATCGAGAAGGTTCTTTGCACGTAAAAGATCGTTGGATGTATTTTGATGACGAAATGCCGTCAAGACCCACCTTGCTTTGGGCTGGGCTTGGGCTAAAACACTTGTCCCAGAGTAAATCTTATACCTACGACCTACAAAATAAGCCATATATGTGGCAATAGGACAGTGACCGTATAGATGTTTGGCCAATCCCTAGGTGGACCTATAAACCCAAAATCAACCTGATCGGTGATTTCTAACCGTTAGTTGAAGTCATTTTCATAGGTTGATTTTAATGGTAGGAATTTGAGCATTATTTGGGTAAAAAAATCCAAAAGGTTTGAAATCACTAATCAGGTTGAGTTTTGGTTTTGTAGGTCCACTAAAGATTGGCCAAACATCCATACGGTCAGTGTCCTCTAAGAGTATACCACGTGGCTCATATTATGGGTGGTCAGGGCTTCCCTGACCGTCGATGGTGAGGCCAGTTTTACTCACTTGCCCCATAGTCTGGGGCCTGTGGGCCTGAGCCTAAGTTTTCAAGTCGAAGCCTGGCTTGGTCGGTCCGATAGAGCCTATAAATTTTGGTTTATGTATAAGGGCTGGAAATGGTTTGGGTCAGATCAAATATCGGAACCGAATCATCCCAGTTTAGCGGGCTTGGATATTTGGAATGAAGTCCATTTTTTGGATTTGGATTTAGGTTGGATCCAAGAGTGGGTCTTGGACAATTTAAGTTTAGATTTACAGCCATTCCAAGAAAAAGGCTGGAATATATTCCATGGTTTTAAAAACGGCCGTTTAAACGGTTTTAACGGCCGTTTAAATGGTAACGCCCCAAGCCCGTTTCCGTTAAAACCGTTTAAAAAAGTTTTTTCGGTTTTGAAAAAAATGGCCGTTAAAATCGTTTAAACAGCCGTTTAATTCAGAAAAATTTTGTGAAAAAAACGGCCGTTAAATCCGTTAAAATCTGTTAAAATCTGTTTAATTTCTGTTAAAATCCGTTTAATTCCTTTTATTTTTTTATTTTTCAAATTTCAAAATTTGAATTTCAGCGCCATTTTTTCCGTTAAAATCCGTTAAATTCTATTTTTTCTCATTTTTTTCTATTTTTGCCCCTGGCCGTTTCAATCCGTTTTAACGGCCATTTAAACGGTAACGCCCCCAGTCCGTTTAACCGTTAAAACGGCCTCCTTTAAACCTTGATATATTCAATAGAAAAATGAGAATTTTTGACATACCTCCCATGTTATCTTTGAAATTTGACATTCCCCTACGGTTTGAAAAAACTGACTTACCCCACATGGCCACGTCCACCATCTATGATCATCATTGACTTATATTGAAGAAAGGGGCATTTTCATCTTTTTAAATAATTGTAAAGTCAATATAGGTCAACAATGGTCATAGACGATGAATCGGGTCATGGGTTTAATATCTCAAGAATCAGAAGACCTTTCCGACTTCTTGTGAGACACGTAAAGAACCCATGAGATCAAGATGAAAATCATGGGTTTTTTGACAAATTAGACTGTATCAATGGATAGATCTTGCCGAGACACTCAGTTTAGACTATAAAAACCATAAAAATCGGAGTTCTCGAACATAATCGGCTAATCCAAATCCAAAAACGATCCAGATCATTATTACTCAATACACATCGCTACACCCTAGCGTCGACCAACAAGCTTAGTCAAAGATTGTTGTGCATGCCTCTCATATGAATTAAATACAATAATGTTAATTTGTATTATATATTTATAAAAAAAAACTCATTTTAATTAGGGGCCGTTTGGCAACACATAAATAAGTAACTTAATTGACTTTTATAAGCCAAAAAGTTAAAAATTTTAGTTTGGATGTGTTTCATATTTTAACTTTTGAAAAGTTAAAAACTAACTTAAAACTGAAGCTAAATTTTTTAGCTTTTAACTTCTAAGAGAAATAACTTCTCAAAAATTAGAAGGCCTCCCGACGCTTTTAATTTCTATGACTTTTTAGAGGTAAATGGGTTTTACAAGTAGAAGTGCTTTTACTTCTCGTTCTTAATCTTCATATGGAATGAAAATGAGTTTTCATTTGGAACCGGAACACCATTTTCTTTTGGAACCAGCTCACATTGATTTCTCCAGAAAGGGCTACAGTCTCCCCATGAAGCCTACCTCACCTATCGTGGATAGAGACTGGAACCTGCTCATGTTGATTTCTCCAGAAAGGGCTACAGTCTCCCATGAAGCCTACCGCGCCTATCATGGATAGAGACTGGAACCAGCTCGCGTTGATTTCACTAGCACAGGCTGACTTCAGCGTTGGAATGTTTTTTGGCATGCACACCACCCCGCACATTTCTAGAGGGAGATCATTAATCTCAAGAGGAGAGAAGCACTAGATCTAAACTTTAAAGCTTCAGCAAGAGTCAGATCACCGGATCCACCTTGATAAAAGTGTCAGACGTTTCCTCAGAGATTGTGTAGGTGAGATCTGAAATTTTATCCCCACATGCTTCATTTTATATTCTTTTTCTTGACTTCATTTTATAAAATCTTAGAATAGCTCATGTTTTGATTTTAGTCTATAATGTTCCTTAAATATATAATTAAAGCGCTATATACCACATGAAAATCTAGTACATTCCAGCATGTGTGGAAAGGGTGACTATCATGCCCCGGGGGACTAGTCGGGTGCTCTAAGAGGACCGGACACCCACGGTTTAAAAAAATAAAAATAAAAATTAGACGCTGTCTATGTGGTTGTGTCGTACATTGCCTCTCGTTTATAATGACAATGCAATGCAAGGCACAACCACATGCATGCCACTTGAGAATTGAGATTTCATCGAAAAAATTCCACTATTGCAATGTAAATTTCATTTATTCTTTGTTGGCAGCATCTTGGTCTTCCTCTTAGGATTGTTCAATGGCGAGACCGAGTCGATGATTCTGACGAGCTATGAGACGGATTAAACATTAAAAAAAAAAAAAAAATTAGAAAAAAATAAACATCATAGGGGGGTATGTATAATGCGTCTAATAGCTCGTATGTCAAATTTTAAAGATAACACGGGGGGTATGTATAATTTTTTTGAAAAGAGACACTACACATATAACATAGCCAGTAAATCAGCCCGTTAAGCTAAATATTGTTATTGTGTTAATACAAACCAAGGTTTAAAGGCGTTTTAACGGTTAAACGGACTAGGGGTTTTATCGTTTAAATGGCCGTAAAAACGGATTGAAACGGTCAGGGGCAAAAATGAAAAAAATGGAATTTAACGGAATTAAACAGATTTTAACAGAAAAAATGGATTTTAACAGAAATTAAATGGATCTTAGCAGATTTAACGGCCGCTTTTTTACAAAATTTTTCAGAATTTAACGGCCGTTAAATTCAAAAACGTTAAAATGTGTTTAAACGGTTTTAACGGAAACGGGCTTGGGGTGTTACCGTTTAAACAGCCGTTTTTAATGCCATGATACAAACTATATCATTTCATCCTCACAATAGGCTGTAAGAAGAACCTCCTATAAGTATTCCAATGAATCCCTCTAGAATTGAGCATTAGAAGAACAACTTTGGTTTAACCCATGGTCTAAAAATGGCCGTTATAATGGATTCGGACCTCCCCCATTACGTTACGTACCTTTAAAACGCCCAGAAAATAATGGCTGTTAGTTTCGTTATAATGGCCATTATTTTTTGTTATTTTTCCATTATAACAAAAATAATGGCCATTATTTTCTGTTTTTAAAAATTTGAATTTGAGTGCCATTTTTTTCATTATTTTTGTTATTTCCATTAGTTTTCCATTATTTTCCATTTTTGCCCCTGAGTATTACAATTTGTTATAACAGAACGGAAAAACGGTAAAACCCCCAGTCTGTTATACCATTATAACGGCCCCTTTTAAACCTTGGTTCAACCTTCTTGATGATCCGGTCTTCAGATTTTTTTGTTTTGGTAAAGAAAATTTATTGAAGAACTTGGAGGCTGAGAAGGCCTACCAAACCAACAGGAACAAAAATAACAAGAAACACAAGACAAAGGGACCCCATGACAGCACACCACCCACCATCAAAACTAAGGAAGGCCAACTAAACACAACCTCCTCGAATCTGACACCCCTCCCTCCTCATACAATTTGACACACATGAAAATGAGACCTTTAGGCCTGCTTGGTTCAATGCAATGTACCCACTTGCCATGGTTATGGGATTACACCTGATTGGTTGCTAGCGTGCAAGTGGTTGCCAAGCCCTTGCAAACTCTTTAAGAAAATGGATGTAAGCACGTGCAACCCAAAAACCGTGGTATAAGTGACTGCAATGCAACTCACCGCATTTGCACTGAAGTGCAAAATGCATCCAGTGCAGCGAACCAAGCAGGGCCTTAGTTTCTATCGTGAGAGCTTCGGGGGGATGAACATCTTCCCTAGTTTTTTTCTTTCCACACACACCAACTACTGGAGAATTGGAAAATTTTCCACGAAATTTGGCGTGGGACTTGGAATTGAGGACAAATTTCTACTGCTTTTATGGTGTTAAAAAAAAGCAGAATTGCAGCTTGTAGTTTTGAAGAACTTTATGGATGTGGAGTGTATAATTGGCACTGAAATTAAGTCACTTTTTGTATATATTGTGTTTGTGGTGTCGCTAGACGCCACAAACACAAAAAACGTGCACCAAGTGCATTTATTTTCTACGGTTAAAAATAAATCATGAAAAATACTCTAATCCAACGGATATAAATTGCTAATCAAGATGAATTTTGCTACGCAGACTTGTGGATGGGCCAAACATCTATACGGTCAGTGTTCTCTAAGAATGTGCTACGTGGTTCGTATTGGTCAAGTGTAATAGAGTTACATAACTAATTAACGAAAACTTAAAATTTTTTTGTACACAACCCGAGATACAATTTTGGCCAATGACAAAATTACACCACCATGCATCATGATAACGTCCACGGACCTTGGACCATATGATAATTACTCTTTAATATGGTATGTACTGGGACATTAAATGAACATTTTATTATTCTAGGAAATATTGAATTTTGACATAATAATAGGTGCCACGTTGATGATGGACCATATTATGAGCCACGTCTCACATTCTTAAAGACTACTGACCATATGGATGTTTGTTCAATTAATAGTAGACCTACATAGTAATTTCTATCTGTTGAATTAGAGTATTTTTCAAGGTTTATTTTTATAAAAAGTTTTAAAAAAAAATACCAAATTAAATCAATTTGTAGAAAATAATACTTGTTTTCAAAAATTATAAAAATAAATATGCATAGCTGTTACCTCTGGCGTAAACTTTTTTAAAATTTAATACCCAAAATACCCTTTTAGTAGCCAATTACATCGGCGCCAGACTTGATCTACATTTCAACCGGAGCCCAATTAGATTTGGCGCCATTCCAATCGGAGCCAGATTAGATCTGGCAATGATAGAAGGCACCGATGCAATTGGCTACTCGACTGTTGCTCACAAACTTGTTGCACTCTCTCCTCTTTTTATAAGTATAAGCCCATTTTGGCTCATTACACATCTCTTTCACATACATCTCAATCTCTCTCTTGATTTAATCTTACTCTTATTCGCATGTGTGTAACACTCAACCTGCAAGAAAATAGTACCGTTTTTAGCTCCATTTGAAATGGAGTCAAAATGGTTTTGGCGCCATTTGCTTTGACTCCGTTTCAAACAGAGCCAAATGGGTGTGGGTACAATCGGATTTTAATGAAAAAATACATTTTGACTCTGAATTAAATGGCGTCAACAAGTTGACACCGAAGCAAACGGCTGTGTATTCATTTTCATAATTTTTGAAAACAAGTATATATTTTCTACAAATTGATTTAATTTTGTAGTTTTTTTTAAAAAAATCTGTTATTTTTAACTGTAGAAAACGACACATCTAGTGCATTTTGTTGAATTATTTAAAAGTTGTGCGCACGCCACTTCAAGTGCCGGTTACGATGGTGTCTGAGAGACTATAAATGGTGTTTAAAGAGGGGCACTTTGGGCATTATAGCGTCGGCGGGCAAACACTATTTCAAATGGCAGCTTATGTTTGTTTTGACAAATTTTTAAAATAAAGTTTCTTTTTTAATATTGATTAAATTTTAAATTATTTTTGAAAATTTTTCGATTTATAAATGACCATCTATCAAGCGTTCTTCGTGTTATGGATGACCTCTCTAATGGTGGGCAAATTTAAAATCTCGTTCAAGTTAGAAATGATATGTATCGACCGAGACAAAACGAGACGAAGGAGAAAAATAAACTATACGTCTTGGTAAAATTAAATTAATTTTTAATTATAAAATTTATTTTTTAATATTTATATGTGTTATAAAAGTACATATACAATGAAAATAAGATTCTAAATCATATTAAGATTAAGTTGTTGGCACGTCTTGATAATTTTCAACCATTGATGGTGGGTCATACCCTCTTACCTACCTGCCCGCTTATACAGGGATGAAGAGGGTAGGCCATCAATTGGTCAAGACGGGAAGACTTTTTCAAGACACTCTTCACATTTTGAATTCTGTTAATCTGCTTGGCGATCATCCAGCTCTCCACAAAGATCAATGATAAAATAGGACGGCATTAGCCGTCAATCATTCAGCTGACTTTCAAGTTTTTCTCATGAGAGCGTCGTGTCATTCGAAGATGTGTGTACATACACGTCCGAGGAACGACTAAATCTTTGATGACGGACGACATTATGAGCCACATGGCACACTCTCTTATAAGCCACTGACCGTATGGATGTTTGGCCCATCCCAAGGTAGGCCTACTGATCAAATATCAACCTGATTAGCTATTTCTAACTTTTGGATCTAGGTACTCCAAATAATGCTTAAATCCCACGGTTGAAAATCAACCCAATAAAAAGACTTGAATACAACGGTTAGAAATTGACTTTTGGTCTCTAGGTCTCCATACGGTTAGTAGTGGGTCTCTAAGAGTGTTCCACGTGTCCCATACTGTGTTCCGTCATCAACGTTGTGACGGACGTCAGTCGTCAAAGATTTACTTCATCATGACCTAGGACTCTAGACGTACACGTCGGTCCACTGAATCTAACGGAGATGTAGACTAACTGCAACTTCTCTTCGTATTTGATGACCGATCTCACTCCCTTAGTCAAGTTCCCTCTATTTCTTTCTCTCGCTCTGGAGTCTGGACTCTGGACTTCTCTGCAATTCCACCACCTCAATTTGCCGGAAACAACCACTTTTTCGCCGGCGAAACGATACATCATGGCGGTCTACGACACACTGTTTCTGAATCTGAACAGTGAGCTTTCGAAACCTACTTCCATCTTCGGCCTCCGCTTATGGGTCGTGATTGGAATATGCGTTGGAGCATTCACCATTCTCCTTATCTTCCTCCTTTCCCTCTGCATCACCTCCCGCCGCCGGAAATCCCGTAAATCCGGCGCTTTTCCTGCGAAATTCACTGCCGGAGACTCCACCCCTGTTTTCCCTATGGAGATCCAACCGACCGTCCATGTTGTGCACCCTGTCCCGGAGATCCAGATCGATATAGGGAAGGCAGAGCATCGGGTGGTGTTCTCTGATCAGCTGTCGTCTCAAGCGAGTGGAGAGAGTCGGTCGACTACTGCGACCGAATTGGCTTCGATGGCTGCGGGACCGCCGGAGGTGTTGCATCTGGGGTGGGGGCGTTGGTATACTTTGAGGGAGCTTGAAGAGGCGACAAATGGGTTGGCAGAAGAGAATGTGATCGGAGATGGTGGTTATGGGATCGTTTATCGGGGAGTTTTGCGGGATAACACGCAAGTAGCAGTGAAGAACTTGCTCAATAACAGGTTCCCAAATTCCCAATCCATCTATGATTTATTAGAAAAAAACAAATGATAGAACTTTAGATTTACCTGGTAATGATATCTAGGAAAAACAAGCTTAGATGGAATTTTGCCATTTTTTTTGAATTCTTGTTGGTTTAAATTTTGGTTATGTGAAGAGGAGAAATGTTTTTCAAGGTAAGAACTTGTTCTCCTCCATTTCATTGGGTGGTGAATTGGTGACATGTTGAGAATTGAAGCCTGGTAAGTGATTTCTATAAAAGAAATTTTCAGTTTTTAGCTGAATTTCAGAACCCCAACTGATGATTTCTTAATTAAACGCGTTATTGATCTGCTAATGCTACTGTATTTATTTGGGTGGATTATCTTAAGTTGGGATGTTGGACTGGTGGAGTTGTTCTTGTTATAGGGTATTCTTTCTTTTAATCTTTTCTGGTTTTGTTCATTGATATGAGGAAATTGCAGTTTAACAAGTAACTGAATAGTTTTCGGAAAATACTTCGTTGTTCATTTTTTACAGTATCAAGCAAGATTGTTTAGTATTTTTCACCCCCTTTTCTCAGCTGGTTCTAATCAAGAATCTTTTGAAATCAAGTAATGGATACTGAAAATTACTGTAATTGTGTTTTTCTCTGGGTTGTGTTCTTCTCCGTACTTAATGACTGAATTTTCATTACAAATTTTGGTTTCCAGCTTAGTACTTTTTTTCTTCTTCTTCCTTTTCTCTTTCCTGAAGATGTTTAAAGTTAAACCTAATGAGACTGATGAATTATCAGGGGTCAAGCTGAGAAGGATTTTAAAGTAGAGGTGGAAGCGATTGGGCGTGTTAGACACAAGAATTTAGTCAGGTTGCTCGGATATTGTGTCGAGGGAGCTTACAGGTATCGATAACTTATTTATATTCTATGGTGCTGTTGTACGTTTTCGACTTTCTTCTTAGGTTCTCTCTGGGTCTAAAATCCTGTGGAAATTGAATGTATGATTTGATTTGTATCTGGTTTTGTTGATTAGGATGCTTGTTTATGAGTATCTAGACAATGGTAATCTCGATCAGTGGCTTCATGGGGATGTAGGGCAAGTCAGCCCTCTAACGTGGGATATTCGAATCAACATTATCCTTGGAACTGCGAAAGGGTACTACAATTTTGTTCTCAAAAAACCGCATTCTATGTTTCTTTCCTTTTCTATGTAAGTTTTCTGCAGATATAGCTCAAACAGATTATGTTTCTGCAGCTTGGCCTACCTTCATGAGGGTCTTGAACCCAAGGTTGTCCATCGAGATGTAAAATCTAGCAATATACTACTCGACCAACAATGGAATCCCAAGATTTCTGATTTTGGGCTTGCTAAGCTCTTATGTACTGAGAAAAGTTACGTGACAACTCGTGTGATGGGAACATTTGGGTTAGTCTGCTTTTGTGTTTAAGTTTGGCATACTCCTCTATTCTTGGTCCAAATGTGTATATCTTGTGAGAAACTGATAACTAATAAGGAGTTTCTCGACTCCATTACTAACTCATTCATTGAATTTGTAGCTATGTAGCACCTGAATATGCTTGCACTGGTATGTTGAATGAGAGGAATGATGTTTATAGCTTTGGAATACTTATCATGGAAATAATTTCTGGGAGGAGCCCTGTTGATTACAGTCGAGCCCCTGAAGAGGTTGTTAATATTGTAATCTTTTACGTTGGATTCTCATCTGTGTAGGAGAACTAAATGAGTTGGAAATTAATCCGTCAACTTGCAGGTAAATTTGGTGGATTGGTTAAAGACAATGGTTGGAAATCGAAAATCTGAGCAAGTAGTGGATCCTAAGTTGCCTGAAATGCCTTCTTCAAAGGCACTCAAACGGGTTCTTCTGGTTGCTCTCCGATGTGTTGATCCAGAGGCACAAAAAAGGCCTAAAATGGGACATGTGATCCACATGCTTGAGGCAGACGACTTGCTATTCCGTGATGTATGAACCACTCTTTTTCTTCACAGAACTAAAGTCTAAGTTCGCAAAAGCTTGCTCTGGTTGTTTCTACTTTCAACCCATTTATTTATCAGTATCCCTATTTTTGCAGGAACGTCGGATCGCGCGAGAGACTTCCCATTCCCATCTAGATCATCCTCATACAAATCAGGTTGTTGCAAGATTGGGTGATAAAAGGCTGGTTGATGAGGCCTACGACAGAAGCAAAGGGGAAAGCACTAGCAATCACCACCAGCAAACAAAGTGGAGATGATGGAAAAAAGTAAACTAGGCCATTTTTGGCCTAATTTTTGAGTTATTGAATCCATTTTAGAATTCTGCCATTTTTGGCTATATTTTCATTATCACCATTATATGCTTATTCATTTAGTTTAGGATCCACCTGGGATGCATTTGTATCATATAAAAAAAATTCATTTTTCATCCTAATATGAGTAATAATCCATGATTTATTTATACCATTCGCCAGAGTAAGCGTTTTACAGCACGCGATTGCCCGACTTTGTTGGACCAGCCAGCTTGGCAGCCAAAGTTCTAGATTTTAAGTGGGGTCAAGGGTCTTGCTTTCGCTACAAATGGCATGATAATAACCCAGTCAACTGGCATTGGATGCAACTGTTGAACCCTGTTTTGTTTAACCTTCTGCATTGTAAATCCGATTCGCCCACTCGAACCCAGTTAGATGACTTTTGGTCCAGTAGGCCTGAGTCGCCTGACATTGTCTTGACTCAGCCGATTCTTGTGTGACTCGCTGAGTTCTCCAACTATATAAGTTATGGATTCAAGAATCCATCCAAGGTGTTGAAAATCGGCTTTCACGAACTAGCAAAATTAGAGAGAATCAAAGATCAATTATGCACACAACAAATTTGCGTGGTTCGGTAGTGTGCCTAAATTCATGGATGACTAAACATTCATCTGACAATTTTTTTTTTAATCCATCTGATAATTATGTTGACAAATAATAGTTGTGATTTTTTTAGTGTAGAACTTTGATGACAGCATGCAATATGAGCCATGTGGCACACTCTTAGAGGACTTTGACCATATGGATGTTTTTCCAATCCCTAGGTGACCTACAAACCAAAAATCAGCCTGATTAGTGATTTCAAACCTTTGGGTCTTTGTACCTCGAAATAATGGTCAATAATGCTTAAAGTTACACGGTTAAAATCAACCCATGAAAATAACTCAAATCCAACGCCTAGAAATCACTAATCAGGCTGACTTTTGGGTTGCAAAACCACCTTAGGATTGGCCATACATCCATACGGTCAGAGTCCTCTAATAGTGTGCCGCGTGGTTCCCTGAACACTTGAATGAAGGTGCATGTGGTGATCTCAAGTCTAACTTGTGGAATCTATTTTCGTAAATTAAGCAAATTAAAGCACAATTTGTGGGGTGCTTTCAACATGTTGGGTTGCACTCAAAATTCGTGGGGTACGACTAAAATTTCCCTATATAGATAATCCGGTACAAAAGAAATATCCAAAGTACCCGTAGTACAAGTTGGACCGGAGTTAGTTGTGGTTTCATTAACAGTATAATCCTAACAACACTTCCTGCAGAATACAAGACACCTAACCCAACACAAGGAAATCCTATAAAAACTTCGATTTTGCTCCACTTGACTTTCTAGGTTGATTGTTTTCTTTGTTTGTCTATTATTTTCTTATGGTCCTCTCTTTCTCATTTGAGCATGATGGGCCAAGTGACCTAGATAACAACATATTCTCTAAAAACGTTAAATTCTTAATGGTCATCATCCTCGCCCATATTGAGAGAGATGTGTGGCAAATAAGAGGGCACAAAGTTATAGATCTTGCTTTCTCTTTGTAACACTAATTCCTTCGTTAAGATTACGCGTACAAACGGGTTGGTGAGACGAACTTTCGCCAACAAATTCGGATTCATATGAAAAGATTTGACATGATTGTATACCGGTTCTCAACCTAATGTAAACCTATTTTACTCGGACTTGGGACTTGCAATGCGATGTAAACAAAGACGCTACATAGGCAGAGTTAAAACACCCGTAACCCCATTTAAGAAAGGGTCGGGCTCTAGTGACAACCTTAAAATGACAGGCTCTCGTTACAGGACACAATATGAGCCATGTGGCACATTATTAGAGGACTCTGACAATATGGATGTTTGGCCAATCCCTAGGTGGACCTACAAACCAAAAATTGGCATGATTAGTGATTCTTAGGCGTTGGATTGGACTTATTTTCATGGGTTGATCTCAACTGTAGGAATTTGATCAGTATTTGAGGTACAAAGATACAACGCCTAGAAATTATTAATCGGGCCGATTTGTGGTTTGTAGGTCCACCTAGAGATTGGCCAAACATCCAATCTACGGCCAGAGAGTCCTAGGGGTGCAAGGGGCAATTATTCGAGGGGTAGTTTTAAAGCAACTCATCTATCAGATGGTGTGAATGCCAATTCAGCTCTATCAACCACCGTTGGATTCTCGGAATCCATGGCCAAGAGCCCGGCTCCTGAGAGGGGGGTCTTAGATGATTCATTAGAGTCATCTAGAGCTGATCTCATAGTTTATTAGATCAAAATTCCTAGACTTAGATGATTCACTGACCCAACACCTTGATCTAAACCATAGTTAGCAATTTGGTATACGGCAAAGATTCGAAACAGGAAAAGTTCGAGTTTACTTCGGTTTTGGGTTAAAAAAATTTGGCCATTGTTGAAATATTATATTGTTTAGCCTTAAAATGCCTGAATTTTACCAATTCTTTCATTTTATGCGGTCATTTAATACGTTTTTATTTTAAAAAATTACAAATTCATGTATTAAACGCGAACAATACATGTTTTATTCGCAGTCTTAAAATTCATGATTTTTTCAGATTTTTTATTTTATACGGAAGTATTAAACGTTTCTTAAAAAAACATAAAATTCGGGTATTAAACGCGTATAATACGCGAATTTACTAACTAGGATCTAGACCTAATGCTATCAAATCGGATCAATTTATTGTCAGCTCATACAACAGATCAGCCTAGGTATTATATCGATCATGATATTATAATAGACTATGCTAGTGTTGTGTTATGTAGAGACTGATGATGATGCTTACTGTGCATGAAAGCACGATTCCGCGGCCCAACTTGTACTGTACATGTACGTGAGACACGGAAACCCTAATTTCGTCTTGGAGTTATATATACCTCAGTTGATGAGAGACGAGTATCCTATTCTTGTACTCTGAATGTTTCTTTTGCCTTAGAGCATAGTGGAATTGGTGTGGATTCGTGGACATACTTCAATCTAGAGGGAACCACGTAAATCTCTGTATTGTGGTTGTTTGCATCTTTGCTTGTTTGTTTGTTTATTGTTCTTTCTTCCCTACAGCAAGAACATAATTTTGATTGCAATAAGAACCATTTGATCAATTTCGAGGTATATTTTTGGGCCTATACTCACTTCAAGAGGAGGCTTCAATTTTATTGTCACACCCCTCGACTGAGTCCCACACCTTAGAACCCTTGTTGTGAGTGCCACTCGTTCATAATCCAACAAATGAATTCAAGACAAAGTGCAGCAATCACCTACACCTACTACTTGCTCCAGATCACCAAAATTGACACGTAATCCAAGGTAAATACGAGGTGAGAGTGCCGAAGTTTATACCGGATATAAGCCAAAACCTAAAAAAAATCTAGGAACTACTAGTACTGTTCCCAATGATTAGAAAATGTTAAGGAAAATGTTTCTAGCTGATGCCAGGCATTATAATCTAGATTTGTAGACAAACTTGTTACTATATTACTTTTGGGTATGCTACAATCAGGTGATATTTATACCTAGTTGTTGTTTTGACTTTCCCGAGCCAACTTGCTGGAATGGGTTGGATCGGGCCTAACTCGCCGTCTCACCCGATCCAATGTGGTCCGTCCATACACTGGATCTCCATCTTGATATGTACCAATCCTGATCCGGATCGCCTGACCAAAACATGATCAACCGAGACTTGGAACCATGTAACAATTGTTTATTTGCCTTCATTTTGATTAAACTACCTTTCGAACTTATCATGCTTGTCTAGGTGTGATCATGGTTTAAAATACGGAAAATTTCTAAAAAGAAAACAAACTTTAATCTATTTACAAAAAAGAATACAACTTTTCGCAAATCCCAAAAAAGAAAACGAAACGCCCTTTCAAAGAGTGTTTCATTACGTGGCACATGTTTATCAAAAAAACGCCCTTTAAAAGGGCGTTTGTCAGTAAAAAACGTCATTTTAAAGGACGTTTTTCAGTAATAGATGCCTTTTTAAAAAACGTCTGTCAGACCTCTGACAACTGACAGACGTTATTTTAAAGGGCGTGTGTCAGTAGAAAACGTTATTTTAAAGGGCGTTTTTCACTGACAAACGCCCTTTTAAAGGGCGTTCGGCCGTTGGGATCCGTTCTAACGGATAAACGTTATTTGAAATGGCGTTTTTTGTGACAGCGAGAGAGGAGAGGCGGGAGAATAGATGAAAGCGACTTAGGCGGAATTTAAGTCGTCGACTGCCAGACGCCCTTTGAAAGTGCGTTTTTTTTCATGAAAACGTTTTTTAAAAAACCATTTCTCAGGAATAAACGTCCTTTAAAAGGGCGTTTGTCAGACGTGTCAGCCATCAGTCAGTCGGCGACTGATTCGACTGACATCTGACGAAACGCCCTTTGAAAGGGCGTTTCGTTTTCTTTTTTGGGATTTGCGAAAAGTTGTATTCTTTTTTGTAAATAGATTAAAGTTTGTTTTCTTTTCTGCAATTTTCCGTTTAAAATAATACCGTTTTAACGTATTTAATGGCCGTTAAAACGGTAACACCCAAAATCCATTATGTTATGAACCGTTTTGAAGCTCGGAAATAACGACCTAAAAAAATTTGTGAAAAAGGCTGTTATTTCCATTATTTTTTCGTTTTTTTCCTTGATTATTTTTTTTCATATTTAAAAATTTAAAATTTTGAATTTTGAATTTCAGCACCATTTTTTCCATTTTTCCCATTTTCTGTTATTTTTCATTAATTTCTGTTATTTTATGTTATTTTCCTCTTTTTTCCATTTTTGCCATTGTCCGTTACAATTCGTTTTAATGGCTATTTTAACAGAAAAAACTGTAACGCCCCCATTTGTAATGTGTCATCCCTGAATTGATCCTGGCATTTTTTGATCTGGGTGTTGGGCCATACAAAAAACGCCATGTGAGGAAAACTCTTAGAAATCATTGAACGACAGATGTTTGAAACATGGTTTTAAAAATGGCCGTTTAAACTGTTTAAATGGCCGTTTAAGCGGTAACGCCCCAAGCCCATTTCCGTTTAAACCCATTTTATCGGTTTTGAAAAAAATGACCATTTTTTTTTGTTTTAACGGCCGTTAAAATCATTTAAACAGCCGTTAAAATTCAAAAAAATTTGTAAAAAAAACGGCCGTTAAAACCGTTTAATTTCCGTTAAAATCCGTTAAATTCTGTTTTTTTTTTTTAAATTTTCAAATTTCAAAATTTGAATTTCAGCTCCACTTTTTCCGTTTTTTTTCCGTTAAAATCTGTTAAAACCGTTAAAATCCGTTTAATTCCATTTTTTTCCATTTTTGCCCCTGACCGTTTCAATCCGTTTAAACGGTAACGCCCCCAGTCCGTTTAACCATTAAAACGGCCTCCTTTAAACCTTGGTTTGAAACATCCCTAAGGCCGTGTTTGATTGCACGGAAATGTTTTTTCAAGAAAATACATATGGGATATGTCTTAAATGGCTGATTGATTGCAATTGAGAACACATATTTCAATCATGTGAGAAAATAAAGACATATTTTTGGGTGGAAATGAATTCTCACCTATCTGGATGGGAGATGAATTTCAGGTTTAGTAGGAAAAAAAAGTAGACAGATTTAAATGGCTTGTTAAGGAAAATTATACCGATTTATAATGGCTATCTAACAATGGACAGTTGTGTTTTCCTAAGGAAAATGCAAAATTTCCACTTGATAATCAAACACAGCCTAAGTGGACCTGCATGCCAAAAATCGGATTGATTGCTGATTTCTAGTCCTTGGATCTGAATACCCAGAATAATGCTGGAATCCTACAGTTTAAAATGAACCCATGAAAAAGACTAAAATCCAATGGTTAAAAACGACCAATCAGACTGACTTTTTTGGTATGCATGTCACTTATGGTGGTTCAAAATTCAAACATCGGTACGGTCAATAAGCTCTAAGAATATGCCACGTGGCGTTTTAGTTGCAGCCCAGACGCCGGATAGAAAAAGGCCGATCAAAATTTTTCTTTTCATCTCTGCGCATCAACGTTGATGAGTAAACCTTCGCTCACACGTGTGAGCAAAGCCGATCACACACCGCATATGAGCCACATGGCAAACTCTTAAATTACGATGACCGTATGGATGTTTGGCCAGTTCGTCGTTGGACCTGCAAACCAATAATCAGCCTGGTTAGTTATGTCAAACCTTTGGATCTAGTACCCCAAATAATGGTCAATAATGCTCTAAATTCTACGGTTAAGATCAACCCATGTAAATGACTCCAATCCAACGCTTAGAAATCACTAATCACTCTAATTTTTGGTTCACAAGTCCACCAAGGGACTAGCCAAACATCCATACGGTCATCGTCCTATAAGAGTGTGCCCCGTGCCTCATAGATCGGCTTTGCTCACACACAGATATGAGCGAAGGTTTTCTCTTGATGATAGACCACACCACGTGGCACACTCTTAGAGATCGCTGACCGTATGGATGTTTGGCCCAACCCTAAGTAGACCTACAAACCAAAAATTATTTTGATTAGTGATTTCTAACCGCTGGATTGGAGTCGTTATCTAGGGTACAGAGATCCAAAAGTTTGAAATCACTAATCAGTTTGATTTTTGGTATGTAGGTCCACCTAGGAATGGCCAAACATCCATGCGGTCAGTGGTCTCTAAGAGTATGCCACGTGTCTCATACTGTGGCCGTCATCAACGATGATGATGGACTCCGTCAGCAAAGTTATACTCCTTTCTGGAATCTGGACTACTCTCGGCCGACAAAGTCTTAGACTATTCAAAGAATCCAACATATCAATGGTTCAGAAGAACCAGTCAACCTTTAGAACAATCAAATGATGCTTACTTAGCATGTCTTACCTTTTGCCAGGTGTACAAGACGCGTTGGAATGAAAACAAACCGTTTGCAGCAAATATTAGACGTATGTAAGGTTCATCAATCTCAATCAATTCTCGGCCTTGCTGTATAGAATTGCCATTAAACTTATCGATCTGATCAAATCTTAATAAGCTACGAAAATCGGACGGATTAAAATAAAACTGAAGATAGACCTGATTCCACCGAATAACTATCACTTGACTCAACGCCGAAGCTTCGTCTTACAGGTTTAAAGTTTAGGGACCACGGCTGAAGGTTTCGAGTTCGACGAAGCAAACCGGTTCACGCGTCTGCAACTTTCTTCGAGATTTTCGTTCCGTATTCAGGTAGGAGGTCTTCGTTCTTTCTTCTCTCTTATCCATTTATGATCTCTCTTTGCTAAAATTTCTGGAATTTTTTTGATCTTTGGATTGAATTAGGGTTTTTATGAACATCTAGGGTTAGGGTTTTGTAGTTTTGATGGCTTAATAAATCTAGTTCGTCGAATAATTCCACTGTTGCAGTTTAATATTGCTTTGAAGTTTGTTGATTTCGTGTTAAAAATATGTGGAATTTTGTCGGATTTGCTTTGCAGATTTAGCATTTCGGTAAGATTTCGATACGGATGGTATCTGATTTGCTGTGTTTGGATGAATTAATATTGAATCTATTGAAATTTCTTTATTTTAGTTCAGATCTCTGCATTTCTAGGTGTTTAGTTCAGATCTAGTTCTACTTGGTTGTTGTTAAGATCCAAACCAATTAGCCAAAAGCACCTAGGGGATAGATGCACCTAAGGCTTAGGTCTTAACCGGTAGGTGTTAGGATCCCAAAAGACTTAAGATTTCTGCACCTCTATCGCCTAGGTGCTTTTGTGTATTGGTTTGGGTCTTAACATTTGGTATCAGAGCCAACCCCATGTCGCGGATTCAAGTCACGGGAGGGGCGACCTGGGGAAATGGCTACTTGGGGGCTCGCTCAAAAAGAGAGAATAGGGGTACCGGAAAAAATGCTGGGGCCCGCTCACAAAAAGTGAGAAAATAAGGGTACCAGACTGAAAGCCACCTCAAAGTGGACCACTATGGACGTCGGCCTTGGAACCGTGGTAGAATGTTAAGATCCTAAAGGTTAAGACTTAAGCTTTCAGCACCTCTATCACCTAGGAGCTTTTGGTGTATTGGTTTGGGTGTTAACAGTAGGATACTAACATTCCATCATGTTTCCACAGCTTACGTCCTTGGCGGCCTATATGGTTCAGGTAGCCCGTTCCACTGGCGGCTTTCACTCTGGCCTCTTTTTTCCATAGGTCTTAGTGTCCAGGTAGCCCTTTCCACATGGTGGCTTTCACTCTGGCCTCTTTTTTCGTGATTCGAACTTGAGATGTGGGGTTGGCTCCGATACTAAATGTTAAGACCCAAACCAATACACCAAAACCACCTAGGCGAAAGAGGCACCTAAAGCTTAGGTTTTAACTGTTAGGATCCTAACATTTGTGAAATCAAGATGAATAAATGAAAGAACTAGTAAATAAAGCAATGCAATATTATTGGACAAATTGAAGTTTTTGAAGAAGGATTGGTTCCAATTGCTTCTGAGATTTTCAGACATTGAGAGCATGTTTGGTAACCATTTTGTGCCAAGAAAGGGTGTTTGAGAGCTTCGAGCGAAAAAAAAAAACTTTTTTTTACATAAAACGGCGATCTAGACTGGTCCTTATTCTGTTAGTTGATGTGATTATTTCTTTCATCATTTGTTGTCTTAGGGTTGCTTTAAGATGAACAACTACTCGCCATTTGTAAGCAAATGAATGATAATTGATCCAAGGATTTTGATTCAATCAAAACATCCTAATAAATTATTGTATTACCTTCAATTTGCATGGAGTTCATGCATGGTTTTTTAGGACCAGAGTGGCATTTGACCATTTTTTAAGGTGGTTCTGAAAATTTCCAGTGGTTTCTATGGGTTCTTAACAATTTACCGCTACCTCATATTTTCTTCTTTTTTATGTGGTTACTGAGATTTGCTATCTTAATTATCCTTGCACTTAAAAGTTTGTGTTGCTTTGTGAGCAGTTATATATCAAAATGAGTCGTCCACACGATGGGCACCGACCTTTTTTCCCCTTTGGAAACCCCTTCCGATTGATCTTTCACAAGGAGTCTTCTCTATCTCCAAAGCTGCTGGACCTGCTGCATTCCTTTGAGGAAACCTTGGCTGAAAGGCTGAAAAAGCTCAAGCCAAAAGACAGAGGCGATGTCCTTAGTTTATCTTGGATGAGAGTCGCAATGGAGTCACTTTGTGACACACATAAAGACATTAAAACTCTCATTACTGAGCTTCAGTTCCCAGTCTCTGATTGGGATGAGGAATGGATGGATGTTTACTTGGACAACAGCGTGAAGCTGCTTGATATTTGCATCATGTTTAGTTCTGAGCTCTCCCGACTTGACCAAGGCCAACTTTTGCTTCAATGCGTCCGGCATGTTTTAGACGTCTCGAGTGCTTTCCCATCCTTGGAGCAACTTGTGCAGGCCCGTTCTTCTCTTGATGGTTGGATACAACAGATTAGTTCAAGAAATCCAAAACTTGAGAGTTGTTCTGCCATCTTACATGGTCTTAATGGATCTCCTTATTTGACAAAATCTAGGAACTCAGCCAAAGGAGAGGTTTTAATGCGTGCTATGTACGGGGTTAAGGCTGAGACCATATTTGTTTGTAGTGTTTTCGCAGCAGCTTTCTCAGGTTCCTCGAAGACATTGATGGACTTGCAGTTTTCTCACAAATTCTTGTGGGCAGAGGCTTTTAATGATTTGCAGGTTGATGTAAATGGAGAGATTAAAACGTTATTTTCGCATGGAAGTCTAACAATATTGAAAGAACTGGAAGCAGTTGATACAAGCGTCAAGAAGTTATATCCCCTGACTAGTGATAGGATTGTTCCTGCAGAAGCTGAAACTTTGAAGAATTCTGTATTAGATTTGGGAAAGAGTGCGGAGAGGCTTTCACAAGGGCTAGATCTTCTTTCAAAGGAAGTGGAGAACTTCTTCCAGATTGTTGTTACTGGTCGTGATGCTTTGCTATGTAATCTAAGAGCGTGTGGTTCTGACGCCTACCTAAAGCAATAGAATGATGTTGAAGGGCAGGTTGGGAGATTATCCAATTGAAGCTAAAGCCATTATGTACAGATACGTGTTTTTATGTCTTCTGATTAAGAAAAGTCAGAGAATCTTTTACCAACTGCTGCATGCTCTCTAAAGTTGGACAGCCTTTCGAGATTGTAAGTTGTGTGGTGTTGGTATTGTACTTTTAACATATATGCGTTTTTATGCATTATCAATGAAATATTAAGGTTTTGTACCGTGTTAATTTTTGTTTCCCCTCTTCTTCTTCCATGTTGTACAATAGCGTTGATACTAGCAGACATTGTTTTCCTTATCCTTTATTTTCTGGTTTCTCCATTGACAAGGACAAGAGATGCATCAGAGTGGGGGGTTTTTGAAATCTCTCATCACCATGTTCGTGCATGCTTTCTGCTCATGCTGTTAATATATTGGTGAAGGTTTTTACCTGAAAGATATGCCCCCTGCCATAAGTCTGACCTTCTCCTCTTCACCTTGAGCAAGTCCTCCAGGTGAGATGGGGTTCTTCTCTCTTCATTGGTACCCAAGAATCTGTGTTCTGTAAGCTTTCCGATTTGTTGGCAGGTTCAGAGTGCTGAGTTTTTGGAGGAAGAAAAACATAGGAGGTTCTCTTACGAATGGTGCATAAAGGTAGGGGCTCATTTCATCTTATGGTTTTCCTTGCATCCAACTTAAACTTCAAAAGCCTTCTTGTCTATCGCGCATAATGAATGAATCTTGTTAAATCTGTTTTGGGAGCTGCTGCTTTTTACCCCCTCTAGTCGGAGTATGATTATTTTCTGGGTGAACGAATCTGCGTGAGTCAAGTCTGTTAAATATGCTCTCTTGCTGTTCCTTCAACTTATCATGTAGGTTGGTATTTGTGTGATTAAGCTGGTTCATTCTGGCTTAATTTCTGGACAGATACCATCAGTTACCTTTCTTCTTGTCCAGCTTGACAAGTTGTACCCGAGTACAACATAAAGTGAGTCCCTTCAGGGTGATAATGACGTCGGGAGTTGTACCCGAATATGTCATGCAACACTCGGGTCTCCTACTCTTCTGTGAGTAGGACGTAAAAACTCACTTGTGTTGACACTTGTGGACTCTCGTCTAAGTCCCCCCTTAGTGTGTCCGAAGGAGAATTCCACTTCCTGAATGAGCTTGCTTCTCCCTACAGTACTTATAGTTCTACATTGCTTGGGAGAGTAGAGCTCCTTTAGTATACAAGGGTTAGAGTTGGAGCTTAAGGCTGGAGCCCTTGGGTCTCTCACTTTTGTGCCCACTAGGTATAATTATGCATCACATTAGACGCACACACGCCAAGTCAAATCGTCGGTATGGACCGTGGGTTGTGGGTCTTTGATGTCATAAACCTATCTGTCTAGGCAAAATACTTTTGAAGAATCTTTTGATTTCTTAGAAGTTATTTGGCTAAATTGTTTGACCGTTAGTGTCACGCCCTGAATCCGGGCATCCGGATCCGACCCAATTATCCATGGGTCGACCCATACCCAAACCCTGACATGAGAATAAGATTGCCTTTAAAGTCAATCCAATCTAATGAGTGAACCAGTCATCTGTAACCTACCATGTAAGCCCATTAAGGTATTAAGTATAAACGCACGTTATCAACTAAGCGGAAGCATTAATAATAATTTTAATAAAAGTAATCTATGAAATTAACATATTAATCATTGGTCTATACATGAGTTCAAATATTAATGGGTCACGCGGTACATCCCAATTTGGTAAGATCGGTGTATTAGTTGATTTTTCCAAGTCTAGTAACTCAGTCGATATAGACCTATGCACAGTAAATTTACTGTGTAGGTCAGTACCGATTGAATATGTTGACGCACTTCATATCGTCGGAAAGCTAATTCAGTAAGCTCCGACTTTCATATTTTGTCCAAGGTCAGATTCTACAAGTTACTATATGAAAAATGTGTCTTAAGTCTGAAAACAAAATCAGACTGGTTTGACATAGGTTCAATGGTTTGGCCTCCTAAAACAGCACAATTTGAATCACTTGAAGTGCCTTACATTTCTGGAAAGCTAACAGAAAGAGCGTTGTTGTTTCAATTCGGTACAAAGTCAGATTCTACTGTTTAGTGGTCCGAATAGGTGCTGCAAGTTGGAATACAGGTCCAGACAGATTCGATATAGGTTTAGTGTTTTGGCCCCCTAAGAAAGCACATATCGAATCTCACAACGCACCTTATATGTTCGGGAAGCTGTCAGAACGAGTTTCGATTTATTTATTTTCTCAGAAGTTTGGTTCCGTCATCTTCCTGACGAAAAAGGTGCTGCAAGTCAGTGAAACAGAATTTGTCCACTTAAGTTAGCGATTTCTTTGCTTAAAACATTATTTTATGAATCTATTTATAACCATTGATCTTGAAATTTTCACCACTATTATCTTAACATATAAGTCATATGAATGAAGTATCATCTTTCAAACATGCTAGCACAGTCATCACGGCTATACATCATCAAGATAAAATTCACGGTTTCATAATACCGATTAAAAACCATCAATCGTATAGTTGCCACTACCAAGTAATATATCAAATTATTATATTTAAATCATACTTAAAGTTTAAGATCTACTAAGAATCAAAATAAAAGAGTATGCTTCGTCGTTTCCCATGTTGGCATCCTCGAACGCCTCATTGGTCACCCTGACATCATACCCCTCGTCAAACGTATCCACTCCGATATTTGCCTCGTCCTCTACAAAATCCGAATTATTTTTTGACAAAACACCATGAGCCGAGGCCCAATAGACAAACCACCGTACACTCTTAACACTAATGAGAATCCATCACTTTACACTTATAATCATATATCATCAATGAGGAGCAATTACACGTACAAGAGGAAAACGCATATCAATCCATGAAATTCGAATCGTGACAATATGCAATATAGTGTTAAAACAAAAATTAAATCATGCATAACCCATCTCAGGGTCTCCATCTCCTTCCCACGTCGGGAGTAGCTTGGCCGAGAGCTCTTGTGCAGAGGTTCAGGGTTTTTCACCCAAGGGCACCGGGCCCTACTTAGTTACGAAATTCCGAGGCACTTCTAATACACATGATGCATCCATTACTCTTACACGAAGCACAACGTTTCACATATGCGTCAAATAGTATTAACATCAAATACAATCATGGATTAGCATGTTATACAAAGGATTTCATGCAAGAAAGATCCGTTATCCTGATGAGCATCAATGTAATCTTCTAGTATTAAGACCGATTATTTATCCATTCATTTCGAAATTGAAAGCTCAAGAAGAACACATGCCATAAGGGTAAAATAACCGATTCATTTAGTAGTAGGGAGTG
Organism: Euptelea pleiosperma; assembly: GCA_035048495.1. Classification (NCBI taxonomy): domain Eukaryota; kingdom Viridiplantae; phylum Streptophyta; class Magnoliopsida; order Ranunculales; family Eupteleaceae; genus Euptelea; species Euptelea pleiosperma. Next base: position 8,600,229 of record CM068547.1, read on the forward strand.
CACCTACCTTCTTATTAATCGATCCACTTGAACCGAAGACGGCGAGCGGTTACATTATTAATGCTCTCGATGATTCATCACTATGGGAATAGCTGGGGTCGTGCGCGTGCTTCTCCAAGGTAGCGATTGGGTCGTGTCTCCAATGGTGAGTCCTCAAGCCTTAGACGTTTCTTCCTTGATGGTTCTCTCTTTGAGACACGTTTCTTAATCTCCTGGAGTCACTTCGATTTGCTCAAATGGTGGAAACGTATGAGAGTTCACTCTAGTTCTCTGAAAGTTGGAAACGGCAATGGGATTTAATTTGGTGAGTGTTTAAAGGTTTTAATACCTTTCACGATTTGGCACAACTTTGGTAATTCTAGGTTTGAATTTCAAACTTGTTTCTATTATTGGCGTATGGTGTTTAATGCGGTGCACGCCGTTTAGGTAAGTGTTTACTTAGGTGGCTTTTCTTCCTTTCTTTGGTGTGGGTCAAAGTTAGAAATTTGAGAAATCAACCCATTCTCACCAAGGGAAAACATGTGATGTGTGGCATTAATGGTGCACACATCCAGCCATCAATGAGGCACTTTCCTAGGTGGGATATTTCTTACAAGCTGTTTCTTAACTAATGGTTTTTCCTATGGTCTCAAGTTTTGATAGTGGGGTCCACTCCCTACAACATTATAGCCTCTATTGGAGCTTCCAAGATGGTTCAACGACTTGTCCAAGAAGTGTGGATATGATCCTGTCCATCCAAGAGGTGTGGATATGATCCTGTCCATCCATTGGAGTTGGCTAAATTAGATTAGTTTCACAAAGGAGGAAAGTCAGTTTGTGTAGGCCAATAGGTATCCAGTCATTTATTGTCAATTACCTAATTAAGATAAGTCTCAATTTATTTTAAGTTAGGATATCTTTTGTTGGAAAATGCATACCTTTATGTTGGAATTTCCATTGGGAAAGGTTTCACAAGTTTCCTTAACATTTTAGTTACTAGTGGGTGCCCCGTGCCATCGGCACTCCTTGACAAAGAATTTGCCAAAATCAAGTGAGTGGCGGAGATCCACCGTCCATTTGGGGGAGGATTAGATCTCGGCCCTTCTTTGTTGATGCTTATAAGAGGAGGTATAAGTAGGGAGACAACCTATGTGTTTTGTTATATAGAATAGTAAATGGCCCATGCCCACGGCACTCTCCAACAAAAGCGTTTGCAAAAATTGGGTGTGTTCGGCACTCAAACGGTATAACGGACTGGGGCGTTACCATTTTTTCTATTATAATGGATTGTAACGCACAAAGGGAGAAATGGAAAAATAATAGAAATAACAAAAAATAACGGTGTTGAAATTTAAATTTTGAATAAATTGAGGTCAAATGAGGCGGATCGAGTGGCTGAATTCTAACCAACCACTTCAGATTGATGGATTTGATCTCAACCACTCGTTATCTAACCGTCCACATTAGATGGATGGATAAGATAAGAGAATACAACTGAGTTGTCTTGATATATGCGTGGGTGGCCTCTGCCCGCGGTACTTTCCGACAAAGTGTTTATCAAAATTGGGTGGGAGTTGATCTCAGCCATCGATATGAAGCATAGTGGATCCCGGCCGCTCATGATTAATGAAGTCATATAAGATAAGAGGGGTATAAGAAAACCATAGTCACTTGTTATATTGATAGCGGGTGGCCCGTGCCCTCAATACTCCCTGTCAAAGCGTTTTCTAAAATCGGGTGTGAGTGGTTGAGATCCACCGTCCATTTGGGGGATAAGATCTCGGCCCTTCTTTGTTGAAATAGATAAGAGGGGGTATAAGTGGGGAGACAACTTCCCAGTTTTGTTATATATATATACTAGTGATTTATGCCCGTGCGGGCCATATAAAATGGTAAGATAAAATTAATTAATAGAGAAATTTAATAGTTGAGACTTGAGAGATTTTAGGAATGTGTAAAGATTTTGGGTCAGTGGATGATCTCCTCACCATATAGATCACCCCAACAAAAAATCAGCCCATTTTGAAATTTCTAACACCATCAAATGTAGGTTTCAAGTTAATTGTAAAAAATAGACGGTCCATAAGTCTTCAACTTGTAAACCATGCTACGAATATTAGAATGATTTGAATTTTTGTGAGGGTTATAGAGACCATCCTCACCAAAAATCATCCCATTTGAAAACTTCTAATTTATATATTGGCTCCCAGACAAAGATATTATAGTTGTGGAAATAGAAGAGGGGAGAGACGTTTTTAGTGGAGAGATTTTATGGATTGTGGGTAGTTTTCAAAGTTGTGGAAGTAGAAGAGAAGGAGAAACGTTTTAACTTGTAGTAATGATTAAAAAACGGCCGTTATAACAAAAATAACAGCCGTTATAACGGATTCGGACCTACCCCATTACGTTATGGACCGTTAAAACGCCCAGAAAATAACGGCTGTTATAACAAAAATAACGGTCGTTAATTTTCCGTTATAACGAAAATAATGATCGTTATTTTCTGAAAAATTTTATGAAAAAATCGGCCGTTATAACGGAAAAAACGGTAACGCCCCCAGTTATACCGTTATAACGGTCCCCTTTAAACCTTGGTAATGATCACATGGTCTGGGGTGCATGGACTTAGTCATATTGCATTGTGTCATTTTTTCATTGGTAAGGATTTGCAAGAGTAAGTGGTACAACTCTCCAACCACATCAATGTTTGGCCCACCCCCAGGTAGACCTACATACTTACTCATTGGTGCTTTACCATTGATTGATCGGGCTTTATGAACAGGCCAAGTGTGCATTCTAAATAAGCCCATCCATGATTAAAAAAAAAAAATTGAATGTAGTGGAGAAAAATCATCAATCAGGCTGATTTGTGGTGCACAGGCCTAGCAGAAAATTTATGAAGTGGCGGGAGTTTTGAAGCACCGATTAAGGGGCAATGATAGCACACCACATATATGCATATTATTTTTTAAAAAGTATTTTTAAAACCAAAGCTTAAACCCAGGGTACATGTGGTGCAAGATCATTGGCGCATTATCCCCGCTTCAAAAATCCCACCGCTTGAAAAAATTTCTCCACTTCATAGGCCAAATGGGCCCAAAAGAGTGCTAATGGCACTTTTGTTTGGGGAGTGTATCAAACTTGCTCTCCCAATGGGAGAAAAAACCAAACTCTCCATATTATTCATTGTGTGCGCCCATGGTCCATCTTGGTGGGCGCATGGCAGCAAAGGCAATTTCGGCTGGAACAATTCTTGACTGGCAGCAGCCGGACCAAAGACTATTTTTTTTATTTATTTTCTACCAAATTATATTTCTTATTAACACAATAATAAATGGTGGAGTAAAACTTCCCGTGACCACCACAATATGAGCCACGGGGCACACTTTTAGAGGACGCTGACCATATGGATCGATGTTTGCCCAATCTTAGTGATTGGTCTACAAACCAAAAATTAGCCTGATTAGTGATTTCAAAACTTTTGACCCTTGTACCCAAACAATGGTCAATAATGCTCAAATTCCCACGGTTAAAATCAACCCATGAAAATGATTCCAATCAAACGCTTATAAATCACTACTTAGGTTGATTTTTCATTTGTAGGTCCACTTAGGGATTGGCCAAACATCCATACAGTCAGTGTCGTCTACAGATATGCCACGTGGCTCATATCGTGTAATTTAATAGAACAAAGTCAACAAACCACCAAAACATAAAAATAAAAAATAAATGACAAATTAAAAACAACAAATTATTATTTGAGGTTCTCAGATTCAAAGGTTATAAATCACTAATCATGCTGATTTTTTCTATATTCCAGGAGCTCTTCTTCTATGAGGTGGCCTTCTTACAAAGTTTAGGGCGACCCCTTTGGGCCCACTTGACGGTGGACTACATACAAAAAACCAGTATGATTGGAGACTGGTAACCATTGGATTTTGATCATTTTTCAAAATCAATAGACGTGTTATACAAGCCATGTTCAAAAACAGCAAGAAATTTTCATTCAGTTTTGTATTTTAGGTCCACCAAGAGGTGGGCAAAACATTCATGGATCGGTGGATAAAAACAGAGTGCCTCATTGTATTTGAAAGTGTGATACAGCCAAAAAATAAAAATCTATTGAGGCCATCCACTAACCGCGCGTCTCTGATGCTTTCAATAGCTCTTATGTTCTTCTTGGGTTGTGCTTCTTATCGCTGATCCGACTTGTGATGCCTCTCATCTCCATCATCGCCATGCCCTCTCTTATAAGGAAAAGAGACGTTTGAGAAAAGGACAACAGACGGGAAAGGAAAATCACAAATATAAGGGAAAAAGATATTTCCGTTGGGCAATAGAGAGATTTTTTTCTGGAAAGGGAAAAGACGTAATATGAGTGGTTTAAAATGAAACGTCTGTTATGAGTTATTAAAGACAATAAAACTCAAGAACTTTTTTTTTAAAGAGGACATTTTTGGGAGAAAGGAGATGTTTTTGGTAGAGAGAGGAGATGCTTAGAGATGGAGAGGCGTTTTGGAAAGATGAGATATGTTTACGATGGAAATTTATTTCGTATTTAACATTATATTTTACAAAGCCTAAAACACCCTTAGTTTCAAGTAGATTACTGAACTGAGAAGACTTTTTTGGGAAATACCAAATAAGAAGGAGAGTCATTTTGGGAAGGAAACAAAGATGGTGAGGAAACGTCCAGGGAATAAGGAGAGAATTTTTGGAAGGAGGAGAGAAGACAGAGTTAATATAAGTTAAGAAATGAGAGAGGAGAGAGAAATAGGAGTATTTTTGAAAAAAACATTGAAAAAAAGATAAAGAGAGCGCCACCTCAGCAGTGCCTAGCTTTAGTATATATATATATATTTTAAAATGATGATGTGTCACCATGATGATTGGAAGGTCTTTCCAAATCTTAAAAATGCATGGACGTGCTGCCCATGGTGGTGTACATATCCACTACAAGGTGAAATATTATACTAATAAAATTCTTTCTTTTTTCTTATGTCCCATGTGTCCCATGTGTCAAATGCATAAAATTGATTATTTTAATTAAACAAAGTGTTCCATTTTATTAATAATTACAAATGTGCCAATTAGGTAAAATAAGGTTCATGTATATTAATTATGGTCCATGAGAGGTGTATCATGTTGTAGTTACTCCTTAGGTTCATAGCATATCATCTTATTTATAACCTTAATTACCAATTAAGTCTCAAAATGCGTTATCGTTCATTGTACAAAATCGTCCTCAAATATATAAATTATGTAGGTAAGTGCCTAGTGTCCGAATTGTCTATACAAGTGTTTAATTATTTACTACGGGCCCACCCGTTATGGATTATACAACAATGTGGTAAATTATAAGTATATTAAGATCATTTGTGGGCCCCACATCTTGAATTCATTATGCTTGTAATACATCAAGTTCATTATTAGTAGCTATTCGAATTGTCTACACAAGTGTTCAATTATTCACTACGGGCCCACTAATTATGGATTATACAACAATGTGGCAAATTATAAGTATATTAAGATCATTTGTGGGCCCCACATCTTGAATTCATTATGCTTGTAATACATCAAGTTTATTATTAGTAGCTATCCAAAGTGGTCTGACATTAATTTGTGTACCAGTGTAAGTATGAAAATCATCCATTTGTGGTGTTAAGTGTTTGAGAATTTCCTACGTGACATGATACAAGAGTTCTTATCTAAGTTCTACAACTTTTGTTAAATATTGATCATGCGATGAAATAGAATAAAAAATTGCAAGCATTATCTATTGAAATAACTAATTTACCCTCCTAATGGTGATTTACACTAATTTATACATTGGCCCGTGCCAATTTTTGTTGTCAAAAATGTTGTATGAAATTGTTGTCCCCCGTTCCTGACCCATCATCTGTTCTTCTTCTACATAATTATATATATATATATATATATATATATATATATATTGCTGTTGTAATTAGATTGGATTCATTTGGAAGATTATCCAAGTAAGCATTTATCTAGAACATCTTTAGTTTATTTGTTTTGTGTTATTCCTTTAACCGTTATAGAAATGGTTGGGCTCCAGTTATAACCCTAAAATGACATGCTCTAGTTACAGGACACAATATGAGCCATGTGGCACACTCTTAGAGGACTCTGACCGTATGGATGTTTGGCCGATCCCTAGGAGGACCTATAAACAAAAAATTGGCCTAATTACTGATTTCAAGGCGTTGGATCTTTGTACCTCAAATACTACTCAAATTCCCACAGTTGAGATTAACCCATGAAAATAAGTCCAATCCAATGCATATAAATCACTAATCAGGCTGATTTTTTGTTTGTAGGTCCCCTTAGGGATTGGGCAAACATCCATAAGGTCAGAGTCCTCTAAGAGTGTGCCACGTGGCTCATATTGTGTCCCGTAACCGGAGCCTGAGCCTATATAGAAATACAGATTGTTATTTTTCAGGGCCCAAAGCCTGAGCCCAGCTTGGCCCTGAAAAATCAACCTTGCCAAAGTGGCCTAGCCTGAAATTCAGAAGGCCTGTTTTACACCCGTAATGGTGCACAAATGAGGTTGGTTTAGGCATTAAATATCTATTAAATCGTCAACATCACCTCAGCACTGGCGGTGGCGTAGAGGTTTGATGGACGGTACTTACATCCTAATACGGTTACAAAAATTACTACCTACACATCTATTCTACTTATTCATGGACGAAGGCCCTTCTTGCATGCCTAACGATACCCCCATAATTCCCAAAATGTCCCTCTTTTCATTTTTTATCTTTTTTTAATTACTTCCGTCCAATGAAATAGAATATAATAAATAGGGGTACCTTAATCTTTTTGCCCTTTTTTTTGAAAATGTCCCTTTTTTGGTTCTTTAAGGGTCTGTTTGGTACGCATGCAAACCATTACACGTGCAATGGTTTGTTTTCTTGTGTTTAGTTCGCACTAACTTTGCATATGCAAATTTTAAAATTTACTCACAGTTCATATTTACTACCATTTGGTTCGCGTGCATGCTCACTTAGGAAAGCACAAAATATGTGGGCCCCAATTATTAATTATGAAAAAAGAATAACAAATTTTCCGTACTTAATATGTGGGCCCCACATATTTGAACATGAATTTCAAATTTTTAAAAACGAAAAAAATGAAATGAGGGAGGTCCGAACCCGTTATGGATCCGACCCCCCCCCCCCCCCCCCGTTAAAATGGTCAAAAAATAATGATTGTTATTTTTTGTTGTAATGAAAATAACGACCATTATTTTTTGAAAATAAATTTGTGAAAAAAGGGATATTATTTTTTCTTCATTATTTTCTATTTTTTCTCATTTTTTAAAACTTCAAATTTTAAATTTTAAATTTCAATGCCACTGTTTCCATTATTTCTTTTTTTTTTTTTTTTTTTAAAGATAGGGCTTAATTTGAGAAAATGTTGGATTTTAATTTGTATCTCGTGCAAATCGTTTACACAACCTCCTTGTGCAAACGATTGCTCAAGGCTGAAATGGGTTTTTAATTGCCAAAGAGGACGAGCATTCATTTGCCTGCGTGGAATGTAAGGCACGTGTACCAATCATGCGTGGGAAATGATTGCACCTGTAAATCTATCTGCAGACCCAATTTGCAGCTTATCAAACGCACCCTAAATTTTTTTCATTTCTTTATATTAACAGGATTTTTTGTCTTTTTCCACCTGAACGCATTTAATGCATTTACGTACTACTCCTCTCCCCTTTAAATGACTCTCCTTCTACCATCAGGTGTAGTACTGCATGTGACCCCGCCCACTCGAAATAATTAAATTAAAAAATGTTTAGTCTTTTTGTGCATGTGGTGACTTTTGAGAGTCCATGCATCAATCTACCCTCCATCGAAATTTCTACCCTCCATAGAAATTTTCCACGGAAGTGGCCATGTATGGACTTTAGATTTCTTCATTTTGGAATAAGGGTCGGGCTTTGTTAACAGATATAAAATGACAGGGACACAATATAAGCGAGGTGTCACACTGTTACAGGACTACGGATGTTTGTCCTATCCTATGGTGGACCTACAAACAAAAAATCAGCCTGATTAGTGATTTGTTGGCTTTGGATTGGACTTATTTTCATGGGCTGATCTCCACTGGGAATTTGAGCAGTATTTGAGGTACAAACTACAAAGATCCAATACTTAAAAATCACTAATCAGGCTGGTTTTTGGTTTGTAGGTCCACCATGGGATAGGACAAACATCCGTACAGTCAGAGTCCTGTAACAGCGTGACACCTGGCTTATGTTGTGTCCCTGTCATTTTATATCTGTCAACGGAGCCCGACCCTTAGAATAATATTCAAATGTTTAGTAGAAACAGAGAGCACGTACTTCAGTCACGCGGGACATGATTCCCAGTTTTCCAGAAAGAAGAAACAAGCTTCTGTTACTCTTGCCAACCAATTCTAGACTGGATTTACGTGCCAAATTTTCTCACTATCCGGTAGGACTGTAAATGAGTCATCTACAAACATCCACTATACTATATATGTAGCCAAGGCTATGCTCACGAGCAGCTTACCACTTATAAAAATGGTTTCTAAAATATGGGCCTGCCTAGCTTTCCTACTTTTACTCCCTACTCTATGCTCTGCTAATAGACCTCTCATGTATACCGAAAAATCCGATAACATTGACACCAACAAACCTGACAGTATTGGCGTTGGTATAGGAATTGGTGAAGGTGGAGTTGGGGTCGGCATCGGCGTTGGTATATGCGACGGTTCTGGGGTTAGCATTGGTGGTGGTGGTGGTGGTGGTGGCAGCCCTCGCTTTTCTGGTGGAGTATCCTGTGTGGGTGGGGATGGGGGTGGTGGGGGAGGTTTGGGTTTGGGTTTGGGTTGGGGTTGGGGTTTGGGAAATGGGTGGGGTGGTTGGAAAGGGAACTATGTGTCAAAGAAGGTTCATAGTCCATGACTTGAAAAAGGGTTCCATTATTGAAGGCCAAACCTTTGTTTTATGAGCATTGGTGGCTTATTAGTCAGTCATGTTTGCATTCAAATCCTTTTATTACTTATATAGCTAAGAAGAAGCATTCTTGGTGGTGTGCAATTTGCACAAGATTTTGACTCACAGACTCTTGTGTGTACCCGAAATCCCCATCGATGGCGATTGATATCCCATACATATAACTATGGGCCACCTTTTCGATCGATGATAACCAATGAATCAAGGTTTGTAAAATGATCATAACCCTTCGATTCATTAGCTTTTGCTGACTATTAACGATATTTTCCTTGCACATCTAAGTTTTAGCTGTTGATTGGACAATTAAGCTTGTTGGGTCTGTAATTTGGTATAGTTCTTGTTAAACAACCATTTGCCCCAAAAAGATCAATCTGCTGGGGAAAGGGAAAACAATTATGTATACCAACAGGTCATCGGGCCAACACATCACGTAGACGGGAACACACCATCCACTAACATGCTCTCTCAATAGGATTACAGTTTGTTAGAGACTTGAACCTGCGACCTCCCATGTCTTAAAGCTCTGATACCATGTTAAATAACTATTTACCCCAAAAGTTTAGCATGTTGGGGAAAGAGGCAAATCATTACAGTCCACATACAACCTCTCCAACCTCAATGTTGCCTAGCACCACCATATACTTCTCATATTCGGAAAACATGGACCCTATTCGTGAGGGACACGTGTCAACATTTGCAAATCCGAGTCAGAAGCCATTAAGTTACCCATAATTACCTGAACACGATATGTGTGTGATCCTTTTTATGTTGCAGCGAGGCGTTGAAAGGCTGAGAGCATACGTGGGGCAATACCTTGTATCTCGTGACCAACTCAACCAACCTACCCTTAAAAAGCTTAATAGCTCATACCCTTCTCAGAATTTCACAGCTACTATTGGATCGTAACATCATTATCCCCACCTACCATCACCTCTCTTTCTTTATATCTCATGAAATACATGGTTCATCACATGCTCATGTAAAGTTACCTTGATGAATGGCTATAAAGTAGTGATACGGATGCCCCACACGTGGCATCGACCTCGTCGCCATTGGTTCCAACCACCAATATAGTAGCACGCCCTTTAATTTGGTGACAGTACGTAATTCGCATTGTGTACAGGGGCATTTATGGATACCCGATAACTCAATCACCCGATATGTACGAGTTCAGGAATCTTAAGTATACGAATTTTCTATCAACTACCCTACCTGATACCGAAATGCTCGCCAGACCCGACTTGTCCTTACTCGGGTCGGATCCACTTTCAGGATCCTTGATTATGACGGTTCCAGTTTTTATCGGTTTTCAATTCGGTACCTATTGACACCCCTAAATAATTCGGTTTTTTTATTTTTATTTTTTATTTTTAAAAACTAATTCGTGGCCAAAGTTGTTGGCTCATCTTAAACGCTTTCCCACGTGCACGCATTCGGAGAAATCTAATCTGCATATGTTTATTAAAAGTACGGAAAATTTCTCAAAAGAAAACAAATTTCAATCTATTTACAAAAAAGAATACAACTTTTTGCAAATCCCAAAAAAAAAAACGTCAAAGGGCGTTTCATTACGTGGCACATGTTTATCAAAAAACGCCCTTTAAAAGGGCGTTTGTCAGTAAAAAACGTCATTTTAAAGGGCGTTTTTCAGTAATAGATGCCTTTTTAAAAAACGTCTGTCAGACCTCTGACAATTGACAGACGTTATTTTAAAGGGCGTGTGTCAGTAGAAAATGCCCTTTAAAAGGGCGTTTTCTATGACACGCGCCCTTTTAAAGGGCGTTTTTTGATAAACAGGGAACCCCAATTTTTACGCCCATTTTGGCGTACCCAGAAGATGAATCAATGGCTGATTTTTGGTGAGGATGATCTCTACGGTGAGGAGATCATCCTCACAAAAATTCAGATCATTCCGATATTCGTAGACTGGTTTAGAAGTTGAGGAATTATGTGACATTTTTTAAAAAATCATTTGGAATAAACGCCCTTTAAAAGGGCGTTTGTCAGATGTGTCAGCCATCAGTCATTCGTTAGTCAGTCGGTGACTGATTCGACTGACAGCAGACGAAACGCCCTTTGAAAGAGCGTTTCGTTTTCTTTTTTGAGATTTGCGAAAAGTTGTATTCTTTTTTGTAAATAGATTAAAGTTTGTTTTCTTTTCTGCAATTTTCCGTTAAAAGTATGCGAACATTATATCCACCGTTGAATACTTATTGAAAAACGTATTTTTAATTTATAATTTTTTTTTAAACGTTGAAATAACACGTTTTTCAATGGATATCCAACAGTGCTGACAAGTCCACAAAGGAATGCAGACTAGATTTGTCCCACGCATACAGCAATTTCCTGGTAACTTTCATGTTGATAAAATGGTTTACGGGCTATTACTAAAAGTTATTCGAATAGACTTCCGTATCTTGACCGTTGACAGTTGACCGTCGACAGTTGGCCGTTGACCAGTCGTTTTAATATCCCAAAAGTTATATTTAGCTTGTGTGAACATGAAGATTGTCAACTAAATTATTATCCCACCGTTAGAATGGTCCAAGTCAAGGAGCTGGTGGAAGGTGGGACCATCTGGATGGGTGCAAGGTTGGAAGTTGACTTGTCCACTATATATCACTTGGACCAATTGACCAACCACATTAGAGTCTTGGATTTCTTGTTGTCATTTTATTGAATAAATTGTTCCAAATACACTGAAACATCATACCCGCAATCAACGGTGTTTGATCCAGTTGATCGAAGCTGTCGTAACCCTAGTTAGTAATTCTGCGTACTATACACCTATTATACCCGAATAGTAAGTTTTTTTTTTAAAAAAAAACATTTTAAATGATTGAACTGTACGGATTATTCGCCGTTCTTCTCTAAAACAAATTAAAACATATAATGTATTTCCATTTTTTTTCAATAAATTTTTTAAATATACTTCAGATTTGAGAAAAAAGTCCATTGGCACATTTGTAAAGATCAATGACCTGACTTTTTTTTATCGATCTCCAATCTTGGTTGAAAATCAGCCTGATTTGTGATTTTTAGCCATTGGATCTATGGACCCACCCCAAAATAATGATCCAATCCCAAGGTTGAAAATCGACCTATGAAAAGTCTAAAATCGGATGGATATAAAGGACTAATCATGCTTATGTTTGGTTTGTTTGTCCACTTAGGGATGGGCCTAACATCCATACGATCAACGGTCTCTAAGAGTGTTCTCTGTGACGGTTTTAAAAATGGCCGTTTAAACGGTAATGCCCCAAGCCTGTTTCCGTTAAAACCGTTTAAACACGTTTTATGGGTTTTAAAAAAAATGGCCGTTAAAATTGTTTAAACGGCTGTTAGAATCGTTTAAACAGCCATTTAATTTTGAATTTTTTTGTGAAAAAAATGGCCATTAAATCTGTTAAAATCCGTTTAATTTCCGTTAAAATCCGTTTAATTCTGTTAAAATCTGTTTAATTTTTTAATTTTCAAATTTCAAAATTTGAATTTCAGCGCCACTTTTTCCATTTTTTTCCGTTAAAATCCATTAAAATTGTTAAAACCGTTAAAATCCATTTTTCCCCATTTTTTTTCCATTTTTACCCCTGACCGTTTCAATCCGTTTTGACGGCCGTTTAAACGGTTTAAATGGTAACGCCACCAGTCCGTTTAACCGTTAAAACGGCCTCCTTTAAACCTTGATCAGGACCACGCCATATATATATATATATATTCTCCAACTATTTTTTTTTCCGTTTCTCATCTATTTGACCACCTTTTTTTTTTTGTTTGTACCGTATTTCAAAATAGATTATATTCGTACTATTCCCGTCCCGAATTTTTTCTGTATGCCGAATTGCTAACTAGGGTGGTAACCCGCAGGACCCTTAAACTTGATCTGTGTCTCTCAGGAGAAAGAAAAACCCTTGATCTTTGATCATATATATAGCTACTAAATTGAATTTTTGGAGTTGGCCCACCAAGTCATCAATCTGGATCATTCAGTTGGTGGGCCGCCAAATGAACGGTGTTTATCAAGGGAGCATCATCTTTGATGCTAATGTTGTCATCATATAGATAATCTAGATAGATTACAAAGAGAGAAGCAACGGGCCAGCAGCCACAAAGTCGACTTCACTTCACAGATTTTCAAAGTTTTTCTGGTAAAAGTATACCGCACCAAAAAAACAAGGGGAACTTTCAAAGAAGGGGAGAGTAAGAAAAATGACCCGACAATTGACAAAACACTCCCCAAACATGCTCCTCCGCCAAATTTAGCGGCTTAGCGACACTGCTAAATTTATCGGCAATTCCATCATTCCTTCTTAATCTCTCTCTTCATTTCACCCAAAGCCCGTTTCTGGGATTTTCGGATTTCAGAGCGTCTTTTGGGGTAAAATATGTCTGGGGAGTCGGGTTCTGGTTCAGGTGACGCTAATATCAGGGGAGTTCTCACTCATGGTGGTCGATACGTTCAGTATAATGTGTACGGAAACCTGTTCGAGGTCTCCACTAAGTATGTTCCACCGATTCGACCAGTTGGTCGAGGGGCTTATGGCATTGTGTGGTAAGATTTATAGAGATTTCAAGATTCTTTTTTTTAGTAATCTGGTCTGAATTTTGTGTAATTTTCTGATTTGGGGTCTTCTTAACTTGAAATGCATGTGGGTATCAAGATTCATCTGGTTTGAGGTTTTGGGTGATTTATTTTGTGTAGATTTCAATTGGGTTTTGGGGGTTTTTAAAGATCATATGGAGAATACTTTGTAATTCTGGTTTGGTTTAGGGTTCTTGTTTATTTCGTTGACGCTATCGATGGACACGAATCGGGAATGGAGTGAATTTTAATTTTGAGTTGGCTTGCAGAAAAAAACGAATTAAAAATTGAAAACTGAGATTGGGGCTTAAAAGTTTTATTGCAGAATTAAGTACAAGCGCTACTCTAGTTGAGATCACATGAGTTTATTCTAATGGAAACGAAGAATTGTCCAAAACATTTCTAATGAAATGAAGAATTACAAAGTGGGTATTTTTCATACTGAAAAGTTAGTTATACTAACAAAACAATGCAAATTTTCTTTGTCGAACACTTCCTGTCAAGGTAAGAGCTGATACTGGTTTTTTAATTGGATCTGTCAAAGAGATACCAATGTCTTTCATTGGGTTGAATTTTCGTGAAGATGCCAGCAATTTGATCCTTAATGACAGGTGATTTTTTATTTATTTCTTTAGCTATATCTATTTCCTGATGAAGTGGTAACCGACTTGCTATTACTTAAGGCTGCAGAGATAGTTACTTGAGATCTTAGTGAACATTTTTGACCAGTGATCCTCCATTTTGCTACCATAAAAGTGTGAATAATATATACGCCAACCCCACCTTACGTTAGCAAATCAAATCTTAGTTGGGGGAATCTTCTATCCTCATCACCAGGCTCACCCATGCTTTGGCTTTCCAACCTTCAGTTGCTCCTAGAATCAACTACTGCTACCATGAGTCTGTCAAACAACCTTTTGATTCAATTAACTCTGTACCATTTATTGCTGTCTTAAAATTAGAATGCAAATATTATAGTTTCCTCAACAAACGATCAATATGTTTGGGAGAAGCACCTTAACAACACTCCCCTTCCATTCGTCTACTTTCATATTTTTTTTAGAACATTCATGTACTAATTCTTACAAGTCATGATTTTGCTACGCATCTCGTGTGTTTTTTGTTATTTATTTATTTATTCATTTATTTATTTATGTGGGTGATGTGTTAATTTTTCAATCACTCTAGAAACAGGTTCTAATCTTTAGCTTATTTCGCATAATTTCATTTTTTTTCCTTTCACAAAGTGAAGGTAAATGTGAAATTTCTTTTCATTCAGCGCTGCTGTGAATTCAGAGACACATGAAGAGGTCGCTATTAAGAAGATTGGTAACGCATTTGACAACAGGATAGATGCCAAAAGGACATTAAGAGAAATTAAGCTTCTCCGCCATATGGATCATGAAAATGTAAGTTTTCATTAGTTTGAATGCTTTCAGTGTTTATGTATGATTGCCTTGTTATGCTTCGTTCTGGTAAATTGTTTCTTTTCTCATCCCATCTTTCCCTTAACATTGTTTGGGTTGCTGCTGTTGTAAGCTATCTTGAGATATGTCATTGACTGGGGATAGTTACTGCCAATATATTGATAGTGACCCCTTGAATGGGTGTTTGTATGAATGGTGGAAATATGGGACAGCTGTATTTCACCAGACTTATTCCAACACCCCTAATACAGTCCTCAAATTACGGTATCTACATTAAGAGTACACAGCAACAGATTAGGCTTCTGACAACCCAATTAATGCTGTATTTGTCTATTTGATGAAGTGTTATATCGGGAAACATTCTATACTGCAAAGTATTTAATCCATGTAACATTGTGACATGTTATTTAGATGAGTTGGTTTTTGGTATTAAAATTAACCCGATTTTGTCAAAATTTTTGTTGAATAATGAATTAGGCGAAGTGAAGTTTACCTGTAATATTTTGGCGAATTTTACCGTAAGGGACCGAAACTTTAAAACAGACGAGAAGTGTTTTAAATACTTATATCCCTATTTTTCCACATTTGTTTGCTTTTGGGAGGTTCATAAGTGAAAAATAACCACTCCATTAGGAGTTTTTTGAGTTAAAAATAATTTTGTGGGCGTTGAAATCAAGATCAAAAGCTCTTCGGGTTGCATATTTTTGAATATTTTTTTGGCAAAATAAATTCTCTGTAATTTCATGTTTCTTTCTGTTGACAACCACGCAAGTCTAAAAGCTTAAGCTGTTAGAGGGAGGCGTAACAATGTATGTCAAAGGATCCCCTGCAGACACACGGATCTCACGAGTCCTGTGCACATGTGCAACAACACATGCATCAATATTATTAACAAATGAGATCTAACGGGTTTGTAAAAGGTGACTAAATAGGAAAGTTTCAACCCAAGGGGCAGTTTGGAAAATTAATCTAGAGGGGCAGTTTTGGAAATTTGGCAACTCAAGAGGCAATTTCGGAAGATCTGGTCCTTTTAAATTTGAAGGGAAAAATTTGAAAATTGTGGCAATGCAAGGGTCACTTCTAGAAACTTTGTAATGATGTGCACGAATTAAAGACCAAAAACCTCTCTCAGTCTACACAAACTTTATTAATAGTTGCGGACTGGCAGGGGTGTTTTCGAGGGAAAAAAAGGAAAAAAGTATCTCTACACCTCTAAGGGTCTTGTGCGTTATAATAGATTGTTTTCCATAACTTAAAAATTAATTTTGATTAATATATATGAAATTTCAAATAAACAAAAAATAATTAGGAACCATGTAGGATAACAAATGTATGCATGAATTATATATTCTAGGCTTGGTAACAAAATCATATAAATTTAATTATGGTGTAACTTATTATTGTATGTTGTCTGCATTGTTTAACAATACGTGTAATTTCCTTGCACATCATTCAACAATTTTATTAAGGGGGGCCTGGACAATGGTGGAGATGACGGGGAAAGTCATAGCTCAAAGTGGCTATGAAAAATCATAGAATTTTATGTACTTAAATTTCATGATCTTTAACAATCAGTTGTAAATTTTGCCTGAGATTTTCAGTCCTTTAGATACTTGCGTCAGTATGTGTGGAAAGCTATTCATCTTGCATATGTTACTCCAAATGGTGGTTATTGTTTTATATAATGCATTATGAGTGTTGTTATTATGCTTGTTTTATCATTTCCTGAAGTATTAGTGTGTTTTCTCGATGTTTTGGCGATAATTTTCTGAACTTCTTCTCTATGTTGAATTGAACTTCCTCGAATTAATTCTGAACTTTAACCGAGTGTAAGTTTAGGGCGAAGTCGGAGTTTTGTACTGTGGTTGGTTATGAGTGCAGGGAGAAAAGTCAGACGTGCAATAAGAAGTCCTATTTCTTATAATGGGGTATTCTTATTTACTCCCTTGTTCTTTCAAATGCATCAGAAAATATGTAATTACAGGGACATGCATCTCAGTGTCAAACATGGAGGAGGTGTTGGACACGTTAACAGTGGAAACCTGATACTTTGACATGTCTGATAAGTTGACAGATCTTATTTTATAAATGTTCTTATAAGCATAAAATAAGAAAAGAAAAATTTATCAATGTCAGTAGATCTACATAAAATCATATAGATGGCATATAAGTATTAGCTAAGAATAATAAAATTAAGATAAATTAAGATTTGTACTAATATACTGTTGGTGTTTGTCTGTTGCATATCAGATATGCATGCCCGACACCCGTTTTTTTTCTTTTTAATAATTTCTTTCGATTATTGGATTGTCCTTGTTACATTGTTCCAGAATGATTGTGTAGTAGTCTGTCTTACAATTTTACTGCTGTTATTAATTTTTATTGCACAGGGGATACTCTACTTCTCTGATTGTCTAGGGCAGAGTAGACATATTTTCGATCCTTCACTGATATAATCAGAAGGGTGTTTCTGGTCATTTCTGCCCTTTTGCCTTGCCTTGTGTAGAATGTTCTGCTCTAGACTGTATAATCATTGACTTAGATTTATAGTGTTGGAGTTTGGTTAATGCCATTGAAGTTATTAATATTCAATGTATATAATCAATAATAAAAGTTCTCTAAATAACAATGGAGACAACGCCGTTGGGGCATTGAAAATAGAAGTTTACTTATCCTGCAAGATTTTGGTCTGATTTCCGGGTCTGAGGTGCTAGGGCCTCATGGCATCTAAGGCGCAAGGTGAAGTGACACGTTGTTGAAGTGAGTCACAATATGTTAAAGTTTTAGGGGGTGTTTGGATTGCCATTTTTCAAAATTTTTTTTGAAAATTTAATTTTCTTAAAAAGGCCGTTTGGTTCATCATTAATGCAAAATGTCTTTATCTTCTTTTAGTTGGCCCCACCAATATAATGTCTTTAGTTTTTTTGGAAGGGGACTTCTACCAAAAACTGTTTCTTAGTTTATTATGTTCTTTGAGCTAGCAAATTTTAGTCTTTTTTTACTTGAAAAGCAGCTTTCAGCTATTTTTTATAAAATGACTTTTTTGGCTTAAAAATATATTTTTATGGAATAAATACTTTTTAAGAAATGGCCATCCAAAGTCCAAACAATCTATTATTTTGGAAAAAGTCTTTTTGTGGAAAAAAAAAATACTTTTTCAAGTCTAAAAATGGCAATCCAAACACCCCCTTAACAATAACATGTACACATAATAAAAAATTTAAAAAAAATTTAAAAATAAAAAATTGAATGAATGAATTCTAAACATTTTACAAGTATCAAATGCATGAATGTAATGTAACGTAACCATATATGATGTGTGATGTATCATATTCCACATTTCAATTTCTATAAGTAGGCACCAAGCCACCAACCGTAAGTCAAGTAAGCAACAATGCATTAAAATTATTCAAAACATGCATATGTGCATAACAATGTATGAATGTAACTGTTGGGGTTCCCTCCACTGTTTTTTCTTAGGGCTCCTTTGTGCAAGAAAGGAAGAGTAAAGTTGTAACTTGTAAGAGTGTAACACGATAGAACTTATTGTACAGATAAAAAAAAATTATATATGGACATTAGATTGTATAATATGTATCTACACACACAATAACATGTTTAAACACAACAATTTTATAATTTGCACTT
This sequence comes from Euptelea pleiosperma, assembly GCA_035048495.1. Taxonomy (NCBI): domain Eukaryota; kingdom Viridiplantae; phylum Streptophyta; class Magnoliopsida; order Ranunculales; family Eupteleaceae; genus Euptelea; species Euptelea pleiosperma. The sequence goes on from CM068547.1 coordinate 8,618,872, forward strand.
GCAATATAAAAAATATGCTATATACACACAAGTATAATGTCATATTGGGGCATTTAACTAAGGCGTGCACCTCATGTGCCTCAAGCCAGGTGTGCGTCTTAAAGATTGGCCTAGGCAAGGTGCAGTAGTTACGTTTCATTGTGCCCTGCACTTCATGTGTGTCTTTGATAACACCATCTGGATCTTATGATATTTGCCTTAGTCAAGTCTATATTGAAGGTTTTTAATCAAGACTTTCTCCATTAATTAGTTTTTGGAGACTTAATTACTCTAGATCTATTTTACAGTTTGGAACTCTAGATAGTGAAAACTTTTAGATTTTGTCATTTATGGTGGAAGTTTCCCTAGCTTTTGCCCCCAAGGGTAGCCTTCTTGATTTTACAATTAATTAACCGCCTTTGGAATGTAGCACGAGATTCTCGATATCCTCAAATTAATTGCCCTGGTTTTATTTATTTTTATCGCTAACAAGGTAAAACGGGTAGCTATAAAGAGAAGGAAAAATATACAAAGCAAAAAAAAAAAGGGGGGGGGGGGTGGGTGTTCTATAGGTAGTTTACAAGCCTATAGGTTCTTCCTAGAGACACCTACTTTTGCCAGGAGATCGACCACTTCATTAGCTGACCTCGGAATAAGGGAGAACGAGGTGTTCAAATACGAAGCTAACTCCCAAATTTGTTTAATGATGTGCGCGAGTCTCCTAAAGCCTTGGTACGTTACCCTTTAGAAGAATTCAAGCAACATAGTTAAGGAGGCTACATAAATTTGTCTTGGTTTAGTATACCAACTTCGGACCTCAGACTTAGGGGCTTTGATTCCAAAAGTGGTTTATACCTCAACATTTATGCCTAGGAACCGGCAACATGGTTTTCTGGTCGGCTCTTTGCAATCACCTGACACCAATAAGAAGAGTACCTATGTTAGGCATTATTATTGAGCACCTTGTCCCCCTACGTTTTTATTTGACATCTTAGCTCTTTATAGAAAATATTGAGAGTCCCAACCAACATATATTGGGTATTGCATCTCTTTTTCCATTGCAGATTATGTGTATCAACAATCTCAGTGACAACTTTATCTACATTATTTATTGATATCTGCACAAGTATTTTCTTTATTATATATTGACTTAAATGGCGGCCTTTTCTTTTATCAGTCTTGTCATCAACCTCTTCAATACTATATTCGGCTACAATCACAGACCTTTGGCATAGACACGATCCGTTATAGTGAGTCTGAGGCCCGGCTGACTTTACGAGTCATGGTGAGTCTGGGGTCTGATTGACTTTACAAACAAGTCATGGCGAGTTGAAGCCAATCTCAGTGACAACTTTATCTACATTATTTATTGATATCTGCACAAGTATTTTCTTTATTATATATTGACTTAAATGGCTGCCTTCTCTTTTATCGGTCTTGTCATCAACCTCTTCAATACTATAATCGGCTACAATCACAGACCTTTGGCATAGATACGATCAGTTATAGTGAGTCTGAGCCTGACTGACTTTACAAGTCATGGTGAGTCTGGGGTCTGATTGACTTTACAAATAAGTCATGGCGAGTTGAAGCCCAATTGACTTTGCAAGTCATGGAAAGTCCAAGGCTCAATTAACTGTACACATGCCATGGCATGTTAAAGCCCAATTGGATCAACAAATCATAGAGAAATTGAGGCCCGATTGACATTACCAACAAGTCATGGCGAGTTTGAGGACCAATTGACTATGTGAGTCATGGCGAGTTGAGGCCCGATTAACTATTATAAAAAGCCCTCATAGCTGTGCTAGCTTGATCTTGGGGAGGCATCTTTATCAAGCTATATCGATCACGGGGGGTATTACTACTTATGTACAAATCATGAGCAAATGAATTCGAGCCCAGTACCCCAAAATCGAAGATCTATCCAACTTGCTGACAATCATACCATCAGTAGTTGCGACATATTTGAGCAGTTCCAAAGGGGAGTAAAACGAAAAAGTTTGATTCTGCAATTATTTTCTTGTTATTTTATTACAAGTTTAACAAATCTTTAGCTCAGAGCTTGTAGGAGAATGCGATTACTAGGGGCTGCCTGTCCAATCAAACATTGCACGACTTGATCACAGGAAGATTTGCCTTAGTCATCTCGGAGGCAGACTACCGACCTCCGACGGACTCCACCTCTGAGAGGGGGGCTATGTGACTGACAAAAAGTGCACACCGGTTGATGTGTGCCATGTGTCGACTTAGAAATAATAATGGCTGGTCTTTTAAGTTAGAATCTATCTTAAGGTGCAGTTATGATAAGATTGTTATTGTGATTTGTGAATAGACACAAATCCCCTTGGTTAGGGGGAAGATGGGGGGCAGTTTATTGTTTATTTAAGACCCATGGAAAATTGGAGGGAGAAATATCTTGTAACAAACTGCAACCTTAGTCAATTGCTCCCAAGGAAGCCGTGATGTATTTGCCAGAATCTGATGACGAACCACGTAAAAAGGTGTTTCGTCTCTTTTCCTCTCATTATATCTTTTTAATTGATTATACATGAATCTCTTAATCTTGGATGCGGTGCATGATCTTTAGATTATTGACAGCTGAGCTTGGAGTTTTGCGTACACAGAAACCAAAGGCTATTATATTTGGAGGTGAATCTCCAAGGCCATTTACCCAAGAGTGCTTGTTTTTTCTCCCTTATTCTCCCAATGTGCAACCTCCTTTGACTTGCAAACTTGATGACACCTTACAAAATGGCCTTTTTCACATCAACTTGCTTCCCACAAAAATCTCTATGGATCCTTTCAATTTATTTGCCACCGAACTGGGAATTTTAAATAATGGAAAATAGTAGAGAGGAAGGTTCGATATATTGTCCTTTTTAAACTGCCAATCTCTTCTCAAACTTCTGTCCAACCAGATCCCAAAACTCAAATTGACTTTAGATTCTAAGGAGAGGGTTAAATTTTGGTAAGATATTTGGTGTGGAGATTCTTCTCTTCACATCACTTTTCCAGATATTTTCTCTTTGTCTAATCTTCAGGGAGCCTTCATCAAGTTATGCTACTCAGGGTCCAATGACAATTCATTCTTGAACTTAGGACTTAGAAGGCACAAAAATGACAGGGAGATGGAGGACTTGGTCAGGTTGTTAAAATGCATTGGCAGATAGGATTTAGACCCTCAGCAGCCAGATAGGGAGGATTTGCAAATGGGAGCCTAAGGGTGTATTCTCAGTGAGGCTGTTCTACTCTGGGTTTTCATCTTCGGGTCTTCTCTCTTCTTAGCTTCTCGTGTTTAGCACCATGAGGTCCTGTCCAAGGTGGTCTTTTTTGTTCGGACTGCCGTGCATGACAAAATCTTGAATGCAGATCATTTGATCAGCAGGAAGGTCATGCTCAACATATTCTTTCTTTGCAAAGCTAGTGGCGAGTTGGTGGACCATCTTTTGCTACATTGCTAGTATACTAGAGAGTGTGGAGTCATTTCTTTCTTGGAATATTTTGGATTTGCTCTAAAAGTGTTAAGGAGCACATCCAAGGGTGGTCTGCGATTGTTTTTCCAAATCGAGGTCCTATTCTTTGGAGATTGCTTCCGTTTGCTATTTGGTGGACTATTTGGAAAGAGAGGAGCAACTGTATTTTTTAGGACAAGACGGGGAGGTTCATGCCACGGTCTTGAAGATCAAAGCTGTTCTATTTATTGATCCTCTACTCTCAAGGAATTTAATGCGCTTCGGTTTGAAGATTTTGTATTTAGATGGTTTGAATCTTTTTTATGTTCTGACTAAATCAGCCGGTCTTTTACTTTTGGGTGAGTTCCTTTCTCATTTTTCCATTTATAACGGGTCTTTTCGCCTCTCTTAATGCATTACACACATTTCCTTATTAAAAAAAAATTGACTTTGGATTTGCCTCAAGTGGGAGCCCAAGATACCGAATAGAGAAGTTTTAGCTGTCATCAAGATTGACCAAGTAAAGGTTTTTTTAGGAAGACGTCATGTGATTGAGGTTTTCAGTTTCTTCAAGGATACACTACTCTCTATCAATTCAGAAGAATTAATGCTTTTGGCAGATCAAATATCATCCACTTCTCAGTGATTTCTGTCGGAGTTAAAGTTTGAAAGAATTCCGATCCTTGTATTGCTTCCATCTTTTGCCCGGGGATCTCTCCTTTGTAAAGTTCTGAAGGTTTATAAAAGACTCTTCGTAATTATCTGATATTGGTCTCGTTTGCTTTTATACATGGATCCCTCAGCAATGTTTGGCATCTATTGACATGTCTTTTCAGCACTAGATTTCTTATTGTCTACATCAGAATATGATTATGTAACATTATGTCCATATTGAGAAGTGTTTTTTATCCATTCTTGTCTCTTTCTGTGACAATCAATATATATCACATCTGCATTTAAATTGCTTATGTTGTCAGGTGGTAGTTTCTCCACAGGTTCTTCATTTGAACTTGTGTACTGGTTTGCCTGTTTTTGTTGGTTAAGTAGACATTCTGAAATGGTTCTTGCTTGCTGTTTTTGTACTTTCATGGCCTGATTGCTTAGTTGTTTCCCAACCACAGGTTATTACCATCAAGGACATAATAAGACCTCCACAGAGGGAGAACTTTAATGATGTTTACATTATTTATGAGTTAATGGACACTGATCTTCATCAGATTATACGCTCCACTCAGCCATTGACAGATGACCATTGTCAGGTTTGGCACTGACATTTCTTCTTTGGGCATTTATGACTTTACATCACCATATCAAGAGTAACAAAAAGTAGTCTCAATGGTTGTTGCGTTTCGGAACTGTTGCTTATTGTTTTCTCTAACTGCCTTGAACCAGAAAGTTGGATTTGGGGAATAGCGTAGTTATGCACTTATACTATAATGGTATCGGAAGTTGTTACTTCTGGCCAGTCACTATCAGCCTGATGGCTTGTTTAAAAGCATGAGGCTGTCAATTAGTATTTTGATAGATGTCTCTTTCTCTCTGATAGAAATAATATGAAACCAAAGAAGAAAAGATAAAAGTACTGTACCAAATAAGAATTGCTTCACTAGACCTGTAGGGATTACTGTAGCAGATGAGATCAGTTTATTTGACTTTTGCAGAATAGATTCATCTTAATTTAAAAGCTTAATCTTCAAACAGAAAAAACAACTTATCAAAAAGAAAAAAAAACTTATAATAAAGAGAACTTGCTTTCTGAAGTTGATTAGCATTATTGAATGATACATGTGTTACGTTCATTTCCTAAGCAAGTAAACCTGTAGCTCTTAACTTAAGATCTAATAGTTGACATTGACCTTTAAAGGATTTATTCTTTTAACCTGGTGTAAGAATTCCTCACTATCATGCGCAGATGATGGGCATTGGATTGAATACTCTATTTCAAGTTATATATATATATATGCTGTGAATACATGCATTATGTTCAGTTTGATAAGCAAGTAAACCTGTAGCTCTTAACTTGAGATCTAATAGTTGACATTGACCTTTAAAGGCTTTATTCTTTCAACCTTTACAAAAATTCTTGAAATGGCAACTTGTCTCTATCTAACAAGAGAAGAATAATATCACATGCTCTGAATCATTTGACTGCTACCTTCCTCCATAGTAAGAATTTTCTGTCAATGTTTTTGAATTTCTGATTGAACGTTTACCATTGGTACCTTTACAAGCAGACGCATCCCAGCATATTTCTTTCACGATTTCTATGTCGTCAATTTGCTTGGGGCTGAATTACATGCAGATTGATGTTTTTCAAAATGCAATTTTTGCAGTACTTCCTGTATCAGTTGTTACGAGGACTGAAGTATGTACACTCAGCAAATGTCTTGCACCGTGATCTTAAGCCCAGCAATTTGCTCCTAAATGCAAATTGCGACCTTAAGATTGGAGACTTTGGACTAGCAAGGACAACATCTGAGACGGATTTCATGACAGAGTACGTCGTCACTCGTTGGTACCGGGCACCAGAGTTGCTCCTTAATTGTTCAGAGTACACTGCAGCGATTGATATTTGGTCAGTGGGTTGCATACTTGGTGAAATCATGACGCGAGAACCCCTGTTCCCGGGCAAAGATTATGTTCATCAGTTGAGGCTTATCACAGAGGTATGATTTTGGATTTCTCTGTGTTCAACCACTATATACTGTTCATTGATCTGTTGGTTTTTCACCAACCAAAATATCCACTTTTTTTTCTTGAAATACCACTACTTGCCACCAACTCTGTACTCTCAGGAATCTGCCACTTCAGCTGCTGTTCCTGCTTCATGATCTTGGTCATTTCTTGGTGCTTGACCCTTTGAATAGCTTGTATTCTACTTTTTATCTTCCACTCTTGATCCTGCTTGCTTCTGCTTCCTGATATGCTGGTAACACGAGTATAAATAGCCCTAGGTTTGACTGCTTCAGGTGGATGTATCTAAGGTTTTTATCCACAGGTATACCTTTATTGCCAAAAGGAAACAATTGCGTAACCCTGAATTTTCATTCAGGAATATCCTCAGGGTATGATTAGCAGACTATCTAGTCTTGATTCCTTAGAAGTCGAAGAATATATGTTTCAATACCAAAATACTATTTTCTGAGGAAAAAAAATACAAAAGGGGTAAATTTGCTAGTACTCTTTTATCTTTACTGAATGCTTGACATGATTTAAAAGAATGGACCAAATGTTCTTAAATGACCACTGCTTGCTTTTACATTTTTGTAGTTCATATTCTTTGGCTTTCTGTGTCTGCAAATAACTTTTTAAAGGGAAAAATTGTGAAATGATGGGAAGAAGTATTGTTAAAAGCAAAGTTGAAGGATCTATTCTCATTAGGTTGATTTGAGTATGACAAATTGTGCTTTCTTATTAAAAAGCTACTAGGCTCACCCCCCGACTCTAGCCTTGGATTTCTCCGAAGTGATAATGCACGAAGATATGTTAGACAGCTTCCACAGTACCCAAAACAACAATTCTCAGCTAGATTCCCCAATATGTCTCATGGGGCTCTTGATCTGCTAGAGAAAATGCTCGTGTTCGACCCGAACAAGCGTATTACAGGTATAAATATGTAGGTTTACATGCAAAGCATCTCTAAAAATTTGGCTTATCATTGGAAGCCATTTCATTCCTTGTACTTAATTTTTCGTCGTGGTCTGTCTGCAGTGGATGAGGCACTGTGCCACCCATACTTGAAATCTCTTCATGATATCAATGATGAGCCCGTTTGCCCAATGCCTTTCAGTTTTGATTTTGAGCAACCATCATTCACTGAAGAGAACATCAAGGAGCTAATCTGGAGGGAGTCTGTGAAGTTCAATCCAGACCCAACTCATTAGGAAGAGATGTTGTCGTATGTTACGTATACTGTAGAAAGATATTGGAAATATCAGTTTCCCAAAATACAATGTATTGTCCATCATAATCCTCCAAAAAATATATAAATGCATTAGAGATATTGGGAGTGGCTTAAAAATTGTCATTAAAGCTCGTTCATCTTTTATTGCCGAAGTACTGAAGCCTGTACTCTGCAACTCCTGAGCAAGGAAGCTGAAGCAGCACTATTGCCAGTGATTCAGGATCACCAGAATATCAACAAAACCCAAAGTCCATGTGGGTGCAGGTCTTCTTTTCCATTTATACCAAGGGCGCATTAGGAGCTGGAAAGCTCTGCAGCAGAGATTGTGTAAAATTGTAAGGCTCATCACTTTCTGATTTCTCACTTTCCAAATTAAATGTGTGGATTTGAAGACTTCCTTCGGTGGATTAGATAGATCTTACAGTTTCCGTCTTTGTTTGTCTTGAACTCTGCTTTGTATACTGCTGTTAAGTCAAGTTCTTTTACTTCAGTAACCATCAAGGAAAGCTTTACCTTTGCTTGATTAAGTGTTGCTGTTACCAGGAGCTCGATCTTTTTCTTTTGTGGGTTATCGATGGGGCATGGTGGACCTCATCTTGACTTGATCTTAAACAAAAGAAAAAGAATTTAAATCTTGTTTGTTTACAGTGTCTGGCATCACCAGTGTTAAAATCCTAGGATTCTGCTTAAATCTTAACCCAAATAATTTGAATCTTATGTATGAAATCATTTAGATAAAAATCCTGCGATTTCTATAAGAATCTTAATACAATTTATGATTTGAATCTTATGATCCTTTCAAATCTTACAATTCAAATACAAAGATGGGGCACATTTTCAGGTGAACAGCACAACTCTTAAGATCATTTTTACATAATTCCACCGTCAACCTGGGTCAATTTTTAGTTTTTTGAATTTTTTTTGTTCATCTTTGATATTTCGGGTTAAAAGGGCTCTTAAAGATTAAAAAAGAAAATAAGAAAGCCCTTTGTGTGGTTAGGGTTAGGAACAAGAAAACAAACGATTTTTTGCCCATGTATATTACAAATAAGGGGATCATATGTAGTCTATTTTCTCTATCTTTGCTCATTTTCAAGATATTAAGCTGATTATACTTTTTTTTTTCTCTCTTCTGATAAGTATATAGTATGATTAAAAAGGGGAAAACCCCACAGATTACACAACCTTGATAGCTCTCAATAAAAAGACCACCAAAACAAAACTAAAAACATCTCAAGAGAGCAGAAACATGAAACAGTTCCTCCCATCTAAACACAAAGGAATCAAAAAAACATCCTCTAAACTCGGGAGAGTAAGAAGCATGAACTTATTATTTTACAATAAGCAATCTTGTAATATGTTATTGTAGGAAACAGTTTTATGGTAGCGTTTTCCCATGAAACACCATTTAACACGGATGACAAGAAATGATTGTCCATGCACGCAATTTCAAAGAGTGAGAATTGAGACTATTGATGAGAGATGGAAATTTATTTAATTTGATTATGAATTGACGATGCAAGATTTCTAGTTTTCTTTTTGTGATCTTTTGTTTGTATAACTATCAGTCAAGAACAATGTTCTTATTGTGCATATTGAGATTGCTATGTCAACTGTTTTGTCGTTATTGGTATTTTCCTGTACAAACCCTTTTCATTATGGATTGGGCCAGGGGACCAACGAAAGTGAACCAACAAGTTCACGTTTGTTCTCGGCTGTGGATCCTAAGAATCAAAATGGTGTTTTTAGCTTTTGCAAAAGGGGATGCCAGCCCAGCACTATTAATCACTGTTGGATTCTTGGGATCCATGGCGGAGAAAAAATGTGATATTTTTGGAGTAGTTAGGTATATTATATGTTCTTTCTAATTTTTTGGATATTATTTTATATATATTTTTTTAACTTATAAAGAAAAATATTTATGAATCCTACAATCCGACAATTTGAATCTCGAATCGATTTGAATCCCACTCACGATTTTACGATCCGATTTGATTCTGACAAAACAGGGCATCATCATGGTATAAGATTTTAGAGAGCATTCTAGGAACTGAACAGGGGACTAACCCAAGTCTGCATTATAAGGCATGCCATTGGAACAATAGGTGAATTCGCAACATCTTTATTGAATTATGGGATGAAAATCTGTACAAAAACAGGATTTCATGTTGAACTAGTTTGAGTTTAAAATGTTCCTTTATGTGGATTCGTGCAGTATTTTTTGCTTGATTTCTTTTGATCTAGGATATCCATCTTTGGCAAGTCTGCTTGTATAGTCTAGCCTTTGCTCTTAGTGTTCTGGTGAGAAATAGGAAGAGCAGCGATGCAAAATGAAATAGTGCCAGCAATCTTCCCCTATTTATACAAGCTTGAGGCTCACCAGATCAATACATGTATCCAGCAAATGTAGAATCACGATCGAGCCATGTCGGGTGCAGAAGTTCAATCATCGCGCCGCCCTCGATTTGAGAAACGGTCGCCTCGTACAAATTCCTGCCTTTTCCAATGAGACCTCGGGGCAACACATGGAGAAAAGAAACCAACCGATTCGTGTTTCCACTCTATCGAGATGTGATACCATCTGAGGTGTTTCCTTGACACAGTAGGAATAGGGGCGAATATATGTGCCAAAAACTGACGACACTGTAGCCATCCACGTGTCCCCTCAAGATCTGTGAACCAGGGTCAAATTCGTCTTAGTAGCTGTTGGATCTGAGTTGCAGTTCTTGGACCAACTCTACCCTACTTACAGCTCGGAACTCTCTGTCAACCTATCCAACTTGACTCAAAAGGTTGGTTTGGCAGAGATGAGAGCCGACTAGCAGAGGTAACTTAGCTTGTGCAAAGGAGTCGGCATCATTCTACTGAGTGGTCTCTATCTAATCCCTGGTTGATGGGACGTCTCATACCTGAGATTAACCTTAACAAAATGATAGAGATGGATTGACCGAAACTTCCTGCACACGTTAGAGGGTACACACTTATCCTTGTAGGTGACCATGCCCCCATCATTTTGAGCAGCTAGAGATGCAAAGTATTAGCCAAATTCCCATCCCTATAAATAAGGGCATCATTCAAGGAGTAAGAGATCCCCAAATCCTGATTCATCCCGTGGAAGTCTCTTTCTCTCTTTCTCCCCAACCCAACTTGAGTTACCGACTTCTCAGTTCGTGCAAGCCGAACATGTAGTTGGCCATTTGAAGTGTTGGGTCAAATTTTTACCCTAATAAGCCGAAAATTGACCCCACAATTAACAGCATTTATAATTTTATTTTGGGAAATGGGTTTTCATCAATTTCAATTTCAAAGAGTTATTTGAACAATCACCTTGTAGTGAGGGTGACTTCATACAATATTTATTAAAACCAGAGAGTGGCTGTGCAGAAAAGTGGTTTGGAGCTACCCTCAAAACACTCCTCCCCATATCGGATACGGTTACGTATATGTATTCTCTTGTCTATAAGATACTATGAATTCATAGTTCGGAAAAAAACCAACATATAGGAATTCATACTCTGATCGGCTACCGTTGCATATAGGAGAAAAAACCAAGTAGCTATGAATTCTCTAACAATATTTGTGCAAGGAAAATAAATTCAAGGATCATATAGTAAGAAAGAGTAACTCCGCGTCTGCTTCATAGCGACGTGCTGCTGCAAGAAGAGCACACCTTCAATTGCACTTCATCGATCGGTAGCCGATCGGTGGGGAAAGAGCAGGTGGTGGCGGTTTCCGCCCCCTGATCAGGCAACAAGGCACATGGCTGAGGATTCACATTATTTGAAACTCCCTCAATACCACTGCAGTTCCATAGCAGTTTCTTTGGTTTCTCTGTCAACTTGATTGATACATCAGAGATGCATATTCCAGTGAAAGGATCTTTTGGAATCCCCTCCAATCTTGCAATCATGGTCACATTGTTAGCAACCATGTCACTGTAATTTATGTCTTTAATTACAGGAAGCGCATTTGGGTCGTAATGTTCGTCGGGGTGCTCTCCGTATGCTCCTGTCATCCCGAATACGTACTGCATTGTTTCCATGGTCATCCGTCTTACATATATGTCTTTCACGAATCCTCCTCTACCAACGGCAGTCTTGATCCTTACTCCGGATTGTGAATTGATGGCGATGATGTCTTCAGCCCTTACATCCTGGATCCCACCGGACATCTCGCTGCCTAGTGCAATGACGGCGCTGTCGGGGGAAATGCAGGTGAGCCTTCTTATGATTAGATGCTTCGTCGGCATCCCGAAAGCAATTCCATATTGATCCCAACCGCTTTTTACTGCGACACAATCATCTCCAGAGACTATGTAACAGTCTTCAATACGTACATTTGTGCAGGAGTCTGAAGAGAAAGAAGAGGAAAACCAGCTTAGCAATATAAATTGAAGATCAAATTGTCGTAGGTATTGACCCACGACTTGATACTGTGACCTTGGCTCTGATACCAATTTTTAAGACCTTAGCCGGGCCTCAAGCGGCAGTAAGGGCCAAAAATTGATTTTGGTCGATGACCTTAACCATCCGATATCGCGTTAACGATCAGGTCGAAAACATATGGTCAATAAACTCCCAAAAAGGAGTCCATCGATCAAATGTTTATCCCATCATTTATTAGTACTATAAGAATCAGAACTAGAATGCTAGGATGCAGCAGACAAACCTGGGTTGATCCCGTCTGTGTTCGGAGAAATTGGATCGACCGGGGCGAGAATCGTAAGCCCTAGTACAAGAACATTGCTGCAATTTTTTAGGCAGATTTTTTGTCAGATAAATGGTGCTCATGAATTTATGGTGTTTTTATAAGAACAAGTGAATACAAGTTGTGGAGGAAGGAACAAACCTGCTGTAAACAGGATGAACAAACCATGAAGGAGAGTTCAGCAATGTAAGATTGGATATCTGAACTTGATCTGAATGCATTATTTCAATCAGGTAGGGCCGGGTGTTCTTGAGCTGACCACTATGAAATTTGTCCCACCAAATAGCGCCTTGGCCGTCGATCGTGCCATTATCACCTGAAAGGCGATATAATCAATCCCGACTATATAGTAAACGGCCGACGTCTGCGTAAAAAAACTGAGATAGTACCTGTAATAACAACATCAGTGAGATTGATTCCAAAAATGAGGCTGCTATATCTGTCACCAGGTGCATCCCTTCCTCTTCCATATGATGGCAAAGCAGCAACAAGAGGCCATTCGTACTCATCCTACCCACATGATCAAGTAAAATGTAAGATCATAATGTGATTCCATACAAACAAGATTTTAACATATGATCGTAACCATCCGATCACATCGAACCATGCATACACTGATTCTTCAAATGTCAACCTGATGTTAGATTTGGACCTGAAAGATAGGAACCAGAACCGATATATAAATGTAGTGTTAAAATTGTAACATTGTCAAGATTTGTACCAATATACCCGGAACCGAAACTGATGGGACTCAAATAATTGGTTCCAGTTCCAGATCCATCATTTTGAGAACCGGGAACTGATAAGAACAGACACTATTATTTCCGTTTCTAGGTATCTTAGGAACCGAACCGGAACCGACTCAACACCCCTAATCATGTGGGTAGTCTGGGGTGTCCATGGGTTGGTTCTATTATTAATGTACCCAGAACCGGAACCTATTACATTCAGGTACGACGGTTCTTGTTCGTATCGGTTTAGGTTCCTAAACAAGCGAATCCAGAACCCAACCCGATAAATATCTAGTTCACCCATCAGGTGTCGGGTACCCCATTTTCTAAAAAAAATGTGAAAATAAATAAATATAATTATTTTCATATTTATATATTTAAAAAATCTCATACGTGGAATCCGAATCCTATCAGTTTGGGTTCGGTTCGGGCCAGATACTAGTGTACCAAGAACCGGAACTTATTACATAGTTCAGTTCTGGGTCCTATTCGAGTCGTTTTTGGTTCTGTTCTGAAATAGCTATTCCCAGGATCGGGATAATCGGGACCTGTTCCTATGGGTTATTAATTAATTGCGTACAATTCGACACCATCAAATGGAGTAAAACTTGCCTGACCGCCCAGTATATGAGCCACGTGACACATTTTTAGAGGCTGCTGACCGTATGAATGTTTCGCCAATCCCTAGATGGGCTTACAAACCAAAAACCAGCCTGATCAGTGATTTCAAACCTTTGGATCCTTGTACCCAAATAATGGTCAATAATGCTCAAATTACCACCGTTAATAGCAACCCATGAAAATGATTCCAATCCAACGCTTGGAAATCACTAATCAAGCTGATTTTTGGTTTGTAGGCCCATCTAGGGATTGACCAAACATCCATACGGTTAGTGTTCTCTAAAAGTGCACCATGTGGCTCATATTGTGGGCGGTGGGCGGTCAGCGAAGTTTTACTCCATCAAATGCATGTAAAAAATATCAATAACTGGCGTCCCACGTGAATGTAACAGTGATACAATACAACGGATACGTATTAGCTGACAAGGAAAAAAGATGGCAACGGTGGAGGATAAAGAAATCAGACCTCAGCTGCGAGGATAACAGCATCCTTATGGAGATAGAGAGTGAAATTGCTGGTGAGATTAAAGCTTCCCGTAAGCCACTTCCCAGGAGGAACAAAGAGCTGAGCACCGCCGTCCGATGTAAATTGGCTGAGATGATCAATGGCTGCTTTAAAGGCCTTCGTGTTCATGGTCTTCCCATCTCCGACTCCCCCGAATTCTGTCAACGACGCGCTATGTTTTCTACAGTTAATCGCCGAGTACTCGAACGATTCCAAAAGATTATCTTTTTGGCAATCGACTCCACTTAAGCTCAGTAGCAACACAATAACACAACATATCTCAATTACCTGTGTAAATGGAAAAATAAGAAAAAAAAATCCATGGAAATTAAAGAAATTGTCGAAAACATAGAAGCCAGAAACCGAATCACGAAAACCAGGAAACCCACATAACAAAACCACCAAAACTTGTCTGTGTCATAGTTTCATGAGATCAAAACCAGAAAACAGAGAAGAAAACCAGAAAACAGAGAACAAAAACCAGAAAAAAACATAAGAAAACCACCAAAACATGTCTCTGTTCTATCTTCTAAAACAGAAACTGGAGGAGAAAAGATGAATTACTTGAATTCTTTGTGGATTTCTGAACAACTCCATTGTCTGAAAGTGAATTTGAAATTCTTTTTGTCTTGGAGAAATTAGAGTTATTTATAGAGAAGTTTGAGGACTCTTCTAACGCAATTCCCGTAAAATCCTCCAGAGATTGAAAATTTCGATGCTTCTATGTAAAGAAACGGTTTTTCTGGAGCTGCACTCCAGAATAATTCTCAGGCGTGGCCGAGTACTATTTACAGGTGTCGATATCTTATAGGCACGTCGTGTACAAGGGTACTATCCAAGTTGCTAATCTGTAGATGGACGGTATAGATTGTTCATGTCAGACTTCCACGTGTAAATAAAATCATGAGCAACAGAGAAGAGTTGTAGATTGCAGCTCCAGAAAAAACTTGTGCTCAATATGAAACGAGAAACGGTCAAAATTGGAAAAAAACAGTCGTCAAGGAAAGTACGAAGAAAACTTGTCAGACCTTCGACGGTCAGGTAAACCACAGTATGAGTCACGTGGCATACTCTTAGAGGACGCTGACGATGTTTAGTTAATCCCTATGTGAACAAAAACGAACCTGATTAGTGATTTCTAAGCGTTGGATTAAAGTCATTTTCATGGGTTGATTTTAATCGTCTAAATTTGAGCATTATTGACAAGTTTTGAACTCACTAATCAGGCTGATTTTTAGTTTGTAGGTCCACCTAGGGATTGGCTAAACATCCATACGGTCAGAGCATCCACTAAGAGTATGCCACGTGGCTCATATTGTGGCCGTCAGGCAAGTTTTACTCCTAAGAAACCAAAAGATTACGTATTCCTTTTTTAGAGTATTTTATTGAAGGATATTATTATAATATTTATTATTTACTTCTATATTCAGAAATAGAGCCAGTTGCCCCAATAAAACTTTGATGACCGTGCCCTGTCATCGAAGGAGATGACAGGGCAGCAGATCTCGGCACGTGGATTTTGTACGAACCAAGTACCTCAGACTCACCAAACACGTACCCAGGTGAGTACTCTAGTGCTTTTTGCCAAAACACTCACCTGTGTAGGTGGGTGGTGAGGCCGAGGTGGTCCGCCTGTACAGAATCCACGTATCCTAATCTACTGCCCTGTCATCTCCTTCATCGAAGTTTTACTCGCCCCACTACGACATTGATTATGGATGTTTAACCCATCCCTTGGTGGATATTGACACCAAAAATCATCCTGATAGGCAATTCCTAGCCATTAGATTTTAATACTTTTAAAGCGTAATTCTAGACGTTGGATTCAAAACAAAATTGGGTACTAAATCCAACAGCTAAAAATCAAGCTGATATTTAGTATGAATGTCTACCAATGGGCTAAACATTCATGTAGTCAGTGGACCCATCTGCCTGCCCCTCCCCCCGCCCCCTTGACGGTCGCTCCCCGCACCCCCAAAAAAAAAATAATACCCTTTTAATCTATAGCTAAAGGGAGAATGACCATCCTCTCTCAAATCTTGCCTGTGACCTTCGTTCTTAAGTTCTTGAATGCTTGCCACCGCCACGCTCTTGCCCTATGCCGCCTTGCCTACCCTTAAACAAAATCCTGGCTCCACCATCGCCGATAAAGTCTCTGTTGGGTAGGTGAACTTCATTAAAATGGTTAAACGTGGAGGGGTATTGGAGTAAGCTACCTAACAAGTCTGTTACTTTTTTGAAAAATAGAAAAGAGAAGGAAAAGAAAATACAGAAACGGCTGCTAAGAGAATCTTGAAAGGGCTCTCTAAATTTTTCCTATATCGTAGGGAAAGGTAGTGAAAGTTATTTTAGGGTAGGGAGCCATTGGATCGTAACTCCAAGAGGCTCCTTTACACTCTTTGGGAGTAAAACTTGGTTGACCGACCAAGATGATCACCCATAATATGAGCCACGTGGCACTCTCTTAGTGGATGCTGACCGTATAGATGTTTGGCCAGTCCCGTGGTGGGCCTATAAACCAAAAATCATCTTGATTAGTGATTTACAAGGTTTGGTTCTTTGAACCCAAATGACGCTCAATAATGTTCAAATTCCTACCGTTAAAGTCAACTCATGAAAATAACTTCAACCGAATTGTTGATTTTTGGTTTAGAGGTCCACTGAGGGACTGGCCAAACATCCATACAGTCAGCGTCCACCAAGAGTGCCACGTGCTCGTATTGTATCACAAAGCTGTGACAGAAGTTTTACTCTTGTCCAATACGTAGATGGGCCTTCAAACAAAAAATCACCGATTTCTGATTTCAAACCTTTGTGGGACTTTGGCAAGCCTCTTCGCTCCGTACATGTAGCCAGTTGGTTGAAGAGCCCCTAAAGTAGTGAGTCAACTCACGAGGTTGTTGGAGGTAGTTTTGTATCCAACGAACTCCCTACTCTAGCGAAAAGACGGGGACAAATTTAGTATGCAACTGTTTGCAGACTTAAAATTATGCAAACATTGTCAGTGTGGTTGGATGTCCCTTGAAAAATGTATTATTTCAATATTTTCAAAATATAGAATTTATAAATTAAAAACACGATTTTCAAGGAGCATTTAATGGTGGATACAATGTTTACATATTTTTAAGTCTGCAAACAGTTGCATACTAGATTTGTCCAAAAAGACGAATAGGGAGCCTCTTAGAGGTGCTCTAAGGTCTCTTGTTATCTTGGGTTAAAAGAAAAAGTGGTTAATACTGTTTAACTTGATAGGGAATCATTCAGACATGTGTAGACCACATAATTTGAAAAAGGGTCGGGCTAGGGTGGCCCCCCCAATTTTGACAGCCATTTTAGTGTACCCACATAGAAGATGAATCAATGGCTGATTTTTGGTGAGGATGATCTCTATGGCTGATTTAGATGTTAAAAAGTAACTGTTAGATTTTTGAGGTGGACAAAACATCCATAAGGTCATTGGACCCGAAAGAATGCGCCAATTTGCATTTTTGCAAGCGAGGACTTCAAATTTTGAAGTTTGGAGCCTGGACAGACATTATTTTCTTCGATGTTTTCAGTCAACTTTTATCACCTTCATTTGGTTGGTCAATACTGCAAACGTTTACGGGAAGTAATAAAAATCCAAAAAATGTAAATTTTTTTTTTTTAAACGTTTGGGCCAACTGACCGCATGGATGTTTAACCAATTGTTTAAAAAACAGCCGTTATAACGGAAACAGACCTCTCCCTATACGTTACATACTGTTTTAACGTTCAGAAAATAATGACCATTATTTTCGTTATAATGGCTATTTTTTTTTAAATAACAGCCTCTATAACGAAGATAATGACTGTTATTTTATGAAAAAAATTGTTAAAAAAATACCTTTTATTTCTGTTATATTCCATTATAAATTTTTAAAAAATGGTTGAATACAATAGCTATAATCACGCCTTAAAAAGTAATAAAATCTAATGGCTAGAGGTTACCAATCATAGTTGTTTTTGAAACGAATATTTACCAAGGAGTGGGGCTAAACATCCATGCGGTCAATCGGCCCAGATGGTAGGGGGTGAGTAACAAAAATGGTGCTAGCTCACGCTTTTGGCATAAGCAACAGCTTGTTACATCCCGACCCTTTTAGTTATTATATTTAAAGATTTGAGGATCCGTTTTTATATTTTTAAGCCGATCGAGTGGTGATCATATGGTCTGTGGTCTATGTGGTGCGTGCCCAACTGCTGACACATTTTGATTGGTGTTGCACACCTCATGCTACTAAAATATAAATTCAAATATAATAAAATATGAGTCGGGTACATGGGATTCGTCTTTCCACTCATGTTCTCAGGTGTGGATTCCGCGAATCCAATGGTGGTTGATAGTAATGAGCTAGCATTCACTTTTTTCCAAAACAAAATTATCTTGGATTCGTGAAATCCACAACCAAGGACACAAGTGAAAAGATGAGTCCTTCGAGCCTGAGCCCTAAATTATTAGTGCAGCACCAATCAAAATGTGCCAGCAATTGGGCATGCCCCACCTGGACCCCAGACCATATGATCACCAGGACGCTGTGTCAAATATTGCCGGAGACAGAATCCTTAAAAGAAAGAGTTCCGTCCCTAGTACATACCAAAAATCAGCCTGATTGATGATTTCAAACAGTTAGATTTGAGTGAATATTGGTTGATTTTTAACCATGGGATCCGAGCATTATTTGGGGTACTCAGATCCAGCGGTTAAAAATAAATAATAATGCTTATGTTTATATGTAGGTCTACCATGGATGTGCCAAAGTGCCTAACATCCATATGGTCAATGGTCTCTAAGAGTGCCACGCGTGGCTCATACAGACGTTCATGAGCAAAAATGGACTCAAAATTTAAATATTTTTGGGTACTATAGACTAGAAATATTTCTTCCTTATGGCCCCATGAATGAATGCTTGGCAAACCCCTTGGCTGACCTAAAGTTCAGTCTGATTAATGATTTTAACTGTTTTGACTCCAGCATTTTTAATCATGTGCTTTATAAATAGGCCCATGGGTGGGTTCCAAGCCCATTATAAAAAGCTCTATTAGTCACCTATTAGTCTAATTTTTTTCCTATTGTGCGTCGTTGCTCATGCCTATATCATTGCAGATACGACAAGTTGAGTGGAGTGAGATAGATCACGGGGAGAGCGTCTAAAAGACTATTTTTTAAGACTTGAATTTATAAGTTGAACATTTAAATTATTTTGACATAGTTAGACTGGGTTGTAGGACCTTAGGTTAGGTTTCTCAGAAAAGTATCCGAGTAAGGATTCCAGTGTGTGGTGGCATGCTCAAATCTGATATCGAGGTAAGTAGTTATGGCTCTCGGAGCGTGCAGAGGTCGATTTCGCTCTGTTGGTTTTAGGGCAAATTTTTTATTCGTTTTCTAATTCTTAAAAGTAATAAATCTAATTACTTTCCATTGCGTCTTCATAAAAGTATCTTATAAGTATGACTATTAATTAATAAAAGTTTTAAACAAATTTTTTGGGATAAGTTAGTTTGGCCTAAATGCCCTCGTCCAACGAGTTTAGGGTTGATTTCTAATTCTGGTAATGGACACCATCGACCTTGACCTAGGAGGGGACTCGAATCTTGACAACTCTATGCATAATTATGAGGAGACTCAAATTGACTTGGGAAGGACTCAAATTCTAACTTGAGCGTCAGAGTGTCTTTTGCGGATAGCCCCTTTCCCAGTGGAGAGAAAGTAGTATCATTCTTCAAGATAATCCAATTTTGTTAAACAATATCAATCAGTTAGTCATTTCTTGGTGTTCCCTTCTTCCTGAAGACCTCCGCCAAAGTTTGACCGTCAGTCTGTCTCAATAGTTCGGGAGCCTCCAGAACCTCCAGAATCGTGGGACCATATTTGTTCCTATTCATGAAGCCCATGATAAAAAAAAAATGCTCTGAATACAATTAATAGCTACAAAAGCACCAATATGATGATTTTTGGTGTCTAGGTCCCTCAAGGGGTGGGCCAATCATTCATGGGTTAGTGGGCCCAAAAGTGTGTCATGTAGCATTTTGGTAGGGGGTGACATTACGTTTTGGTAAGGTCAGCTCTAGTACCTTCTTGGTAAGGGATATATGGTACTTGAGAAGAGCTTGAAGTGTATTTTACATATCAAACAAGCATTTCTAGAGAATGTAAAAGCTGCTCTTAAATGATTCAGTATGATTTGATACATTCAATACATATATGTTGATCCTAAAACACTTAGGCTTCTGATTAAGCTTTAATTCTAGCTGCTACTGCAGATTAAAAGCGCTTATAGGTAGCTTGTTCTGCTTGTACACATCTTAAGCTCTACAGTATCAATTGGTAGGCTCTCTGTTGGGAATCCACAGGTAGCTACCTGCTCGGGTAACGAATTGCACGGCCGAGGACTCACACCGTTTGTCATCCCTGCGATATCACTGCAAGTCCATGGAACTTTCTTCGCCTTCTTCGCCAGTCCGATCGTCACATTAGAAATGCATATTCCAGTGAATGGATCTCCAGCTATCCCCTCCAATCTTGCTGCCATGGTGACATTTTCAGCAACCATATCACTATAACTGATCCCTTGAATCACAGGAAGTGCATTTGGATCATAGTGATTATCAGCATGGGACCCATAATTGCCTGTCATCCAGAACGCCCATTTCATGGTTTTCATGGTCATCCTTCTCACAAATATGTCCTTAACAAATCCTCCACGTCCAACAGCAGTCTTGATTCTTATACCGGATTCTGAATTAATGGCTAGGATGTCTTCAGCCCTTACGTCTTGGATCCCACCGGACATCTCGCTGCCTAGTGCAATGACGGCGCTGTCGGGGGAAATGCAAGTGAGCCTTCTTATGACTAGATGCTGCGTCGGCATTGCGAAGGCGATACCATATTCATCCCAGCCGCTTTTTACTGCAACACAGTCGTCTCCTGAGACTATGTAACAGTCCTCAATTCGAACATTTGTGCAGGAATCTGAAGAGAAAGAGAAGGGGAAATCAGGATGAGAGCAAGATCTCCTAGGCCAGAATTGATATCGATCAATGATCTCAACCATTCAATATCGCTTTTTTATTGATCAATGTTTATATGATCTATCATCAGTATGATATGAATCTGAACTAGAATGGCAGGATGCCGACGAACCTGGGTTGATTCCATCTGTGTTTGGAGAAATTGGATTGATTGGAGCCAGGATTGTAAGCCCTTGAATGAGAACATTGCTGCAACGTTTTTTTTAGGGGGGAACAATTCATCATCATCAAAAGTTCGTTCAAAGATTCGGCAAAAAGTAAAATAATAAAGAAAAAAAAACAAGAAACGTAATGATTTTCTATTTTATGCATTATAAAAATGCTTTTGAATAATTCGGACTAATTCATGTCTAACATGGCTCCTCGTAAAATACACGAATTTTACTGAATCTTGAAAAGTTCGGCCATATAATAACAAGTGAATAGAAGTTGTGGAGAGAGGATCAAACCTGCTGTAGACAGGATGAACGTTCCATGATGGAGAATTCAAGAATGTAAGGTTGGATATCTGAACCAGATCCGAGAACATGATTTCAAACAGGTAGGGCCGGGTGTACTTAAGCTTGCCCTTGTGGAATTGCTGCCACCAGAAAGCGCCTTGGCCATCGATTGTGCCGTTGTCACCTGAAAACCAATAGCCCCAATACACATAATCAGTCCAGATATAGTAATTCAAGTAAAATTCTTGTGCTGTACATACCTGTAACTATAACGTCAGTGAGGTTTGTTCCAAAGATGAAGCTGATATATCTTCCACCTGCTGCATCCCTTCCCCTACCGTACGATGGCAAGGGATTGATCACTGGCCATTGGTTCACTTCCTGATCCAGTTGATCAAATGTATGATATAGTAAGCACATGCATTTAAGAAAGATGCACATAAGCATAAGTGATAATGGGATGGACTGTTAAGAGTTGTTTGGGTGCAGGGTTTAACTCCTGTAAAAAGATGGCTTACCTTTGACTGTGCTAGGACAGGAAATTCCTGCAACCAAACACTACCTTTTTCTTTAAATTAAACCATGGTTTAAAAAATGGCCGTTATAACGAAAATAACGACCGTCATAATGGAGTCGGACCTCCCCCCTTACGTTATGTACCATTAAATTGCTTAAAAAATAACAAACATTAATTTTGTTATAACAGCCGTTATTTTCCATTACAACAGAAATAACGACCGTTATTTTTTGAAATTTAAGAATTTTAAGAACCAATTTTGTCAAGGTTGTTACGGGTACCTATCAAATTGTTTAGGCTTTAGTGATTGAGATGGGTCACTTTCTTTAGTGACGAAAATGGACAATGAAACCCTGATACCTACGGTCAACGGGTGTCAATTTGTATCTGTTTAACCGGAACCAGAATCAAATACTCTGGTTCTGATTTCACATTTTGACCAAACAAGAACTAAACCGGAACAGATAATAACAATTCCTGTTATGGGTAGTTTGACATTAGAACCGAATCGATAGAAACCGAAACTGATAAATAAATAATGTTAAATATTATCAAGATTGGAATAGATATATCCGAAACTGGAACGTTTGGTTCCAATTTCGGATCCATAATTTTGAGAACCAGAACTGATAAGAAATGACGATATTGGTTTCGGTTTTGGGTTCCAGTACCAGATCCATCATTTTGAGATCTGGAACCGATAGTATTGGTTCCGGTTTTGGGTACCTTAGGAACCAAACGGGTACCACCTGTGATACTCCATTGGAAAAAGGGATATTTTAGTAACACCCCCTTGAAATTTGAAAGTACTTCGTAATACCCCTTATACTTTCAAACTTAAGATTATCCCTTGACTTAACTTAAGAGTGGTTGACTTAATTTAAAACGGACTTGAATCAGAGTCGTTAGCATTGTACTTGCAATATTATGGTCCTTTCATTGGTGCATTAACCGGCTCATGATACATGTCACATTTTACCGTTAGTCAAATGATGGTTAAACTAGGTCAAGGGATGTAATCCTAAAGTTTGAAATTATAATGGGGTATTACTAATTACTTTCAAATTTCAGGGAGGTGTTAGTAAAATACCCTAAAAAAAGAAGGAACAGTAACGGCGATATATTAACGTAGATGCATATCCCCAGGACCGAGGACCCAAATATAGTAACGGCAGAAAAATTAAAATATGGAAATCAGACCTGAGAAGCAAGAAGAACTGCATCTTTGTGAAGATAGAGAGTAAAATGGCTGGTGAGATTGAAGCTTCCAGTCAACCATCGTCCGGGAGGAACAAAGAGCTCGGCTCCGCCGTCCGATGCGAACTGGCTGAGATGCTCGATCGCCGCCTGAAAGGCTTTTGTGTTCGACGTCTCTCCGTCGCCAACTCCACCATAATCAGTCAACGACGCGGTGTGGGCTCGACAACTAATGGCAGAGTATTCGAAGGAATCCAAAATCCTGGCTTTCCTACACTCAGCTCCTCTTAAGCTCAGAAGTCCCAGTAACACAAACACTGAAACTATCTCCATTACCTGTAAGATTATGGTAATGAATGAGAACAAAAGTACACATTAATGGAAATTGAGAGAGAGAGAGAGAGAGATAGCCCAGGAGAAAAAAATTGAAAAACATGGTTTCTTATGACATTTATGGGTTGCAGAGAAGAATCCAGTTGCAAAAATGGAAGGAAAAGCTCATTTATAGACCATAATGACAAATGTTCAGTCCAGATTGTGTAAGAAAGCCAAAAAAAAAAAAACCCAGCAATCGAACACAGAGCAAAACCAGCAAACCAAGATGTTTTTCTCATACAGAGACCAATGTAAATCTAAGAAAGGGAGTCGTGATTCGTGAAAGAGGGGTTTCTGAGTTTTTTTTTTGGGATTAAAGAGGAGCAGAAGAGAAAGTTAGAAAAGGGAAGAGGGTTTACTTGAGCTCTTTTGGTACTTCTCCACAACTCCATTGCAGAGATGGCAGTTTCTCTTGTTAAGTTGCAGAAACAAATGGAGTATTTATAGAGAGACATTTAGTCCAATAAGGTTAATTATAAGTTGCGCTTGAGGCGGCATAAACTGTTAAAAACGTGACGGTGACGGACATAAAATGGAATTTCACCACTGGTGGACCAAATGGATGATCTAACTTCAATGGGTCCCAGGCCAAAAACACTCCTGAAAAACCCATTATTAGTGAGTACGTGTATTATACGTTTTGTTAATTTTTCTTAAAATTTCAAAAAACTTCGTGGTGTACACACAACCTGACCATACAAGGCGTAGGAAAAGTTTAAGTAGTAATTGATATTGCTTTATCAAAGGATGGACCGATAAGTCTTCTTTGGTTACATATATTTCTAAATCTGTTTAAAATCAGAATGAAAATACGATAACACATTTATCCTTGAGTGACAATGGCACAATTCCTCGTGCCTGCAAATTTAATCTTTTTGAAATATTTTTGATCCGTTTCACCATTGTTACTATTTCAACAGTTACACTGAAAATGGTGTTGGTTCTCCCCGTTCGAATTCAATACTCAATTTTGTAATAAAATACCGGCTTAACAAAATGGTTAGAAGAATGGAGAGGATATTGAGAATAAAATGGAGCTTTAAACATGCCTTATAAAATAGAATTAGTCAGAGAGGTGGAGCATTGCTTGTAGGTTTTAGGGTTTATATATTCATCAAATTGAAAACAAAAATCAATTTTATAAAAATAATATTGGTTCATTCAATAAAGTTGAACGGTTACTTTGAAAGAATTTTGTCTGTTTCAGTATTGTTACAAGGATTCCTCTTCGTTGTGTATTTTGTCATCATCTCTTCATTGTCGTCTAGTTGTATTAATTATTAAACTAAGATGTGGTCAATATTCAAATTAGAAACGAATACAAGCTTCGTGAAAATGATACTGGTTCAACCAACTTGAGCGGTTTATTCAAACTTTTTTTTATTTTTTTTGTTTTCTTTTGTTGTTGTTTTTTTTTTTTTTTTTCCCACTATTGTTAGAAGGGTTCCTCTTTGTCAAGATATATCTCATCATCTGTTCATCATCGTCTCACTGTATTATTAGTTCAATCAAGTTGAATTCAATACTCAAATTAGAAACAAAAATCGACTTTATGAAGATGGTACTGGTTCAACCAAGTTGAGTGGTTCTTTTGAAAAAAAACTTATTCGTTCTGCCATTGTTACATATATATGGGTTCTTTCTTCGTTGAGATACATTTTTTCATCATCTCTTCATTATAGTCTAACTGTGTTAGTGGTTCAACTAAGTTGAGCTCAATACTCAAATTGAAAATATAGACATACATCATGAAAATGGTACTGATTCAACCTGTTTAGTGAAAATGGTACTAGTTCAACAAATTTCGTGAATATCATTATTAAAAACTTGAGAGAAGATTCTTGTGTTAACGAAAGTGAAAATGATATCCATCTTCTTCACCTTCAATGGCGCATAGATAAGTTGTAAAGAACTATAGAGGATTATCGAGATGCACCAAAATAGACGATCGGAAGGAAAATTTTAAACCGTCATCACATTCATCTTTCTTCACCTTGAATGGAGCATAGACAAGCTGCAAAGAACTATAGAAGAAGGAAATAGAGGGAAAGAGCTGAATTAAAATTCATTGAAGTTGACTGACGTACAATATTGTGCTTCAACCAACCCTCAAATCAAACTGATGCTATCAATTTAAACTGATGATAGCTATAGGGTAGTATGTGCATTTCAGAGAAAATTGGATGGTAAACTTAAAAAAGGCCTTAATGGGCAGACAGTTAAACTAAAGTGTCCATAATTTTATACAAGAAATTTAATGGTTTGTATTTGTGTAAATACCGACTTAAAAGTAATATTTCCTAATTTAAAAAAAAATGTTTGTACAGTTAAACTTTTCAAAAATCTGATAAAATTCATGTATTATTCTTGTATTATACACATTATTCTTAAAACACAGTCTTAAAATTCCAACAAATAAAAAATAATCATTTTTTTTTATTATTTCTTAGTTTTAATTTTTGTCTAATTTTTTGAACGCATTTTCAAATGAAAATTCCAAAATTATATTCTAACTTTTCCTGAACCGTATATTTGCCATGAGGTTTATAAGAAACGATAACGCTCCAACCCATTATAGTATTTGTTATTTGATGCTAAATACGTTATAATGGCTTTTAGCTCTTATTTACATTTAGTTAAAAAATAAATCGAATAAAATAGAGAAAATGAAAATTTGTCTGCTATTTGAATTGTTAAAACTGTCGTTACGGTCATAATGGTACCTAACTACCCATTATGCTGTTATATCAATCCTTTTAAAACGTCAATTTTAATTGTTTTAAGTCATAATCCATAAAAAAAAAAAAATAAAGTGAATATATATGTATTAACTCTTTTTTTTAATTCAAAACTTAATAATATTTTATTTATTTATTGCATTTCAGGAAGCTATAAAAACCTACAAGGTCAATTTTTTTTTTTTTTTCTTTAATGTAATAAGGAGCAATAAAAAAACATTTATAAATAAAGAAGCTTGATTACAAAAAAAAATAAAAATAAAGAAGCTTGTTAGAAAGAAAAAGTCCAACTTCTTTTATGGTGGTACGGTGAGTGTTGCCCACATGGTAGGATATAGGGTGCGTATGATAAATTCCCCACTGTACAACGGGAGGATATAATACAATTTAATTAATGCACAGTGCGCACTATAGAAAGTATCCCTCTTCTTTTCATGTAGCTCTAGCCTCATCTTTTCCCTCTTCTGTTTTTTTTTTGTTGTTTATTTTAGTGGTCTATGGTCATCAGTATGTAGCAGTTGAAATGGTTAGTTTCAATTTTTCCATGATATGAGCCACGTGGCAAATTTTTAGAGGACTCTAACCGTATGGATGTTTTGCCAGTCCCTAGGTGGACCTGCAAACCAAAAAAATCAACCTTACACACTAGAGTGCTTAAAAGTGAACATAGAAAATTGATACATAGAGATAGAGATGGATGGTAGGTGAGTAAAATTTCTCTGAAGCCGGTCACAACCCACAATACGAGCCACGTGGCATACTATTAGAGGTCGCTGTCACAACTTCTTGTGACCGAAGCCGGTCACAACCCACATTACGAGCCATGTGGCTCACTATTAGATGGCTGTGACCGTATGGATGTTTGACCAATCACTCTGTGGACCTGTAAACCAAAAATCAGCCTGATAAGTGATTTACAACCTTTGGATCTTTGCACCCAAATAACGCTCAGTAATGCTCAAATTCCTACAGTTAAAATGAACCCATGAAAAAAACTTCAATACAACGCTTAGAAATCACTAATCAGGCTGATTTTTGGTTTACAGGTCCACAGAGTGATTGGGCAAACATCCATACGGTCATAGCCATCTAATAGTGAGCCACGTGGCTCGTATTGTGGGTTGTGACCGGCTTCGGTCACAAGATGTTGTGACAGAAGTTTTACTCAGGGTAGGTGATGAACTAGGTGGGGAGGCTGTCTTTTTTGGCTGATTCTGTGTTGGAATGTAGTTTGTAGGCCCCCACACTTTCCAGAATACCTTTTTCAGAATGTGAACTGTGAAAGTGTGAATGCTAACCCGTGAGCATCTCTCGCCACACCCGTGACCGACTCTTCACGGGTGTGGGTTAGTGGGGTCCACTAAGTTCTCACAAGTAGCAAAAACACCAACTTGTGGGTTCCACCGAAAACATTAGACAAACCACCCTCACGAGAGCCAGTATTAAGTAATTAAAGTGTAAGATCTTGATAGAACCACCATTTTGATAAGATTGGGTCGACAAAATCTTATAGTGCATTACACGTGAGCCCCACTTCAGCTATTGGCTCATGGAGGAACAATATGTGGTGGTGAGGCATGCCGGGCAATTTTTGGTGGAACCCACATCACACGTACCCATGTGTGTTTTTTTAGAATTTTTTTTAATCTTTTATTTCAAAACAAAAAAGCATTAGGGTATGTGGCCGAGAACTTATTGGCTGTCATGGGCTTCGATCATCGAAGCTCTACCCTAATTTTATGTAGATTTATGTCTATATCGTTAGCATCGCCGCTAATTGTAAATATTTAGGATCGACAATATGAATTCTTTCGCCATTAAAATTTTATGGAGTCGACAACATGAATCCTATTTTGATCCAGGTCACACAATATGTAATGGGCTCTCTTTTCAGGGTTTTTTTTTTTTTGTCTAAAATAATGCAAATGATCAAATGGTGTGTTGGAAGAAATAATAAATCACTCGACAGAGAGATTTACGTGGTTCGCTCAAGATCTAGATACGTCCATGGCTTGAAACCGATTCCACTATGCTCTGAGGCAGAAAAAATAAGTCACAAGATGAAACTAGGGTTTCCGAATCTTTATGTAAAAATACTAAAATGCCCTTAAAAAAAACCTTCCAAAAAAATTCAGGAGCAATGGCTTGATTTACAGTACTCTAGCACTGTCGGGCTCTACATAAAATAACATGGTGGGGATCAGCCAATGGTCTTGATTTTGTGTTTGAGGAGCCTTCAATACAAGGTCCATTTACTAGGTTTGAATCACAAATTATGTGCCCAGTAAAACTTCTATAACAGCATTCTGACAGATGCTTCTGGCACAATGCAAATAAACACAGGCCATGTGGCACCCTCTTAGTGGATGCTGACCGTATGGATGTTTGGACAGTCCCTCCGTGGACCTCTAACCAAAAATCAGCCTGATAAGGGATTTCTAAACGATTTGATTGAAGTTATTTTCATGGGTTGATTTTAACAGTAAGAATTCGAGCATTATTGAGCGCTATTTGGGTGCAAGGATCCAAAGGTTGTAAATCACTAATCAGGCTGAGTTTTGGGTTATAAATATCCATACGGTCAGCGTCCACTAAGAGTGTACCACGTCCTCTGTGTTTTGCATTGTGACAGAAGCATCTGTTTACTCTTATGTGCCCCCGGAGATCCTATCTTATGCAAGTTTCAACGTCTTCGGATGATGTGACGGCTATATATTTAGATTGATTTTGACTTAAGCTAAGAAACTTACCAACCTAACTAACACCATATTGTGACGCATGTTGGGAGTGTGTGCACGCGTATGTGGGTGGGTCGGTCTGGCTGTCCACACCTACCGACCCACCCACACAATAGAAGAAAAATATTACCCATAAGGTGAGCCCCCACGACCACCCACTTGGCCATGCCAAGCATCATAGGGGTTGCCCTATGCATGTTAGCAGTCGCAGCACGTTTTCAGCCTGCTGCCAAGGTTTGCAACATTACGGCATCAAACTAAGAATTTTCCCATACTCTCATTCTTTGTGTCTACGACAGAGACTAATTGGGTCATCGTGACATGGAAAGTATTCCTCAACGGAGATAATCTCCATGACACGATAAGCCTTTGTACAACTTTGTACGCTTTGTCGTCCATGCTTTTTTGGTGACTTAAAGGCTGCGTTTTGTAACCGGCTCTCGCCCATACACTCCAAGACTAGTTGTGTAAGATACCATAAGAAAGACGTATAGTGGGTGGCCCGTGCCCACGGTACTCCCGCATTCCCCGACAAAGCATTTGCCAAAATCGGGTGTGAGTGGCTGAGATCCACCGTATAGTTGGGGGATAAGATCTCAGCCCTTCTTTGTTGAAACTAATAAGAGGGGGTATATGTGGGGAGACAACCATTGTGTTTTGTTATATAGACTAGTGCATTTGCCAAAATCGGATGTGACTGGCTGAGATCCACCGTCCATTTGGGGGATAAGATCTTGGTACTTTTGGGGTATACGTGTTTTGTTATATAGATTATTGCAACGGATGGTTTTTTTGACATAGCTTTGTAGGGCCCACGTGGAGATGAATCAAGGCATGATCTCCAATCTCATGCATGCATGCTAGCGGCTGTATGAATCTGTGGTTGAGTCCATGGGCTTTGGCATCAAGTGGAGAGTGTGGATGAAGAAGTGCATAAGCTCTCCTCATTTCTCAGTGCTGAAAAACGGATCCCCGTCCCGGTATTTTAAGTACTCTCGAAGATTCAGGCAGGGTGACCCATTGTCCCCGTTCCTCTTCATAATCGTGGTGGAGGCTTTGGGCAGAATGATATCAAAAGGGGTCGCATTAGGAAGGATGACAAGATTCAAAGCTGGCCCTAGAAAAGTAGAGATATCACATCTGCAGTTTGCAAACGATACCTTAGTGTTCTTAGCTAATGCTCAGGAGTAGGTGGTGCTCTTAAATTGTTTACTTTTTAGCTTTGAAGTCTGCTCCAGCCTTAAAATCAACTTAAAAAAGAGTAGGATCATGGGAAGCACAGAAAGCCAGGATTCTGAATTGCACATCGGACTCCCTATCGTCATCCTACTTGGGGCTCCCCCTGGGAGCACAATACAAGGCAAAATCCATTAGGGAGCCAGTGGTGGAAAAAGTAAAAACGCGGCTATCAGGATGGAAATGGAGATATTTATCTAAGGGAGGAAAGTTGATCATTATTAAGAATACCCTTTTAAGTCTCCTTGTGTATTTTCTTTCCTTATTTTCAATTCCAGTAGGGGTTGCAAATAAGATTGAGAAACATATGAGAGATTTCCTCTTGAATGACATGGAAAACACTTTCAAATATCACTTAGTCAACTGGAATGAAATCTGCCTCTCGAAAAAGGCTGGAGGATTGGGAGTCAGAAAAATTTGCCAGATGAACACGGCCTTGTTGGCAAAATGGTTGTGGAGATTCACATTAGAAAAGGACAATTTATAGCAGAAAGTGATAGTAGGAAAATATGGGGAGGAGCCTGGCGGGTGAGTATCTTTATTTCCTAAAACGCCGCCTTATGGATGTAGTTTCTGGAAAGGTATCCTTAGAATCAAGGAGGAATTTTTAGAAGGCACCAGTACTAGGCGATGGAAGAAGAATCAGATTTTGGGAGGACATTTGGGATGGGTATATTTGCCTCAAGGAGGCCTTTCCTAGATTGTACTCGATCTCTTAACAGAAAGGATTCTTCATTAGCTCTTGTTGGGATGGACATTCATCAAAGAATCGATGGAACTTGGGGTTTAGACGGAGTTTGTTCACCTGGGAGAGTGAGCAATTTAAGACATTGAAGGAGAGGTTGAGTTCATACTGGGTCTTGAACGCCGTTGAGGATTCATTTTCTTGGGTCCACTCAAAATCGGGAAATTTCACTGTCCGCTCTTTTTATGATTCAACAAGCCTACTTTCGAATACAAACCAATCCCCTTGTCATCACATTTGGAAAGCAAAAGTGCCCCTCAAAATCCATTTTTTTGCATGGACAGCTTCCTTAAATAAGCTACTCACTATTGAGAATTTGATAGCCAGAAAATGGATATTGGTTAATTTCTGTGTGATGTGTAAGGCCAATGGGGAGAATACGAATAATTTGCTATTATACTGTGATTTTGCTTTGTAGGTGTGGCATCTCTTCTTAGCATAGATGGGTATTTGTTGGGTAGTACTGGAGATTGTTGGAGCATTACTGGGTGCATGGCCATACTTTGCCGGATCCACTAGGGGTAAGAAGCTTTGGAAGATGTTGCCGTATGCAATCCTTTGGGGCTTATGGATGGAACGTAATAAGAGGACATTTATAGGAAAGGAGAGCTCATTTCAGGATGTAATCCTTAGCATCAAAGCACTCTTATTTAGATGGGATAGCATCTTCACAGAGATGAGGGGAGTATTTTTTGAGGATATGGTTGTTAGGTTTGATCAGTGGCGGTGCCTGGGGAGGGTGGACAACTGCCAAACTTTGAACTTTTCCACTTCACAAGTTTGAGCTAGTGCAACAGTATTGTTACGTTGCCCACCCTCAACTTCAAAGTTTTGGCCTATCCCTAGTGGACCACAATATTTGCCACGTGCAATACTCTTTGAGGCCACTGACCTTAGCCCATCCCTAGGTGGACCTATATTACAAGGATAGCGATGTGCCAATGAAGCTGCAGCTTAATATCCCAAAGCGTAAGTTAGCACCAATCTTGTTACTCATTGATGCCATCTGGGCACACTGACCAGATGGATGTGTAGCCCACCTCCTGGTAGACATTCATACCAAATATCAGCTTGTTTTGATAATTTTTAGCCGTTGGTTTTAGTACTAAAAAAATATGGTTGAATTTGATGGCTACAATCAAGCCTTAAAAATTACTTATCAATCACAGTGATTTTTGGTGTGTATATTTGCCAAGGGTGGGCTAAACATCCATGCGGTCGGTGGGCCTAAATGGCAGCAATGAGTAACAAAAATGATGGTGGGCATAAGCTACAGGTTATTACATCGCCACCCATCCCATAAATGAGGCTAATGAGCCTCATTTGTGTTTTCTAACCTTTGGATCTATGTACCCCAAATTATGTTTGAATCCAACGGTTAAAAATATTCCCATCTAAAAAGTCAAATTCAACGGTTAGAAATCACTAGTCAGGCTGGTTTTTGGTCTGTGGGTCCACTTTGGGATGGGCCAAACATCCATATACAGTCTGGTCTATAAGATTGTGCCACGTGGCACATACAATGGTCAGTCATCAAAATTGATGACTGATTTCCATCATCATAGATTTACTCAAAAAAATTAGCTCTGAGGGGTAATTCTGTCAATTAAAAATATCATCAGCTGTTATTGGCATCATCGACTCATTGACGCTTGCCACTTTGCCTACCCTTGAACAAAATCCTGGCCCCGCCACTGGGTTTGATATTTTGATGAAGGCATGAGTCCGGGAGTGTCATCCCATTAATGTATTCTTGACGGACCTTGCTTTGTATTTTGCTTGAGATCCTCTCCATCTCCTTTAATATAATCTTGACTTATCAAAAAAAAAAAAGTTTCTTTTGTATTTCAGATGGTACTTTGTATGCTAAAATTGTGAATTCCATTTGCCCAGTTGCATGAGTTCAACTTTGTTGGGCTTCCTGGTTACTTGAAGCCTGTGGCCCGGCTCGAAATATAGCCCAAAGCACCAGCCTGCTACCCCGACTGCTATCCAGTCTGACGGACCGCGTATGGACCGGGCCGGTCTGGACCTGGGTTTGAGTGTTTGATTTCAGGCCAGGCCCGAGTTTCCTTGGGCCTCATCAGCACCGCCCGACTTAGGTGGGCCCGGTCCGGTGGGCCAAGTTGCCACCTTTACCTGGCTTAGGAATAAAAATTGAAAATCTCACAGTTATAGGATGTATCAGTGCTATGATCACGCTAAGGTTTCCTAGGCCAAAAACTGATATCGCGTTGGTTTTGAACGGTCATAAAACATAGTCAATAAAGTCCCCAAAAGGAGACCATTGATCAAATGTTTATCTGACCATTTTTTGCTATTATTTGGATCAGAACTAGAATGTCGGGATGCAGACGAACCGGAGTTGATCTGGTCTGTGTTTGGAGAAATTGGATTGACCGGAGCGAGAATTGTAAGCCCAAGTATGAAAATGTTGCTGCATTTTTTGGACAAGATTTTCTCAGAATAATAATAAAAAAAGGATGAGATATTGTGTAACACCAGATTATAATAATTCATATTCCCTATCCATCCTCCGTACGATCACAATTGATCATTCAATCAATGGTCACTAACCATATAGAAGATCCTATAACCTCAAAAGCAAGCTTGATTGTCGATGATACTGACCATAAAATAATGGAGATCTTGTTCTTAGATCGCTAAATGGTGCGCTACGAAAATGGGTTTTTTAATTTTTTTTTGAGTTGGTTCGTTAAATCATCAAATCTTGGTTAGTTTTTGGTTCTATTTTTGGTAGCGGAGTATGAAAGTCATATTACTGTGGTGCAGTTAGGGTGTAAAATGGGCTGGGCCTGTGGAGGCTGAGGCTGAGCTGGGCTGCGAATCCGGGCTAAGGGTCGGGCCTGACTAAAATTCTAAAGCCTGAGCCCAACCCATGGGCCGGGCTGCAGCTGGGATGCCGGGCCGGGCTTGGTATCAATTTTATTTTAAAAAAATCTAAAAGTGGCTGTTGGAGGGGGAGTTAGCGGGAGTTGGAAGTGAAAATCTAAATTTTGTTTATGAACCATTTCCAAGGTCACAACGGTTGTGAACCGTTGCAAATCTGTTTTCAACAATCCGTTTTGTTTCATATACAATTTGCAAATGTAAACAATCAGATCCGCTCGAACTCTGAATTCATCTTTATTTTCCAACCATAGCCAAGCTCCATGGAAACTCTACTAAGGTAGGCCCATTCTCATCTTGGATTGGACTCATGTAAATTGGGATCTTCTTAGTAACATCATATAAAAACGCATCAATGAGGGTGATATATAACCATGTTTTATTTTTACGACCTTCAGATCCGAACGTTACAAGAACTAGGCGTACTAGCAAGGTAATAATATTTGAATGAGATCACACAAGGCACCGTGTTTGATTACCAAGTGGGAAAATTGCATTTTTAATAGGAAAACACGACTGTCCATTGTTAGATAGCCAGTATAAATCTGTATGATTTTCCCTAACAAGTTATTTAAATCTGGATAATTTTTCCTACTAAGCCCGGAATTCATTTCCCATCCAAATAGGTGAGAATTCATTTCCATCTGAAAATAATATGCCTTTATTTTCTCACATGATTGAAATTTGTGTTCTCAGTTGCAATCAATCAGCCATTTAAGGCATATCACAGATCTGTTTTCTCAGGAAAAATTTCCATGCAATCAAACACGGCCTAAGGGGCGTGTTTAATTGCCAAGTGGGAAAATTGCATTTTCTTTGAGAAAACACAACTGTCCATTGTTAGATATCCATTTTAAATCTGTAAAATTTTCCCTACCAAGCCATTTAAATTTGGATAATTTTCCCTACTAAGCCTGGAATTCATTTCCCATCCAGACATGTGAGAATTCATTTCTACCTGAAAATACGCCTTTATTTTCTCACATGATTGAAATATATGTTCTCAGTTGTCAAAAATCAGCCATATAAGGAATTTTCCAGATGTATTTTCTCAGAAAAATTTTCTTCGCAATAAAAAATGCCTTAAGATTACAAGTTTAGAGATAATTTAACAGAGTAAGGGTCCTTAGATAATACAAAATGAACCATGCATCCACATTGAAGATTCATCCACAATGGCTTAAAAAATGGCTCTCCCACACGTGATTCTTGCAAGCTGATCTTCTTTAATGTAGTTTCCATCATCCATATGATTTAACATTTCATACAGACGATTCTCAATCCTTATCAATGGCTCTCCGACTGGTTACTTTAAGGGGTCTCGGGGGCTACGACAGGGTGATCCGCTATCCCCGTTCCTTTTCATTATGGTTACGTACAGAGGCTCTTGGGAGAATGATATTGAGAGGGGGCTTCCTTAGGAGAATTGGTTGGATTTAGAGCAGGCAACTTGGGAGTTTAGATATCTCACCTCTAGTTTGCAGACGACACGTTGGTATTTACCTTGGGCTCTAGGAGACAATTGGCCTTTTTAAAATGTCTCCTAGATTGCTTTGAAGCATGCTCTGGTCTCAAGATTAACTTCTAGAAGAGTAATTAAGATCATGAGTGTCGGGGAAGTGGACGACATGGACGACTTGGCAAGCCTGTTAGCATGTTCTAAGGATTATTTTCGTTCAACATACTTGGGACTTCCCCTAAGGGCACCCTACAGAGCTAGATTGATATGAGATCCAGTTGTTGAGAGATCGTAGGAGGCTTGCCAGCTGGAAAGGGAAGTATTTGTTAAAAGGGGTAAACTGGTGTTGATCAAAAGCACGTTGTCTAGTATCACTGTCTACTCCCTTTTCCTATTTACTATTCTGGTCTCTGTCAAAAAAACCATTGAAAGATTGATGAGGGATTTCCTTTGGGAAGATAGAGATGGATCCCCAAGATATCACCTAGTAAACTGGTCTCAAGTTTGTCAACCCAAGAAGAGGGGGGCCTAGGCATTAGAAGATTTGACTTAATGAATGTAGCTCTCTTGGGAAAGTGGATCTGGAGGTTTGGAAAAGAGAGACATAGTTTAATTATGGCGTCGGGTGATTGTGGGTAGATTTGGAGAGGAGGTTGGGGTTGGACCTCATTGGACTCTAGACTTCTATACGAGTGTGGAGTTTGGAAGGGGATTCTAAAATTTAAGGAGAGAGTTTTGGCAGGCACAAGCCTAACATTAGGAAATGGGTCTAGAATTAGATTTTAGGAGGATATGTGGTGTGGTGATCGATTCGTGCCTTAAGGTAGTATATCCTCATTTGTATTTACTCTCATATGAAAGGACAATTCATCTCCTTGTTTTAGATTGGATCTGATCAGGATGGCTCTTGGAACCTTGGTCTTAGGGGAAACCTCTTTGTATGAGAGAGTGATCTACTTGATTCTCTATTGGACAGGCTGAGGGGTCACATGGTCATACACATAGAGGAAGACAGTCTACTTTAGGCTCATTCAAAGTCTGGGCGTTTTTCAATTAGCTCATTTTATGATCTATTATTCCCCACCTCTTATTAGCACCTTTCCTTATGCCCAAAAGTTTGGAAATCTTTCATTCCTTTGAAAATCCGCTTCTTTGCTTGGGTAGCCTATCACAATAAACTGCTCACTATTGACAACTTGATTGCTAGAAAGTGGGTTCTAGTAAATTTTTGTATAATGCGCAAGTCCAACGATAAATCTATAAATCTTGCTGCTATATTATGATTATGCTACACGAATGTGATCATATTTTTTAGGAAGGTAGTGGTCTCATGGGTAATGCCTCAGACTATTGAAGCGTTACTATGTGAGTGGCCCAAGCTTGCATTTCGGGCCGAAAGAAAACTCTATGGAGAATGGTGCCTTACACGATTATCTGGGACATTTGGTTGGAGAGAAATGAAAGAACATTTAGGGGCAAGGAAAACACAATACAAGAGATTCTCATTAGGAGATGAGAGGTGCCTTCTTTAGCGATATCGTGTTTAGGTTTGATACCATTTTTGGGAGAGAGTAGTACCTCTTTGTTGTTCTTTGTTGCTCTTTGTCGTCATCTCTGGGTGTATTTTCCATTGCTATCTTTGTTTATATTTCCTTATACTTGTTTTTTGAGATCCTCTCGATCTCCTTTAATGCATTTGACTTATCAAAAAAAAAAAAAATTTTCGTATAGACTATTGGCACAAATCCTCTCATAAGAACACCCTACCATGATCTAACAGCTTAAACTTTTCAAAATTACCAAGAAATAGCTTGATCTTGCATATCTCCAAATATGCTTTTCAAAACCTTGTTTTAACACCAATCGTTCGACAAAGTTGGACATTGTACATGAATGATTGGCCCTAAATCACAAAAAATCGATCTATTTCGATCTGCTATTTTCTTGAAATCTTGACTTTTTGACCCTTGATCAAATTTCTCAAAATCCATGTTATTGATGATGAATCTGAGAGCAATCGTCTATACAATGTTAACATTTTACATAGATTGGCACTGTTTTACCCAAAATCTCACTCAAACTGTTAATTTTCTTAAAATTTGGATTTTTTATCACTTGATCAAATTTCTCAAAAATCCATTTTCATTTTTTATGAATCTGAGACCAATCGTTCATACAATGTGGACATTTAGTATGAATGATTGGCACCGGATTGCCCAAAATCATGCTCCTTTTGGTGGGAAAATAAAATCTGCGTACAAATGTCATTGGAGAAAATTCTATATTCAAAAACCAAATGAAGGAATCGAAAGAAGGAGGGGAGAAGAAGAAGGAAAAGAAGGAAGCCAAGCTGAAGCTATGGCCAGTGCCACATGTCATCCACGAGACCATCCCATCTCATCCTATCAGCACGCAGTCCATCAAGATGATCACCTAACCCCTAAAAGCAAAGAGCTTACATGCCATAAGTGCCTAAACCTATTTTGTCCAAGAATGATATTAAAGGTGAACATAAGTAGATGGTATCGACGTACATGATACAAATTAAGCCATAACAAATGATAAAAATACTAATGATGAATGGGACCTTGTGTTTGAGCCAAATTGACCTCTTCACATTACGTGTCATGTAAGAAGGCATTTTTAATGTTTTATCGACAAATTAACCAATTATATTGAACCACATACAATAGCTTGTTGATTGTGGCCAGTTTAATATGATTGAATGTCGTGTCATTATCTAGACTAGGTTTCCAATTGAAACTTTTTCGCACAGTTTAGCCAAGCTTTATGTCATTCATGACTCCCCTCAGGCAGTACAAGTCTTTTTCGAAGAGCATTGAACTCATCTGTCATTGGTGCTCACCATTCAGCACAAGCCCATGGAAGAGGATGATCAAGAAGAGAAACAAAGAACATGCCAATGTAGTCGAAAGAGTCATTGGCAGCACCCATGGATTTTATGGTGGTATACAAAAACATTGGTTTTTTTTCAAATAGACATGGAAAGAGATGTGAATACTTTGATGAGAAAGCCAATCTGAATAAAACTTTGATGACAGTGGGCTTTAATGACCTCCCATCTTAAAGATGTATCGATGCTTGAGAAACGCGTTTCTCAAGACTATTTTGCACAAAAATCATGAAAGCCACTGTTATCGTATTTAAAATGCCATTACTCTAGCAAATCTTGATTAGATATTAGAAATTGTTCTCAATAAATGCCAGAAATTTAAGAAAGCAAGAACACACTTGATTTACGATACAAGGAAAAAAATCTAGGAGTAAATTTTTTCTTGATAAGTATAGAATGTATTAAGAATCAAAGGAGAGTACGATACTGACAAAGAGGTGGAGATGACTAAGGGGGCGTTTGGGAACGAGAAGTAAAAGCACTTCTACTTGTAGTAGAAGTTACTAGTTGATTTTTCACCCCCAAAAAAGTCAGAGTAATTAAAAGCGTCGGGAGGCCTTCTAATTTTTGAGAAGTTATTTCTCTTATAAGTTAAAAGCTAAAAAATTTAGCTTCAGTTTTAAGTTAGTATTTAACTTTTCAAAAGTTAAAATATGAAACACATCCAAACTAACTTCTTAACTTTTTGGCTTATAAAAGTCAATATGTTACTTATTTTTGGGTTGCCAAACGCCCCCTAACTAAGGCCAGCACAAAAGTGAACAGAAACAAGGAATTGAAAATGAGAATAATTAAGATCATTCTTTAAAGCAAATAAGGTCCCATCCAAACACAAGGTCTTCAAAGAATAATTCCCGTGTCATTCGCAGTAAGCTTTAGACCAATATAGAACATCAAATCCCTTGTTGTTAAGGATAAGGGTCAAGCTCCAATGACCGACTCTCTGACTGTATGGGTGTTTGGCTAATCCCTAGGTGGACCTACAAACCAAAAATCAGCCTGATTAGTGATTTCTAGGCGTTGGATTCGACTTATTTTCATGGGTTGATCTCAACTGTGGGAATTTGAACAGTATTTGAGGTACAAAGATCCAAAGGTTTGAAATCACTAATCAAGCTGATTTTTGGTTTGTAGGTCCACTTAGGGATTGGCCAAACATCCATATGGTCAAAAAAGGCCAGTCACTAGAGCCCGACCCTAAGGATATTCGATACCTAGCCTTTACCTCCTTCCCTTCAAAAATCTGAAGATTCCTTTCCTTCCAGATGCCCCAACAAATCCCAAATGGAAGTAATCGCTAAAAAACCTAATATCATTTAGAATTATTAATTAATGAAAAGCGCTTATTAGCAGCAAGAACACACTTTTGATGCACATGGAAAAAATCTAGGAGTATTATGTAAAATTGTTAATGAAACGAACATAATAGCTGAACTGTGAAACTAGGGCTGCAACTCCGGCAAGTTGGGTTGGGGTTCCAACCAAGCCCAACCTGACGTTCAATGCATTGAGCCTGAATCGAACCCAACCCAATCAGCTTAATTTGATTGGATTTGTCGGGTATGCCACTTTGTTTTGAATCATGTTCAAAAATTAACATCGATGTGAAGTCATCTTAAAAGCAATTTGCAATTAATTTCCCCTCGATCCAATGTCATGAAATTTTTGGGAAATATAAGAAGAGGAGAAACTACAAGCGAAAGAAATCAGAAGGGAGAGATAGAAAAACCTGCACTGTCAACGAAAAGGAAAATAGAATAAACAAACAGAAAAAGAGCCTCAAAAAATGAGGCATCAAATATCAAATTTGAAGTATGCCCTAAATGGGTTTTCAATCGATGATAGGAATGGGGTTTTCCCATCCCACCAAAGACGTGAACCAGCCAGAAGAGACGAAGCTTTCTTAGCACAAAAGTCAGCTCCAAAATTAACCTCTCTCAATATGGAATTTATCATAAGCCATTCCAGTTTAGGTTTGATAGCGGACCATTTAGCTCTAACTTTCCAAGGAATATCATTCTTAAGGAAAGATTTGACCACATCTTCCAAATTAGATTCTATACATAGGCGAGTCCATATAGCAAATGCCGAACCCTCCACGATAGCATATCATTCAGAAAGGTAGTTGGAGACAATGCCAAGACCTTCAATCAGCACGATCAATAACTGATGCCCATTGAAGTCTCTACATACTGCACCGAGATCCCCAAGACCCAAATTTCCCTTGGATGGACCGTCACAATTGATTTTGATGATGCCTGGTTGAGGGAGCAACCACCAACACGGTCTAATAGATGGAGCTTTGAGAGACAGAGGAGTTAACCCAAAATTTCGGACTATGGGGAGATCCGAATGAGATGCATATGTATTTCTCTTTCTAAATCAAGTGCTCTTAGGCCTCAACCTAAGCCTAATCTAATTACGATTGGTTTCTACAAATTAGGCCTAGGCCCGATCTTGCTACTTTAGAAGGCAACCCAACCCCAGCTTAGAGTCGGGCTGAGCCCACCCAAGTTGGATCTCTATGCAAAACTGAGGATATAGGAGATACCAAACATCTGAAACTACCAAATGAAATAACTCAATGGACTGAATTTCAATGAAATAAAAAGGCAGGTAACACTTCTTAGAAGTTCAATGGCCTAAAGCCATAACTAGAAGCTTAATTTATTCAGTTTAATAGGATAACAGTCACTATCACATTGGCCCGAAAGTAAAACAATTTTGGTTCATAGATCCTTAACAAAAAATTCCAATTGTAA
Source organism: Euptelea pleiosperma (assembly GCA_035048495.1). NCBI lineage: Eukaryota > Viridiplantae > Streptophyta > Magnoliopsida > Ranunculales > Eupteleaceae > Euptelea > Euptelea pleiosperma. Next base: position 8,659,855 of record CM068547.1, read on the forward strand.
CAATGTAAAAATGTCATGCCCAAACTTGGGACCCATGACTCGATCCACGATCCATGGGTCGACCCTGAAACCCAAGGCTAAGGCATGAGGGTTAAAATATATATAAAAGATAAGTCAGACACTGACATCCAAATGGGTCAAACTCAAGATCAAACATCATTTAAAGGTCTACAGTCAACATTGGTCAAGTCTAGTCAACCTAAGGTCATTGAAAGTCAATGCTAACATGTAACATTAAAAATAAGGGAAAATCTCAAAATTGATTCATGTGAAAAATAGGAACTGTCGAACTTCGAAAACTCATATCCCCTTCATTTTAAATCGAAATAGGATAATCCTAGAATCTATGGTACTCAAATTTGATGAAGTTTATAGGAAAAATACTAACGGTGAGAAACTCGAGATCTATCACAAAGATCCAAAGCAATTTTCCTGAAATATGTTTTAAAAAAATTGGACAAAATAAAATTAAATCTCCAGTAAATATTTAGAAATCATTTTAATACTAGGCCAATAAAGGAGTTTGAAAGAGAATACTTTTTTTTTATAGATTTAAAAAATAAAACATGATAGGGTTCTTAAGGTAAAAGCGGATTAAATAGTACAACGTGCAAAGAGATTGCAGGTTTAGAAAATAGAACCCAGGTTACATAGTGCGCACTAATTAAATCATAACAAAAAAAATATTGTTTCTATTGTGACAGGGTTTTCTATTTTAAAAATTAGACTTGAAGATTTATGAAATGTTTTTTAAAAAGCCTAAATCTGAGTGCAACTACTCTTTATTTGGGCCTCAAGGCATGAAATACTTCAATAGATCGATCTAGAGAACTTGTAGAAATCATCTGAACCGTACCAGGGCCTCAATAGAGGGGTTAGGATTACTCAAAATATATGTGTTTCTACAAAAAATAATAGTATCAAATAAGGAGCTCTAGGATCTAGAATCAAGTTGCTATTTCGACCTCCAAGGTTAAAGTTATGGAAGATCTACAACAAGTCAAGAACTTCACAATTTATTTAATGAACCCATAAACATCAATATCCAATTAAAATAAATAAAAAAATATAAAATATAATGGTTCAACTTAATAAAAACCTACTACATCATGTCTAGGAAAATAGTAAATTAGTTTAAAAACTTTGGCTCCATCAACTAGCTAGCCACTCACTCCATTATTCAGATCTACAACAAGTTAGTAGGGGTGAGCCAAGAAGATCAATAGGGACAACTCCCTCACCCATAAATTCATTGGGATGAGCGGCTAACCACAAAAAAAAAAAAAAATTTAAATGCAATGATATGCAATATAATGATACTACATGTAAAGAATGTTTGTCGGTATATCCAAAAACCGATGAATCACAAGGAAAATAAGTCGAAAAGCACATGCATGTTCGAAAACACCGCAGGGCAATGTTTTACGTAACTAGGCAAACTAATATAGCCACCATATGGATCCAAGGGGTTTTGTTTCTTTTACCCCAAGATACTCTTCCTTAGCTCTCTACTCTTTAGCTATGTATCCGAAGATTCGCAGAAACATCGAAGGATTAACTATAAAGCACTAAGCATCGAAGCTTAAAATTGAGTGCCTATGCGCCCCAACTATTTTTTCCAGCCCAAAGGCAACAATAAACACAATATATAATAATATGAGATGCATAATAGTATGAACAATAGTAAAAAGCGATCACATAAAAATCTACTCAAAATAGATTTCAAACATAGGAGCCAAAATAAGATGGTTTGGGTGTAGATTAAGGGATGTGGTGATGTTTTCTTTGTAAGAGGCAACACAGTGTAAGGAGAAAGAAGACGAGGACGGCTTGGACTTCTCAATTGGGAGACGAGGGAAGAAAGTGACCAAGTGAGGAGGGGAAGAAGACTGGTAGGACTAGGAGAGAGTTTTTCTCCAAAAATAAAGGGTTGATAGAATGGGACAACGTCCAAGCATGAGTGATTTAAGAAGCTTACATGTTTGTATTGGTTTAGAAAAAACAAGGGAAGAGTCCAATTGATTTTTTTATTAAAAAGAGAAGTATTTATATAGGTTTCTATACTGTTGTTAATATTTTTTTGTTTTGGAGTGCAGAATACTCCCACAAGTTTCCAACATTTTTATGGGGGGAAGAGAAAAAACATTGATTTCTCTCCTATTTAGCAATTGGGTTGAAAAAGTTAAACATATTGTTTCATGCAATTTTGTTTCGAATTAATGATATGCGGTAGCCAACCAGGCAATTATTTCTACTTAATGTTCAAACTAATTAATTAATTAATCTTAGTCGTTAATGTGTCCTAGAACCTAGGTGTAGGGTGTATTGACACACACCCAATATTAAAACATACATACAAATTAGGTTTTACTAACTCCATATCTCCTAAATTGAAGCCAACGATTCCACCAGTGAGGACCACATGCCATGTCCATCAATATCTCTCATAGGGAGCACAATAATCTCCATAAAGTCCTGGGTGGGTGCATCCCATATTTTGAATAACTCTCAAAATACAAGTTGGATACATCCCATATTTTGGAACTCACTTTAAAAAGGTACGTATTTTATATTTTACCCAAAAAATTTCAAAAATTTTTGTACTGGGGAAAATTATCAAAATGAAATTTCTCGAAAGTTTTTCAAAAGTTACAAATAGTTAAGAATACTATTTTAATGAACCTATATAAACTCAAAATAAGGTAAAAATATGTGTAAAAAGACCAAAATACCCTCCAAGAATAAAATCATCCGAAAGTTCTAAGATCTCCAAGGTTATTATGTTAACCTAATAATTATGTTTCATGCTCAAAAGGGAGTAAAGTTACTAAATTAATTAATCTTAGGTTATATAATTTCCACAATGCCCTATTAAAGAAAAAATTCGGGTGCTACAAGCACACGCCTATACAAAGGTTCATACCAATCCAAGTTTAAAAATAATCTAGATTATTAATTACAAAATCAGAGTATTCTTTAATGAAGCTAGTAGTAGAAAATGAATATATTTAGACATAGTATGAAGATTAAAACATTAGAAAGACGAAATGAGATGAAACTAGTTTAAGGAAATGCTACCAGTATCAGTGATAAGAAGAGAGTAACAATTGTCAATTTATTAGTTTTTCCATAATCAAATGAAATATATTGAAGAGGACAAGGATATGAGCTAGGCACGATAAATCACCAATTGGCCTATTAGAAATGGTTAAGTTTGTGCTTTTTTAAAGAAGATAACTAATCTCAGTAAGTTGTGTTAGAAAATTAACAATTTATGTTTCTAAACAATTAAACGATAACACTTAAATGAGAAAATGAGAAATTCAAAATAGAGGCTTACTTGAGAATTCTTCAATCCACAAAGCAAGCAATCCAATTTCAAAATAAGATGAGATATAAAACATATTAGTTTGTAAATCAATAGGATTGAGGCTTGCATTTAATGTGCTATTGTAAGACAAATTCGTCTCAGCACTCTGTAGTGTTGTTGACATGATACTGGACATCTACCCCTATAATTCATAGTCCAATCATCGAAGGAAACACTGTAAATTGTTGACCTTAGAGAACTCGCAATGAAAGCACCTTTGATTGAGAAAAGAACATAAAACGGAGAAGAAGAAAGCTGAGAAGAAGATGAATTTGTATTGTTTTTGGACTTGCATTGTTAGTGGTCTATGTTTCAAAAGGATATGAACAGAGAAATTTATAGACTGTAAGGTCTCTTATGGTAAGCCTCGTTTTGAAATACTATAGCAATGTTTTGTTTAAAGCCAACATTCAAGTCAAATAAAACTTGTCAGTCAACCAATATTGGTCAAACAATCTAGTCAAAATTCTTTTTAACAAAATTACAAAATTTTCAAAAGTATTTTACCTCAAAATATAGGAACCACAATCCACAATCCCGACCCAGCTCGGCTCAACTTGGACGTGTGTATCTAATTTGACACTTGGGAGACCCAAGGGCTCCACCCTTAAGCTCCAATTCTCATCCTTATATACCAAATAAGCTTTTCTCTCCCAAGCAACGTCAACACAAATGCACACACCATTTAAAAAAAAAACTCTAAAAATTTCCCTCCAATTTTTCATTCAAATATTTTGTAAACTTGTTTAACGTACATAAAGAAAAAGCAACAACCTCAAGGTCTAAGGCTCAAAACTTGCTCTTTTAATAAAACAACTTTACAAATAACAAGTTTAATGAGACTGGAGTAAACATGTTAGTAATAAAAAGAGGACAATGGAGCAGCCATGACTAACTTCTAAATAAGAGAGGAGATTGAAGAACATAAAAAAGGTGAAGAATAGGAAGAAAGTGGTAGGGGTGGGTGGTGTAGACGATTACCTAAGACATGGTGCGCGCGTTAGGGAGTTTTGATATGTGGGAGAAGAAAAAATGCATTGCAGCCTTGAGAAGGAGAAGACACATTGATGAATTGACGCTCCTAATACCATTTGGAGGTTTGTGAAGAGAAGTCTCCAATACCCTAATAAGAGTATTGCCAATATATTCCAAGCACATCAACAAATTGAGCCATGGGCTCGAGACCGCTATATAACTTCAATGTTGTAAGTAATTCAAATATTACTTACACTGCTTGAAATGAAGCTTGGTTGATGTTAAATAATGGATGTCCGTATGAAAAATCGATGACATATTAATGAACAATAAGATATCTCTACTAGCTACTTATAACAAAACTGATCAACCCAAAAGTGATGACACATTTATTGATCAATTTTTTTTAACTATCGTTTTGGAGCTTCACTCATTTCTTGGCCTAGGGAATTACTAACGGGAATACATTCATGACTATTTTAAGTGTGTCACACCACTCACTAAACTTCTTAAGAAGAACCTTGGGATTGTCACGAAGTTCACTGTAGAATGTATGGCAATAGCTCAAGGTTTGCAACGGGACATTGAGGAAGGATGTCGTCGACTTTGGATAGAATCGGATTCTGAAGCTGCTATTATAGCTTTCAAACAAGGCAAAATTCCATTGAGTGGGTCAAGTTCTCTTCGACTACTTGGCGTGAGGCTAACTTTAGCATAGATTCGTGTGCTAACTTTGCCTGCTCCCTTGCTTTGGGAAGCAGACAATGGTGGAACCACGACTGATTTTATTTCATGTTTAGAAGATTCGGACAGGACATACTTTAGATTTGTCAATTGAGAGTTATAGTTGGGAGGTGGGAATGCAAATGATTGATGGAAATTGGGATGCCTATTTTCATAGTGATGCATCTCTAATCTCCTTTTTGAAAGTGCACTTGTAACTAGTTTCTTTTCTTTTATAATACAATTCTTATTTAGCAAAAAAAAGGGGTTGAACAGAACGATGTCAGGAGGCATTCGAGGACTTTTTTTTTATATAAGTATAAAGAATTTATTAATAACGGTCCTTAGAGGCTAAGGAAGCACCAAAAGGAATTACAACAAAATCATCGACAAGAAGGAAAAAAATCAACATGGAAAAACCCTACCCTCTCCCCAACCCCCTACTTTTAGTTTCTATCTCTACTAACCAACTCTTCTCATCTGAACACGATAACTTCAAAAGAAATACCTTTCCCTTCCTCATACAACTTAACTCAGAAATATACCAAAGCTTTAATCGCCAGTAAAAGCTGCTCCAATAGTGGGCTTTAATTTGTTTTCAAACAAGCTGTTATTTCTCTCCCTCCATAGACCCCAAATAATTGGCAATGGAGTTAAAGCCCGCGTCCTTCTCTTGAGGGGTTTCGAGGACTTGAAGGCCATTGTTATGCAAGATATCCAGTTTTGACTCTCTTAGACATCGTCAATCCCTTCATAGCTCACACTAATGCATCTGATTTGCAATCAGTGGGGTACGGGCTACTTCAAGAAGGTTATCCCATGGCCATTATGCACCTAAGGGCATTTTGAACTTTCGAACTTTTTTTTTTATCTCTACTTCTACATGTATACTTTCCATTTTTTCAAGAAAACTAAAGGTTTATACTTCACCCACAAAACTAACTATTGAATGTATACAATACGAAAATTTTCAAAACAGCCCCTTGCATTATTGGATTATTGTAAATGTTCTATTAATTGGAATACCAAAGTTATATAATAACATCTTACTAAAGTTTATTTAAATATTACAGTAATTTAAAACACGATATTCACTTGATCATCGTCTGCATCGCACGTGCTCCTCCACTAGTAATCAAATAATGGATGTGCTGATAAAAGATGTTTGACATCGACAAGATATGTATTCCTACCCATTCGGGTTGACACATTTGATTCTGCTCTATTATTGTGTGCACTTTAATTTCCAAAGCATTATCCAGTCCTATTTTATCTAGAATTTCCTTAAATCTTTGTTGAGAATTTAGTCATAATTACAATGATTACTATACTTTCATATTATTTATGAAAAAAAAAGTTTATTTTTATTTACTCCATCAATGAATAAGCGGGTATGGCCTCGACTGTAGCTGTAGGTTTATTTCTGGCTACAATTTGGAGCTTAATTTAGGATCTTTTGGCTGCGAACTTAGCTTTGGTGTCGTCAGACCTAATCTGATACCGGGGCATGAACCTTTCATTTCTTTGCTGAAGGTCGTTAATTGTTCGCTGCCCGTTAAGAGTGTTAATTAATCCTCTACAGGTTAGGGTGAATAAATTGATGAACTGCAAAAATGGCGCAAAACATACAATATATGTGGACTGAATATAAAATGCATTATCAGAACCGCTGCAGTTAAACATGTTAAGCCTCTCTAATGGGAAACTTCTGACCAGGCAGACTGCAGCCAAACACACCCCTTAGTTGGTCATTCTGGTCTAAATTGTAGAGTAGGCCAGCGAGAATTGGTTGCTTTGGGATGTTTGATGGAAATTTTGTTAGTTCTCTCTTATAAAGTAGTGGCCGTAGATTTTCAAAACTCAAGAGCTAGACTTGCAGACAAGATACAAAGCTTTTGTAGGTGAACAAGACTTGTGCCCCATGATAAATGTACTATCGTCTTTTCTGCTTTTTCTTATAAGGACATTGATTCTTCCAGAACCCATTTTGCTCCAGCCAGTCCAGTGAAAAAACAGTTGATCTCTGGAAGAAGCAAAATTATGGGTTCTTGAAATAGCAATTCTTAGTTACAATTAGACAGTCCATTATAACTAGAAATGTAACCAAAAAGTGCGTTAATGGTAGGAAGGTATGAGATATGTATATTTTGGGGTTATCATCATCATCGTCGTCATCGTCATCATCATCATCATCATCATCGTCATCTAATCAACTATCTGGGGTCGGCAACATGAATCTTATTTTGCCATTCAATTCTATTAAAAGCTTATATCTTCTGTCAATAATTACTTGAGGGAAGAGGAGCTTTATCTAACATGTAAAAATCACTTGAGGGGAAGAGCTCATTATGAGAATTCCTATAAGAACTTTCCCTTAGATAGATCACACCCTTTCGAAATACATCCATATCAGCTTCAACTTAAAGAGGGTAGGTCCAATTTTAAATGGTTGTGATCTTAGCTTTCCATCAAATCTGAATGATTTTAGTGGTGAACATTTTAGTAGTCTAGGTTGTTAGCCAACCCTAAATGCCTTCATTGACTACCACAATTTTCTTCTCCATGATTTGAAGGTAAGTACTGCAACTATTTAAGCACTTAGCTACACTTCCTGTAACGATTTCCGCTAGAGAAAATTTACAAGAATAGCAGATTTTCCACCCAACAACGACAAGCCTTAATTAACAGTCGGTTTTATATGTTTGGATGAACTGTTATATCAATTAAATTCTTCTACCTTCTCCATGGTTAGTGAAAAATACAGATTTTTTATGGGGCAGTTGTGTCGGTCAATTATTGCGTGCAGATGGCCCACCTATAAATTCATCACTACCATTCAATCAGCGCACTATCTCTTGGCTGAGTGACAGCCCATAAATCATTCGACTTGAACTTTATATTCCATTGGAACAATTATTTATTTCAGGGTACCTGGTCTCTTAAAAAAAAAAAAACCAGTTGCTTAAGGTTAACAACTATATATGTTATCTGGACACTTCAATATAGACTCCGTACCCGTGTTGGACACTTGTTTAAATGCCATGTCTCTGGTAACACAGGCTAATGTATTGGCTTCTCTTTGACTGTTAAATTAAACCTATTTTCATCTAGCAGTCCTAGTTTGTGCTCCTTTCGACTTCTCGAATGAAGGAAGGTTATTGTAGCTGATCGAAATGATTGCCCACCTGTTTGAGCTAGCCAAATAGACAGTATAGCATCAAGAAAGAAGAATTATTGGAGCAAAGGATCAGATGCAAAAAAGTTTAATAAGTTCAGACACTCCAGAAAAATATTTTTTCCACTATAATTAGGAACATAAAGGTGGCATGTGGAACCCATTCATGGAATTATTGAGTTCAGACATAATATATCTTTGTTTGGTTAAGAAACATTAATAAAAAGAGAAAAGAAGATGACTACCAACTCATTCTTAAGTAGTTCCATTTTAAGTAGCCTGAAAAGATGCATCATAAGAAAACTGAAATGGCAAGTATTAGTCTATTCCCTTACCATATTTAGATTATTGAAAGAAAACAGTCAAAACACCATCATCAAAGTATCTAAACAAATGGAAAATCCCCCACAGATGGGAATTGCATCCCTTATTTCAGACACTAGAATAACATAAGAAAATCCACATACAGTCATCTAATATCTTCCCCATCTACATGAAAGCAAACACCATATCGACAGAAAGTAAACACCCATAAAACCCACAAATTGATAGGAACTTCAGCCCTTATTTTAGACTATATAGTAGTAACTGTATCACAACTTTACTTAATTCCTTATTAGAGAGAACTAGAGGGAAAGTTGCATCTATCACTTGTCTCCAAACAAGTATCCAAGAGATGAGTCTCCACCAGGAACAGATTGAACCTTGGTCGACGGACGGTCCTGGAGGAATGAAGTTTGTTAAAATCCATTGAGAAAAGAAGGTGTAACATGACTTGTGGGATATTAAAATTTGTGGGCTACTCACAGTAATGAAGTTGCCTGTGTTCTGGCCCTGAGCTCTATGGTAGTTGTTGGAGACATTTGGTTTCTGTGAAGGAGAAGGATTTTTGGGTGGTTCCTCTTTGGTGTTATCATCTCCCCATGGCGGCTGAACCACCCTGGAAACAGGAGGTTCACTAGGAGGCTGATCCGACCCAAATAGGTAGCCTAATGAACTCTGTCCACCGCCATAGCTCCCACCTCTACTCATGGCTGCCCTTTAAATTTTGTTATAATTAGCAACATAGGGAGAGGAACCCTAATTTATAATACTAGTGCAGTGGATGGAGGTGATCTGACAACACCATAAGAAACATATGCATATCCTACATGCACATATGTATGTAATCATGTATGCATGTATGTATGTATGTTTGTTGAATGCTGATGAACATACACATCGTTCATTTATATACACGTGTAGTTGCGCAGATGGCCACCTTAACCAGTAATTTGCTTACTTGCACTGTCATTTTACTTTCCACTCTAATAAGAGGCAGCCGGTGAATTCGTCAGCATGCCGACAAGTAGACATGCATGTATTATGGGTATGTGTTAAAGGACTGATGTATGAGCAGAAGTTCATATGCACGCAGACATCGAATCTAATGCGTGCTTTCGTCATGCAAACGTAGAACAAATTTATGATAATTGTTTAGTTTTTATTAGGTAAGCTCGGATCAAGCTATGACCGTGTATGGGTATACATTATCGATACTCACTGATAACAGTGAGCTAGTTCTAGGGTTTCCATTGATGTTACTGTTAGATCTTGCACCATAGAACTTTTTCCTGTCGTATTTTGTTCCTTTCCTTTTCTCTTCTAATGTTAGTTCAGGGGGAAAAATACAGTTTAAGAAATGGAATCTTTTTTCTGATAAGCAAAGTGGAATCTCAGATTTACCTCATTATTATTGCAATGGATTAAAATAATAATAATGCTCTTGACAGTCTCAAATCTGACCTTACTAACCATTAGTTAGACTGATCACCATTGATACACCTTGGCTTGAATGCAGTGAAAATCCCTACAAGTCTAACCTATCATTGTGCTTCTTTTTACATTCAGTTTCTATGTTAATCTCCCATAGTCACAGTTAACTACCACATACACCTTTGTGAATAGAAACACAAAACAGCTTGTAACATTTACTGTATTGGGGTTTCTTTGTATCTCTATGTATTTTTTACCTGCCATTTCATTCATACATATAGGTATATATTGCGAATTCGCTACCCTATGTATATATGCATGCGCGGCCCGGATATATTTTTTTTATTTATACTTTAAGAAAACAGAAGGCCAAAATAAAGAATTTTACTAAATTATCCATTTAGTATCGATTTGTTCCGGTAAAAGAGACATTTAGCTACCTTGAAAATAAGAAAAATGAACGCGAAATTCTTCAATAAAGGTAATTAATTTCTTCATTTACAACTAACTAATTTTCACCTATCCCACTTTCAGAAAAAAAATTTGATCACGTGCGAACCACATGCTACACTAGTAATCTACAAGGGAATGATTAAGGTGGTTCCGAAATCCTCCCCATTGCAAAAGAGAGGGACAAGTTGGTTAACAGTCAATATCCGGTGGGCTCATCGTTCCATTAGGTGACCATACTCAACTAATTTTAGGCATGGTCTACAATAGTGGTATTTGGTATCATATTGTTGGCTACTAGTCAATATCCATCAACTATTTCAACCAATTGGAACTTGTTCAGTACACATGATTAATTAGTAATCAATCACACATGTAGCACTTGTCCATGAAATTGCAGCCATACGCCATCACCGTACGATCAAGACGTGATGGTGTTTCGACTTGACAGTCTACTTCAACTCGGATAGCCACCATAAAACAGCACCTGAAATAGTTATAACTCGACCATACTTAGGATCTAATAAAGGGCCATCAATCACCAGTATTTCATGTGGGTTATCTCAACCACATTACTATGGGCTAAAGAGATGATTACATCATGTGAAATCAAGATAATGGGTGACCTTTAACAGGAAAATGGAGGCAGCATAAGTAGGCTTATCTCTAAGTGTTGGGAGTATGGGATGCTTGATTGACCATAAGAGTTGCAATTGGACCCCTCAATGACATGTATTCCTCACAAAAAGTAGGAGGAGCTAAATGGGGTCTATTCCATGGGGCAAAGTTGGGTTGGGAGGAAGCTTGTAGGCCAAAGGAATCCCATTTACTATGTAATCACTTTTTTTTGGGGGGGTAAGCAACTATGTAATCACTTTGATATTTGTAGCTTTTACTTAGATAAGACATGGCGCCCTAGTAGCCTCTAAAAGTGTCTTAGGTAGCTAGTTATTCATTTTAAGCTTTTAAAAAACTTTTTGATATGTGCTTGGCAAATTTGAGATATTCTATCTAAAACACAATAATAGTAGTAATTATAGAATTTAAATACGATACTCTGCTTGTGAGCTTACGCCTAGCTCGATGCGTACCACGTATAGGAGCATAGGGGTGCAATTAAAACCTGTAAACTCGCAATTTTCAAAATGTTCTTGTGCAGTTGTACGTACAGACATCGATCTGAGGGTGTCGTCCATCCAGGTATATCACTGTTAAACTCATGATTATAATTTCTGTGAATATAATACAGATTCAAAATGTTCTCGTGCTAGTGTTAGTCCATACTGTTATACCTGATATATTCAAACATTTTGCGATAAGTTATGGAACACGCTTACTACCATAATGCATCTTCTTTGTCATCCATGACGTATATTTTAAAATTAACCTTAAAGAAAATAAAAATGAAAAATAAAAAATCCTACTAAAATTCAGAGAAAATGTTGGGTCCTTCAGTACATCGGTAGGTGAGGCTGAACCTAGCTTTCAATAATTATGTGTTCAGCGAAGCCCATTGTACAGGAAAATTCCAAAGTTTCACAGCAACTGAACCTAGTTTATATTTATTGACATTATATATGTATAAATTCTACTTTATAGTTACAGCAAGAATACATACTAGCTAAAGCGCTCATTGAGAGAACTACACACTCAAAAGGATCCTGACTTCAATCAATTAGAAACCGAATCGACTTAACATCTAGCTTCATCTGCGGAGAACGATCTATCATGATGTACAAGTCAACTTGACAAGTTACTCGAAAACGCTACTCATTAAACAAGACCCACAAACACCTGTTTATGCTTTTTTTTTCTTTTTCATTTTCCAACAGTGTAACTTAATCAAGCTTTAAGGTGATTTAACGATGACAATGGAGTACTAGATTGATGGGTTGGGACTCATAAGGCCTCATGCTTTGAGCCCTTGGCATGAAATGATGAGTCTAATAGGAAGTCAACAGCAATGAGTCAAGGTTAAAGCTGTTCATGCCTTTTCCAAAAGTTCTATTGCCCTATTAACAAGGTTCTAAGAAGCCAGTTACTGTGGAGAATCCATAATCCTAATCCTATCCCTGATTTAAATTACAAAAAGTAAATGCAAAGTTTATCTCCTCATCTTATCCTAATCCCATCGCTAATTTTAGCAACTAACCATATTCTTGTGTAACCCTACCTATACGTCATGTTATCTTACTTGCTCATAGCCTCATACCATTCATGCTATTATGTTTTAAAATTAACCTGAGGACAGTTTCCGTTCCGTTAAAACGATTTCCCTCAAGGTCGATACTGCGAGAACCCAAACTGCTTTTGATCGATGCAAGCGCATCCATCTTAATACATATTCGAAGAGCACCTTGCAGATAGTACAAACAAGTCGATCTAGAGTGAGAATGAAAGGTGATCTTCCCGTCTTGGCAATTCTAGAGATTAATGGGGCTTGATAGCGTGCTCATTATAAAGTTGATTCAATCACAAATTCAATTGCCTTTTATTATTTTGTGACATTAACTATCTCAACTGTAGGGTAGCCAAATACGTGGTCTTAATTGTCAGAACGACCTCGATCATTAATATTGGACTTGATGTTATCAACAAATCCCTCATGCCTTTTGTATTTAGTGTGCTAGTGATGTCAAAACTGATTTCCTTCATTTGGAACAATGATTATAGGGTTTGGTTGGACATTGACCTTTAAAAGGGTTTTTAGAGTTTAGAGAGAGAGAGAGAAGACGAGAACAAGAAGAGGGTTTTAGAGAGAGGAGACAGAGCAGGAGACATTTTTAGAGAGAGAGAAAGAGAGTCATTTTGAGCTTGTGGGTGTTGTAGCTTGTTCAACATGAACAGCCCAACCAAAGATTATGTTTTTTTTTTTTTTTTTATAATTGTAGGCCTTACAAAAAGGTGAGAAAAAGAGAGAATTTTTTACATGAAAAGAAACTATTCGTACTATAAATGACTATTCAAATAAACTTTCCCATTAGAGAAATTTTCTACAATAAGCTGACTTCCTCTTTTGATGTGATACTCCTTGCTAATTTCCTTCTTCGACAACTCCTCTTTGAGAATTTGATGATTGTTAATAGCAATTGCTAAATCTGGATTAGCAACTTCCATTGAAAGAATGTTGTGAAAATCTATGAGGAGAAAAAATCTGAATTGTCAACCTTCTTTGACAGATTATTAGTATGAGAATTTGTCAACAAAGAATTAGGCAAGATATCCTAAAGATGACTGGGATCTTCCCTATGGGACAAAAACAACCAAAGTTATGAAGCATGGAGTAATCAGGATGCTCAGTACTGAATCAGGAAAACCCACTTCCTGGAATTTGTTTTCCTGGTGTTTGGTTCAATATTGAACATAGCATAAAACATTTTTTGTTTTGTTTCTAATCAGTTTTAAACAGAAAATGGCATCTTAATCTAAAATTTTACATTGTTATAATATGATGAAATAAACTAGTTACAAGTCAAAAACTCAATTATTATAAAATCAAAAAAATATATATAGACGTTGAGGGTATCAACACCATACAAATATCATTCAAATGTATCAATTAACAAAGTAAAAAAGTATACAAGGAGTACGAAACTTAATAAAAATTGCCAATTGCAAGTCCAAAACTCTATCATAGTAGTATGAGAGTATAAAAACAACCAAATTTAAGTCTAAGACCCTCTACAAAATAGCAACTCCATTTTCGGTACCACCCCTAAATACACCAACCATTTTGAGTACCAAATTTCATCAACCTTCGACTTCAAGTAGAAGAAGAGATCTTGAGATGGGTTCTCGTCCCGAATGGAACTTAACAATATCCAGAACATCCAATCTAAGCGATGGAATGCACAAATGAAATACTAAAATCTTAAAACGAATTTAAGAGGAGGAAATAGAAAGGACAAGAAGAAGATGAAGATGCCCCATATGTCTTCATATTTTATGTTCCTTAATCACAAAGCTAGTTGGTAAGAATTCAAAAACAGTCATGATCTCTAATAAATCGACTAATGGAAAAGAAGATTTTTCTTAATTTTTGGAACTAATAAAACATTTTCTAATTCGAAAATATCTAAAAGGTAATTGCATGGAAACACAATCGATGTGAGAAATAGGAAGGGAAGAGCTGGCCATTTACAACTAAGACTAAATTCGGACCTATGTAAGGAGAAAGGGTGAAGAAGTTACTGAGATCATTACTCATATGTGCAAAGGTACCCGGGTACCACTCCATGTCATTGGGGTCATGGATAGCCATAGAGAAAAGGCTTGTGAAAGCTCAGATCGAAGATTGGCGTCACACCCCAGTTTCTAGGTCTATCGGACCAGGCCCGTGCCACTCGGCCCAACCCGTGATCCGTATCCATGAACCATGGTTTTGGGGGTGAGGTAAGGTAAATGAATTATGTAGCAATTAGAGTCCAAATATCAAAATTACATGCATATTGCAATATAACATTCCTATCAGTTTCGTTGGAGCAATCCGCACTCCAAAATTAATAATTTAAGTTCTGATTTCTAAACTAGCTGTGTCATCAATTCGGAAAGTTAACAAACCAAGGCATAAGGGAAAAATAATCTAAGGGTCAGAAACTCGGTTTAAAAGTATGAACAATTCATTCGAAAATAAAGTTAATGCTCTAGAGTTCCTAAGAACTACAAGACATACTATCATTGCAAAAATTCCTGGGAACTCAATCTCAGTCAATGAAGACTACCTAGGAATATATATATCTAGAAATTAGACTCAAAAGAAGATTTCGAAAAAATTATCTAGGAGAATAAAAATGTATGAAAAAATTAGGTCTAAGTCACATTTTAGTTTTTGCAGAACAAAATTGAGTTTAGATTTACTAAATATTCATTTAAATCTTCTAGGGAGCTAAGACCCCAATCTGAAAATTAGACAGAAAAATTAGTGTCATTGGATTTTCCAAAGAATTTCTCCAAAACAAAATTTTTGAGAAAGTCGGCCTGAACTCACAGTTTGCGCAATTTATAAACAAAACCCTGTCAAGACATTCCAAAGTGTGGAATTTATAAAAAAAATCACCCAGACCTCGGATCCAAGTGATTTGAGTTACATTTGAAAGATAATGAAAAAATCTATGAAGTTCATGTTTTACAAAAAATTAAGAAAACAAAGGGATGGGGTCTGATTTGGAACCCCAACAAGGAAAACCCTGTGAAAATAGAAAGTCTAAGAATATGAAAAACATCAAAGATTCGTTCAGTATAAATATCTACTAGAGTTTGACTCTCATGAAATTTCATTTGGAGTTAGATCCACAAAATAAGAAAAGAATGATATTGGTCCCATCTATGAATATTATATACAGAGAAAGTTATGGTCATTACGCTAAAACAACACATATAAATTTGAACATACATTTATAAGATAACATCCAAACATGTATTGGTTCATAAATTATGATTAAACTAATAACCATATCATGTCGAATATTTGAATCTAATATATCAAATCTTCAAGAAGTAATAGTTTATTACATGTCCCAAAATAAAATTAAAATATAAAATAAAAGTATCCGTAAACTCCTCCAGTCCTCTCATCAAGATCAATCTCGATCGATCATGCTAGCTCTAAAATAATCAATAAGAGTGAGTCAAGAAGACCGTAAGATACACGTCACCCACCCATATTACTATGGGTGTGCATGTAAAACATGATTTAACAAATATAACACAAAGTTGAAAACAATAACTTTTATAAAACTAATTAAAGACATGAGTAATCAATGGAAATGATATCTGATAATCTAACTCAGTGAATTATAATCTCTTATCATAAGCAAATTAATCCATGAAATACACCGAACACTTTAAAGTCCCAACCCATGCTCGATTTTTCAACTCGATGGGATGTAACAAACATTCCCAATGCCTCATTTCCCTACAACTGGCCAAGCTTTCAATTTTTCTCCACATGGATCCAAGGGAGTTTAGGGCTTTTCACCCAAGGGGCTCACTGCCCCTTGGATTCACAGCCATATACAAATCGAACCATGTGCCCAAGCACAATTTTCCACCAAAACCATTCTCAAATTATGGCCATCCGCTCAAGCCAAACTAACCAATAATAATATCTATATCGAAGCAAAACTCAAAAAATTGATTTTAAAAGTGACATAACATAGAGATAAAACCATAAAAATTGATCATAGGCATACATGCATGAGATATTCATAAAAATAGATTTTAAAATATAAAGTCTTATAACATCAGGAAATATATGGAGATTTAACACGAAATAGTATACAAAGAAAACATTACCTATCGCAAAAGCTTGTGTGTAGAGATCTCTAGGTCATCAAATTTTTCGTCTCTTGGGTTTTTCTCTCAAAGGGGGTTAAGATTTCTTTCTAGCACTAAGGTTTTTGGAATGAAAGAATTACCTTGGGAAGGGGTCTTTAAATAAGTGGCTAGAGAGAGGCCTCCCTAGCCAACAAATTCTTAAAGGAGGAGTTTAAGGTTTTTCTTTAATTAATTGGAAAGGGTTCTAGGGTTGTTAAAGGCTTTAGGGGGGAAACTAGGGTGGAGCGGCCACCAAGCTCCAATGTTTTGGTTGAGTTTATGAGAGAAAATATCTCTCCTTATAATAATAGCAAGTTTTAGAATGTGTATGGGTTCGAAAAGTCAAAACTTTTTAATTTTTTCTGTCAATTTTGCTAGCTAATGTACTAATTTAAATTAGATTTTCTCCGTCACTATGCTCCCAATGATTTTGGATGTTGAGTCCATTATCCCTAGTCACCCCTGGTTCGAGAAATATTTAAACAGGTTTGCATGTATAATATCCATAAATTAATTAATTAA
Organism: Euptelea pleiosperma; assembly: GCA_035048495.1. Lineage (NCBI taxonomy): Eukaryota > Viridiplantae > Streptophyta > Magnoliopsida > Ranunculales > Eupteleaceae > Euptelea > Euptelea pleiosperma. The sequence goes on from CM068547.1 coordinate 8,677,140, forward strand.
AAGCTTTTAAATTCCAACTAAGTTAGCATATATCATATATTAAATTAAGATGTGTATTAAGGGATGCAATCTATGTTATATATCAATGCCTACTCAAGCCCCTTAATAGGCTTTACCCAAACACAATTACTGTCCAACCACGCAAATTAAATTTACATTCAATAATAATTAAAATAATTTATTTAACTTAAACAATTTAAACAGGAGTATCAACAATTGTCATAAAATAAATGTTCCCACATGTAACTTACACTAATGTACAAAATTACTAAAATACACCCACGATGTAAAATGAGCAAAATATCTCTGAAGGTATAAATTACTAAAATAGTTCTAGAATGCCTTCTAGGATTACTAATTGTTAATGACTTATTAAATTACCCTAATATCTCTACCATTTATGTTTAAAGTTAAAAGAAGTGAAATTACTAAATTATTCCTATGTTGTATTATAATAACCCAAATTTTTTAGATTGAGATTGATGTGAACCTTAATGAAAACCCGTGCTTATAGCACCCAAATTTTTCTTTAGATTGGCATTTTGGTAATTATATATTCTTGAGTTAAATTAGTAATTTCACGTACTCCCTTGTGAACATGAAACATAATTATTAACTTAGTAACCCTAGAGACCCTATCTCCAACTTTGATGACCGTTTGGACAATTTCTCGCTAAGAAAATATTTATGTGATTAACCCATTGTAGAATTACTCTTAAGAAAATATTGAAAGAGATTAAGAAACATAATAAAAGGAAGAAAGAAAGAGAGCAGACTGGATGTGTGTAGAGAGTTTCTTCATATTCTATATTTCATGTGTGTAGAGACACCTCTCAACTTCTATTTATATAGAGATAGAAGAGAAAGAGCCGTTTAGCGCTTCATAATTCTCATTAAGGGAAAAAAGATAAAATTAATAAATGTACAACATTAATGTATTTTAATAATAGTTAATGTGCAACGTTAATGTATTATAATACAATAGTTAATGTGCAACGTTGTGTATATTAACTAGTGGGTGCCCCGTGCCATCGGCACTCCTCGACAAAGAATTTGCCAAAATCAGGTGAGAGGCAGAGATCCACCGTCCATTTGGGGGAGGATTAGATCTTAGCCCTTCTTTGTTGGTGCTTATAAGAGGAGATATAAGTAGGGAGACAACCAATGTGTTTTGTTATATAGAATAGTAAATGGCCCATGCCCACGGCACTCTCCGACAAAAGTGTTTGCAAAAATTGGGTGCCTTCAGCACTCAAAAGGTATAACGGACTGGGGCGTTACCGTTTTTTCCATTATAACGGCTATTATAATGGATTGTAACACACAGAGGGATCGAGAAATGGGAAAATAACAGAAATAACAAAAAATAACGGTGTTGAAATTTAAATTTTGAATAAATTGAGATCAAATGAGACAGATTGAGTGGCTAAAATCTAACCATCCATATTAGATTGATGGATTTGATCTCAACCACTCTTTATCTAACCGTCCACATTAGATGGATGGATAAGATAAGAGAATACAATTGAGTTGTCTTGATATATGCGTGGGTGGCCCGTGTCCGCGGCACTTTCCAACAAAGTGTTTGTCGAATCGGGTGGGAGTTAATCTCAGCCATCGATATGAAGCATAGTGGATCTCAGCCACTCATTATTGAAGCCATATAAGATAAGAGGGGTATAAGAAAACTATTAAATTTTCGTTAAATTCTATTTTTTTTTTAATTTTTAATTTTTAAATTTCAAATTTTAAAATTTGAATTTCAACACCACTTTTTTCCGTTAAAGTCATTAAAATCCATTAAAATCTATTTTTTTTATTTTTGTCCCTGTTTTAACGGTAACACCCCTCTCGAGGCATAAAAAGTGGGGCTCTTGAGCCTAACCCTTGGGCTATATGTAAATCCAACCTATTTCATTCCTTATATGTAGGTAAATAGTAGGTGACCCATGCCCATGGCACACATCAACAAAGCGTTTGTCAAAATTAGGTGTGAGTGGTTGAGATCTACCGTCCATTTGGTGTGATAAGATCTTGGCCATCCTTTATAAAGCCGGATAAGAGGGAGAGACAACCGTCCTATTTTGTTATATAGATAGTAGGTGACCCGTGCCCACAGCACTCATCGACAAAGCGTTTGTCAAAATTGGGTGTGAGTGGCTGAGATCCACTGTCCATTTGGTGTGATAAGATCTCAGTCATCCTTTATGAAGCCGAATAAGAGGGAGAGACAACCGTCCTGTTTTATTATATAGATAGTTTTATTATACAAATTTTTTATATAATAAGTATGTGAAGGGAGATGATCAAAACTCTTTTGCTCAAAGAGATAGGCTTGGAATTTAAAAGCCCACAGTCTGCAGCCCCGACCACTACCCCGACTTGGCTCAATGTGCGTGTGTGTGTGTGGAGCATGCTTGTGCCCAGTGGCACAAAATTAAAATTTCCATTTGCTCCCCCCTTTAGTTCTAACCCTCTCATACAAGAGGTTTAGACTTTTTTCTTCCAAACAATGTAGGACTAAAATGTTATGGGAAAGTGTAGAGAGTGGTAGAATTTCGATTAGGTTTCCCTCCAAATTTTCATTCAAAAATTAATAAAGTTAGGTTTTAAAAAATTGAGGGACAAGAGTTCTTCTTTTAAAGTATTTGAAGTTTTGAGTTCAAAACCCCGTAGCCTCAAAAGTATACTAAAGTTTTAACTTATTTTAAAGTTTTTGAGGTCTTGGGTTCAAAACCCCTTAACCGCAAGAGTTCACTCAATTCTTCTTAAAATAAAGTTCATACTTTATGAATAACACTTTTCTATCATGTGAACTCCGGCCCAGGATGTTCCTAAATGTTATTTTGTTGTGGGTTCACCCTATTGCTAGGACAGTAACCTATTCCACTTTTTCTTTGACTTCCTTTCCCACCTGATTGAGTAGTAAAGGCCATATCATGCCCAGGCAAGCGAGAAGAAAAAGAGTTAAAAAAAACTTTTGGATCAGGAGGTATGGAACAACTTTGTTGGGATTAAAGATTTGGTACTAAGCATAGATCATGGACATATGATAGTCTCTATACCCAAGCCTTTGAGTAACCAAAATATCTTTTCGTCGTCACAAACATGTTTAATGGTAGCCAAGGCATCACAGATAACTTTTAATCTCTTTAGATAGTCAAAGATATGGATATACCTTTTTGACACGTTTGAAGTTCTTGGCATACCTAAAGTTCTCTTGCTTTGGAGCGATGTGTGTATCTTGTGTCTAGAGCTTGCTAGTTAGTAATTCTGCGTATACTATACGCTTATTATATATACCCGAATAGTAAGTTTTTTGAAAAAACATTTTAAACAACCGTACACATTGAATTGTATGGATTATACTCCGTTTCATCTCTAAAACCGATTAAAACACATATTTCCACTTTTTTCAATAAAGCTTTCCAATAATACTTTCAATTTGACACGTGCCGAAAAAGTCCATTGACACATTCTTAAAGATCAATGACCTGACTTTTTTTTTTATCCACGGGATCTCCAATCTCGGTTGAAAATCAACTTGATTGGCTATTTTCAGCCATTGGATGTGTACCCACCCCAAAATAATGATCCAATCTCATTGCTGAAAATCACCCATAAAAAAGACTAATTTGACGGATATAAAGCACTAATCATGCTAATGTTTGGTTTGTATTGTTGGGGGTCAATATATAATGCCGCTCCCTAAGGGCGTGGTAAGGGCCATGTGTGCGAGGTCAATAGCCGTTAGAGTTAAAGGCTCAAGGGATTGAATCGTGGGGCCCGCGGGTGCGAGGTCGATCACCGTTAGAGGTCACTGGACGAATCGTGGAGCCTCGCAGGGTGTGACATCGATCCTGGTATAAAGGCTAATGTTTGCATTCTCCTGACAAGATATCTTTTCGAGAGGGATGGACCTAACATCCATTCGATCAATGGTCTCTAAGAGTGTTCCTCATGAGAAATTTTTGATCTAGGCGATTTTTTATCCAATGTCCAGGCCACACCTAAAAATATAATAGACCACACACACAGACCTATACACACCATTTTTTGATGCCGGTCTCTTTATACTAGATTGTATTATACACGAATTATTCTCGAACTGTTTTTATTCCGTTTCCTTTTATTTGACCATTTTTTTTTACCGTATTTCAAAATTTTCAAAAAGGATTATATTTGCACTATTCCCAGCCCAAATTTTTTCCCTAGGCTGAATTGGTACTAGGGTCTAGATGGAGTGATCTAAATATCTTGAAATAGTTTTAGTCCCACGACTTGAAACATGACTTCCTCACTGAGTGTTGCATGGGTCAAGCGATCAGCTATGGCCAGATCTGTGGGTCTACACAAAGACTTCCTCTTCTGATGTGATTCTCCATGATAGTGTTTTTTTCTTGGACAACTCCTCTTTGAGAATGTGATATTCTTTAGTAGCAATATCTAAATCTGGATTAGCAACTTCCTTTGAAAGAATATCCTGAAAATCAGTGAAGGAAGAGCTGGCAACTTCTATATCTCAATGGGCAAGTTTCTTTAAAACAATAGAATGAGAATGTGTCAGAGCTAGAAGATTTTTGCAAGATCCTCAAGTTTGACTAGGATGCTGACTGTGATGATGATAGGGATGCTGACTGTATGTGTGTAAACAAACTTGTTTTGTAGGTTTTGAATCCCTCCATCTGGACCAGGTACTTTGGGGCAGGATCGGATGCCAATCTCATTATATATAGGAGCTTTTTCCAAAAGTACGTATATGACTGCACATCGTCATGACAAGGCTTTAGTGAATACCTCCCACGTGGTTGTGTACTGATTGGTAGCACAAAATAAGAACATCATCCAGGTGAAAGCCTAAAAGGACGCCACTACACCCTCTGCTACTTTGGAATGTTGTAGCGAGATTATCCATCACTAGATAGCTTCTCCTTTAATGATTTGATTTCACCATTCAGGGCAGCTAACCAACCGACCATCACTGATAATCAACTAAGGAGATCGCTCAAAAACTAAGTTTATTTGTCTTTCCTTTCAAGCAGTTTCTTGAGATTTATATCCATGCATGGCTCAAACCTTGGAACAAGTACTAACAAGATAGATTGTGGAAATCTTAATGGGTGGTGAGGATGAGATGGTCGTTGTGAACAGCAGGATTGGCTTCAGGCAGTGATAATGACTGCCTTGGCAAGTGAGAGGTCCCTTTAAATATAAAAAGAACAAACAACTTATTTGATATTACTTGTTAAAATAATACAAATATTTCAACACTAGCTCTTGTACTTGACTCTTCTTGTACCCTTCTTTTACTTTCTAATTTCTTTTTCTTTTTTTTTTTCCTTTTGTGTCATATTCCATATTTCAACTAGCTGTTCTCCTTTAAATGGATATAAATATTTCAACACTTAACTCTTGCACTTGACCGTTCATGTACCCTTCTTTCACTTTTTAGTTTCTTTTTCTTTGTGTTATATATATTCCATATTTCAACTAACATGTTCTTAGATTACAAAAAAACTAACATGTGTACCTTTAAATGGATACAAAGACCTTTGTACTTCTCTAAGAGCCTACATAATTTTAGAATATTTTTGTTATTTTAATAATTCCTTCTCTTTTCCATCTTTCTAATTTTTCCCTTTGTTTCTTTAGTATTTCCAAAAAAAAATATCCTAAATTTTTGAATTGTAGATTTCCAACTTCCCCCCTTTAATTCTAAAATTTAAAAAAAAAAATACCCAATCACAATTACTTCACCTCCAGCTCCCTATGACTTTTCCTCCATTTCTATTGCATGGTATAGCTGTAATTCTTCCAATTTCTGTTGCCATTTTAAAACTTTTAAATTTGCCTTCTCATGTCTCGAATTTCTTGGTGTTATTCTCTGTGTTAATGAATTTCTATATGTGTCCCATCATTCTATTTAATTGATACTGACGATCGAAATCGTAATGCAAGATTTGATCTAAAACTTCATAAGGTTGTATTCTAGGGGTAACAAGTTTGTCCTACTTATTTCTTCTTTCAAAAATGTCTTGAAGGAGATTTCACCTCGAGCGTTTCCTTTTTTTGTTAAAATCATCTCAAATAAAAATTAATCAAATATGCAACTTTATGTAGCACCGACATTTATATGACCAGTTATTTCCTTCATTTACTGAGCGAAAATCTATTTCTCGAGTGTTTAGGGATCAGCATTATTCCCACGTCATCATAGGGTTCTAACTGTTCTTGTACCCTTCTTTCACTTTCTATTTTCTTTTTCTTTCTGTGTTAAATTCCATATTTCAACTAACATTTTCTCCTTTAAATGGATACAAAGACCTTTGTACGAACCTCTCTAAGAACCTATATAATTCAAGAGTATTTTGTTTTTTCAATAATTCATTCTCTTTTTCATCTTTCTAATTTTTTTCCTTTGTTTCTATAAATTTTTAAATTATAGATTTCTAACATCCCCTTTAATTCTAAAATTTTAAAAAATACTCAATAATCAATTTCTGTTGCCATTTTAGAACTTCTAAATTTGCCTTTTCATGTCTCGAATTTCTTTGCGTAATTCTAATATGTTGTCGCCAAATGTTTCATTCGATTATTTGTAGAAATTTACCAATCAATGATCTGCGTATAATGAATTCTATAAATGTCCCGTAAGATGTCAATGGCAACATTTGTCACACTTTGCTTTTCTTTGATTTTGATGTAATGGTTTGTCTAAAGAAATGTAGTCACATCATCCTGTCTAATTGATATTGATGATCGAAATTGTAATGCAAGATTTGGTCTAAATCTTGACGGGGATTTCACCGCGAGCATTTCCTTAATTTTTTCTATTAAAATCATCTCAAATAAAAAAGTAATCAAATATGCAACTTTATGTAGCACCGACATTTATATGACCAATCATTTCCTTCATTCACTGTACAAGAATCCATTTTTCAAGCATCTAGGGATCAACATTTCCTCATCACGGGGTTCTCCTCAATACTTACTCTTGTACTTGACTATTCTTGTACCCTTCTTTCACTTTTTAATTTCTTTTTCATTTTGTGTTATATTCCATATTTTCAACTAACATGTTCTCCTTTAAATGGATACAAAGACCTTTGTACATCTCTAAGAACCTACATAATTCTAGAGTATTTTTGTTATTTTAATAATTCCTTATCTTTTCCATCTTTCTATATATTTTTCCCTTTGTTTCTTTAGTAATTCCAAAAACATATCCTAAAATTTTAAATTATAGATTTCCAACTACCTCTTTTATTATAAAATTTTAAAATATACTCAATAATAATTACTTCGCCTCCCAGGTCCCTTTGACTTTTTCTCCATTTCTGTTGCATGGTATAACTGCAAATCTTTCAATTTCTGTTGCCGTTTTAGAACTTCTAAATCTGTCTTCTCATGTTTGAATTTCTTTGCATAATTTTAATATATTGTTCCCAAATATTTTATTCAATTCATTGTAGAAATTTACCAATCAATGATCTACCTATAATGAATTCTTATAAATGTCCCATAGGATGTCAATGTCACTTTTGTTAAACTTTACTCTTCTTTGGTTTTGACGTAATGGTTTTTCTAAAGAAATGTAGTCACATCATCCTTTCTAATTGATACTGATGATCGAAATCATAATGCAAGATTTGGTCCAAACTTCACAAGGTTGTACTCTAGGGGGAACAAGTTCAGCCTATCTATTGCTTCTTTCAAAATGTTCTGATGGAGATTTCACCACAAGCATTTCCATAATTTTATTTTATTTTTTTTAAATCATCTCAAATAAAAATTAATCAAATATGTAACATTATGTAGCACTGACATTTATATGACCAATCATTTCCTTTAATCACTGTGCAAGAATCCATGTCTCAAGTGTCTAGCTAGGGATCAACATTCCCACATCATCACAAGGTTCTCCTAAAAAAAACCCAAATGCACTGAGAGTCTAAATTAGGTTTGGCAAAACCATATCGACATTGAAGACAAGATTAGTATTCTAAAATCTAAATTGCAATAGTATGGGGCTTGTCCATCAACCTACTTTGCCAAGAGGTGGCAGGAGCAGTCACGATTCATGGGGTAAATTCTTTTATCTACTGATGATTCTCATCATATCTATGCTACTTATTAAAGAGCGTAGGCCCTTACTGCGTCCCGCCAAAATGCCCAAAATTTCCCATCTTTTTCTTTATTTATTTCCTATGAATTATTCACTTAGGAGGGGTACTTGTCTTTCTAACATTAAAGCACATATCACCTCTACAAACACACCTCACACCTACTGCTCATTCAATACTCATTTCTTATTAAAAAAATCTTTATTCCTAATGTGATCTTCATATTTCTTAAATTTATAAATATTGTTTCTTTCATGTTTTGAAACTTTTTTAAAGAGGTGCTTTGGTCATTCAATATTTTCACATTTCAACTCAACTGTAAAAGTATTTATTGAAAACCGATGTGATACCTAAACTCCGTCCTTAGAAACAATTTGATAATGGTATCCATCATCAAAGTTGATGACGGTCAAAAAATCTCTATTACTAATGTGACCCCCAAGAAAGAAAAACTAAAAAAAATTCGTTGATTCTCATTAGCATTTTGGCATGAGTATCTTGATGTTATTATTCTTACCGTATTATTGAAATTTTAGAGATCTATCAAATGGTTGGATATTGAATTGCATACATTTTTAAAGTGTAGGATTGATCCCAATGGTTAGAAATTTTTAAGCAAGAAAGGCCTAGAGCCTAGAGCCTTTGTGTACAAAATCCTAAACCCCTTGTAGAAGAGTTCTTGGTTAAACTGCTCTTGGTGTGGGAAGGAAAAGGAGACCCATGGTAGGTTATTGGTTGTATGTATATATTAATTTTGGATCATAGTTTATTTTGAAATACTTGTTATTCTTGTTCCATACCTATACTCTACGTAGAACTTTTGATTAATAAAACTGTCATAGATATGATGTAGTGATTAAATCTTATTGGGCTTTTATAAGCTCACGGTTCAACCGATAATACTTTTCAGATTATTGAGAATGGGAGAAACAATAGACTAAAAGACAGAATACCAAAGAATATTGAAGCGTTCATTGAAGACGCCTAATTTTATTTATTTATTTTAATTTTATGATTGTAATAAATTGAATATTGACTTTATTGGTTTATTTTGAACGCGAATTGATTGATTTAGTACTTTTATTTTATTATTTGTATTTCAAAAAAATATAATCTGACCCATATGTAGTATTTCTGCCATAAATCAAATTCTGTTATTTTTCAACAAAACTCGATAGGGCCAATTGAGAGTGAAAATTTGTTAAAATAAAATAATAAATGATATCTTTGTACAAAGTGCATTTACAAAATATGTTTAAAAATAATTTTTTAATAGTAGAGAATTAATAAAATAATTTTTTATTGAAATTGTATTTTTAAAAAATTTTACGCCTATATGCATAAATTCTGAAAAATTAATTTAAAAAGCCTATCAAACAGAAGTTTTAGCTAAAAAGTTTTTACAAATGATTATTATTTTTATATATTATGAATCGTGGTCATTTTTAAAAAATTATTTAAAGTATTTTATTTTATTTTTATTTTTATCATACTCTGGATCTTGGGTAAACGGGTCATTTTTCAGGCATTCGGGTCGGATCCGGGGTGTGGCACAAACATTGTTTCTTTCATTATTTGAAAATTTTTTTTACAGGGCTTCTTTGGTTATTCAACATTTTCACATTTCAACTCAACTATAAAAGCACTTATTGAAGGAAAACATAACACCTATAAACTATGTCCCTAGAAACAATTTGATGCTGGTATCCATCATCAAAGTTGATGATGGGCCACATGGCACACTATTAGAGGCTACTGACCATATGGATGTTTGACCCATCCCAAGATGGACTTACATGAATACAATAGGCATGGTTAGTGATTTCTATCCTTTGAATTTCAATAACCCAACTAATGCTAGAAATCCACAGTTAAAAATAAGCCATGAAAAGGACTCCAATACAATGGATATAAATTACTAATCAAAATGAATTTTGGTATATAGGTCCAACTAAGGATGGCCAAAACATCTATATGGTCAATGGTCTCTAAGAGTGTGGCTCATAATATGGCCCATCATCAATGGTGTCAAAACTTAATGTTCGAAAAAAAATTAATTAAATATCCCACATACATGCTCCAATATGAAAGAATAATGATCACATGATCCAAGGTTCATTGACTCGCATTGTGGTGTCATTTTTCCATTGGCTAAATATTGCTCAAAATCCACGATTAAAAATGAAAACCATGAAAAGACTAATCCAATGGAAAGAAAATTTCTAATCAGGATGAATTCGTATGTAGGTCCACCTAGGGATGGACCAAGCATCTATATGGTTAGTGGTCTCTATGACTGTGCCACATGTAAGGTGTTGCCACATGTAAGGTGCACGTACATCGCGCGTGGCGGCCCCCTAGTATATTTAATTTTTGGGAAACTATTATTAAAAAATAACTCTTGCTTACAAAAATTTCTTCCCCAAATTTTTTTTCAAATTCCAAACCAAATTTCTAATTTTGTATTTTTTTTAAATTGACGAGAAAAGAATAAAGGATCATCTAGTGCTCGGATACCAGTATTGACTACACTTAACACATCAGCCGAGGCAATGTAATTAATGCGTTAAAAATTATTTATCATACATCAATGGGGTGTAAATATAATACAATATATAATAGATAATTCTACTATATTAGATAGTAAGTAATGTGTTTGGAGGCATACAGTCCTACAAGAGGGAGTGTAGAGAGCTCCTTGCAAATATAAGAAAATTAAACAACTTATTCAATATTATTACTTGTTACACTAATATGAACATTTCAACACTTGTACTTGACTCTTCTTGTGCTCTCTTTTTACTTTCTAATATGTTATGTTCTATTTAAACTAGCATATTCTCTTTTTACAAGATTAATGATCCATATGTAAACACCCTATTTTCCCTCATTGATCCATCGATCTGATACAATCAAAGACTTAGACTGCGAGCAAACCCTTAGGAAACCATGCCCAACTATCGAAGCCTTTGAGATATCCTATTGAACACATTTAGTTTGATGGCAAAGATTAATCCCAAAATGGTAGTATTTTGTGAAAACCCTAATATCAATATTGGATTTTCAAGGAGACCAAAATGGTTTACTTTTCAATGCAAATATATTTTCAACACAATTGATTTCATTCCAAATAGAAGTCAATAAGATTTTTACCATGAAAATGCACTAGGGAAGACCTTTCGAATGGTGCATGTCCCATTGAGTTTCCAGTCCAAATGATTTCTCTAGTAAAAATACCCCTAGGTTCTCTCCTACCTAGATTTCAAAAATCAGATGAAGTTTCTAACCTTGTATTTGATTTTCTTGCAAAAATCCTAATTTTAACAAGTACCCATTTACCTCTGCTTCGCAAAATCAATGAAACTCGAAATTTTTTAGTTTATCCCAACCCGATCACATTTAACTTGGAAAATCATAGTTAGAGTAAATCTTTTTAAAGTTCTCCAAAAACTTCTGATGATTTTAGAGGCAAAAATGTTGCATTTGTAAGAAAATTCGCAAGTAGATCTTGAACAACTTGGAATTGCAGACCAAAAGGAAAGAGAATATCATTACATATTTTGATTGGCTTGATTGCAAAAATACTTACATTCCAAATGCCATTTACACCCTAAAGCCCCCCATTTTGAAAAAATCCTTTGATCCAATACAACGAATGAGTGTTCTCAAAGTAACTGAGTCCTAATCTTCGCCCTAAACCCTATACGAGTTGGATAGAATCTTCTAGAATCCGATCTCATCTGCCGAAAGGCTGCCAAAAATGCTAGATCTAGTTTGAACCATCAAGCTATTCACCCTGAAACACTAAAAGATTTCGTGATGAAAAAGGTAAATTTCCAAAAAATAAATATAAGGTTTTCTTAAAATAGCAACAAATCGGGTTTTTAGATTTCCAAATCAACTTAATCCAACGAATTAAAAATATAAAATAGGTGGGTCCCCATCGTCACCGAGGTGCCCTCCTGCCATGTTTTGATTGCACAAAGTTTACCTCAGCAAGTGCACTTATTGACTAGCTAGGTACAACATTTTTTCAATAAAATTGCCTCGAGGGCACCTTACCGTAATTTTGTATATGGGAGGCGTGATGGGATCGCCAGTTTTATAGGATACAAAAACAGTTCCACATAATATAATTTACTAGCTATTTCGCTACAAAAACAGTTCCCCTCTCCTTATTTCTCTCAAAATTGAACCAATGCATCACTGCGCCCACCATTACTACTCCTCCTCCTCCTCATTTTTCTTCTTCTTCCTTCCATCCTTTCATTCTTTTCTTCATTTTCTTTCCTTCCTTTTTTTTTTCTTCTTCATTCCCTTCATTCCTTCCCATTGTTCCTTAAAAAAAAGCTTATGTTGGTTCATTTGGTGGTCCAGGCCTAAATGGACTCAAGCCAATTCGGTGGGTGCCTATCTAGTGGGGCTTGGGTCCATTTGGGCCTGAACCATTGAATTGACCAAGTACTTTACTATTGGTCCATTCGGTGGTTCAGGCCCAAATGGGCCCAAGCCCACTCGGCAGGCACCCACCGAAGTGGTTTGTGCCCATTCTGGCCTGAACCACTAAATAGACCGACATAAGATGATTTTTTTTTTTTTTTTTTTTTTTTTTGAAGGAACGATGGTAATGAAGGAATTAAGGAAAGGAAGGGAAGGAAGGATGAAAAAGAAAGAATGAAGGAAGAGGAAGATATAAACAAGAAGGAAGAAAGAAGGCAATGATAGTGATGGTGCAGTGGTGGTGGTGGTGGTAGAGCGGTGGTGTGATGGAGAAGAAGGAACGAATGGGAGGGAAATTCAAATTTAGTAAGTGTACATATATATTATGTGAAGAAAATTTGGGTAGCTGCACTCAAAATGATGATACACTAGTTACATCAGGGAGGTGCAACCAGCAGAACCACCCTTTTTAAAATTATATATTTCCAACACTAATATAATTCGGCTGAAATCAAGCTGTGCTCTCATTCTACAAAAATACCGTGTCATATTCTTTCGGGCCCACAAATTCATGCATGTTTGGTTCAACTCTTAGTGGAAATATCACCAAAAATCATTTTAATTGATGATTTCTAGCAGATGGATTTGATCATTTTAATGGGTGATTTATGGCCGTTGGATTTTGAACTTTTTTCGTTTGCTAAAATCTAGCAGCCACTTTTTTCGTTTCCATATGGTCATACCTTTGGTGATGACCCTTATTTATAGATTTTGAAGTACAATTTTAGAAAGATTGGAAGTTAATACTTTCTATTCCACAGATTAGTGTCCAAGAAATTCTCTACTCCTATTATCCATTATTGGGAGGTTTCTATCTTTATAAGGATCGGAATTGGTTGAGTTAGGAAACTTTCTATCTCTCGGCTTGGTTGATCACGAAAGTTTCCTTCCTCATCGCATCATACAAAGGGAGTCCAATTCTACGAGGCATTGGGCTCTCTTCAGACCTTCTATTATTGGCTTTAGTCGATAATTTGGAGGTCGTTTTTGTATAAATGCACTTTTGTGCTAACTCAACTAGATCATTGTCGTGTTGGTCAGTCTATAGCTGGCATACAATCTTAATGGAAAATATTTAAAAAAAATTAAAATGCTTTATTAATTGGGTCCATTAGTATTAAGTAGCAGGGACCTAGGTATCACTATTGTCCCACGCGTGTGTGCTTTAATTGGGTGAGGTGACATATGTACAGCCAAGATTAGATGGTTATACATGGTATCCACATTGCATGTTCTTGACACGACAATTGGACAAGCTAACCCCTACGTATCAAGAAAATTATTACTTGGCACCTCGATAAGATGCTATATGGCTACGCCTTAAATGAAAGTGTGGGCCATTTGAAATGGTAACAATTAGTTTGTTACTAATTCAGGAGATGCTCTAATGGCCGGCCGAGGTGTTTATATAAGATGATATTTGGAGGTAATTCAAAATTTGAAGGTGTCTCAAAAACTCAAGAGGTCATCCCTATGTTAGAACTAGGTTGTATTTTCTATTTTTCGTCTTCTGTTGAAAGGAAAAATGGTGATTACTGGGAAGACAATAGACTTTTATCAAGATTCATTCAATAGACTTTTATCAAGATTCATTGGATCCCAACAACTTCCTTCGTGGTCCGATGCGAAGGATAGGAAAACCAAAAAAAGTTCTCTAGAGGAGAAGATCTGATAAAATGACAGAGGAAATAAAGAGCTAAACGTCCCTATTTAGGGTTTATAGAATTGGCTCTACTTAGTAGAATCCCTGATAGGGTTCAAGTTAGGTTGGGGTATTACCTCGAGGAATCACGTTCTTGATGTAATAATCTAGATTTTTTTTAAACCCTAACTAGTGTAGACCCATGCTTGTAGCACTCAAAACTTTTTCTTTAGAAGGGTATCTTGATAACTATAAAACCTAGGTTAACAAAGTAATTTTACTTTCTAAAATACTTGAAACATATATAATGGTTAGGTCAAAGTAATAACCTTAGATACTATATCTTCGAATTTAGAGAGCTTTCAGATAATTGCCTCTCCAAAGGGCTCAGAGTCTATTTGGACTTTGCATATATTTTCACTCATATGATTGCTAATCGTTCATTACATGTGTATTAGAAGTTATGTACAACTTCCTAAAGATTTTCAAAAAATCTAATGTTGAGAGTATTTTCTATCTTTTTATATAGGATAATTAAATGCAGTTTTTAGTGTTCAAGGTATAACTTTTCACTATAAAATTGTGATTCATTTGATGTTTTAGAATATTTGATTTACGGAGGTCAAATCATCTTGTAATAGAAATTTTATAATTTTATTGTTTTGGACCTTGAAATTAGGTTTGAAATTTAGAGTTTTAATTTATATTGGAGTAAAAAATTTAGGTTTGGTTGACCTTCTTGGGGGGCAATATTAGAGAGATGTTTTGAGTCCTATATTAGAGCATTATATTTATGAGATTATTATTATAAGTATTTAATTAATTGTCTACCACATTATCATGAAACAAATTAATTAGACACTCACTACAACTAGAAATTTGAAACTTATTGTAATTAGTTATTGGAGATCCTTTTGGAATTAGTTTCCTTCTCCAATCACTAACCCAACTTGTTGTCGTAGAGGAATTCCTCCCCACAAGTCAAAAATGTCTTCTCTTTTAGCCCTATATATTAATGAGTTTTGTGAAGAAAAAAAAATTATTCATAAATAACTAAAATTGGTCCCTCATTATGATAACTCCTCTACAAGTTCTAAACTTGTAATACCCCAGATTTTTTACTGGGCTTTTCGAGCCCATTTAGAGATCCATAGGCTTCATAATAAGGCTTGGACCCATTGTGGATCACATCGAGCTATTATTTTGGTGTATGTGTTCCACCACTATTCAATCAAGCCCATGTTGGATCTTTGGACCCATCCCGATTGGCGAGATCGGCCTTCGATAGCGTGGTTTAAAGAGACCACAAGATCTAATGCCTTGGGATTTATAAAGAATAATCAAACGATTATCGACTCAGCAAGATCGGTTTAGAGTTTAGATTCATCTTAGATGAATATGGCTTATTGAGTAGTCCATGAGATAGCTTGGATGTCGGTTATATCCATAGATTGCACGGTCTACGAACACCACATGATCTAAGGCTAGAAATTATCTGTGAGAATCAGCGGTTGATTCTCATCGTATGATCTCCATCTCTTGTAGACCTTACTTCCTTCACGAGTGTGAGTCCATTTGAGTTGACTTGACCATCTTCAGAGTCAGTGGAACCTCCCTAGATGCCTAGTCCCGTCGATGCAACAAGTCGGATCATGGGACCATACATCTAATCTATGCTCAAACCCATATTAGTTAGGCCCATCCACCTTTGGCTACACTTTTGGTCTAGCACCTCAGATCGGCCCACTCCTATGGCCCAACCTCTTGTACCTTGGGCCCATATTCTCAACCACTTCATGGGCCTACCTTCTCAACTAGTCCATCATTTCATGAACCAACTCCCTCCATGTTAGGCTATTTCAAATGGTGTGAATGCACCTTCCATGCAACCACGTGTTGCTTCCACTTTACACCACGAGTCGGTTGTGGGAAAACCTCCCCTTGCTGCATGCAAACCTCCTCTCCTTATCCACTTCACTTCCCTACATCCAACCACGGTTCGATAACGAGCAAACTTCTCTCTCTCCTGTAACCGGCCTATTGGTCCAGCGCACTAACAGCACGCATGTTCTAACGAACACTTCCTCTCTAGCCGCCTCAACCAGTATCAACCAATCAGAACCTTCCACTGAACCACTAAACCACGACCAGTATGCGGCCACTTGTCCTGCACGCATGGATTGTTCCTTCGTCTCCATCGTTCAAACCCTTCAATCCATGGCAACTCTCTCAACACCAATCACCATGCATGTAGCAACACCTTCTGTCCATCCACCTCTCTTCCTTCGCACCAATCCAAGCCCATTAACTTCCTTACCTCTTCTTAAACAACATTGCCATGTGTCCAACACCAGCCACGACCTCCTTTCCCCATCGACTCCACTCCCTCTCTCTTGATCATCCAATCGTTTAGGAACAACAACTTAGTGCAGGTCTGCATGCAAATCCCCTTCAGCCACGCTCTTGCATTCCCAAGCGAGTGAGGCAGGTTCGAGCACAACCTTTTGTGGCCAACCAATCACCTTTGACCAACTCATGAAACCAACTCTCATCCATGCACCATTCTATGGTAATCTTGGCCGTCCAACCCTTACAAATCAAAGGTAACTCTCCATGACCCAAACCCTATTCCATTCCCTCTATCCTTAACCAACTAGTGCAACCGCCATTACAACCCCAGTGAGCTACCATCACTGCCTTGCACAACCCCACCAGCAACTTCGATGTTCGACGGACCACCAGCTTCAACGCATCAAACAACTCCTCCATGGCTTCGTTTCCCGACAACAAACCCAACCATGCAACCGATCTCATCAATGGCCTGCAACTCCTCCTGTCCATTCCACTTGAAAACCTTTTGAGAAATCAGGACGACACCTGGTTCTTCCTCCTTTAACCAATGAAATTCACCTCCATCAATCTTCCCACAACTTTCTTCAACAACAATTCGGGCGAGTCCCACGTTCAGCAACCACCAACCACCCCTCTCTTATTCTTCTTCTCGTTCATGTCTACTCAACCAGACAACAACTCTGCCAGAAACCCATGGTCTCGACCAACATCAGCTTGCTGCCAGTATTCATCCAATCTTGCAACACCTTGCAGCACCCCTACTCGTTTCACTTGCCAAGCTCGCCGCCCAAACCTGATTCAAAATTCGGAGTTGGTCGAATGTCCAAAGGTTAGTTCTTCACCTTTCATCTTGTTTTGCCCTTCCTTATGGATGCTCTGTTTTGGAAAACAAAAAAAACAGAGCATCGTAAGTTCAGGATTTTCCATGGATTAAAATTAAATAGAAATAACTTAAGATATATGGGTTTTTATATTGTGTGTAGGCAGTATGTGAGTGTGTGCTTGTAGTGTGATAGTGTGTAGTATTTGAGTGGGACCCATTAGCTTACTATCAACATCCACCTTGATGGTGCCATGTGGTTCAGTGTTGGGGTAGGTCCCACGCGGGATTCGACATTCTAGACTAGATGGCACGTGTGTGAATTTTGTTTTGGTGTGGGCCCGCTAGATTGTTGTAGGGCCCACTTTTTGTTGGTGGTTGTGCTTTGGGGCAGATCCCCTGTTTCCATCGCCTCAACATTGATTTCGAGTTGTAGGCCCACCTGGGTGTTGGCTATACAACCATACGATTAGTGTCAATTGAGAGGAGGCCACTTGGCGCATGTGTGGGTAGCCTCCACTATGGGATAGCCATGACGTGTTTTGTCCCAAACAATATTAGATTAGTTGTTTTGAAAAATAAAGATAAGTTAGTTGTTTTGATAAATAATGATAGGTTAGTTGTTTAACAAACAACATAGATGTAAGTTGTTACCTTGATTAGTGGTCATAATGCTCCTTAGATCCAACGGTTAAAATCAACCCATGTTAGGCTCTAATCCAACGGTTAGGATCACTAGTCATGCTGATTTTTGGTTTCGTGGGTCCACCTGAATGTGGTGGGCCACCCTCACATTTTGTAGTGTCCCTTAGGGGGTGCCTCGTGGTGGAGTTCAATGCATGTGCCACCCCACCTAGCTACTGTTTGATCCATGTGCAACAACCTTCAGCCATCACCTTAGCTCCCACCAATACTCAAAGCCCCACAGTTAATATCAATCTAGGAATTGATCTAGCATCCATACGTTCAGTGTTAAAGTTGTGCCGCGTGGCTCCATTCCGGGTGTGGGACCAATCCCCATGTGATCAACATCACCTAGTATGCCATGTGGCGCATCGTTGTATGGTATGTCCTACCTTGCTAATTTTTGGATTCGTAGGTCCACCTATAGTTCAGTCCAACATCCTTACGGTCAACTGTGTGGCCCAAGCATCCAACGGTTAGATTTCTCTAACCACGTCCATTGTTGGTTCATAGGTACACGTAGGCTCGTATTGGAGGTGACCCCACATTTTGATGTCAATGGACCCAAACGGTGTGTGTGCCAACCTCCCTTCGGTCAGTGGGACCCACATTGACGTGTTTGCAGCCAATACCAGACCACTTGTTGTTCGGTTTTGTTGCTGCCCGGTCAACTCGCCGTGTTGACTCAGGCCCCTTTAGTGCTTGAGAGAATGCCTAGCCATGTCCATGCCATGACCCGACCTGACCCGAGAAATATATTTGTTTAATAATTAAACCAGTAATATAATAAAATAATATATTTAAATAATTAAAATAAATAATAAATTATGGGGAGCTCAAAATAATTATAAATAAAATTTAATAAAGCGAGGAAGAATAAGATAAATTAATTAGAGATTTCATATAGAAATAAAAGTCAGATAAAATAAAATGATGATAATAGAATAATTGACTTTTTACAATAGTCAATTTCAGATTGCCATTTAGATTAATTGAGTCGGATTTAACCGATTCTTAGCTATGATTTCTTAGAGTCTAAACCCTTTTTATTTTTCAAACTTAACTTAATGCCTCTTAAACTTTTCATGGCATCATCATTTGATCTCAAAGGAAGAAGCAACGAAAGAAAGAGAAATTCAAAGCAGAGATCAAAAGCATCGGGGCCGAGAATAATCAAAATAGCAGCTCAACTATCGAAGAGGAATAGGAGCTTTGAACTTTGAGTGGTCCCCCTTCTTCTTCGTGCCTTGTATTAGGCTTCACATAACCAAAATTGAATTATCAACTGCATTTGATATTAAAGAAAATGTTCTGCTGCTATTTTATTTGAAAATGATCTTGAATCAAATGTTTTAAATTGCATATTTGAATTGCATTTATTTGCTTATCAATTATGTATCTACAATTACTTGCACTTTTTACGAATGTTCGCATGATTACACAGTTTGAGGAATGGATTCTGAATTTAGACGTCATTGTATCTAACAAGATAATCATGATTTTATTTGTGTGATAACGCGGACCCTAGAGATACATGCTTGCTTGATTGGCATTTAGACATGGGTGTAGGTGGGCAGCCGCACTGGATGAGCTCTAGATCCTTAACAAATCTGTAGTCGTCGACGTATGACCAGCGGTAGAAATCGATCCCTGGACAGACTCCAACAGGTGAACTTGGGAGCTATGTATTATAGTGGATATTTGGAGATGGATTGGTTCTAGATGATGATTACTTGGTTACTTGGAGAGAGACCCTGACTGGGGCTGTGAGAAAACCAGTCGTATCTCTAATGGCGTCCAAAGAAACTTGTGGGACCGGGTCCCGATTATTAAGTGGAAAGAGGATATTGGATAAAGGATAAGAGGAAATTAGATATTATATTGCATACTATAGGTAGACTCATGAGTAACACTTATTATGGGATGAGAGGTTACGACTTGGGCCTGCCACTATTATAATTTAAAATCTGCATCTCGTACATACATCTCATGATCATTCTGTATTACTGTGGTGTATGAATTTAACTGCTTTATAAAATTGAGTTAACTATTACTTTATATGTTTTCATTTTGCTATCATAGATTCTATCGCATCGTTGACTTTCAAACTTGTTTAGTTGTATCAAATGGTTTTACATGTGCTTTTCATGAAATTGACATGTTTTGTATTTATCAATTGTTTTACTCCTGACATGTTAGAAGTTTGACACACTCACGAGCTTTTTCATAAAAGCCCACCCACTCACACTCCTCTTGTAGAGAAGAAATCGAAAGGCTGAAAAGAATTAAAGAATCATTCAGATTGATGGTGGATAGGAAGTCAAATGTAGTGGAGCGGATGATGTTGGTAGGATAGTTGGTAGGTTGTTATCATTAGAATGTTTGAAATTCTTGTTCATATTTATATTATATCATTGAATCTTAAACATTTCTTTATTATGTAATATCATGATAGCACGCCGGATAGTTGTAGTTTATATCTTGTATTATAATCGATCGATTCCAATTTGGTAGTCCGAGCATAGTCGTAAGTCTAGTAAGCTCACGCTTCCGTTATTTTAAAAATGAAAAATTTACTCTAATTTTCTCAACTCTTATTAGATGTGCGGACGAGTTTTATCTTGCGTGTCATGAAATTCAAGAGTTGGATTTAGGACACGTGGCACACACCACAGAATTCGTGTATTTAGAATTTGGGGCGTGACAAAACTCTCTCTTTTCAGCCTCCATTAGAGATTAAATCCCCCATTGTTAGAGAATACTCTAAGAAAAAAAAAAGATTGAAAAAAAATGAGAAAAAAGAAGATAAGGTATATAAGATTTGATTGTTTGAAAAAGCTTGCTAAGGTAGGATCTCTTTCCCACTTGTACTTATATGGTTTTTAATTGTTATATTTATGTATTTCCTCCATAATTTTAGAAACTATACTCTTGTTATATGTTTTGAAGAAATCCATATTTTAAAGATATTTTGCAAAAGCATGTTAGCGTAAAGATTTATCTTTGATTGATTTTATGCATGTGTTCATTCATATATTTTTGAGATTATTAGTTATTATTATTATTAGATGGAGATGCATAGATACCATGATCAAGATTTGACGCTATGTTCAGTATCGTATAAATGGTTCAGTGCTACATGCAATATTGCCCCCTTAGGTGTCCATGCAGTCTCTATCTTTGTGAGATACACCTTAAAGAGCAATGAGACATGTAGGCTCCCATGGTAAAAAACTAAAAATAATCCTAAATCCTTGTGGTAGAGTTATTTGTTGACTAATTAGAGAAGCTTGATGTTCGATCGATTGGTATTTGTTGACATGCATGTTCCCTTTTCTGAGATTGATTAAATCCGCCATCCATCATTTAGTCAGACTTGTTCTTTTATTTGGATATTACCATATTTATTGTTATATTGCATATCATGATTTTATCGAGATTAGTCATTCATCCCCATAGAAGTATGGGTAATGAAACGAGTCTAGTGAGTCCATTTAGCTCATTCATATCGATATCAAACAATTTTTGTAGGGATACTAGCTACAGTATCGGAAGAGTGTCTTTTTTCAATCAACGTGTGAATATTACAACTACTTCAACTATTCTGTTCTTGCCTTGGGGAATCTGTTGTGATAGTAGTCAGTTAAGTCATTTATGTTTTTTAACATTCGAAAACTCTTGTAGGAGGGGCCTCTTCTTGAGGAGCTGTCGGAGGGAATCGTTCTCCTTCTTAGAATTTTTTGTATATTTCTTTTGCTCGATGAGGTCCCTCCTTAATTTGTCAATAACCTATAATAGGGTTTGAACTCCAAGGTTGGACGCAGTTGATGGACAGTATTTTTTTTTCAATATATTTATGTCATTGTGACTTACTGTCAAATCAAACTAAAACCTACAAAATAAAACTATAGATTTTTGTATAATTCAAGTATTGGGATCAAACCACAATGAGGGGTGAGTATAGTAAATAAACTTGATCAAGCAAAAATTATTCTAGCAAAAGTGAAAGGGAAAAGAATGGATTAATGGATTGATTGATTTTTTATTTTATGATTGCACAAAAAAAAGAAAATCTAATTAACTTTGATTAACTTCAAGAATTTGAAAACCATTAAGGATCAGGATTTACTACCATGAATTAATAACATCTAATTTTAGTGCTTTATTTATTTTTCTTGCTAGATTCTTCACTTGAAATGAGACAATTTTTATCTCTCTGAAATAGATAATAAAGAATTATATCTACACATTTTACTCAATGAATTTAAACAATGATTTAAACCATAAAACAGACAAACAATTTCTTATAATAAAGAAATTTATTTGTTCAACTTAAAATCAATGTCTAGATTCTTAGTAAAATTGAAATTTTAATTGTAAATTACTTTAAATTTGTTTAACTCTCAGAAAGACAAGCATTATGTGAATCCCAATTTAATGGAAATACACACGATCTAGTTCTTACTTTGATATTAAAAACATAACTCAAGGAATTTTTTTTTATTAAACATTAATAATTGATTGCAAGAAGAATAAAGAAAAATAATAAAATTAAGATTAACTACTTCTTCATGGAGCGGATCCCTCTCCTTGATGAGAAGAATCTCAGCCTAGAAGAAAAAAATTAAAAATTTAACTTGCATAAATGAAACTGGCACAATAGAATCTAAATAACTTAATTGAATTAATTAAAAGAGAAGTATACTTAGATTGAGACACTGAATTTAAATACAAGCTTATCTCGAATGGATAAATTCTCATAAAAACAATGGACTAGCCATGAGATACAAGTTTCCCTCCAATGAACTATTGAGAAATGCTGCTACTCGTCCAAACCAAGAAATCAAGTTCAAGATGCCCAATGTGAAGCTTTTATAGGGCTTGGAGATGTCCATCCATGAAGATCATTTCCTTTTGAGTCATTTCTTTAAAATCCAACACTTGTCATATATGTAGATTCATCTTCCTCATTTAGAAATACAACATTCCATGTTTAAATAAAGCAGTCTTCTTTCTTTTAAAAATATATCTCAAGCATCTTCCATATCATTTATTAGATACAAATATTGATAAACAATCTTCTTTCTTTTTTTTAAATATTTATTTTATTTCTTTTAAAAATAGTCAATCCTTTGTATTGATTCTTTCCATAAATTTGCACATGTTCGTTCCATGCATATCGTTTTCTTTTGTGAATCCAATGACAACAATCTTTTTTTATCTGAATCTTGGATCATATCTTGGCCCACTCACACCTTGGATCACTCCGTTGACCCAACTCACATGTTATCCCACCATCTTAGCCCAACTTGTGGCCAGCCAACTTTTGTTAAGATTTGGGTTCTTAGACATGGGCTCTCTTAGGGATTTGAAGTTGATCAACTAATAAAAGAAAACAAATTACAAGATATTCAATAAAAATCCATTAAATTTTATTATAACAAGCATTATAAATATGATTAATCTGAAATGATCTCATGCTTATAGAACTCTCAATTAATCACAGAAAATGAGATAATTCTCTAAGAAAGATGAGGAAGAAAATACATAAAATGATGACTTATCAGTGGCCGCATTAATTGCTACAAAGTTGTCTCTACACTTTCTTCATGTCTAAATCATGATTTCTTTTGAATTACAATTTTTATCTATCCCACAGACAACGTCAAAACATGTAGGGTAATTTCTTAACCAGATAACCCTCAATGATTGGTTCTGACAAGAAAAGATGAGACCTTAGTTCCTCTGTGAACTGCACGTTGGTGGGGGAACGACTTGCAAAAAACAATATGATCGATGCTCAAGAGGGAGAGAAGAGATAATTGCAAGTACAGTTGTTGAGAGTAAGATAAATTGAGATTCAATGATCATATACCTTTGTTTATGACATTTATTTATAGATTGTAATGGAACTCAAATCTTTAAAAGAAATAGAAGTTAATGGAGACTTTCCACTCTTTGGATTAGTGTCCAAGAAAGTTTTCATTCTTGTTGTCTAGTGTTGTGATGTTTCTATATCCGGAAGGAATTGGTTTTGAGTTAGGAGACTTTCTGTATCTTGGTTTAGTTGATCAGGAAAGTCTCTTTCCTTATTATGCCATCAGAAGGGAGTCCAATTCTAGGAGTTGGGCTCTCTTCGGACTTCTATTACTAGCTTTAACTGATAATTAGGAAGTTTTCTTTTGTATAAATACACTTTTGTGTTGACTCAGCGAGACAAGTCTGTAGCTGGCATGGAATCTTGCTAGAATACATTTAAAAAGAATTAAAATGTTGTATTAATTGAATCCCTTAAAATTAAGCAAGGGCACGTGTCATATGTATGCTTTAATTGGATGAGGTGATATGTGTACGGTCAAGATTAAGTGGTTATATATGGTATCCACACTAGAGATCACCAATCAAGTTGATTCTGGTGTATGGGTCCACCAATAGGTGGGCCAAACATCCGTAAGGTCACAAGGCCAAAAAGAATGCTCCATGTGTGATTTTGGGAGGGGGAGACTTCAAAATTTTGAAGTCCCTAGGGGACCTCAAATATTTTCTCCCCTAGTGTAGTACAAAACATCCTTATTTTTGCTTGGTTTGAAAAAGACAGTTATATAACACCGTTATAATGTCGGTTTTAATGGCAACACTTACCTTCATATATTAATGCCCATTATGATGAAAATAACTGCTATTATTTTGAAAAGAAGGACCGTTATAACAATCTTAATTAACCGATTATAACCTTACCATTTATCTTAAAAATGAATTTGAAAAAAAATTAAAAAATATAAAATTTAACAGTAACGCCACTATCGTTATGCAGTTATGTCGGTCACTTTTAAACCTTGATTACCCAAAATACCCTTATTTTCCCTTTAAAAAAAATATTTTGATCACTAGCACTAGTGGTCAAACGTGATCACTACCGCCTCTCCACTTGACAAGCACCCAAAATTTCAAAAAAGTGAAAACAGGACTGTTATTAGGTGTACCTGTGAAGTGGAGAACATGATCACCAGCGCTGGTGATCAGAAGTGTTTCATCTCTGTTTTCTTTTATTTATTTCTCCTTCCATCCTTCCCTTGGAATGTTTTTTTTTTTTTTTATAATCCAAGGTGAATCCCTTGTGGGGAGCACAGTATCCACGTGTCACCCACTACAAGTGCCACGTCAAGCACCACATAATCCACTTTTTATCCACTACACATGTCACAACGCATACTAGCTAGTATACCCACTTTTTGGATTGGACCCAAAACCTCTAACACAAGGGGCTGCATCAGCCCACGATCAATGCACTAGGTACAATGTGAAGCCCAAGCTGGCAAAAACAAGATACGCTTAAAAGCCCATTGACCCCTGCAGGCCCATATGAACAACCCAAACACTACCTTGACCCCTGCGGCAAGGCAACAAGGCGGGCTGTACGTTTTGTACCACAACAAATAGAAATGTCTGCTGATAAAAGAGGTTGAACCCATGACGTCCCCTTCTAATCGGGAGAAATAAAAATTTGCAAAGAGATCAAACTCGATTTTCTAAATCTAAGCCCAGTCACCCATGCAATTTTACGAGTGGTTTCTAGCTGTTGGATTTGATGAACATATATTGAGTAATCAAATAGAATGTATAGAAATCACCATTTGGGCTAATTTTTAGTAGGTGCACCAAAAGGTGGGCCAAACATTCATGGATTAGTGGGCCCGAAAGAGTAGTCAAGTTGCATTCTCCCAATCCCAATCCTAGGACATTGAGTTTGGTCTCCTAGTGAGAAAGCAAGTCCAAGGGATAAGGGTGCAACCAAGGCATATTGGATTGGGTATGGAGTCAACTTGAGCCCGACTCGAGCTTCAAACCACTCAATCCAAGCCCCACCAACCCGAGGTCCAGCCTGAAATGCTCAATTTAAGCTACTCACATTGCTCGGGTCAAGCCTGACTCGGATTAAGTCAGGTTAGATAGGGGTGGGTCAGCCAAAAAAACCCCATATTTCCCATGAGATGCGTGGTACAAAGTGCGCAAAAGAAAAAGCCTCTTCAACACAGTGTCGTATCTCTATAGTGCAATTCTTATATCTTTCTCTCTATAATCTCTTTAAGATAAGAAAATCTTTAAATATGTCTTAATTAATAGAAAGGCGTCTTTAATTATGCCTTAGGATCTGTTTGGTACGTATGCAAATCATTACTCGCGCAATGCTTTGCGCGTGCAATGGTTTGTCCATGCAATGCTTTGCGCACCTCTACTATTTTCTTGCGTTTGGTTCGCACTAACTTTGCATATGTAAATTTCAAAATTTACGCATTGTTCATATTTACTACGTACCATTTGGTTCGCGCACTCGCTCACTTAGGAAAGCACAAAATATGTGGGCCCCACATAAAACAAAAAAAAATGAATTTTTCCTACTTAATACGTGGGCCCCACATATTTGAATATAAATTTTAAATTTTCAAAAATAAAAAAAAATAGAAAAATAATGGACAGTAACAAAAATAACGGACTTTTTTTTTTTTTCCACACAATTTTTCAGAAAATAATGGTCGTTATTTTTCGGTATATTTTTTCAGCGTTTTAACGGTATATAACGTAACAAGGGAGGTCCGAATCCGTTATGGCAAAAATAACGGCCGTTGTAACGGATTCGGACCTCCCCCATTACATTATGTACCGTTAAAATGGGAAAAAAATAACGATTGTTATTTTCTGTTGTAACGAAAATAGTGACCATCATTTTTTTTTTAAATTTGTGAAAAAAC
Organism: Euptelea pleiosperma; assembly: GCA_035048495.1. NCBI lineage: Eukaryota > Viridiplantae > Streptophyta > Magnoliopsida > Ranunculales > Eupteleaceae > Euptelea > Euptelea pleiosperma. The sequence continues at coordinate 8,704,011 of CM068547.1, forward strand.
AGGCCATTATTTTTTTGTTATTTTTTTTTTCCATTTTTCTCGTGTTGTAAAATTTTAAATTTTAAATTTTAAATTTCAACGCCACATTTTCCATTATTTCTGTTTTTTTTTTTTTTTTTTAAAGATAGGGCTTGATTTGAGAAAATGTTGGATTTTAATTTGGGGGGTAAAATGAGTTTTTAATTACTAAAGAGGGCACGCATTCATTTGCTCATGTGCATGTGCAAATCGCCGAATGTACGCATATCAAACATGCGTGGAAAACGATTGCATGTGTAAACCTATTTGCACCCTCAATTTGCACGCGTTTCAAATGCATCCTTAATTAATGGAAAGAGAGAGTCTTCCTTAATGTATAGTCAACAAGAAATGCTAAAGAGGAATTCTAGGAAGCAACCCCTTATTTCAGAGGTGTGGTTTTCGATGCAGTTTTTCTTTTCTTTTGTCAGATTGCATCTGTGCAACTCCATCGAGGGGTTGCTTACTCCTCTAGCCGGAATTTCAAGTGTTACGTTGAAATTTAAAACCTTGCCACAAGATAGGTACCCATAACTCTTGATGAATCAGAGAAAATGCACAGAAAGCTTTCTCTAGAAAATACATCTGAGAAATGCCTTAAATGGCTGATTGATTGCAGCCGAGAACACATATTTCAATCATGTGAGAAAATAAATTTGTATTTTTAGGTGGAAACGAATTCTCACCTATCCTAGATGGGAAATGCTTTCCGGGGTTAGTAGAGAAAATTATCCAGATTTAAATGGCTTCGTAGGGTAAATTATACAGATTTAAAATGGCTATCTAACAATGGACAGTTGTGTTTTCCCAAGGAAAATGCAATTTTCCCACTTAGATTGGTAACAGTCGACAACATAAGAGAGAAGGGTGAGATGAAAGTCGAACCTAGCATGGGTCAGCTCGGGTTGCACAAGGCCTCATATAGGATTCTAAAATTTCATCCATGTGGTTAGTGAGCTGGGGCCTTCTCCCACCTGGGCTGGGGGCCTTCATCTCGATCCCAACTCAATGCAGGAACATTAGACCTAAGCCCTGCCCAAGGTGGGGATTGCCCAATCGAACTTATATTGGCCCGCCCATAGAGAACTTTTGCTGCTCAAAGAAATCAGCAAATCAGATGCTAACACCCAACCCATCTCTCTCTAGCAACCAAAAATCTTCCACAACTCGCTCACCAGAGAGAGAGAGAGATGTAGCACGGTATAACTAAGATTTCTCTTTGCTGATTTACCGGCGTTGGAGGCCAGTAACGCGAATCTTGTTCTCCGGTTTTCCCTTCTACATACAGCCATGTGTCATCTTATAATGACGAAGCGGGATAAAACTTGAACACTTGTGGAAGAGTTAGGAGATGGAGAAGACAACGATCAGAATCGAAAATAAGTATTTTGACATCTTGTGGAAAGGTAACAGAGGATTTATCTTACGGTAATCAAGTCAGAAACAGAAGAGTTGGATCGCATGCAAAGCAGAAACAGTAGAATGGATAGAAAAACTACTAACAGAGGCTGCCGGGAACTTGCAAAGAGTGTATTGGTTTCAGAAGTTTAGATGTGGCGACGAAGCATGGTTAGCTGAGTTCAAAACCAACCGGTTCGGTGTCTTCCTTACTCTCCGCGAGTTAGGTGTACACAAGAACATAGCAATCAGGATTCCATTCGGAAACAATGGAGTGGGGTGGAAACGCATGGCAGATATGATGAAAAAAGTATCACAGTTCTTAGAAAAAAAAATACTTAAGCCTGCCAAGAAACTTCGCCCTCAGAAACGATGGAAACGATGGTGGGGAACCATATAGGAAAGACAATCCCACCGGCAGAAAACCACGAGTTGGAGAACACACGACCACAAGGAATCATAGTCCCAGCTTCCATCCTTATCTCCGAAGCAGCAAAGAAGTGGGACTCAGCAGTGGTTTGTGCAGCTACAGGGGCAAGCCCGGACTGGTGGGACATAGAACAAGTGCTGTTTCGAAGGGCGAAAGGAGAATCTATCACCAGAACGTACCACATTAATCAGTATGCCCGAATCTTCTTTGCTCAAGATGAGAAATGCGCGAATAGATTGCTTAAGGGAAAATTCTTGAGAAGCAAAGACACTCTTGTATGGCTGAGGCCATGCACAAAGGATTTTGGCATGTGGAGGAAAGCTGAAGCTTACGGGGATGCAACTTGTCTGTTGTTAGGTATTTCTGGAATACCTTATCGCCTGTGGAACTCCGGAACAATGAAGATGGTGGGAGACTGGGCTGGGGAGCACATCGAAACAGCCCGATATCATCAACCCTCAACATGGAGGACTTATCACTTGCAAGGGTAATCATCAGAAATAAAGGCAAGCAGTTCCCAACCCAGACAACACTAAAGTGTGGAACCAAGGAATACATTATATCTCTAGAAGTACTGAAATGTTTACCAGAGATGTTGCCGGAAGAGCTATCGGAGAAACAGTCGGCAAAACAACCGGGGAAGACAACCATCGCTGGGGAGAGCATCGCTGACAAGAGATGGGTTGACGTGGCGCGATCTGATGGGCATAGGACAGTCAATGACCTTCAGCAAAGTCAGGGGGATAGCCAATCAAGTGACCATATCGTTTGGCTGAGGGAAGAAGCAACCCAAAAAGGCTGTAATAGCAGGTGCTTTGAAATAGGGTCTAGTTCCCATTCGGTATCCTCGTACGAAAGGCAGAGGCAGCGTGCCCAAGGAACGAGACCTCTTGGAGGGAACACAATATTTCAAATAGAGACAGCTGTTCATGAAATGGTTAGCTCACCCTTTCAGATGGATGCACGGAATTGTGTTGACGGCCAGATCGAATGCAGCAACGTAAATCAAAAGGCCAGGCTCAATACAAATGTAGTAGTATGTGGCAAACAAACAGTCTTAGTTGACCATGCAGAGCTGGGGAAAGAATCTGAATTAACAGGAGATAACGAGGTGGCAGCAGTTGATAGAGAGTTGCAGCAAAACGGCTCACCACGGTCTGAAATGGACTTTATAGAAGCGGCAGAAATTGAAAAGGTGGATGGACCAGAACTAGTCAATCAGGATATGGGCCCTACCTCAACAAGCCCAGCCAAATGTCTAAAGACAAAAGACTTCCTAGACTTCCCAAGTGCAGGGACTGCAACAACCTCAGTAGAGGCTCAAGACAAGGCAGCACAAAGCACTATGTATAACTGTCCGGCAGATGGAATTACTCTTGAAGTGGAGATCGAACCTCATAGGCTGAGAGAGATGAAGAACTCCAAAGGCCACAAAGGGTTCCCCCTTCGTCGAAAGGCCGTGTGGAAGGAACCCTTGGAGGCATGGACCAGGAAGGCACAAGCATCCACTATCAACTTGGTCAAAGTCTTCGATAGGATAGCGGAGGGATTGGAAACACGCCATAAACCACAGCCGACTGACAATGATTCGCTCACAAAAGATCTTCAAAGAGGTGGTTTGTTAGAGATGCCGAGGACAGTGAACGTAGAGGTCGTTGTCGACAAGGCTGACCCTTCCCAAAGTAAACAAACCATGAACGAAGGATTGGTGGTCTACGATCCAAAAGCTTCGCCACATCTCACAGGTACTTCACTTACTCATTCTCAACTTGATTTGTTTTTTGACAGTAAGAATTTTCTCATTCAAATTCACCTTTTCGAGAACCAACTTCCTTGCTTCCCTTCTTACATCTATAACATTAACTCACTTCCCTCACACCGCACCCTGAACATCCTGAATAGGGATTGGCAAGATACCAGGCTCCTCGGTACGATGTTACAAGGTTGGAATCAATATTTAGGTGACAATCAACCTGTTTGCTCACCCCACAACAGGTCTAACATGTCTGATAATATCAATCATGTCTGTCTTCATAGCAATGCGAGATTGGAACCTCCCATAGGTAGTGTCTCTCACAAGTTAGAGGAGTCCCCATCACCAGAATTAAGTGGGAATGAGAGCCCATTGAGTCAGGAACACATCTCCGTTACAGTAGACCAGGTTGTGACGGTAGGACAGGAGTTGGGATTAACATTTTTAGGCAACACAGAGACCTCATTAAAGCTTATTGAAAATGTTTTGGGTAGAAAGGTAGATCACAACAAGAAGACTAAGGAGTCTAGAAAGGGTAGGGAGCAGCCCAACGAGGAGGACCAACTGAAGGTCGGGGGAGCTAGCTCTGCCTACTCCCTCAGACCTAGGAAGGGAAACATAAAGAAAGATGCTAGGAGTAGGAGCTTGAATCCCTACAACTTAGAGTCAACGCTAGTGGAGATTCACGTTGAGGATTTAGCAAGCCAAGCGATTGAGAAGGGTAAAGGAGGGGAGGCGTCAGAGATCTGCTAGAAAGTGGTTAAAAGGTCCGATTCTGTAGTAGTAGGTAGAGTCTGGTATTCATGTCTTTTAACATCTTAACTTGGAACGTTAGAGGGCTTGGTTGTAACACTAAGAGAGCGGCAGTTAAGAAGATCATCCTTCTACACAAACTACAATTGGTTGCAATCCAGGAAACAAAATTGATTAAAATTGACTCAGAAATGGTACGTCAATTATGGAAAGGACACCAAGTTGGTTGGTGCTTCTCCCCTTCATTAGGTGCCTCAGGAGGGATTCTTGTCATGTGGGACTTAGACTCTATTAAGATGCTAGACACTCTCATAGGAGCATTTTCAGTTTCTATTCTAGGTAAACTCAAGGGGGGAACAAGCGAATGGGTGTTTTCAGGCATATACGGTCCGGTTAAACAGGAAGACAAGCATCACTTTTGGCAAGAACTGGACGATATTCGAGGTTTGTGGCAAGCGCCATGGTGCTTGGGAGGGGATTTTAACGAGATAGTCCTAGCATCAGACAAGAAAGGAGGAACACGCAAAGTTCGAGGCATGAAACTCTTCAATAAATTCATAGAAAGAAATGGGCTAATAGACTTGCCTCTAGTGGGAAACTCCTACACTTGGACAAACAGCCAAGCTAACCCCTCACTTAGTAGACTTGACAGATTTCTAGTGGATGATGCTTGGGCGGAGTCTTTCCCCAGACTAGTTCAAAAAGGACTTCCTAGGATCACATCCGACCACATTCCAATACATTTAGCCTGTGGAGAATACAAGGTGAGAGCTAGGCCCTTTAGATTTGAGAACATGTGGCTTAAGGTGGAAGGTTTCATAGAGAAAGTGAAAGAATGGTGGGAGTCCTTTAAGTTTGGAGGTAGCGCAGGTTCTATCCTCAGGAATAAGTTAAAAGCCTTAAAAGAAAAAATTAAAGATTGAAACAAAAATGCACTAGGGAAGATGAAAAGAATTAGTGAACAAATTAAGGAGTTAGATGTTAGGGAGGAAACAAGGCCATTGGAGGATGGAGATTACAGACTTAGGGAGGAACTCAAGATAGAATATCAAAAATGGGCCCTACTGGAAGAGATCAGTTGGAAACAGAAGTCTAGAGTGAAATGGTTGAAGGAAGGCGACCTTAACACAAGATTTTTTCACTAGGTGGCAAATCACAGAAGAAGAAATAATCACATTGAATCCATCAAGATAAAGGAGCAAACCTTGGTGGATGAAGTGGATATTAGAGAGGGCATAGCTTCTTTCTACAAGAACTTATACAAGGAAACATATGAGGAGAGACCTCTCTTAGATGGCCTAGTCTTCGACACGATCAGTGAGGAGTCCAGAATAGGTCTCGAGGACAAATTTAGTGAGGAGGAGGTTAAGAGGGCTGTGTTCGAAATGTCGGGGAATAAAGCTCCAGGCCTGGATGGATTCACGATAGCTTTTTTTCAGGAATGCTGGGATATTGTTAAGATCGATCTGATGAAAGTCTTCGAAGAGTTGCACTCAAGGAATTTCTTGGATTATGGGAGCAATCAAACCTTTATTGTCTTAATACCAAAACAAAAGGAGCAGAGGACATCTCAGATTTCAGGCCCATCAGTTTGATTGGAAGCACATACAAGATAGTGGCCAGAGTCTTAGCGTCTAGGTTAAAGAAAGTTATGGGCGAAATCATATCTGGAGAACAAGGTGCCTTTGTGAAAGGCAGACAAATACTGGATGGAATCCTTATTGCAAACGAGTGCATAGAGTCCAGACGACGCTCCAGGGAGGCCGGCTTGGTATGCAAAATAGACCTAGAAAAAGCTTACGACCACACAAACTGAAAATTTCTAGACTACCTTCTTGGGAGAATGGGATTCGGGGTCAAATGGAGAGAATGGATGAGAAAATGTATCAGTTCACCTAGATTTTCAACTCTAGTGAACGGGTCTCCCTCAGGATTTTTTGACAGCTCTAGGGGCCTTAGACAAGGGGACCCACTGTCTCCCTTCCTTTTTATTATGGTAACCGAGGCTCTAGGGAGAATGATCTCGAAAGGTGTAGCTTTACAGAAATTAGAAGGGTTTAAAGTAGGCACCAATGGGGTGTTGATCTCTCATCTGCAGTTTGCCGATGATACTTTGATTTTCCTACCAAATCAGGCAAACCAAGTTAACTTCTTGAATAATTTACTTTGCTGCTTCGAGATCTGTTCAGGCCTCAAAATGAATTTCAATAAAAGCAAAATTATGCCTATAGGAGAGGTGGATGAAGTCGAGAGGTTGGCTAGAATTTTAGGATGTTTATCTGGATCTCTTCCCTCTACCTATCTCGGTTTACCATTGGGGGCACCATCCAGAGCTAAAGCGATTTGGGATCCTGTAGTAGAAAGGATGCGGCGCAGGCTAGCGGGCTGGAAAGGTAAGTACCTATCCAAAGGAGGGAAAGTAACTTTGATCAAAAGTACTTTGTCTAGCCTACCGGTGTACTTTCTCTCGCTCTTCTCAATCCCAGTGTCAGTGGAAAAGAAATTAGAAAGGCTCATGAAGAATTTTTTATGGCACGACCAGGAGAACTTGTTCAGATACCATTTGGTGAATTGGGCTCAGGCGTGTTTGCCTAGATCAAAAGGTGGGTTAGGTTTTAGAAGAATTGGACTCATGAACTCGGCCTTAATGGGGAAGTGGATATGGAGATTCGGTAAGGAGAGAAATAGTTTGTGGTGTAAGGTGATAGCTGGAATTCATGGGGAGGAAGAGGGGGGGTGGACGACAAATCCAACTAGAACCCCACATGGTTGTGGAGTATGGAAAGGAATCATGAAAACCAAAGACAAGATTATGGAAGGCTCAAAGTTAACTTTAGGAAATGGGACCAGGATAAGATTCTGGGAAGATACTTGGGTTGGGGACCTCTGTCTCAAGAAGTCTTTTCCTAGGGTGTTCTCTCTCTCACGTGGCAAAGGACAGACAATTGATCGTTTCTGGACCGGTTCTTCAAGGGAAACAAATTAGAATTTGGACCTTAGAAGGAATCCTTTTGTGTGGGAGAAACAACAGATTGAAGTGTTGCTAGAATGCTTGAAGCTTTACCTTGTCAACATCTCAGAAGAGGACTCCTTGGTATGGAAACATTCTAAATCAGGCATATTCTCGGTCCAATCCTTTTATAAACTCTTATCAACATCATCATACCCCACACCCACACTTCCTACCTCTTCCCCCAATATTGTATTATGGAAATCTATCGTACCTTTGAAAGTTCACTTCTTTGCTTGGGTAGCCACTCTTAACAAGATCCTTACTGTCGAAAATTTAATCAAGAGAAAATGGGTATTAGTGAATTTTTGTGTTATGTGCAAAGCTAATGGTGAAAGCACTAATCACATCTTTGTTCATTGTGAGTTTGTTCGACAGGTTTGGTCTCTTTTCCTTGGCCACATGAACTTATGTTGGGTGTTTTCGGAAACATTAGGCGAAGTCATGGAGAGCTGGACACAACAACCACCCATGGCAGCAAAAGGGAAGATGATTTGGAGAATGGTTCCTATGGCAATTGCATGGGGGGTGTGGTTAGAAAGGAATAGGAGAACATTCCAAGGCAAGGAAAGTTCGCTTCAAGAGGTCATCATAAACATTAAGGCACTAATTTACAGCTGGAGTAGTATCTCATTAGAGATGAGAGGAACGTTTTTTAGTGATATGGTTTTTAGGATGGAGCATCTATTATGTTGATTATGTAAGCATCTTTTGTTACTCTTTGAGATCTTCTCGATCTCCTTCCTTCTTAATATACATTTGACTTACCAAAAAAAAAAAATATTGGCCCGCCCATGTTGCATTCCTGCGTGGGAAAAGATGACCCACATTTTTTAGGGCTTTTTTGCTTCAACCCCTTGATAAATATTTTATAGTAGTGAAATCTCCTTGGAGTTTTCGTACTTTTGGTCCTGCCCCTTTGACTATATATACCATCATTGACCGAGTCAGAAACATTAACTCCATATTGTTCAGAAATTGAAGATTACTTTTTGTTCTATTAACACTTTAGGGTCACAAGGTTAACGTTTCAAACTTGGTCAATGACAGTCAAAAACAGTCAAAGGGGAAAGATCAAAAGAATAAAAACTCAGGAGTGTTTCACTAATATAAAAGATTGATCAAGGGTGTCTTATGAAAAACCTTTTTTAATGTCGTCTAAACTCCATTGGGTAATCTTTGATGACAGTGTCCATCATCAATGATGATGATGACAAACCACAGTATAAGCCATGTGGACGCTCTTAGAGAACACTGACTGTATCAATGTTTGGCCCATCACTAGGGGGAGTATAGACAAAAATTCAATCGGATTAGTTATTTCTAACCATTGGATTGGAGTCTTTTTCATGGGTTTATTTTTAACCGTGTGAATCTAGCATTATTCTATGTACTTACATCGAAAGGTTAAAAATCACTGATCACGCTGATTTTTTGTACGTAGGTCCACCAAATGATGGACCAAACATCTATATATATGGTCAGTAGCCTCAAAGAGTACTGTGTCATGCGACTCATACTATCAGTCGCAAAGCTAGGATTTTGATACTATCTGTCGCAAAGCTAGGATTTTGTTCAAGGGTGGCAAGGAGGCACCCAATAACTCAGGGCCGTTTTGTTTAGTCTGTGCGGCCCTGGCGCATAGAAGCCGCTCCCCATACAACCTGTCAATTCTTTGTGGAGTTCACTTTTCATCACTATCTCCAGTGGCCAAAATTGGTGACTAGTGCCTCTCCACTTGACAAGTACCCCCGACAATGTCAGTAAACCCCATCCTCCTCCCAAAATGCCGCGAAGAATACTCTTTAAGGCCCACTAACCTTATGGATGTTTGGTCCGCCTCTTCATCAAGCTGAAATTTGGTATGTAGATCCACCAAGATGTAGACAAAACATCCATAAGGTTAGTAGGCCCTACAGTGAGCTCCACATACCAAATATTTTTCTCTCAAAAGTTGAGGGTGGTCACCTCTGGTTCCGCCACTGTGGTCCATCAAAGATTTAGTGTCTTCGTTGAGGTCTCATTTCATTGGCCACCACCACCTTAATGTATGACCTCTTTTGACCATTCAAATTTAGCCCAATGCGCATGTTTTCATGTGGCCCTGTTGTGAGCATAAAAAGGTGTCACGTGGCATATTCTTTTCTGGCCCACTGATCTATAAATAATTGGCCCACCTTGATGGACCTATATATAAACCAAAAATCAGCTTGATTAGTGATCTCTAACCATATCTTTGCACCCTAAAATTCACTCAAAAATTTATCAAAAAAAAAGTTGCTCAAATTATTAACGGTTTAAAAGCACCCATGAAAATGCCCAAATCGAATGGCTAGAGATCGCCAATCGGGCTGATTTATTGTTATAGGTCCATCAAGGGTTGGCCAATCATTCATGGCCTCATGGGTCATTGGGCCCGAAATGAGTGCGCATTTTATGCTGACAAAGGGGCAAAGGAAAAATGTGCCTTTGGCTACGAGGTGGATCAAAAAGTCCTAATAGAAGAGTTGGAGTAAAACTTCGCCTGACCGCCCATAGTCAGCAAAGTTACTGACCGACCACAATATGAGCCACGTGGTATATTTTTACAGGACACTGACCATATAGATATTTGGCCAATCCCTAAGTGGAACTACAAAACAAAAATCAATCTGATTAGTGATTTCAAACCTTTGGATCCTTGTACTCCAAATAATGGTCAACAATGCCCAAATTCCAAAGGTTAAAATCAACCCATGAAAATGACTACAATCCAACGCTTAGAAATCACTAATCGAGCTGATTTTTGGTTTGTATATCCATCTAAGTATTGGCCAAACAGTCAGTGTCCTCTAACAATATGCCACATGGCTCATAATGTGGTTGGTCAGCAGTTTCGCTAATCGTGGGCGGTCAGTGAAGTCTTACTCGAAGAGTTGTGTCACCGCATGCACCTCGTGGGAGTGGTGATAGGGTATGTGGCGGTCCCACCACATCACTTTCATTTGGGTCAGAGGACAAATAAGACATTGACACGTTGTAGAGCACACCCAATTAAAATTTAAGATATACACGTTAGTTAGGCCAAATGAATATATATTGTGTATTTGGTCAGGTCGGAACACATGGTTACGCGTAACGCAATTTCTCTCTTATAATTAATTAATTAGTGAGAGAGATGGTAACGTGTAACATTGCGAGCCGTGGAGCGGTGGAGTGGAGACCCCATTTGATCCGTTCCCTTCTCGACTTCTCTCTCAGTCGGCCCCTCCACCTCTCGTTTGTTCCGTGCTTCTGACACGTGCCGTCGTATTCCGACAACACATCACCCACATGTTCTCATATATTACCCTTGATTCTAAACACAACTACGAAAATAACCCTGGGAGGCACAGCAATTCGGGGTGCGACAAAAAGTGGCCGTTGTAACGGTATAACGGACTGGGGCGTTACCGTTTTCTACATTATTGTAACGCACAAGGCCAAAAACGAAAAAAACGGAAATAACAGGGGGGGGGGGGGACAAAAAAATTATATCGGAAAAATAACAGAAATAACCAACATTTTTTTAACAATTTTTTCAGAAAATAACAGTTTATTTTCGTTATAATGGAAAAATAACGGCAGTTATAACAAAAATAATGGACGTTATAACGGAGGAGGTCCGAATCTGTTATAACAGCTGTTATTTTCGTTGTAACGGCTGCTTTTTAACCATTCGGGTTTGCTATTTAAAATGCGTATAAAATTTTGGCAAAAAAATTTTAAAAATTTACAAAAAAACAAAATATTGACAATTTTGTTTTATAAAATGAATTTTCATATTCAAAACTAAATAATGCAGGAATAATTCGGAAATGTTCATGAAATTATTCGATCATGTTCAAAAAATGCGTGAATTTTTTCAAACCTTTGAATAAGACTTTGTTTGGTTTAGAGGTCACTGAGGGACTGGCCAAACATCCATATGATCAGAGTCCACTAAGAGTGTGCCACGTGGCCTGTATTTTCATTGTGATAGAAGCATTTGTCAGAACGATGTGATAGAAGTTTTACTCCCATTAAAATGCTCAACTCCAACGACTTGAAATCATCAATTAGCTACTTTTGGTGTCTAGGTCAAGGTTATTTTTGTGTAATCAAGTCAAGGTTTAGAAGAGGCTGCAGCTTTCACAGGATAACAGATTGGGGGTGTTCCTTAAAAAAATTGTAACCGACATGGGCAAGGGAAAAAAATGGATTTTCACGGAAAATCACGAAAATATCAACAATTTTTTTCAGAAAATAAAAACTGTTCTTAACATAACGGGCTTGGGGCATTACCATTTTAACAGCCCTTAAAATCGTTTAAACGACATTATTTGAAGGGGTGACGTTAATTGCACACACCGTTTTTGTAGTGGCACACACTTCTTGCTGTGGAATGGTGTGTGCAATGTAGCTACACAGGAAAAAAAAAAAAAAAAAAGAAAGAAAAGAAGAAGAAGACCACCACCAGGTTCGTCTCTCTTTCTCCTTAAAAAAAATCTTGCACTTATCGGCAAGCTTAGCTTGCCAATACGAACGAGAATTTTTTTTTAAGGGGGAGAGAGAGAGAGAGAGAGAGAGACAGAGGTGCGATGGTGGTAGTGGCAGTAGAAGAAGAAAAAGATGGTGGTGGTGCAGTGGTTGTGGCAACGGTGGTGGAAGAAGAAGACGATGGTGTAGGTGCAATTGTGGTGGTGGTGGTGGTGTGGTGGTAGTGAAGAAGAAGATGATAGTAGTGGTGGATTCCTTTTTTCTGTTTAATTTTTTTTTTCTTTCTACTTTGGGTGTGTAGTTAAGTTGTGGGTGTCACTACAAAAAAGGTGTGTGCAAATAACGCCACCAATTTTAAATCATAGTCTAGGTTACTAGTGGGCCAAGAAGAGTGTGCCACATGGCATTTTGATAGGGGGCGGCAAACTGGGTCCTCATTAGTGATGTGCTTCAAACCTGAGCACAGGACCTCTGCATCTGACAAGTACATATCAGAAGCAGAGGCCTTGTGCTTCAAGCAAGCTGTTGAGCAAAATTCTGAACTCTTAGGGAGTTGGTCATTACAATTTCTCAAAACAGAAAGACCTAGCAAGCTGGTCCCCTCCCCCTTTGAGGTAGGGCTATCAATGTATGGAGGTCTATCTGCAAAAATGTAGTGTGGATGTTATCGGTATACTAATACATATATGTATTTTGTATGTTGAGCTCGGGTTGGGCCAAGCCTCAACCTTAACCCAACGCAATTTGATTAGGTTACCAAAAATCCGGCCCAAGCCCAACCCAAATTCTGAAAGGGCTAACCTAACCCAACCCTAATGACGGGTTCATATTAAGGCTAACCTGAGGTGAGCCCTAATATGCTAGGTCGAGACTCCAGGCTAGATATTATCGGATCGGATTAGGTTATGGGATCGATCCGATCCATTTACAGCTCTACTATGAGATATGCGGCACCAACGATAGAATGTGGCACAACCAACACAATGTAATTAAAGTGGGGCCCACATAATTTTAAATGGAAATATTCTCTCGAGTCCTTGCGAAGTCTCTCCTTGAGACTCCCCCGAGACTTGAGAGAGAGAGATTGCTGAGAAGACAGTGGCATTTTAGTAGTTTTCCCAAATAGCAGTGGCATTTGCGCTGGTCTCCATGCATTTAACCCTCCCAAATTTCCAGGCCTTTCCAGAAGCTAGTTTTCGAGGTTAAACCTCTCTCAGCCATTCAGAGGTCGCAGTTCGTTGAACTCAAGTTCCAATACAGAGCGTCCATGGCGGTCGGAATCTCAGTCTCCACAAACGCTAGAGCATTCCGTTGTGGCCGAAATCCGTTTCTCGGACCAAAACCCAACTCCCTCATCAGCCCCTCTTCGCTCTACTTTTCGGCCATTCATCGGCCGGAGAGAATTTCCTTGGCGAAGAAAACTATGAACTTGACTGTTTGTTTCGTGATGGAGGAGAAAATACAGGGGAGTACTAGAATAGAGGAAGATAATAACACTGAAGAGAGTTCCGATGAGATAAATCAGATCTCAGCACGCGTTGCAGAGAGATTAGCGAGGAAGAGATCAGAACGGTTTACTTATCTCATTGCTGCTGTAATGTCTAGTTTCGGGATTACTTCAATGGCCGTCGCTTCTGTTTATTACAGATTTTCATGGCAAATGGGGGTATTTTTCTTCTCTTTTGTGTTTCTCTTTCTGGGTTTCTCATTTTTTTCCCTTTTTTTAAACTTGGGTTCCTATAATTTTCATGAATAGGGTGGAGAAATCCCTGTTTCGGAAATGTTCGGTACATTTGCTCTATCTGTGGGAGCTGCTGTAAGTTTGTTTTTCCCCTTCTCTTCCATCAAATTGAAGTAAAAACATCTGATAATTCTATTTGAAAACATGGGTGTTTTAGCAATTTGGTGTTTATGAATGTTGGGTATTCTTGATTTTCAGGTGGGGATGGAGTTCTGGGCAAGATGGGCTCACAGAGCTCTCTGGCACGCTTCGTTGTGGCACATGCACGAGGTTTGTTTCTGTTCTTAGTTCTTCTTACCCATTGTTTCCAATCAAATTTTAGCTACAAGTTCCATCGATTAATCGAATTTCATTGCAGTCTCACCACCGACCTAGAGAAGGTCCGTTCGAACTTAACGATGTCTTCGCCATCACCAACGCCGTTCCTGCAATCGCTCTCCTCTCTTATGGCTTCTTCAACAAAGGCCTCGTTCCTGGTCTCTGTTTTGGTGCTGTAAGTCTCTCTCTCTCTCTCTCTCTCTCTGAGTCGACTCAGTTCAGCTGCGGGGGAAGCCGAGTTAACGTTTTTAACAGTTTTATTAAGCCTTAACTCGTCATTACACGCACTAATTCCGTTTGACAAAACTACCCTTCTGTATATGGAGAATGACATTTTTGCTTTTCGAGAAGTAGAACTCGCTAACTGGCGCCTCTCAGCAAAGTTGCTGACCGACCACAACATGTGCCACGTGACACTCCCAGAAGACATTGACCGTATGGATGTTTGCCAAATCCCTAGGTTGACCTATAACGAAAAATCAGTCTGATTAATGATTTCAAACCTCTGGATCTCTGTACCCCAAATAGTGGTCGATAATTCTCAAATTCAACATTTAAAAATCAACCCATGAAAACGACATCAATTCAATGTTTAGAAATTACTAATCAGGCTAATTTTTGGTCAGTATGTCCATCTAGGGTTGGGCCAAACATCCGTACGGTAAGAAATCTCTAAGAATATGCCAAGTGGCTCATATAATAGTCGGTCAGCAACTTTACCGACCACCCAAGTCAGCAAAATTCCACGCCTTTTCCAAAGGTGGAACTTGACTTGATTTGATTTGATCCCTTTATCGTTGTTTTCCCAATCTTAATTTGCCACGTCATCATTGACTCTCCAGTCATTTTATGTTAGCCACAAAATTAAATGTCTGATTTTAATTTTTAATTTTTTGTCTTATGATGAATTTTGCAGGGGCTGGGTATCACGGTGTTTGGGATGGCCTACATGTTCGTCCACGACGGTCTTGTCCACCGAAGGTTTCCAGTGGGTCCCATAGCAAATGTCCCTTATTTCCGGAAAGTTGCTGCGGCCCACCAAGTAAATATACAATTGAAAACACATTTAACATTTTCTCCTTTTGAATATTCTAGCAAAACTGACGTTGATCTTTGCTCTGTTTATCTGGTTAGATCCATCACTCGGACAAATTTAATGGAGTGCCATATGGATTGTTTCTAGGACCTAAGGTGGGACACACACACCCCCCCCCTACTCATTAATTTCAGGGGTTTGATTGAAATGCATTAATGATGAAAACTGAAAGGTTGTGATTGATTTGTTGCAGGAACTAGAAGAGGTAGGAGGTTTGGAAGAGTTAGATAAGGAGATTAATCGGAGAATTAAGTCATCTAACGGTTCATGATTGCTGAAGCATCCGATGGGGTCCATTTGGGGTTCGTCGATGTCAAGGATTGTGTGTGATAATGAGTTCGATCACAATGTACCTACTGAAATTAGAAAGGATCCGTTTGGATAGAGCAGTTTTTTGTACCATATTACTGTATTGGAATCAGAATTGGGAAAAAGTATAAAATGTGTTTCTTCCAATTTTTATTTGTCTCCCAACTTTTGTCTTAAAACGCTTTGTTATCTTCCAGCCCATTTTTTTGTTATCTCCAACTTTACCCTATTTGAGGGTAGAAAATAAGCTCACTTTAACTGCGAATAAAAACCATGTCCAATGATCCACCTTTCTCTGGATCAGTAGTAGATCGGGCTCAAGTTGGGTCGGCTTGTCCAAATCCAGGTACAAACCCAACCCAAGTGCTGAAGGGGCCAACCCAACGCTAGCCGAATGTCGGGTTGAGCTTGCCCAAGTTGCAACCCTAATGGGAGTAAGAGGGAGAGGGGACACAAACGAAATTAAAAGAATGTTTAATTAGACATTTCTCTATCCAAATCCTATCTTAACTTCAAGTCGCCTACTCATATTCGAAGGTTTTCGGATCTGTCGATTTTCACTCCATTTTTGTTTTCTGAAGTAATTTTCGGTAACGCACTTTACTAAGTCAATTCCGAAAAGCCAGTGATTGCTAATTTGACTTATTTGACTAACGTTTCAAAAATCAAGTTCAATTCTCATGGTCAATTAAAAAATTAGAGCTTTAATGGGCCGACAAAAGGCATAGACAATTGCCTTATATTGTGATTCCTACAAATAATTTTGCTTAGTAATAGCCATTCTCCGTCCTCAATCCTTTAAAGGTAGGTTTTCCTAGAACCCGTACATAAGGCCCCATTTGGAAACACCGAAGTAAGTTACTTTTTTTGCTTGCAAAAGTAAAAAAGTTGTAAAATTTGTTTGGGTATCCATTTTGGAATTGTTTCTCAAAAGTCAAAAACTTATTTTTTATGGAAGCAAAAAAAAATTGCTTCTTGTTAATGGTAGAAGCAAAAGCCAAAGAAAGTTTGCGGAACCAACGCTTCTAATTTTAAGTGAATCTTTCCGAATGCCAATTTGACACTTGGCTCAAAGAAAAAGAAAAAAAAATTACATCACAGTCCTCTCTGTCATTCTCTGTCCTCTCTCTATCTCTTCAACCGTGAGGTGGTATCATCTCTTCGACCTAGTCCACCGTGAGGTCATACTTGATGCGTCGTTTATTTTCGACTATTTATAATTTAAAAATTTTTTAAAAAAAAATCAACATATGTGATATTGGTTTATGATCTTTATTAATAGTTTATTAGAATATGTATATAAAATTATAAGAAAAATGACTTTTTGACTTAATTCATGCCAAACTAACTTTTTCATTTTTTGACTTATAAGTCTGTGTTTCACCGAACAAACTTTTGATTCAGACAACTTTTAAATTCAGCAACTTAATTTAGAAGTTACTTTTTGCTTCCACTGGTTTGCCAAACGGGCCCTAAGTAAAAGATCTACTACTCAAACAATAGGTCATCTTGGACACATCTTAAATACACCTCGCATTTCAAACAAGTATGTTTTCACATTCTACTAAAGCAATTTAAATGGCCTACGAAGACAAAAACACAAAGTTAAGGTACATGCTTTGTAGGCAAGTCACATGTCACATATCTACGAACTCAAATCAATTGTCAAATTATACCCCCTCTTATCTTATCTGGCTTTAATAAAGAGTACGTAGTTGAGATCCACTATGCTTCATAACGATGGCTAAGATTAACTCCCATCCAATTTTGGCAAATGCTTTGTCAAGGAGTACCGTGGGCACGGGCCACCCACTAGTCTCTTACAAGGGGAAGAATTTCCTCCCCAATTCTAACACTTCTTTCCTACTATTCATACTATTCCCTCGCTATCTTGATTATTGAAAATCCCTTTTGAATTATGTTTTACCGGTTGCATTAAAGAGGATGTTTTCATACTATCGGTCAAGGGACCGGTTCAACCCCCGGGTCGACTAGGTCAACCTGCCACATGGCAACTCTTTGAGGCCCACTGACCCATTAATGTTTTGCCTGACCTTTGGTGGTCCACCCTGGGTTACCAATTCAACCGGCCGGGTCAACCGGGTCATCAATTTAAATGGTTGGGTCGAGCGGGTTACAAGAATGTGAATAGTTTTTTCACAGATTGTTGGGTCAGGACCAACCCAACCTAGTTTTATGACCAGGTCACTGGGTCACCGACCGGCCAGGCGAGGCCAGTGATTAGGGCTGGCAATGGATCGGGTTTGAGTCGGATTGGTACTGATTTGGTACCGATTCGATAAGAAATCCAATCGATCTGGAACCGATTGGATCAATAAAATTCAATTCTGGAACCGATCCGATCTGATCCCATATGTATATAATATATATACATGTATAATCCCATTAAGCATATAATTAAATACCTTTATGCAATTAAATATATATTATATATAGTATAGATATTGGGTTGATCCGGTACCAATCCGATAACAAAAAATAAAGTTTCCGACCTAATTTTTCGGATCAGATCGGATCTCGGGTTTGATCTGATCGATGCCAGCCCTACCAGTGATAATGGATTGATCATTGTTGAAAAGCTGAAAGGGATTTGCCTAACTGTTCACTAACAAAAAAAAAAGTCGGTAATCAACCAATGTTTTTTAATAGTAAAAGCCAAATTCTTCCAATCGTTGTTGACCATGTTAGCTTTATCCATGGTTAAGATCATCAATCAATGCACTTTTAGGCTACGGTCAAGATCAATAAGATTAAAAAAAAAAGTAGAAAATCATGATCAGCCTTATGACAGGGTCCAAGATCCTGCCCCAGATTTTTTTTTTGAATTAATTTACTAGATGGAAATACGTGTGATATTTTCTCTCTTAGCAGGTGGGTAAGAAAGAAAACGAAAGAAAACGACCACTTAAAGCATTAACAAGTCAAGCGTGCACTCAAGTCCTAAAGAGAAAAATTAAAAAAAGGTCAAAGTTTGCACTGCAACATATACTAACGTTGCGTTTTCAAACTATTCAAAATTAGGTGACTCCGCTAATGGCTATTTTAACAGAATCCAATGAAACGCTTACACGTACCCCAATGGGTGACCATGACGTCAGTGTATCTAATAAAAGCTTTAAAAAGACCACCGTCATTGGCGAATACTAAGATAGATTGATTAAATAGGTCGAGAAAACGAACAAACCAGAAAGAAAAGGTAAGAGACAATGGGACACGTGTAGAAACACGTGGTGGACTCAGATGGGTTTGCCAGCGAAACTTCCACCACCGTCCAACAAAACCTCGACCAAGGTCCAACAATTACCATTGGTGTGTCGCTCGCTGCTTTTCGTGTTCGTGACATCCGTCGTTTAAGTGCGTTGTATTGTGAGAAGTGACGACTTGTAAACTAACTCTTATTTTGACACGTGGACTTCGAATGATTGATCACGACCGTTGAATCGAGGTCCCACAACCAAAGGGCTTGACTTTGGGATATGCTGCAGTGGAGAGGTGCCCCACCAATTCAATTAATGGTGTGGAACCACTAAGGTTTATCAAGAACTTGTGTCGACAATGAAGACTTGATTACGAGAAAGACTTGTTTGACCACCGACAATATAAGCCACGTTGGCAATTTATTAGAGGACACTGGCCGTATAGATGTTTGGCCAATCCCTAGCTAGACCTGCAAACCCAAAATCAACCTGATCAACGTTTTGGAAGCGTTAGTTGAAGTCATTTTCGTTGGTTGATTTTAACCGTAGGAATTTGAGCATTATTTACCACTAATCAGGCTGATTTTTGGTTTGTAGGTCCACTTACGGATTGGACAAACATCTATAACGCCAGTGTCCTCTAATAAATTGCCACGTGGCTTATATTGTGGGTGGTCAGGCAAGTCTTACTCTAAAAGTGACACTTGTGTCAACAACTTAAATCATGAATTGTTTCTACGTCAAAGGCGATTCATGTGAGGGAGTACCAACCACATGGCACTGTTAGTAACTAAGGAGTATTATATAGACTAGCACGTGAGTGATGGCAAACTTGAAAATTGTGGCAGCCCAAGGGATAGTAAGAAAAGCGAAAGAGGAATTCTATTTGCACCCCCAAAAATTTGTGAAAACACCTCAAAGACTTGAAACCGAAGTAAAAGGTTCTGGTTCGTTCTGGTTCTCTGTAGTCTGTACACTAGTATTCGGACCAAATCAGAACTGAATAAATAGGATCCCCCCTATGCCCATGTAATTTTGATAAAGTTAATAGGTGTGAAAAGACAAAACAATCCCTAGAAATGAAAGCAATTGAGAATGTTTTTGGAATAATTGAATGTCATGGGTCATGGATCATGGATGTGTACTTAATATCTATATAAGATAATATTGAGACACGTGATGACACGTTAAGGAAGATCATGTCGAATACTAGTTGGGGCCCACTTGGAGATCATGTAGATCAGAAATCACACTAATCAATTCGTTGCGACCATCATTTATGGACTTATATCTGAACTGTCAATTTTTAAAAAAATCTTGATCGTCCAGTGACTTCTACATTGAATCATCTGATTGATTATCTTGATTTGTGACGTCCGTTTCTTAAGTGGGGACCAGGTCGTCATGTCTGACTGTGCACTATGTGTAGTGTGCAGTAGTCGAGTACGTGCTTTCAAGCAGAGCCGTTGATGTGATTTAAGGTACATACATCCGTCTATATGACAAGATGCACGGTCGACATCGGGCAGGGGAAATTGAATCACAGACCATGTACATCCAAAACTAAATGAATGGTTCTCTGGACTTACAACACATCCAACTATTGAAGCCACGCTGTTTCCAGAAAAACAAAAGCTGGTGATGGGGTCCACCACCACCTTCATAATCGAATGTAGTCCCTCGTTCTCTTATTGTCGCCTTTTGCCGTCCACACTATCACTCCCTTTTTCTGATGGCTACAGGACAGAATATACGACAGATCCTTCCTATGAGGAATGAAAATGAGCCACGTTAGCCGGTTCACTACATTGTGGTAGATCTCGAAAACACCATATCATTGTCTTTTTCATTCACTTAAGCGGTGACTATTCACTTAAGTGGTGTGGGCTCACTAGCATTAATAAAACATATGGGCCCAACACTCTACATAAAGCCCATCAATATAATATAAACATCTATTATACATCCTGATCAGCTCATCCCAAAAAATGAGTTACTAGTTGAAACTTTTTGGACCATCATTTAACCATGGCTCAGGCTCCTGAGGACCCTTTCTGACCTCTCTTGGGAGTCAGACTCAGGGCCGTAGATTTCGAGAATCCAATGGTGGTTGATAACGTTGATCTGGCAATTAAGTGAATGCCATCTCAGCACTATCAAACACCGTTGGATTATCGAAATCTACGGCCCTGAGTCCGACTCCCCGATGGAGGTTAGAAAAAGGGGGGCTCCTGAGCCTGACCCACCATCATTTAAAACAGGTCCTAACTAATCTTCATGTGAGTCCCTACAAGTGTGTCAATAGGCATGTCAAATAAGTGTGTCAATAGGCGTGTTATTTCAGGCATGTCAACCATGGGCCATGTTCGAAAACCATCGGTATCGATGACAACCAGTTAGTTAATTGATTGGTTCTTTCCCTTAAACTCAGTTGGCTGCAGCAGTCAATGTAATAACAAATAAGCTTTCCAAAACAGAGATATAAGAGTCAACATATGAAAATTCAATATAGAAGTTGCAGTCTCAAGGATTGGATCTGTACATGTAGCCAAGAGGGCAACCATTGAATGGACCAGAGCCTTAAACCCATAGACCCAGCAAGCTTAGCCATATGATCAAAAAGGTAGACCTCGGACATAAGTAGTTTAGCTGTCGGTGAGGAATCCATAAACCAAGTTTGGGTTCATCCTTGCAGGCTATATCTGCCACTGCAGAAGGTGGCCAAACAACCAACCGTCCAAATCGACAAGACAATGACTATCAGACAGTAGCGGATAGCCAAATCAAACAACCTCATCAGTTTCTTCGATGCTTTGTATGGATAATCTTGTCAACACCAAAACCAATACCACTTCGTATCAACTAGAAAGGGTAGAGTAAGACTTGACTGAGTTTTCAAATTTATGTGACACTTCTTGGTCTGGTTGCTCAAGTGCCTTGTATGGGTATATCCTCAAAACTAAGAAAACATGGATGATATGACATCTGAGATTTTAGACCCTGGTCTGAGATATGACATATCATCTGATCTGACACCACACTGCCAACAAGTGCGAAATCCCGAACTTGGTGACGCAACCACTCCCACTGGCCGCCGTTGTGAAAGTGCATCACCAAGAAATTTTTCTAAAATGCTAGACAAGCTGAAGCATGACAAACACCAAGACATGAACATAACTTGGAGTCAAAATTGGATACAAGGTGTCAAACATGGTGCCCATGGGAATCCTGACAAACTAACATTACAATAACAGTGGTATGATAACATAGAAATATATTATACTAGAGGCCCATTTTGGTAGCTTCCATGAGCTATCATATTAATTGGTCTGGCTGGTTCCAACGCCATGGATCCTGCAAGCTATGATGTTTACTTTTGGTCACTTAAGATTGTAGTATTACATGTTTTTTTTTGTAAGCAAGATTGTATTAAATGCAAACAAACAGAACAAACCAACTACCTATGACCAGAAGAATGGGCATGCTCCTTATCCTGTTCCACAACAAAAGACAACCATTGAGAATAGGAGCCATGCCATTCTAAGGGAGAAGCAAAAGATTTTTCCCGGTGGGAGATAGTATGTGCCACAACATTGGCCAAGCAACCAGCATAACAAAAACTAATAGGAACAAAAGATCTAAAAAGAGTCATAATCTGTGCACAGAGAGGAAGTAAACCAGCCCACTTCCATCGAACCTTTCCGCAGCAACTTCATCAGACCAAGAGCATCCGATTCAACAAAGATGTGATCGAGATCGGCATCTTTGGCTGTTCTCGTGCCATTTAGGATTTCCTTTGCCTCAGCCTCCTCAGCAGAATAAGCGTTACCCGCAAGTCCTCCTGCAAGAAGAACAGTACTAGAAGCATCTTGAAGCACAAAACCAATGCCAGCTCTTTCTGAAACCTTGTCCCAAGCAGCATCAGAATTTAGCTTGACCCATCCGAGAGAGGAGGGGGGTGGGGGAGATGGGATCTTTGGAGGGGTTGGGTGAGAAAATGGGGGATGGATTCTATAAGCTTCGCAGGATGGGAGCGAGATTTTGAGTGAGTAGCCTCGTTGAGAGTGATCCACAGCCGCCACATCAAGATGCAGGAGTATGCCAGCCTTTCTTGGGCCCATTCATCCCTTTTGCCTTCCGAGAATAAGAGTAAAAGCCATTGAAGAATTCGGAAGTTGGTCATTAGAGAAGTCCAGAGAGTGACGCTACAGCCAAACCAAACCTTGGCACTGAAAGGACACGGATATAAGGCATGGATTGCATCTTCTTGAGGAGCCTGGCATCTGGGGCAGGAAGGATCAATTGCAGTGATTCAGGAGTGAAGTTTAGATTTGGTAGGTAACAGGTCACGAAAGAAGTGCCAGATGAAAAGCTAACCTCTAAAGGAATGCGGGATTTTCGAATCACCAAGTCGATCGGCTGATTGAATATACAAATTAGCAATCGTCTTACTCATAACCATGTCCCTGATAAAGTGGCATTCAACTTTAATATGTTTAATTCTCTCATGAAACACTAGGTTACTAACAATAAAGAGAGCAACTTGATTATCACAATGCATCTGCCTAGGAATCTTAAAACTCATCGCTTGTAGAAGAGATTTCACCCACATCATTTCACATATAGTATGAGTCATAGCATTGTATTCCTCCACAATGGATCTAGAAACCACATTCTGCTTTTTACTCTCCCATGTATCATTTACAATGTACAATACTCAGAAATCGACCTTCTATCAATAGGATTTCCAGCCCAATC
The DNA here is from genome assembly GCA_035048495.1 of Euptelea pleiosperma. NCBI lineage: Eukaryota > Viridiplantae > Streptophyta > Magnoliopsida > Ranunculales > Eupteleaceae > Euptelea > Euptelea pleiosperma. The sequence continues at coordinate 8,727,310 of CM068547.1, forward strand.
TGCATCAAAAAGAACATGTAACACTCAACTGCATGGATGGTTCATATAACAGGCCTTTACTTAGTGCACCCTTCAAGTACCTCAAAATATGATACATAGCACCCCAATGTAATTGGCTTGAAGCATGCATAAACTGACTCACAACCCCAACTGCAAATGTAATATCTAGATGAGTCACTGTGAAATAAATCAACTTCCCAACCAACCATCTGTACCAACCTGGATAACTATACAGCTCCCTCCGCTCACCATCAAACTTGAGAGTAGAATCGTAGAGTATCAACTAGCTTAGATCCGAAGTGTAACAACTTAGGAAACTGTACGAAAAACAAACGCTGAGTGATCTGAATAAGCTCGCTTGAAGCCATAACATAACCCAACGACACTGAACTTATCAAACCATGCCTGTAGAGACTACTTCAGCCCATAAATAGCCTTCTTCAATCTGCAAACCTTATCAAATTGTCTACTAGCAACATATCTAGGGATGCTCCATATACACCTCTTCTTACCAATCACCATGTAAGAAAGCATTTTTAATGTCCAACTAATACAAGGGCCAATGCATAGATACAGCCACAAACAAAAGAATCCTAACAGAGGCAACAGGGAAAAACGTTTCAAAGAAGTCCATGCCAAAGGTTTGAAATTGTGTATAACATCTTGGCTAAGACTCTCGCAAACAGAATATGTAGAGTTTTGTATTATGTGATCTCGTCAATCCAATGTGCTTTTGTGAAGGGTAGACAGATATTAGATGGCGTTCTCATGGCAAACGAGTGTATTGATTCCAAGATTAAGGCGGTGAAAATTAACATGGAAAAGGCTTATCGCCATATTAGTTGGAGCTTTTTAGACTATATGCTTAGCATAATGGATTTTGGATTGAAGTGGAGGAGATGGATTTGGAAGTGTATATCTTCAGTATCTTTCTCCATCTTAGTTAATAGGTTCCTTGTTGGTTATTTCAGAAGTTCAAGGATGATACCCGTTATCGCCGTCTTTGCTTTTGCGGTGGCCGAGGCATTAGGGAGAATGGTATGAGCTTGTTGGCTTCGTGGTGAGTGCAGGGGTACCGACGGTATCCCATCTTCAGTTTGAGGATGGTGCCCTTGTTTTCTTAGGGGCTATCACGTCTCAACTTACTTTCTTGAGAGGTCTTCTATATTGTTTTGAGGCGATGTAAGGTTTGCAAGTGAATATGGCCAAGAACAAAGTTTTTTGGGGTGGGCGGATGTGGTGAACATCTCTGAATTGGTTGGCACTCTAGGCCAGGGTGCAGTCTGGGCAACCTTCTCACTCAGTATTTGGGGCTCCCTTTAGGGGCAAGCTATAGATCGAAAGCTCTTTGGTATCCCATGATTGAGAGATTTAAGAGTCGGTTGGCTACATGGAAGACTAGATATCTCTCGAAAGGAGGCAAACTGGTGCTTTTAAAACATTGTCTGTCTAGTTTGCCCATTTATTAACTTTATCCTTTTTCCATCACTAGGAGTATTGCAAATGTCTTAGAGAAGATCATGCGGGATTTCTTATAGAACGCTAGAGTTGAGACTTGTAAGATTCAACTGATTGATTGGAAGCTAGTGTGCGCTCTAAGTCCCAAGGAGGATTAGGGATCAGGAAGATTTCAGTTCTTAATTTGGCCCTATTGGTAAAGTGGTTGTGGAGATTTGGGGTGAAGACCGCTAGTTTGTGGAGGAAGGCTATAGTGGGTAAATACGGGGTTTTGGATTTCGATCGGGATGGGATAGATGTTCATTCAACTTATGGGTACAGTGTTTGGAGGGGTATCGTGAAAACTTTAAAAAAAAATCTAAAAGGGTGAAGTACAAAGTGGGGCTTGGGGACAAGATTAGATTCTAGGAGGACAAGTGGTGTGGTGATATCCCTCTCATCTTATAGAGGAGTTTCTTAATCTTTTCTCTCTCAAATATAAAGATATGTTCCATTCAAGTCTAGTCTATTTGGAAAGGGGAAGTTTTGGCTTGGAACATTGGATTCATACGAAGGCTCAATGATCATCGAGGTTGTTTCTCGTTAATTGTCTCGCTTGTAGGAGTGTCTTTTGTCTCCCTTGGAGTCAGATAGGCGGGTTTGGAAATGGTCTAAAGATGGTCTATTCTCGATCCAGTCTTTTTATGAGGCTTTGCTTGAGCCTTGTAGAGATTAGTATATGGTCTCTTGTTTGGGGTTCCAAACTACCTTCCAAAATAGCTTTCTTCCTATGGACTACGAGTTTGGACAAGATTCTTCTGGTGGACCACTCGATTGCCAGAAAAATTATTATTGTAAACTTTTGCTCGATGTGTAAGCATAGCGGGAAAATAGTCAACTCTCTTCTTGCATTGTGGCAAGAGCGGTTTGGACAACGTTCTTTCTTGAATTTGGTACGATATGGGTGTTGCCCCATTCTGTGTCAAACCTTGTTTCCAGTTGGCACACTTTGGCTTTCTCTTTAAAAGGGCAAGTGTTATGGTGGTTACTCCCCTTTGAGATTTTTGTGGGGTCTTTGGAAGGAAAGAAATCGGAAAGTTTTCAAAGGGAAGGAAGAAGGGATGTCGGGTATTATTCTCAACATTAAGGGTTGGATGTTTCTTTGGTCCAAAGTCTTCATTGAGTGTCGTGGTTTGGTCTTTGAAGATTTTGTGTTTTGATGGGACCTTTGTTCTAAAGATAGTTTTAGTCTCGGTTTTTTCTTATGTTTTATGCTCTAGCTTTTAAATGATTATATTTTAAATGATGGTGATGTTAACTAGAACTAATTGTAGGCTATTTCAAATTTTGACCATTTGCTATCTTTTATGTTTAATGGCTTTTTGATTACTTGTTTTGTATTCAGATAATGACAATATTAACTAGAAATGCTTTTGGGTTACTTGAGATTTTTGACATTTGCTATCTTTTATGTTTTATGGTTATTGATTACTTATTTTGTTATTTTATGATGTTAATTATTTTTTTTTTATATTTTTTATATTTATTATGATTTTTAATATTGCATCTCGCTTCAATCAGGTGTGTGCCTCGCCTTGCGCCTAGCGCCTTAAATGTGCCTTGTGCCTTTAACTACCTTGGAGTGAATCTGAGTTATGCAGAGATCAGGGAAGTATTAGTACCATCTCCTTAAAATCATAAAATAACTCATTTTCTTCGATTTAGCCATATATCACCTGATTGTGTTACGTACTAAAACCCTAATTCAACAATTCAAATTCCAACATGGACTGAATTAAACAACCTCAACTTGCAAGAAAAATAAAAAGCCAAACTTCACATTCAAGAGAGCAATAGAATGATAATAGAAAGCTCAAAAATAAAAATAAAAAGTCAAACTTCTCAATACATTCAAGAGGGCAATAGAATGATAATAGAAAGCTCCCATGGAGAATTAGAATGAAAAAAGGAGATCTGTCTGTATGCATTCTAATATACATGTCATTCCAACCCAAATTTCTACCAAAGCACTGAGATAAAAATTAGTGGAATTCTAAAGCAAGTTGCATAAACCAATGTAAATAACAATTCTGCAAAACCAACTATCAAGTAAAGAAATGTAGAATCATTGTACAACAAAAAAAAGTTTACCGACTCACTGTACACAACCTCTAATTTCTCCATTTCCTTGAACAAGTAGCTGCTGCTAAAACTCCAAGCAAATTACTTGCTTCTCAACAAAACTCTATACCCTGAAATCGCTGTAACCCATTGCACAACTTCAGCACTGGCACCCAATAAGTTCTATTTTCAGCCTCCAAAGAATGAGAAAAATCCACGCTTCTTCGGCTCCTCCTCCACCATCACAGCTTTCATACTATCTTGCTCAACAAGCCTCCATGCCGCCTGCTCAAACGCAAGCCCCGCCAGCGTTGGCGGCTTATTCAACACAAGTGGGCACCCACGATTCGTACTCCGAATCACTTCTGAATCCTCCGGAATCACCCCCAGCAGCGCCAACCCCAGCATTTCCTGAACGTCGAGAACCGACATCATATCCTCTCCTCTTATCAGATCTGTCCGAACCCGGTTCACAATCATCTTTACGTCCTTAATTCCATCACATTCCAGCAAACCCGTTACCCGGTCAGCATCCCTCAAGCTAGTTATGTCTGGCGTGGTGACAAGAACCGCCTCATTCGCCGGCGTAATAGCAGTAATGAACCCAGCATCAATACCCGCAGGACAGTCTATAAGAATGAAATCCGGGCAACCTTCCGGGCGGGTTTTTAAAGCGTCGACGAGCCAAATTAGCGCTTTTCCGCCGAACCCAAGTGGGAGCTTCGACCGTGGCTTCGAGATACAGAGAAGCTCGAAATTGGACCAGCGCTTGTCACGGACTAATGCCTGATCGAGGCGGCAATCTCCATTGAGGACCTCAACGGCAGTATAATTGACTCGGTTTTCAAGGCCGAGGAGTAGGTCGAGATTGCGGAGACCGACATCAGCGTCTATAGCGACAACAGAGAAGCCAAGGCGGGCGAGGGAAAGACCCACATTGGCGGTAGTGGTAGTTTTGCCGACACCGCCTTTGCCGGAAGTGATGACGACAACACGGGGGGTATCACCGGCTAATTGGGGTTTTCGGTTCCATTGAAGGACTGATTGGGTGATGGTGGTACTGTAGAGCTTCTTCTTGTAATGGTGTTTTCTGGGTGTTAGGGTTTTTCTGTTTAAAGGTTGGGGAGAAGTGAAGATAGAAGATGGCGAGAAGGTTGGGAGAGAAGATGGGTTAGTGTTAATGGTGGGTAGTTGCAGAGAAATCATGGCTGATTAGAGAGAGAGAGCTACATTTCCGCAGAAGAGCTTAAGAAAGGAAACTGAGGTTTGAGTCTGGAGGGAGAAAATTGAGAAAGCAATCAACCCTCATTTTTTTTTTTTTGGGGAAAATTTTCTTGCACCCCGAGTAAAACTTCGCTGACCAGCCATGTTGACCGCTCCCGATGACCGGCCACAATAGGAACCACGTGGCATACTTCTAGAGGACACTGACTGTATGGATATTTGGCCAACCCCTATATGGGCCTATAAACCAAAAATCAGCCTGATCAGTGATTTCTAAGTGTTGGATTGGAGTCATTTCCAAGGGTTGATTTTAACCGTATGCATTTGAGTATTATTGACCATTATTTGGGTAAAAGGATCCAAAGGTTCGAAATTACCAATTAGGCTGATTTTTGGTTTATTTGCCCAGATAGGGATTGGCCAAACATCTATATGGCCAGTGTCCTCCAAAAGTGTGCCATGTGGATCATATTGTGGGCAGACAGATTGGGCGGTGAGTGAAGTTTTAGTCCGGGTGCTTGCACAATTTGTGGGGTGCAAATAAATTTTTTCTATTTTTTTTTGGTGATTAAAAATTGGGAAAATTACTTGAGGGGCCGTTAGTTTGGGATTACAGCCCCAGACAACTAGGCATGGGTTTGTTCGGCTGAAAGGGGTTGCTTTTTTGCAACAATGGCCTGGCACCCCCTATTTTACTTTATTGATAAGTTTTTCGTTCTTTCTTCTTTTCTTGCCCTTTGAACCCATACACTAGGTTCAGTAGCAGACGAAGCTTTAGGCGTGGGCGTCAATCAGTACTCCTTTCAATTACAGTGCTTCAGAGTCGACCAGAGTTCAGCTACAATGGAGAAGTTACAGGGAAAAAACAAAAACAAAGCAAAAAATGGAAATCAGCAAGTAAACAAAGGAAAAAAAAAAAAAGACCATAACAAAGTAAAGAAACAGAGCTTTTCTCTCCACTCTCCTCTCCGTCTCCTCCACTTTTTTTTTTCGACACAATCATGTCCAAACACCATCTCTATCTTGCTTTTAAGTCCATTTGACAAAATTACTTTTAAGTCCTTTTATATAGAAATACTGACCACTAAGTCCCCTCAACAAGACTTGGTTGGTTAAAACGTTGACCCGTTAAGGCCTTTATTGGGGTTACCGTCCAAGTTTTGGTGGAATACCCTCCTTCCTGCGCAACGTCAGTTTGATTTAAAATGAGGTTGACACACAGTACCATACGTCAGCCTCACCTTCTCTCGGCTTCAATTTCCCTTCATTTCCCTCCATCTTCGCCATTTCAGCTCACCATTTCATCTCGAAAGAAAGGAAGCAACCCCTCTTATTTTCCTCCATTTCAACCTATCATATCACCTGTACGCAAGTTGTATTTCTCCGTTGAAGAAAGAAGGCGAAGAAGGTTTCTTCAACAACTATTTTTGGTTTGGTTTGTAAAGAAGAAAAAAACTCTAGGGTGTTAATCATGTTCAACCTTCTCTAATCCCCTATTTTCTAATGCTACAAACCTTCTCCTTGAGTTTCTTAGCCCAATTTTGTTCATGAACATCTGTATGAACCAGTACCATATTGAACCAGTACTATGTTCACAAAACAGGTTGAACCAGTATCATTTCACTAAAAAATTCACTAACCTGGTTTATTAGTGGTTGAAAAGGTTTCTTCAACTCCCTCTCTTTGTTCTCTTCTTCCTCTCTTCCTCCCTTCTTCTTTTCTTCCTCTCTCACATAACTGAAACGGATTTAAATTTTATTCTCACAGCAAAACCTCCATTTTCGATTGCAAAAAACTCTATTTTCTGCACAATTGGTAGAAAATGCAAAAACGGTTTAAATCTAAACTCGCAAGGAGCCTGGCCCACAAGTGGCCCAACCTAGCCCATTGACCCCCCTACGCATAGGTGGGACTTACCAAAATATTTATGACTATGATTCTCACATAATATATCCATCTTCACTGGTTTATCTATATGACACATCAACTTGTTTACTTTGACCATTATTTCCTATCATTCCTAACCAATAAATAAACAAATAAATTAACTTTCTATGACATTATTTTGGGTGGTCATTGAAATATAATTTTTAGTTTAAGAAAGGATATATAAATATTGTATAGATTGGATGGTCAACATTACCCACACAGGTAAATTTTTTATATAAAAAACTCTTAAGTTGGCCTAATACCATGAACAAAATGTTGGTACATAGAGAATTAGGGATTGCATTCAATGGGTACTTGACATTTTTCCATGTGTGTCTCTATTGTTGTCTCCTTGTCGTCTCCATGTAAGATTAATATGTCATTTCCTAATCTCTCCCTGTATCACTTGAAAAGTTTAGCGGTTGCTTCCCATTTCTGTTTCTCGCACTCGTTTCCAATTCAACTACCTGGATCACATAAAATTATATTGACCTTCCATTAGCCCTAGCCACCTCCTACCTTTAAGCAATTAATGTGTCACCCCTTGCCCATTAAACCCTTCTTCGCTCGAAGAGTAAAATCCAAAAACTCTCCCTCTCTATGCGAGTCGAAATATGGGCTATTATTGTGCTCATCAATCATCTTGAAACACCATCTTGTAAATGAGTGGTGGTGGAAGTGCCAGCAGAGAGAGAGAGCATCAGAAAACATCAAGTACTCAAATATCAAGGTAGGAATTATATTTCTTTACAAAAACATTTATATAAGTTGTTTAATTAATTATGGACTGTTACAATAAGTTGACCCCTTTTAATGATGGATCTAAATTTGTTAGATTTTATTCTCCACATGAGTGGTAGCATGTGATAGAGATGTTATGAATGGATGTATTGTTTTCTCATGATAATTATTTTTATTTCATAAGCATGGGGACTTCGAGTCCTGGGATGAGTTTCCAAAATTAAGCGAGTAGGGATTGATGCCCTTAGGTGAATAGCCTTAAATCCCTACAAAACACCCATCAAGGGTGTATTTTTGAAACATGCTTAGTTCATTTCATTTATTGATTTACTCTTATACTTGTTTATTATCGCATTTTTTATGGTATTTGCATATGAACGTATGTTTGGGAATTTGATACATGTGATATTCAGCTCCTACTAGGCTTTTGTAGCTCGCCTTTCTTATTTTCAGCTCCTAGCTATATAGCTCGTATTTGACATACTCCTAGGAAGAGAGTCAAACTCCCTTCTACAAAAATATTGGCAAAAAAAGACAAACTTGTGATTGTCGTCTCAACTCAACCGATTCTGGCAATTCCTTTGAGATTGAGATAGAGATAGATACACCCACTCCTTAAAAGGAGGCGGGTTTTAGTCATGAAGCATCAGTGTACCAACCTAGTAGAGTTATCCGGCTGTGGACTTGTTCTTAGATTCAGACAAGGAGGAGAGTGTTGAATAAAATTTTGAAAAGTAGGATTGGACTTCAGGAGATCTATAAAATGTTTTTAGTTTTATATTGAGTAGTTCCCCTTGACATTATCATGTTTAAAGATAGTTTTAAAATAAAGAACTTTATTTATGAAGAGTGATTACTTTTATTGCTTCCTTTGCGTGTATATGTGTCTTTTTTATGTGTGTACTTCTATACCATGTCTTGGGCAACTCGGTTAGGTTCTGGATCCTAGGTCTGGGGTGTGACACATGCAAATAATCCTTTGATGTTGTCACACAAGATAATAACCATGGTGCAAGAAATCTAAGTCGAGCAACCCTATCCCGTACTAGGAGTTTTTGGAAGGCAATGTGAGGGCACCCGACCTGCTGATAAGACTTGTTGAGAACACCGCACTAAGATTTCAAACTTGGGTGTCCCCGTCAAAGCACCCACAACCATTGAAGGAGACGAAGGACCCATCAAACCCTGACAGTCACACAACCATTTCAGCACAAGAGAGTAATGAGTAAAACTTCTATCACAATGGGTTGTGACCGAAGCCGGTCACAGCCCACAATAGGAGACACATGGCATACTCTTAGTGGACACTGACCATATCGATGTTTGGCCAATCCCTTTGTGGACCTGCAAACCAAAAATCAGCCTGATTAGTGATTTACAACCTTTGGATCTTTGCACCCAAAGAACGCCCAATAACGCTCAGATTCTTACGGTTAAAATCAACTCACGAAAATGACTTCAATCCAATGCTTAGAATTCACTAATCAGGCTGATTTTTGGTTTGCAGGTCCACTGAGGGATTGGCTAAACATCCATACAGTCAATGTCCACTAAGAGTGTGCCACGTGGCTCCTAATTGTGGGTTGTGACCAGCTGACAGAACTTTTGCTCCAAATGAGGAAAGCGTCTGTAGAGAGAGAGTTGTGATTGAAGTTTTGCTCCAAACGAGTAAACTTCTGCAGAGAGAAACAATTGGTCGATCGAGAGAGAGAGAGAGAGAGAGAGAGTAATTTTTTTTCAAAAGGGCATTTTCTTAATAAAAAAATAAGGTAAAAAAATGAAGGGTTACGGGTGCCCTCACATTTTGTGGGGTGCGACTAAAATTACCCTATATTTTTGCAACTGTCTTAAGTTTTCATCTTTTTCAGGTTCGCCCTTCTAAACTAATCTTCCATAACCTCCCTTCAAATGAACTTTGATATTTTACCGCGTCTTCCAAAATCACCCCTAATTACTCAGGTGCTTCGCGCACGCTGTCCACTGGTACTATGTAAAGGCAAAGCGATATGTTTTTTCCACCTTTTGCCCTCGCATAATCAAAATGTCATGGGAAACTTTGACTTTTTCCTCTTGCCCTTTCTTTAAGTCTCCTACATGGCAGCTTCCACTTTTCCAACTTAAATGCCTTGAGTTGCCCTAATTTTGAGATTTATCCCTCTAAACTACTCTTCCAAAAAGCCCTTTTGTCTGAAACTTTCTTCTTTTTTTGCCTCCAAAAACTAGGGCTGCAACTCAGGCGGGTTGGGTCGGGTTGGAGGTTAACCCTAGCCCAACCCAACCTTAAAGGATGTCAACCCTAACCCAACCCAACCCAAGGTCGGGCCTAGATTTTTCAACCCTATCGGGTTGGGTCGGGTTAGTCGGGTTGGTTACTTTCTTAATTTTTTTATTGGTTGAAAAAATTGTTGAATTTTTTCATTTTCAAATAATTTATCGGTCAATACAATAGCCGTTGTGCTAACCATTAAATAATAGTATAACTTCATTTCCAAAGCTCATGAAAGAAAACATGATATTTTCATATTAACGAAAAAGTTCATTAACTCAAATGCATGATAAAAGTCACTAAAGAAATAACCAAAAACAATCGTTAGAGAAAAACACAATATTTTCACTATCAACCGATCACATAAAATGCCAAAAATGTAGTTTCAGTGACATTTGATAATATCACACAGAGGTTGTAGTTACAAAGGACAAACATCCATGGGTTGCAGTATTTGCCAAAATATCGTGTGGATATTTGTCGGTAAAACTAATGGGTCAGGATCAGGGGACAACAATTTCATACAACATTTTTTACAACAAAAATTGGCGTCGGCCAATTTATAAATTAGAAGTATTGGAATGAGATGATTTTTGGCAATGATGGTCTCTATAGTGAGGAGATCATCGTCACAAAAATTCAAATCAATCTGATATTCGTAGACTGGCTTACAAGTTGAAGAATTATTGACCATTTATTTTTTTCGTTAACTTGAAAACCACATTTGATGGGGTTAGAAATTTCAGAATAAGCTGATTTTTTGTAAGGATGATCTATATGATGAGGAGATCATCCTCACCAAAAATCAGCTATTGATTCATCTTCCATGTGGGTACGTCAAAATTATTGTCAAAAATGTTGTATGAAATTGTTGTCCCCCGATCCTGACCCAAAACGGATATATATATATATATATATATTAGGATTAGGGGACAACATTTTCATACAACATTTTTGACAACAATTTTGGTATACCCACATGGAGATGAATCAATAGCTGATTTTTGGCGAGGATGATCTCCTCACTATGTAGATCACCCCTATAAAAAATCAGCCCATTCCGAAATTTCTAACCCTATCAAATGTGGTTTTCAAGTTAATGATAAAAATGGACGGTCCATAATTTTTCAACTTATAAACCGGTTTAGGAATATCAGAATGATTTGAATTTTTGTGAAGATGGTCTCCTCACCATAGAGACCATCCTCACCAAAAATCATCCCATTCCAAAACTTCTAATTTATATATTGGGCCGCATCAAGTTTTTGTTGTCAAAAATGTTGTCCCCCCATCTTGACCCATATATATATATATGGTCGGGGGGACAACAATTTCATACAACATCTTTGACAACAAAAATTGGCACAGGCCAATGTATAGATTAGAAGTCTTTGAATGGGGTAATTTTTGGCGAGGATGGTCTCTATGGTGAGGAGATCATCCTCACAAAAATTCAAATCAATCCGATATTCGTAGATCGGTTTACAAATTGAAGAATTATGGATCGTTTATTTTTATCGTTAACCTGAAAACCACATTTGATGGGGTTAGAAATTTCAGAATGTGCTGATTTTTTGTAGGGGTGATCTATATGATGAGGAGATCATCCTTACAAAAAATCAGCTATTGATTCATCTTCCATGTGGGTACGCCAAAATTGTTTTCAAAAATGTTGTATGAAATTGTTGTCCCCCGATCCTGACCCATATATATATATATATATATATATATATATATATATATATATATATATATATATATATATATAGTTTGTAAGTCGGGCTCAGGTTGGGTCGGGTTGGGCCAAGCCTCAACCCTAACCCAATCCAATTTGATCGGGTTACTAAAAATCCGGCCCAAGCCCAACCCAAGTTCTAAAAGGGCTAACCCAACCCAACCCTAATGTCGGGTTCAACCCGTCGGGCTCGGGTTGAGCCCGCCCAAGTTGCAGCCCTACCAAAAACGCCCCAACAATCACATGTCACACACGTGCCTTCTACAAGTATAAAGCAAGGTTTAAAAAACGGCCGTTATAACGAAAATAACGGCTATTATAACAGCATCGGACCTACCCCGTTACGTTACAGACCATTAAAAAGCCCAAAAACTAATGGCTGTTATTTTTCCGTTGTTACGAAAATAATGACCGTTATTTTCTGGAAAATTTTGTGAAAAAGAAGGCCGTTATTTTCGTTATTTCTGTTATATTCTGTTATTTTCCCCTTTTTACCGTTTTTGCCCCTGAATTTTTTTTCGTTATAACGGGAAAACGGTAACGCCCCTAGTCCGTTATACCGTTATAACGGTCCCCTTTAAAAGGAAAAGTTTTAAAACGGGAGTCTCCTGAAGGTTCGGGAACCTTGTTTTCTCTCCACGTCTTTGGTGACTCTCTTCCTTTGTTTGCTAATTTGCTTCATAAAATCTGAAGAACAATCGAAAGGTATGGAAATTCCTTCTCCTCCTCTTATTATTGTTATTATTATTAGTTATTTGTTTGACATCAAGAGTTTGTTGAATTTGGTCTGTAGATCGAAACCTTCTGATCCATCAATCTCAGTGTGATTATTTGGCTTAACTGGTATTAATATTGGAAAATTTTCCCAAATTTTGAGATGGGTACCTTTTATTTGATCTCTGTTTGTAATCAAGTAAGTCAGCTAAGCTTGTTTGTTTAGATTTGAGTGGTATCTTAGGTTTCATGTTGAGATTTTTCAGACCCATATGGTTTTTTGGGTCTTCTGTCGATCACCCAACTGCTGAATTTTAACAGAAATCTTTATTAGGAAGATTCGAATTTGGTTTGCTTGATTGCTTGATAGGGTGAATGTGAGTAGGGGTGCAGTGTTTCTCGGCACCATTAGGATCAAACCGAATGTCCATTTGAACCAGCAAGCGAAATTGCTTTCTGTATAAATGTGGGATATTCCAAACTATCTGGTTGGCAAGATAAGTTCTGCATTGAGATTTTCTGACCCACTATTTTTTTTTTTGCTTTTCTGTCAATTACATAAATATGAATCTTGACATGAATATTTGAAGGCATAATTGAACTTGCAGTGACTGTTGATCATTCCTAATGGGGATAGTAAGATTTGTTTTGTTTGCTAGTAAGCTGAATTTTAGTAGGGCTGACAACAGTTTGGATTCTACATGGGTTGTGGTCAAGCTGAAACCCAATTAAGTCTGACTGAAATCCACCTAAACACGAGCCAAAACGAGATCAGTTCGACAGGATCGACCCAAAATGAGTTAAAACTGATTCAGTCGGATTGGCTTACCAGGTTAACCCAACCTTTTGCCACCCCTTAATTTTGAGGTTTGCAGTGCCTTATTACAGTTTGAGTCTTTAGATCTCTCTAGGTGTTGGATGATTCATCTATCATCTAGCTGAGGGAGATCACTTTTTTCCTTCTTTGAAGGTCAATGATAGAGAAAAGAGGGGCCCTTATAGGGGATCCTACATGTTTAGGCAATGAAAAGATGGTTACTATTTATACTATGATTAACCAATTTATGGGCATGGGAACTGCCTTTTCTATGGATGTGTGATATTCCACTTAATACATGGTTGACAAGTTGGACGTTAGTTGAGGTAGATGTCTTCGATGTGTATGTCAAGAGAGATCTGATTTGCGGTGGCAATTAAGAGTTGTCTATGTCATAGTTCAAGTGCAAGCACTGAGGGAAACTGTGCCATGAGGTCCAAGACACAAAGGTTATGCCTGACTTTAACACAAATTATCACACTAACTGCCTACCCAAAATTGAACTGATCTTAGAACCCACCCCAATCCTCTGATCTGAAGCTAAAACATGGATGAGAATCCGACGAAATCCTATGTATCAGATTGTTGGTGAACAATTTGGTGCGATGTTTTGGGCTATGAAATCCGAGGGGCTCAACCCTTGGATAGTTTGGACTTTGGATTCTTGAACATGTTAGCTACATGGAAATACAAGTTGAATCAATTTTGAATGATATTGAAATTGAAATCATATTAGTTATTTGCCTGCATGGCTGTATGAGATGGTTAACAGATTGCCATGGCTAAGTTGTTTACTTACTACATACCAGCAAAATGTTCATGTGTAAAATTGTTATTTGTCTGAGTCCAACTTAAAGATTGCATGTTATATCGCTCTGCTAAAGATTGCTGAATTAGTTACATGCTAGAGGGTTTATGTGCTTTGACTATGTGGTTAAAATTGCTAAAATGCTTGTCTTGCTTCATTAGATGGGATATTAAGAATCTTGGGTGTTTGCACTTCAGATACTTAGAAATTAATTGTTCTAGTGATCCCAAAGAAAGATCGTACATAACTGCCTCCCCAATCTTTAGTTATATATGCTTTCCTGTAATGAAATTTCTCTATATACGATTCCTGGCCGCAGGATTTCTTGTTTCTCACTCACTAAGACTTCATTCTGTCAAGGGGAAGAATTACTGCTAGCCACATGCGCGGAACTACTGGATTATTGCCTGCAAAGAATGTTCTCAAACAAATCTATTCTATGAAAGGAACATGTGGTAATGCCATGCTCTGTTCTTCAAAAGCCTTTTATTCATACTTTAATATCTTATTTATCTGACCACAAAATATACATGTAAATTCAGGGACCATGGCAACTTCAGTCCCAAAGAAGCAAGGAAATACCATTCTTGAGGAAGGAGAAGGACCCATTACTGATGACAAGGCTGAGCCCATTGTCGCTTTCAACAAACCGCCACTCCCACCTGTTCTTGGGCCATTTGTAGTCCTCTCTTTGCTGGAAATGGGATCAAGTCATGACGGGAACGATGACTGACAGACAGGTTATACAAAATCCCACTTCCCCTTTTTACTGTGCAATACATACATAAGAGACTGTCTGAAAGAAACCTGTTACTGCCTCTTATTTGAAGAAGATCCTTGAAATCTTGACCAAAATGTGGAAAATTCGGCCAAACACTTGAGCCAGGAATTTCCAAAGGTTGATGTAGCACACCAAAAGTGGACTTATGAAAGGCTCCACGAAAAATTTGTAAATCTTTAAAAGAAACTGTAGTATAATATGGGGCTGTTGTAGGATCTCTGCAGGAGCCAAACATCACTAATGTTTTAGTGTGACTTATGTATGGTGAAATGAGTTTTGAAATGTTAATGTAAGTTGACATACTCTCAGTTGCCCCCGGGAACTCGTCAAATACGGAAGTAACGATCTTCAACAGAGACTGAGATTCTCAACAGGGAGACCCACATTAGAAGCAGCACCAAAAAGAGGTAATAATAACAAGGCTCAAGCTCGAGGACCCCTCTTGGGAGTCGGGCTCTCGACCCCCCTCCCATGAATGTTTGGCCCGACGACCTGTTGGTATACATAGTTGTTTCGCCTTTCCCCAACAAGTCGATCTTTTGGGGTAAATGGTTGTTTAACATGGTATCAGAGCCTTAAGGCCTGGGAGATTGTGGGTTCATGTCTCCAGTATAGTGTATTCCCACCGAGGGGGCGTGTTATTGGAGGGTGTGTTCCTGCGCATTTGTTGTGTTGGCCCGACCACCCATTGGTATATATAGTTATTTTGTCTTTCCCTAACAGGTCAATCTTTTGGGGTAAATGGCTGTTTAACAACTATATACCAAAATCAGCATGATTGTTGATATCTCCACGTTGGATTTGAGTACTTTTACATCATGAGCTTTGAAGAATGAACCATAGACCTGTTTATGAAGCCAACAATGAAAAAAAAATACTCAAATCTAATATGTAGAAATCACCAATCACGCTGATATTTGGTGTGTAGGTCAACCAAGATCTTTTGGGGTAAATGGCTGTTTAACAATCAACATACCAAAATCAGCATGATTGGTGATTTCTACACGTTGGATTTGAGTACTTTTTCATCATGGCTTGGAAGAACCAACCATAGGCCTGTTTATGAAGCCAGCAATGAAAAAGTGCTGAAATCTAATAGCTAGAAATCACCAAGCACGCTGATATTTGATGCGTAGGTCAACCAAAGTGTGGGTCAAACATTCATAGGATCAGTTGGCCCGAAAGATATGGCCAAATTGCAATTTTAAGGACTTAATATTGATACAGAATTCTGCATCATACAACACCTGGTGACTTTGAATGGTTGTCAAATATCCTAAGTAGGGCTATTAATGGACTGGGTTTGGGCTGGTCGAGCCCAATCTGGGCTTTAACATTTCAGGCCCAAGATCAGCCAATTAATAAATATAATGGTCCGTGCTTTTAGATTTGGGCTGGGTGTAAACTAATTTATATAAATTGAAGCTCTGGCCCAGCCCATTTATCTATCGGACCTCATAATCATACTCAGTCCTGGACATGGAGCCTATAAATGCAACCCAAGCCCGACCCCATTAGGGCTGGGTTCGAGTCTTGTAACAAAGAGATTGGTGGAATTACCAGCACCAGTATTCCTGGTTTGATGGGGGATTCGATTACGATTCGAGCATGCCTGCATAGATTCACCAATCAATCATTCAATCTATTATCAGATATTATGGAAGGTGGAGATCTAAATGGTTGGTTAGTTAAATACTTGATGACTAGCTTTTCTCCTTGTTTTGAGCATTCAAAGAAGCTGCAGCCTCTGGTGAAGGGGATGTGTTTCTCTTTCCACTCTGCATCACAAGCTTTGGTTATCAATCCCTTGGACCTGCTTTTAGGTTGTCTGATTCAAGATTTAAAAGGGGCCGTTATAACGGTATAACGGACTGGGGGTGTTACCGTGCTGTTATAAGAGCAACTCCAACCATGGTCTCTATTTTAGAGACCCAAAATATAATTTTTTATGAAAAAGTGTATTTGGAGCTCATTGGTTCTCTCAATGGCTCCAACCAACACATCTCTAAAACACTATTCACCTATCTCTATAACACTATTTGTAATCATTTTTCTCCCAAAACTTTACAAAAGTTCAATAAATTTCCTCCAAAATTTATTTTTTACTCAAAAATTCAAAATCCAAAATTTAAAATTTAAATTTTTCTCCAAAATTCAAAATTCCCTTCAAATTTCAAATTTCCCTCCAAAATTCAAATTTTCCTAAAAAAATTCAAAATTCAAAGGTGTACAATAATTCAATTTTAAATGGATAAAATATATAATTTAAATAATTATAAAATTTTATTATAATTTAGTGGATCGGATCGAATCGGATCGGGTTCAGAACGCTATTCTATCTATCGGATCAGTTCCAGATCACGATTATATGATCCGATATCTTCAGTTCGGATCCGGATCAACATATATTTTTTATTGGATCGGGTCTGAATTAGTAGGGATATCAATGGGTCGGTTCCAGATCTGGCTTTTATTGGTTTCGGTTCTTAACGGCTCTGGTTCTCAAAATGATGGACTTAGAACCGGAACTAATTATTTGGTTTATGTCAGTTACGATTCCGAGTATATCGGTTCCAATCTCGATAATATGAGAATTTTAACACTATACATCTACATTGATTCCGGTTCCTATCGATTCGGTTTTGATTCCTATCGGTTCGCTTCCGAGTCCTATCGGTTTCGGTTCCATATTAAATTACTAAGAACCGTAACCATTATTTTTTGTTCGGTTTCGGTTCTTAACGGCTCTGGTTCTCAAAATGATGGACCTAGAACTGGAACTGATTATTTAGTTTCTGTCGGTTACGGTTCCGAGTATATCGGTTCCAATCTCGATAATATGAGAATTTTAACACTATACATCTACATTGATTCCGGTTCCTATCGATCCGGTTTTGATTCCTATCGGTTCGCTTCCGAGTCCTATCGATTTCGGTTCCATAATAAACTACTAAGAACCGTAACTATTATTTTTGGTTCGGTTTCGGTTTCGATTCTTTTTTAATCGATTCCCAAAAATGTGGAACCGGAATAGGTGTTTTTGGTTCCGGTTAAACGAGTAAAATTGACACCCGTAATCCCTAATTAATATATAATAAAAATTATTTTTTTTAAATATACATTAAACATATTAAATATTAGTCTCATTTTAAAGGTATCGACGATACCTTTTCAATGATACTAATTTTGAAAAAAATGAATTTATATATTAAAAGTTATACACATTTTATTAAAATATAGTTGAAATAAAAAAGGATACATTCGGGATAATATTGTACACGAGTACAATCAAAAGGATAGAGTGGACATTTGTAAAATGTGAATAGTAATAGAGATTTTTTTTTAGAGACCCTCGTGGGTCTCTAGATATAGAGACCCAAAATGGGGTCTCCATTTAAGAGACCT
Organism: Euptelea pleiosperma; assembly: GCA_035048495.1. Lineage (NCBI taxonomy): Eukaryota > Viridiplantae > Streptophyta > Magnoliopsida > Ranunculales > Eupteleaceae > Euptelea > Euptelea pleiosperma. The sequence goes on from CM068547.1 coordinate 8,745,288, forward strand.
AGAATGGCGTACGGTTGGAGCATCTCCCCTCTCCAAATTGGAGATTTGGCGTTCGGTTGGAGATGCTCTAACGGATTGTAACGCATGGGGGCAAAAACAGAAAAAAAATGGAAAAAATGGCACAAAAAAAAAAACCGGCACTAAAATTCAAATTATAAATTTCAAATTTTCAATAAAATTTACAACGAAAAATAATGGACTTTTTTTAACAAATTTTTTTCAGAAATATATCCCTCGTTATTTTGGAAAAATAACCGAAAATAACGTGCGTTATTTTATGAGTGTTAAAACGGTACATAACATAACGGGGGAGGTTCGAATCCGAATCCGTTATAACGGCCATTTTTTTAACCATGGTCTGATTTGGTTGAATCGGGTTTGAGTCTTGGACCCAATTATTGGATATTCACAACAAATAATCCATTTTGCAATGGATCTGACCTGTGTATCCATATATATGGGCCAGATCTGGAACTGGGTCCAAATGTTTAAAGTTGGATTTGGATCATGGTATACATAGATCAGAGCTTAATCTTACCCATCTCAAACCTAGGGGTGTCAATTTGTACCTGTTTAACCGGAACCAAAACTCTCGGTTCTGGTTCCACATTTTTGGGAACCAACTAAGAACCAGAACTGGAACCGAACCCATAATTAACAGTTTCAGTTCTGGGTAGCTTGATATTGGGATTGAACCGATAGGAACCGGAACTGAAACCAACCAATCGGTTCCGGTTCTGGATTCATCATTTTGAGAACTGGAACTGATATGAACCGGCAATATTGGTTCCAGTAATGGGTATCTTAGGAACCGAACCGGAACTGACCCGTTGACACCCCTATTCATACCCTATTTAAAGAACAGATGGTAAAAAGTATTTGACAATGACAATGGTGATGACACTAACAAGCATAATGAACTGAAGTAGTGATGATTAGAGTACCTAAGTGCCACATTACTGCAGCAGTGAATTCATCTCCTTCGCACACGATTTCGACGATGAACCGCACGTGCTTACCCATGCATTCCATCAGCTGTTCAAAGAAACCCATAGCTTCCTGCAGTAGCTCATGTGCATGACACACCATCAGATTCTCCCTTATTTTGATCATGGAGATAGCTAAGATTGTCGTCCATGCATGCTCAACGCAGGGACAAAATGGGGTCCATATTCTGCTGGTCCGACCTCTTATGCGGACCCATCAAAATATGGGCCTCACTACTTGATGAAGGCTCAAAAAAATGCCATGGAAGATGAAACAATGACAAACCTTTTTCCCATGAAATGGTTTGAGGAACGAATAATCTTCGAAGCAACAATCATCGGCGATGAGCTCCCTCAGTTTCTTCGAGCTCTTGTTGTTGATGCAAGTGTAGAACTGCTCAATTGTATCGGATGGCGAAGATGGGCTCGACTCAGGCCCAGTTTTGGTGCCTGATGACATGATCGACCATTGCCTTGTGATGACTGGTCCATGCACCACCTTCTTCTTCGCACAAACACCTTGATACATGGTTTTCATCTTATTCTGTTTAAACAAACACGTCTTGCTGATTGCCGATGAGTCGGGGACGAGCAGTGCAATTGTTGAGGGTCGATAGCGCCGAATCTGGGCCGGACATGGGAGACGGATTGTAGCCATGGGTGCTACAGAAACAAGAAGGATGGTCATACATATTTGTGTTAATCGAGTCTAGTAATAAGGAGGAAACACAACAGCAAGAGTAGAGTTAGAGCAAAGGATAAAGGGAAAAGTCTGCCTGCTGCCTGCCTTAGCAGGAAATTAAAGAATCGGTTCACTGTATCTTCAATCTTATTGTGTAGCTAATGATCAAAACTTTATTTGCTTTTGGGCAGTCAACAGAATATAGTGAACAATCTATACATTGGATGGTTGTGATCAGTCAATCAGGTTGACTCTCGACTTATGTGATTTTCTGGCGCAATCCATCGCGTAATGGGCCCATATATATCTCTGTACGCGTACTACGTATAGTAGTATCAGATTTATAGATGCTGATCTCCATCTATAATATTGAGCATAGGGCCATCAATGGATCAGGTCACCCCGGCGATCCGATTTTTATCTGATCTGATAATATCGTGTCTACCTTTCTAAATCGAGGTATTGGGTCCATTGAATCGGGTATGTTCTAGGAATCGTGATTAGATAAGCTATTAGATCTGTTGGGAAGAAAGAACAATAAACAATCTAATAGAACAAAGATGCAAACAACCACAACACAGAGATTTACATGGTTCTTTCTAGATTGAGGTGCGTCCATTGATCTACACCGATTCCACTATGCCCCGAAGCAAGAAAAACACATACAATACAAAGGATGCTCGACTCTGATCAACCGAGGTATATATAACCCCATGACATAATTATGGTTTCCGTATCTCTATGTAAAAGTATGAAAACGCTCTTAAGGGAAATAGACCAACCCAAAAAAAATTGGGGGCATCGCCCAGAACCCCCTTCGGACAAGGGGCGCACTGCTCCCCTATAACCCCCCAGTTAGAGTCATGCTTTCATGTACAGTAGTACTCTAGCACCATCAGTCTCCACATAACAATAATAAGATCTGCTCCAGATTGACCTTGATCCGATCTAATATTAACGCGATCAGATATATGTATATATATGGGCTGGGATAAAGTTATTTACGATTTTTACTTATAAAATGACGCGCAGTCGTGGGGACCACATGCAATGAGTTAAGGAATGATTATTGGCAAGGATGATCTCCTCACTATAGATATCGTCCTCCCAAAAATCAGCAATTTCTAAACTTTTAACCCTAATATATATGGAACTAAATTTGACAGTGAAAATGGACGTTCCAAATTTTTTCAACTTGCAATCCACTTCTCATAAGGCTACAAATGTTAGAACAAGCCGTTTTTTGTTTTTTAGGTTAATATCCATGTTGAGAAGATTATCATCACCAAAAATCAGCCCTTAACTCATCAGCACATAATTTTTTGATGAGGAGATCGATCAAATGCAGTAGTACAATCACCCTTCTTGTTCCCAGTTTAAATTAGCGCCACATATGTCGAAATCTGCAGCCAAACACGCCCCCTCTTTCACATAGTTTACTGGACCGTCATTGTTTGGTACATCCCAACTCAGCAAGAGGAGAAACATGTTGACTGTAGGTCCAGAAGGGAGGAGGAACAATGCTGGTGAGGTGGTTGGTGAGACAAACGAGAGCCACGTGGAAGGATGCATTTCTGTTTTGGGCAATTGCGACAAAGGACAAGTTTGAAGGAGGTGGGTGAGGAGGACTCTCTCATAAGCAGTTTTCAAATTAAAGTTGCCAGGCCTCCCCTAGTTGGAGTAGGTTGGAAAGCTAGGGGGAGGAGAGCTACGGATAGGGTGAGGTGTATTCATGCAAGGGGGGGTAAAACTTTGATGACAGGATCCTATCATCGAAGCAGATGACAGGGCGTAGTATGAGTCATGTGGCACACTCTTACATGACTCTGACCGTATGGATGTTTTCCAAATCCCTAAGTAGATCTACAAACCAAAAATCAGCTTGATTAGTGATTTCAAACCTTTGGATCTTTGTACCTCAAATAATGGTCAATAATGTTCAAATTCTCACGGTTAAAATCAATCCATGAAAATAATTCCAATCCAACGCCTTGAAACCACTAATCGGACTGAGATTTACGTGGTTCACTCTAGATTGAGGTGGATTCACACTGATTCCACTATGCTCTAGGGCAAAAATAAACACACAATACAAAATTGCCCCAAGACGAAAATTAGGGTATCTCTACGTGAAAATTACAAAAATACCCTCAAGAAAAAGTCCTCAAAAATTTTTGGGGCCGCGGAATCGTGCCTTCATGTACAGTGCTTCAAGCATCATCAGTCTCTATAGAACATTACAGCTGTCACCTCACGTCTGACATGATTCACTAAACGCACCTCAACCACCACCCCATGTCCGACGTAATTCACTAGACGTGTTTGAAGATCTGGCTGGTCGGGTTCGAGAACAACACTTCTCGGATTCACCATGGATGTCGGCTCATGAACTCTTGGTCGAAATGCCGATTTATACACTCTTGGCCGAGAACCGATATCTTAGTCAGATAAGATTCTCGGATCTGTGGCCGAAGACTTTAAAACCTCAGTCCTCTGGATCTGTGACCGAGATCACCCAATCTCGACCACGGGTCTGTGGCTGAGAACACCATATCTCGGCTACTAGGTCTATAATCTACTACACTATTAAAGAGATATGTGCAGCACACGTGCTTCTTGACAATGTGCCGAGCACGTGCTACCAATCTACGTGTCATCATCTCAATTATCCACCTGGTGGATACAGATATTGACACCCACAATCCTCTTGTTCAGTTGGTCCAAGGTTTTCCCGTAATGTAGTGGGCTTGTTTTTCGAAGATTTTATTTATAGATGAGACTTTTTATTATATAGAGAAGATTAGTGCATTCTCTTTTATCTCCCCCCTTTCTTTTTTCATTTTTTTAGGGTGGTTTCAAGCAAAGTTTAAAGGAGGCTGTTTTAACGGTGTAACGGACTGGGGGTATCATCGTTAAAAACTTTAGAACAGATTGAAACGGCCAGGAGCAAAGATGGAAAAAAATTGAAATTTAACAGATTTTAATGGAAAAAATGGCGCTGAAATTAAAAATTTAAAAATAAATAAATAGAATTTAACGGATTTCAGAGCGTCAAAACGCATTTTAACGGAAATCGGCTTGGGGTGTTAAAGTTTAAACGGCCGTTAAAACCATTTAAACGGCCATTTTTAAAACCATGGTTTTGAGTGCTTAAGTGATTTCCTCAACCCTAGGTCCCCAGTTTCATCTCTTTGTTGATTCTATTTGGTTTTTGCAGTAAAGTTTAAACTTATAAAAAAAGGCTCAGGCTCTCAGAACCCCCTTTTGTGACCCCTCTCGGGCTGGAGTCGTGTGCTCAGCTGTGGATTTCAAGAATCCAATGATGGTTGAGTGCGAGTAAAACTTCGATGACAGGGCAGCAGATCACGGCACGTGGATTTTGTACCGGTGGACCACCTCTGCCTCACTACCCACGTACACAGGTGAGTGTTTTAGCAAAAAGCACCCGCGTACTCACCTCGGGTAAGTGTGTGGTGTGACCGAGGTGGTCAGTCCGTACAAATTCCACGTGCAAAGATCTGCTGCCCTGTCATCTCCTTCGATGATAAGCCCGGTCATCAAAATTTTATCCGGTGAGTGCTGGCAAAACGTAAATGACAGCTCGGTGCTATCCACCACCATTGGATTCTCGGCCGAGCACACAACTCAGGGTCACAAAAAGGAGGTCCCCTAAGCCCAACCCTATAGTTGCCACCCACGGATTTGACAATTAAAGGCCTCACAAGTCGCAACTCGAAAAGTAAAACTTTCCTCTTTTAATGCCTCTTTATTCTAAAGGGTTGACAGCCCTAAAATAACAGGATTCTGTACAAGACACAAATACGTGCCACATGACACACTCTTAAGAGGACTCTGACCGTATGGATGTTCGTCCAATCCCTAGATGGACCCGAAAACCAAACTTCAGCCTGATTAGTGGTTTCTTGGCGTTGGATATTTGTACCTCAAATACTGCTAAAATTCCCACAGTTGAGATCAACCCATGAAAATAAGTTCAATCCAACGTCTAGAAATCACTGATCAGGCTAAATTTTGGTTTGTAGGTCCACCTAGGGGTTGGTCAAACATCCATACGCTCATAGTCCTCCAAGAGTATGCCACGTGGTATATATTGTGTCCTGTACAGAAACTCGTAATTTTAGGGCTGTCAACGGAGCCTGACCCTTATTCTAAATACAAAACATGGGTTGGAGTAGGAAGTTCAGGTTGTCTAGCACGTGGCACACTCTTAGAGGCCACTGATCATATGGATGTTTGTACCATCCCTAGGTGGACCTATATACCAAATATAAGGCTGATTAGTGATTTCAAACCTTAGGATCTGAGTACCCCAAATAATGCTTGAAATCTATGGTTCAAAATCAACCCATGAAACCTACTCCAATCAAATCCTTAAAAATCACTAATTATGGCTGATTTTTGTATGTAGGTCCACCTAGGGATGGGCCAAACATCGATACAGCCAGTGATCTCTACGAGTGTGCTACGTGTAAGGTGCTGCCAAGTGTAAGGTGCAAGTGGATCGCATATTTTCGGACCACCATGATCTTATCTTCTTTTTCTTCTTCTTTTTTGTTTGGGGTAATTATAAACTATGATCATTCCCTCAAAATATATGGGACCATCTTTGAACCATCTTTTATCTAGATTGTAGACTTGGATGATTGGAACCATTTCACATTTTTCTGGCTAAAAAGTTGAACAGATTAGATTCGAGTAAAATTTGCATGACCGCCGGTCACAATATGAGCCACGTGGCACAATTTTAGAGGACACTGACCGTATGGATGTTTGGCCAATCCCTAGATGCACCTACAAACCAAAAATCAACCTGATTAGTGATTTCTAAGCATCGGATTGGAGTCGTTTTCATGGGTTGATTTTGAACGTGGGAATAATTGAGCATACAAGATTGAAAGGTTTGAAATCACTAATCAGGCTGATTTTTTGTTTGTAGGTCCACCTAGGATTGGCCAAACATCCATACGGTCAGTGTCCTCTAAAAATTTGCCACGTATCTCATATTGTGGGCGGTCAGGGCTTATATGACCATTGGCGGTCATGCAAGTTTTACTCCGATAGTTGAAATCCTCTAAATGGGACCCCCATTAACACTTGGATCCGCTACTTGCGAGCCAGGTGTCCTGATAAAGTGTATAATCGGAGAAAAACTTTGATGTCCATCATCAAACATTGACGTCCACCACCAAAAGTGCCATGTGAAACAAATTCTCAGGCCCACTGAACCCATGAATGTTTAGCCCACCCTTTAAGTAAACCTATATAAAAAAATATCCTGATTGGTGATTTATGACCATGGGATTTGCCCATTTTTAGCAAGTGACTTCTAGCCATTGGATTCAAGATACACAGATCCAATGGATAGAAAACACCAATCAGGCTGATTTTTGGTGTGTAGATCTAGTAAAGGGTGGGCCAAATATTTATGGGTCAGTGGGCCCCAAAGAGTCTTCCACTTGGCATATTTGAGGGTGGACATTGATTGATGTCCAGATATGGACATCAAAGTTTTTCTCGTGTAATTGTAATCTTGACGTATTTATTTCTGTATGTAAGAACTGTGAAGACTCTCTCTCTCTCTCTCTCTCTCTCTCTCTCTCTGTGCGAGCAAATTAGGTCAGTGAGTTCCAAATCACATCTCGATATAAACCGTAATCTCTCTCTGCGCTCGAAATGAAGACAGAAAAAGTCCGAGACCCTCTATTTTATCCGCCATTTTATCAGGTATGACACACACTATCACTCTCTATCTGTGATTTGTTATTGTCGTTCGATTGGAATGTGATATTTCTGTATCTGTTTCGATTGAATCGAAATGCATTCTCTTTTTTTGTTACTTTTACGGATCAGATGCACGAAATTAAGGATTCAGAAGATTTGGTGTCTTGTGTAGAATTAGTGTTCCATGATAGAATTCCAGGTTATATAAGATTTAGGGGTTTTGGTTTGAATTGGTTTGAATTAGGGTTTCGAGCGTTTAATTCACAGATCCCTACACTTTTTTGGGGAAGATTTGAGGTTCTGGGGATTGAATTAGGGTTTCGATTGGTCTACTTCTCGCGGGATTTTGTCGTTCTGCAATTATGTTCTCATCTTGGACGAAATTAAGGATTCAGCAGATTTAGTGTTTTGGGTCGAATTAGGGTTCCATCTTATACAAGGTTTCACTAGATTTAAGGGCTTTGGTTTAAATTGGTTTTGATTAGGGTTTCAAGCATTTAATTCACAGATGGCTTGGCAGTTTGGGAGGGTTCTGGGGATTGAATTAGGGTTTCGATTGGTCTACTTCTTGCAGGAAATTTGTCATCTTTCTGCAATTATGGTTCAATGGGTTCGGGGAATTACAGTTTTCTGGTTGAGTTTTCAATTGAGGATTACTGGACTTTTCGTCTCTGAAGTCTGAACTTTCTCAGAGACATTTTTTTGGGGAGTTTTTTTCTCTTTGTGATTCTCTATCTGATGCGTTATTAGGTTTAGAACTTTGTGATTGAGGTTTACCAGATGCTCCCTTATTGCAATTTTGCCAGATCCTGCTAATTATGGTTTAGGTTGGCTAATTGTACTCGGTAGGGTCAAAGTTTAAAAAGGATAGTTCGGGAACTGAGGCGTTTTGTCTCAAAAAGGCGAGGCGTAAGCCTCATTTAAGCCTCCGTTGTTTTTAAAAAAAGTGCTTAAAAAATTCTAAAAAAAATATAGTTAACTATAAAAATGAGAAACAACATATCATGTGAAAAAAATAACTTAAATATGCATAAAAGTAATTGAGGCTAGAACTTTACCTTACGCGCTACACTGTCAGGAGTGCCTGAATGTCGATATCAAATCTTAAAAAATAACTAAAACAAACCCTAAACTTCCACGCCATATCTTTTCTACAACTACCACTACTCTCATGCTTCTTAGAAACCCCTCACATCTTCTTCAATCATATTATTAAAAAAAAAAACAGACTATTAAAGAAGGAAAAATAATTAAATTTTACATATAGTTATGAAAAATAAGGCAAAAACCCAAAATATGGTCACATCACGGGTTACGGTTTCGAGTTTTAACATGTACAAGTGAGGCTATAGCCTCATGTGCGCCTCGAGGCTATAGCCTCAGTGAATTGAGGCTTAAACCTCATATATGACCACCGAGGCTATAGCCTCGAGGCTGTTTCTTAGAGCCTCGAGGCGTAGCCTCAGAAAGCCTTTTTAAACCATGGTTTGGGTCAGTTTTTTCCCTTAGCTTTCAAGGTTTTGCATTATGTAGAACTTGTATATTTATACTTGGTTTCTTTGCTGAAATTGCAGTAGGAGATGCCATGGGATATGTTTGATCAAGGGTGTGATCTTCTCGCTTCTTAAATATTAACCTGCTTATTGATTCTGTTTTCGTAACAAGATGGGTAAATGCAAGGGCTGTGGGAAATTGGGGAGAATGGTGCCCAGGGACACGTCTGTCAGTGCTTACCATTTCGCTCTTCTGCTATCTCCTGTGGTTTCTGTATGGGATTGTATTGTTCGCAAGATGAGATATTCCTTCATACCTGAATGGGTGTAGGTGTGGACTGCTAGATGTTATATTAGTTTCCACGGTATTTCCCACTTTTAGAAGTTTACAAAGAAGTTAGTGGTCAAATCAAGGAAAAAGGTTTGTAGGGGGAATGTTCTTGCATTAGTGGAGTTATTTAAAAGAAGTTCAGCAAAAGAAATTGGTTAGTTAGAGAAATTTGAAGCGTTCATGGATAATATGGGATGCATTCAAGCGCCACCTGTTGTTAGGAAAGAGAAGAAGAAGCAGATGAAGGATGGGCTAGATCGTCAAAAACAAGCTGAGAAGAAAAAGAGGCGCCTGGAGAAAGCACTCGCTACTTCTGCTGCCATCCGGTCTGAGCTAGAAAAGAAGAAGCAGAAAAAGAAGGAAGAACAGCAGCGGCTTGATGAAGAGGGTGCAGCAATAGCTGAGGCAGTAGCTCTGCATGTCCTCCTGGGTGAAGACTCGGATGATTCGTGTAAGATTGTGCTGAAAAAGGATGAAGGTTTTAACCCTTGGGACCATGCTAGCAATATTGGCGTCTTTATGGGAGGATGGAGAGCAGGTCCTCATCAAAGCTTTACGAAGTGTTCCCTAGAAGGGTTGGGATGGGTGTCTGATGCTTATGGATCAGGGTGCAAGTGGAATGATTGGGGGAGCGGTGGCTGGTCATTGTCATCCAGAGTCTTTGGAAAAGATATCCATGCGCCCTATTTTGAAGAGAAAAGTCGAGGAACAACTGAAATCTCACATGGGCTTATTGCAGCACAGGCTGTTTCTTCACTTCGAATTGCAGAAGATGCGCATGCAGAGACAATTGTCATCAATGGAATGTTAAAAGGTAAGTTAAGCAGTTTTAGTAACCAGGTCCAATCTCTGTAAGGAGGTTGATCATTATTCCTAATAAATTCTTGTATATATTTGTCATGACTGTACCTTTGTGCTTGTTGGCAATGTGTCCTGCCCTGCTCAGTATTAAATGTCATGTTCTCGTGTATTTCCACCTGTTCCTGTTTGTTATAACTTACAAAGATGCTTGCTATCTTTTTGTGGTGTGATTCCCAGAACTCTATTGGTGTTGGTGGACCTATATTGTACTACACGACTTGTTTTTAGTTGCATGATGAATGAAAATTACATCTTCTTCTCAGCTGTATAAAGATTCTTTGGCTGTCAAATTGAAATTTAGTCTATTTTCAGTGTAAATGAGCTTTACATTCAAAAGTTACGGCATTGTTGATTCAATTGCTTGACATTTTCTGTAATGCTGCCTAACTGATGTCCCGAGAATATGGGTTTTGTGATGAGCCCCATTGATTTAGGAAGCGAAAGGGTTCAGTCATGTAAGTGTCTTGTTACTCAACATCTTTTGGATGGTTATGTAAAACATATCGTGTTTGCTTTACGGGAAGTCCCTTTTGTTTTTGGTTACCTAATATGGTCAGGTGAGTTTAAGGCAACTATAGCTTTGGTTTCGAAGGCGCATTCTAGTTGCTCTGAATTCAATATTGTTTCTTTCCACAAGGTAAATGGTTTGGGTTTCTCTGTCCTTGGAGTTGAAAGAACCTTTGAAGTATGGTCTGTTGCAGCTGTTTGGACTCTGAAGGTACCAAGAGCTACTGTTTTGCTTCTTGACTAGCAGAACAAATAAGGTTCCTGTTCAGGTAGATCCTACGGATAGTTTTTCATCCTCATATCTTCATGTGGAGTAAGTGCTCGGGTCAGGGATCTGCTGTTAGATGTGACCCACCTTGGAGGCCTCCTATGCCAAAAAACAATCGAATCGGATGATCAAGCACCACAGAAGTATAATATGCATGATCAATCAAAGAAAGAGAGGAAACAGAGATATTTAATGTGTGAATTGAAAGGCACTTACATAATATGGATATACTGAGTCAAAGGTGCTTGCCGAGATATCTACGTTTTCCGAGCGGGTACAATCTAATCTGCACCGAGTTACCGATATAAGCAATTGGCATGTTACCCTTTGGTACAATGTGACCTGGGTTAAAAGTTCAACCCCGTGTTCACTCATTTACCTGCACCTCCGAATCAAAAAATGCTATGAAGAACACTCTTCCAGACCCACAAAACTTTTGGCCCAACCCTTGGTGGACTTGCACACCAAAAGAATCAACATGTTCATGAAGCCCATAATGACAAATGTTCAAATCCAGCGGCTAGAAATCACTAATCAGGCTGATTTTTGGTGTACAAGTCATTGAAGCGTGAGCCAAGCATTCATAGGACCGGTGGGCATGAAAGAACGCCATGGAGGATCGACCTCTGCTCCTCTGGTGAGCATTTTTTTTTATTGAAGTTAGAAAACTAAACTTAAATGGAACAAAACAGTGAGTACATCCCACCCCACATGAGGATACTAACAAGTAGCTCTGGTAGGCTGTCAATGGATCAGGTTGCCCCGAAAGATCTGATCAAATCCGTATCAGTAACATTGGGTCTGGATTGAGGTACTAGTTCCATTGGATCGGGGTCTAGATTCATGGCACGTGTACCTTGTTTATGCCATTCACGTCACAGTTGAAACACTACCCTATTATGTCAACATGGATGGATAATCACATAAATTAACAAATTAACCATGTTGTGCTGCATCCAAACATATTTTATGCACGAGTTGGTTGGCCGTATAATACTAAAACCATTGCTCTTCTAAGCAAAACCACCATTTCTCCTGATCATTTTTATTTAAATGAGCCTGCTCCCCAAAACGTAGCCCAATGCCGCCACGCCCGCCCCCCTCTTAAAATAACAAATATACCTGTCAAGACACCAAAAATAACCAGATTTTGCTGTTCCACAACTCATATATCTTATCTACCAGCAATCCTCATCCATCCTAACAACTAAACAAACCCCAGATAGAGACCCGAATTAAAGATCATGTCTTAATTGAAGAGTCGTAAATTCGTCCTAAGAATTCGAAGAAGGAATCTTTGTTCAACCAGACAACTTCGCTGGCATGCCCCCCAACCCCCCACCGTTCTCGAAAGATCATTTCAACTTCTATCCACTCTCCCAGATCAACCTTCCCAGGTACGCCATTTTTAGTTCTATATAAACACCTCCAAGCATTTATCAGGCCACAAGTCTTCCAAGAAGGTGATTAATCTACATTCCAGCTACGATGAGCCACAAGGTCAGTGCTGTTCCTGCTGCTGTGTTCGGCAAGGGAAGTTTCAGGAGCAGAAGGCCTCTACCAAAGAGAGGGCAGATAAAATCCAAGATAGCAGCCAATGCTTTCCACTCCATTGTCACTGTGCTCTCTAGAGCCACTTCACGACGACCAAACTGCAATCGGAAATCCTATTTGCGGGAAATCAAAAAGATTAGAACTCGTGTCTTTAGGAAACACTGTATGATAAATTACCTCATATGTATATAATCTCTCTGAACATTTTGGTTTTGAATGGGAAGATTTCACTCAAAAGGAATTAAATTTTACATTGTCCAGAACGAATGGCAGCCCATTGGCTGTAGTTTTCATGACTAATACATTGTAGCACTGATGCCATACGAGCTTAACTCTCAAATATCATAACGTGAATTCTGTCGTGGTTGTTCTGTAGGTTGTCGTCGTGGCTGTTCAGGCATTGTGTCTTCAGCCTGGTTTTCGAGTTCTGAACTCGAGGTTTTGTTGCCAATTGACATGAGGCTTTTAAACCAAGCAGCTTGGAATCTAGGGCTGCCTCTATTGGAATTGCTTGGGGACTCGGGAGTGAGAGTCGGGTTGGAGTTGATACCGGCGAGGAATCGGTATGCCACTTTGCTGGCAGATACAATCTCTGTCTTCGCTTGGCGAAACTGCAAAACATAAAAAGGACAAGTGGAGGAAAATTAAATTCACAAGCCAGACACCAAATTCAAAAGGGTTCGTTGAAACAAGGTAATAATGAGTCAGAAGAGAACAGTAAGTAGAAGATCACATTTAGTATTCAACCAAGCTTATTGCTTGCATTCATATTCTGCAGCACTGCATATCTGTTTCAACCCACTTATTATGAAGCAGAAGACTTGGTCTCACAGCAATATCTTGCCATCTTTAATGCACAATTCACTCCAACTTGTATTCTGAACTTATAATCATGCATCCTGATAACACAAATTCTGAATAATATCCACAACTGTATTTAGCATTCAACTATAATCATTCCTATGCAACTTCGCCCCCCTCCCAACTCTACCACGTAATATGTCAACCTCCTCTCTAGTGTTTGGACTTCAATGAGTTGAATCTTATACTATCATGCTTCAAATGTTAAACAAAGTACAATTTGCATGTTATACTAGGGCCTCAACATTGATTAATGTGCACCAGGTACAACTTCAACATTACCGGCAAAAAACTTGGGCCATCCAAAGGAAAGGTCACAGCTGACGACAAAGTTATGCATATTCATGGTGGGTTTCTATCCTTTGGGTTCTTTTCAAAGAGCATTGTGTCCATCTTTTGTAGCTCTTTTCATCTAGACAAATGAACTTTTGAACATCCACCAAAAACATGATTTAGAAAAAGCTAAATTAAAGGCACTTTCCAAACACCAATAAAAATTCTCCTTACGTTACCGTATAGGGACAAATTATGAAGTTTCGCAACTATACTTCATGACAAACTTTCTAGACTCATACTGTTGTGAGGTCAACAAATGAGTTAAGGTATTGATCCTTGTTGAATAAATTCTTCAAAGATATAAGCATGACTGTGCAGTATTCTAATATTTCCTCTACCAACTTACTGAGGAGTCTTTCATTTTCAGAACATCATTTACCAAATCTTTGCTAGTACAAGAGTGAACAGGTTAGTTCAGGTAGAATATAATATGCACAAAGAAGGCAAGTGACCAATAAGTGGGGAAAGAGCATCTCACTCTTAATGCAGTGTTTCCAGCGACTTCCACGGCAGCATCACCAGCATTGGCAAACCGATTGACCCAAGCTGTAAACAGCAGAAGCTTTAAGAATATGTTCTATAGAGAAAACTTCAATTAAAATTTAGCTACCACATCACACGTATTCTCTCAAATGAATAATCTATACAAACCATTATTTATGCAATAAACTGATTTGAAGTCGAACAAACTGAAAAAACACGACACCACTTAGGATCTTTGTGGATAATATTAGAGGACTTTGTGTAGACAAGGGAAGTTTATCAATGATGTCGCCAACTCATTGGCAAAAGAAGGCGTTAACCGACCTTTTGATGTACGTTGGAAGCATGATCTAGCTCCCTTATTTTGGTAAGTGTAGATTTATTAAAAAGGCAAAAACGCCAAGAGATGGATACAAAGGCAGCCTAAGAGGTCGAGATAACTTGCAAAGAGCATGCCCCAAAAAACAAATTACAAACTAGGAAAAGAGATAAACAAAGCTTAGCTGCCTTCCCTAGTATAGATAGAGTCTCATCGGAAGACGAAGTCCTCAAAGAAAAGGCCTATGCACTCTACAAACATTTTAGACCACAAAAACTACATGCCCTTAATATTAAGAACAATACTACCAACTCTACTCCTTGTCTTGGAAAACTCTTTGGTTCCTCTCCTTCCAAAGACCCCAACATATCTCAAAAGGTAGCATCTTCCACAACAATCTTCCTCTCAAAGAGAAAGCAGATGAATGCCAATTGGAAACCAGATCGAGTACGGAATTTGACATTAGCCAAGCCATCCCAAATTCCGCGAAGAAGAAGGTCCAAACTCCTCTTGCCACATCGCAGTGCAACAGAAGATGATTAATCGACTCTCCGCTATGTTTGTACATCAAACAGTAGTCGATGATAATCATCATTCTAGAAGTCAGATGGTCCACCGTAAGCATCTTGTCCAATGATGTCCACATAAAAAAGGCAATAATAGATGGGATTTTAGAACCTCATATAAAAGCTGTTGGATAACTCCTGTTGAACTGCCTAGCCAAGGCTAAATAAAAAGAGTAAACCAAGAACATTCTGTCTCTAGAGCAACTCCACAAGTGCTTGTCTTGGTTCCCGGGAGAACGGTGATGACTATGTAAGCGAGATATAGCAAGTTGTGTCCTGATAGTTATATGGATCCAGTTTCCCATCTCTTAACAATTAAAAATGCCATGATCTATAAAAATAGAAGAGTACTCTTAACAATCTAAATGTAAAGTTTTGATTGGTAATCTAAATATAAATTTACTTATCAAAAAACGTATTCTCTTAACAATCTAAAGATTGCATGATCTCGAACGTTAAGTGGAAAATGGAAAAGCACATCTTGTTGCTCGAAAAAAGGCGTGAATCTTTCGAAATAAAAAATGGTTGGCCTCCTAAGTTGTTGAAATCATTCATCTCAAAACCATTAAGTGGGCTGTCTTCCATAAAGAATTCCGAATTTGAGCATGGTAGCAAGAGATTATTGCTAGTGGACCAACGGTCCTTGTTTAAAGAACTCACTAATCTGTGTTGGGTGCGGCCGAAGAACAGTGGAATCAGACCTAATTTTGAAGATTGCTCTTTAGGTCTCTTTTTGTATGGGGATGATATCCCCTCGCGTCTTCTCTGCTTCTTTGAATAAATCTCTCTTAATACCGATCCCAAAATAAGGAAAAGAAAAAATAAATAAGATGTCCAAAAGATTACAACTCCATCATAACTACAACTGCTATCTCCATAATGACATCATCACTACTAGTCATCAATTTTGACTTAATGGTTAAAGGGACCACTTACTCACGTTTATGTCGTACCATAGGCAATTCGGAATAATCCTAAAAATTCTATTAAAATTTTGGACAAAAAGTATAATAAAATAATTATTTTTTATATTAAAAATTAAATTTTCAATAATTCATAATAATATGCGTATAATATGAGAATAATACGATTGAATCATTGAAAAGTTTGTCGTATAATATTTTTTTTAATTCATAAATTTCGCATATAATATGTGAACTTACTAATGATGTCTCGTATGATAAGATATTTCTTTTATATAGTTACTATTTACAAGATTAGTTAGGTAGGAAATTCCAATTCTTGTAGATATCCAAACACTTACGAGGAAAAAGAAACATGGAAGGACATGCATAAATGGTTGTGCTTTTTTCAAAATTCAATTGTCAATGAGAGCTTCTTCTAGGAGAATGTCCATGGAAGGAGTAATTCATGGATCAAACAAAGAAGCAAAGACCCAAGGAGTATAGTAACCTTCACATTGACCCTATTTTAAAATTTAATATAAAAAAAAAAAAAATTGAACAGTAAAAGAAATTTATTGAAAAGGGTTTTCTTAACCTTTAATAATTCAAAGATAGGCACTTCTGAATTACAGATCTGAACTGCAGCTAGGCAGTCTTAGGCTACATGGACAAGGTGCTATTTCTTTAGTTGAGCAAGTCCTATGTAGACCTGTTAATATTTAATCACACCTACTTTTAGAAGCTATATTAAGGGATAAACCAATTCACTAAAGATTTAGTGTTCATATTATTTTGCTTCAACAAATCAACAATTCGATATCTGCTGTTTGTGATGGCTTGCTTCCACATAGATAAAAGTCTGACCCTGACTGAGAAGCCTGAAATCAGTATAAAATAGAGATATGCAGATGGTAATCCATGTGCATTTCATGCATAATTCATTTTCTCAACATTCCAATGTTTTTTTTTTTTGGTAAGTTCAACATTCCAATGTATGGAAAACTTTGGTTTGACAACATGACTTATTTTTGAGAAAAGCCAGCTCAAATAATTTTTATCAACTCTTTCTAAATGATAAATATGGAAGAATCTGGAAAGTACTACAAAAATTTTCTAGTCTATCGTGCCTTATATTTGCCTTCCCTGCTAGCGAGGCATAAGTACATAAAGTCAAAAGCCACATTCACTGCATTCCTCCTTACATGTTCTGCCTGGGTTAAGTTGGGTAGAACAGAAGTTTCATTTTAGTAACATGAAATAATGTAAATCCGAGATGAACGTATGACCTAAAGCTACACAGTTTTTAAATCACTGAAGCAAAAGTATACAGAAATAATAATTTTCTTCCCAATGTTTTATTATCTTGCTTTTTATTGCCATATCTGGTAAATAAGATTTTTGAAGCTTTTATGGGAATTAGAATTTAATTCACATACACAGTTCTATTGGGGAAAACCTCATTATGATTGTAACTAACAAAAAGAAACCAGATAAAGCTCCATATGCATAACACCATCATTTCATACAAAATGAAGTTTTCACTGACAGACAAAAATAAAATGAAAGAAAAAGAAAACGGATGTCACCTGGAAGTTTAGGCACACCAAGCCTTTCACAGAACTCATCACAAAAGTGATTGCAGTTTCTTGCCAGCAGGTCGTATGAGTGTCCAGGCCACTCTCTACTAAGTTCCCTCAGAATCTGATTTACTTTGAAGATTGAAAAGTTCGTTTTCCCGAGGACCACGCGTTCACGATAGGTGTACATTGGGTTTTTACTAGGAGGACAACTAAAAACTCCAGTGCCTTGTTCACAGAACCCGAATGACCATTCCTCATCTCCGTAAACCTGCCAATAGAATGAAACATAAATAAAATGGTTTAAGATTATAAACAAAGAAGTCATATTCCGTGAAAGGTATAAAGAAGCCTAGGAAGTTTTCCAGGATCATGTTGAGACAACACAATTTTCGTGGGTTTGGTGTTTTGATGATAGCAAAATGTTTATCATATTTTTGAAAATGGAATTCAGGAGCTTCTCTAAAAAAATTGTGTATAGTTTTGAAAACACATTCCAAAGGATGAGAAGAATATCTCATTAAACAGAGTAATGTTTCGATGTTCTTTAACACTTAAGATGCTACAGTGTTATGTATAGTGTCTCAAATTAATTTCATTACTAGAAAATGTAACTACCCAATCATATGAGGATATCTCTTGAAATACTCTTAATGAAGCGTGAATAAGTAAAAAAGGCCACTCAAATGATTGAACATCTATTTCACCCTTGCTATAACTTACATTGCAACAACTCCATACTCCCCCCTCGAGCTGGCACATAGATGTCAATCATGCCTTGCTTGCTCAAGATGCTTTGCAACATAGCACTTCCAGAATGAAGGTTTTAAATTCAACGAAGTTTCTCCAAATTTCAATATTTCGTTTCAGTTTCAGGAAATTTGAAACTTCAACTAATTTTGGATAAGTTCTATACAAAATTTACAGTATCTTGGATGAAATTTTGAGATTTAGCTTCAACTTTGGCCAGGACCTGAATTGATGTTGAAACCGAGATTTAAAACCACCCATATCCAAGAAGTGAGAAACTACAAGTTCTCTCTTTAACACTACACACATGCACACACACACACAATGCATGATTTTTGGTGAGGATAATCTCCTCGCCATATAGATCACCCCTACAAAAAAATCAGCCCATTCTCAAATTTCTAACCCTGTCAAATGTGGTTTTCAAGTTAACGGTAAAAATAGACGGTCCATAATTCTTCAACTTTTAAACCAGGCTATGAATATTGGAATGATTTGAATTTTTGTGAGGATGATCTCACCATAGAGACCCTCCTCACCAAAAATCATCCCATTCCAAAACTTCTAATTTATATATTGGCCCGCGCTAGATAAATATATGGGTCAGGCTCAGCGGACACATTTCCACACACAATTTTGGTGTACCCACATGGAAGATAAATCAATGGCTGATTTTTGGTGAGGATGATCTCCTCATATAGATCACCCCTACAAAAAATCAGCCCATTCTAAAATTTCTAAAACAATCAAATGTGGGTTTCAAGTTAACGGTAAAAAATAGACGGTCCATAATTCTTCAACTTGTAAACCATGCTATGAATATCAGAATGATTTGAATTTTTGTGAGGGTGATCTCCTCACCATAGAGACCATCCTCACCAAAATTCATCCCATTCCAAAACTTCTAATTTATATATTGGCCCCCGATGATTTTTATTCTAATTTATATAACTTGCTTCTGTCACTCACAGGCCAGTTGTAAACAGAAACACTTATCCTGATTCCTGAAGATTACAAACTACAAATGCCAAACCCAAACTATTCCGTCAAAAATTTCAACAATGGTTGACAGGAGATTTTGTATTCCAGACATGCAAATGTAGTTCATTGGATTCTTCCCAAAATTGTACTTTCTCCATGAATCGCACAATTTCAGAATCTACAAACTCTTTGTATCTTCTATGGAAATCGAAAACTCAAAATGCAAGACATGAGAAACAATTCGAATCATCAAAATTGAAACCCTAGATCCCGTAGCCAACCAGATTGGATGACAGTAGCCATCCGACGAGGGCCACCTACTTCGGAGGTTGCTATAACGAACAATGAGAGCATATTGACAATGCTTCCCAGTTCGAGGATCCATTAAAGAATGGTTTGAATCAAACACCATTTCTTTCTAACTCTAATGCCGTTATCATTTGCTTATTCAACTCTTGAAGCTTCGAATAAATTTCTCTAATCGCAGGATGTGACATATCGTCAGCAAAAAAGGAATGTACAGTTTCCCTCACTTGAATCCAGCTAGAACCAGGTTCCTTAGTTACTGTTTTCTCTTTCATAACCTTTCTCAATCTTCCAACCTCATCCCACATACCAGCTGAAGCATATAGGTTTGAGAGAAGAACATAAACAGAGTAGTTCTCAGGTCGCAACTCAAGAAGCTTCCGTGCTGCGACTTCTCCAAGCTCGACATTGCCGTGGATGTGGCAGGCTGATAGAAGAATCTGCCATATCTGCGCATCCGGGCTGATGGGCATTTGATCGATACTCCTCTTTGCTTCTTCCAGGTCTCCAACTCGACCAAGCAGGTCAACCATGCAAGCATAATGTTCTAATTGTGGCATCACACCATGACGTTCAAACATGGAGTTTAAGTGGAAACATGCTTCCTTAACTAGCCCTGCATGACAGCACGAATAGAGAACTCCGAGATATGTTATCTCATCTGGGTCCATGCCCAATTTGGGCATCTCATTGAATAGCTTAAAGACCTCGTGACTATGGCCATGTTGAGCATAACCCATTATCAAGGCATTCCAAGCAGCCAAATTGCCTTTAGGTATCTCTTCAAAAGCCTTCTCCGCATCGTCTATGCTTCCACACTTGCAATAAACATCAACAATAGCACTTCCGACAAAATTATCCTGGTCAATCCCGGATTTCATAACCAAACAATGTAAACTCTTCCCTTGTTCCAGTGCCGTTAAAGCACCACAAGCCTTAAGAACTACACTGAAAGTAATGCCATCCACTTCCACTTCCGAGTCCCATGTGTTATGGAATAATTTCACGGCATCTGCATGGTAACCAGCATGGACAAATGTAGCTGCCATTGCATTTACATGCACCAAATCTATTTTAGCAATCTCAGAAAATACCTGGTTCGATTTTTCAATTTCGTTGCACTTCCCATATGCTGTTATTAAACTAGTCACCATGGAATCATCTGACATAAATCCTGATTTGATTGTGTGTGCATGGATTTGTTTTGCCTGCTCTGGAGCATCAAAGTTGGACAAGACTTCGAGAATGCTTGCCAGGGTAAATTTGGTGGGTTCTAGAAAAGAATGTCGCATCTGAGAGAACAACCTCAGAGCTGAATCGACCAATCCATTGTCAGCATACCCAGCAATCAGAGCATTCCAAGAAACAGAATCCCGATTAAGCATTTCATCAAATACCTGCCTAGCTACTTCAATATGCCGACACTTCCCATACATGGAAATCAAGGTGTTAGCAACAGATATTACCGGTAAATACCCAACCTTACTACAACGGGCTTGGATTTGCTTCCCACTTTTCAGAAGCCTTGAGCTCCCAATCGCCGACATAACATTAATAATTGTATAATCATTTATTTCCATATCTCTCGAACACATGAATCTAAATAACTCCATTGCTTCTTCACCATCATAAGCAGCCCCAATCCGTGCAGTCCAAGAAACGACATCTGGGTCAGAAATTTCACTAAACATCTTAATCCCATCAGCTCTACTCCCACACCTGCAATACATGCTCATAACTGCATTGCTCAGAGGGGCTGAAGCACCAGCTAAGAAACCCATCTTAATACTCAAGCCATGAATCTGTTCCCCCTCTCTGATATCAGCAAATGCACCAAGAACACTGGTCAGGCTGAACTGATTCAAACCCATACCCAACACCCTCATCTCCATGAAAATATCTCTAGCCATTTCAGGCTCTCCATTCCAAAGGAAACCTGATATCATAGTCGTCCAAACCACAGTGTCCATGACCAAGCATTCTTCGAAGCATTTCTTCGCAGAACTAATATCCCCGGCTTTCGAATATTTATCAACAAGTCCACTGGTTACAAAAGCTCCTGACGCTAATCCCATCTTAATTGCATTCACATGGGCAATCTTATTTTCTTCAACGTTATTGCAGGCTCTGATTAGAGAGCTCAATGTGAAGATGTCAGGCTTCAGATCAGAACATCTCAAGCTGTTGAAGAGACGGAATGCAGGTTCAGTCTGCTGGTCTCTTGCATACCCAGAAATCAGTGCATTCCACGCAACAGTGTCAGTGTTTGGCACGTCCAGGAGGAGGCGGTGGGCATGATGGAGATGACCAGAATTTGAGAAATGCTTGATGAGGTAGCTGGCAAGAAAGATGTCAAGGGAGAACCCAGATTTGGTGAAGAGGGAATAGATTTGATCAGTGAGGTGAAGGTCGAGGAGATCGACTGAAGCTTTGAGGGCTTGTGGGGTAGAGGCCATGGCTTACTAAAGTTATAATGGAGTTGGTGGATTTGAGAGAAGGGAAGCTCGGATGCGAGAGAGAGTGCATAAGCCTCTTCATGCATGATGGGGTTGTAACTTGTGACTCCGCCCACAACTTGAATTTCATTGGGTGCCCTTATAACGGCTTTAACGGCCACTCCCAAAGTTGTTTCCTTTATGATAAATTATTTATGGATATAGATGGTCATGGGTATTTAGAAGCACAAAAATAGGAAACCTGTTCGAATCACCAGAACAGAGAAAACTGTTCGAATCACCAAAATTGAAACCCTAGATCTCATCTTCAGCAACCAATATTGCAGAAACCCAAAGAAAACTGTACTAAACACTTAACAGTTCTACAACAAAATCATAGATTTCTCTCTAATCAACCAGAAAAAGAGGAAAAAAAAAAAGAAAATGAAATGAAACTGACCTCAATAGCGCTGTGGAAAATCCCTCCCAAACCGATGCCATCCTTGAAGATCTTGTTGATCTGAACAATGGTGTTATTCGTCTTCGTAGAACCACTGTTCGTCACATCGTAGACATGGAGGATCACATCCATCATCTTCAAACCTCTTTCTTTCTCTCTCTCTCTCGGTTGATTCCGAAACCCTAAACCTAATCCTTCTCCTCTCTCTCTCAATTCATTTGATCTCTTTATATAAATCAAATCAAACCAAACCCATCAACGCTAACTACAACATCACCACTCCTCTCTTTTTCGCTGTCTCTCTGATTTATTCTCTCTCTCTCTCTTCGTTGTAGGATTCTAGCTTCCGACCTCCTGCGGTAAATCGTGGTCAGCAGTTGGAAAAAAATCAGAGATGTAAAATGCCCCATGCTTTGGGGGCAATGACAACAAGATGTAACAAGGTACACCTGAGGCTTTTTGGCGTCAGGTATAGTATAACAAGGTAGAGCATAGGCTTTTTGGCGACAGGTAGCACGATTTTTTGTTACTCACCGCTGCACTCTGGGCCCATTGACCGCAGGCGTGGGTCGTGGATGTTTAGGCCACCCTTGGTGGATTATATACACGAAAACTCACTCTGATTTCTGATTGGTAATCTCTGGCCATTTGATTTTAGTACCTTTTGAGGAGTGATACTAGACGTTGGATTCAAAACTTTTTTTTTTTTTGTAATAAAACCAACTGTTAAAACTTAAAACTCATTAAACAAGGTGATTTTTGGTATGGTTAAACCATGGTTTAAAAAACTGCCCTTGTAACGAAAATAATGGCCGTGGATTCGGACCTCCCCCGTTATGTTATATACCATTAAAACGCCCAGAAAATAACACGGTATAACAAAAATAACGACCGTTATTTTCTAGAAATTTTGTGAAAAAAAAAAATGGCCGCTATTTTTTGTTATTGTCTATGTTTTG